>CM077181.1:2628785-3828785 GCA_039654105.1 Coreius guichenoti | reverse complement strand
ATACTTTAATCCAGGTTCCCACACTAACATATTAAGTATTCTGTCCATTTTATCACGAAATTCAAACGATAAATGCTGTTTTGACACTCTAATGTGACATGACAGATCACAGTATAGGCGTGTCACCCCTTATTTACACTGCACACGTCTATGCAGCCCCATTCGCAACAAACTGCGATGCACTGTGTATTCTGACACCTTTCTATCAGAACCAGCATTAACTTCTTGAGCACTTTGAGCTACAGTAGCTCGTCTGTTTGATCGGACCACACGGGCCAGCCTTCGCTCCCCACGTGCATCAATGAGCCTTGGCCGCCCATGACCTTTTGACTTTTAATAGATACTGACCACTGTAGACCGGGACACCCCACAAGAGCTGCAGTTTTGGAGATGCTCTGACCCAGTCATCTAGCCATCACAATTTGTCAAATTCGTTTAAATCCTTACGCTTGCCCATTTTTCCTGCTTCTAACACATCAACTTTGAGGACAAAATGTTCACTTGCTGCCTAATATATCCCACCCACTAACAGGTGCCGTGATGAAGAGATAATCAGTGTTATTAACTTCACCTGTCAGTGGTCATAATGTTATGCCTGATCGGTGTATGTGCTTGAAAACGTTCAAGATACTCTAAAAGATGTACTGTTTGCACTATTGTCATTTTTCTTGCATGAAAAAAGCAGCACGATGAAGCATTGAGTCAGCATTTAATTGGCAATCTGGTTGCAAATAAACAATAATCAACCATCTTGAATATTACTATAAAACAGAAACCACTAAAATCAAGTTCAATCAATTTTTAATAACTTCCAAAAGCTCTTGGCACCCTCATCTACAGAGGAGCTCTTTTGGCTCATGCGCGGTCAATCGGCCTGCGGGCCAGTGGGGCAGATGTGCGATGACAGCGAGAGTGATGTGTGCCATCTGCATTGTCCTGCTAACATCTGCATCTCCTTTTTCTGTTGATGAGTTTCTCACAGATGGACATCCATTATGCACGCAGATGAAAGGAAGGGGACAGTGAGGCATGCACAATGGCAGACGGTGCATCTGTGTGCTGCAGTGCGGAGGGAACAGTGAATGTCAAAACTATTTTAAGTTCCCATCAACACAACAATGAAGATGACACAGTCTGCCAATATCGCTCATTTAATTCACAATAAAGTCAGTCATAGTCATACAGGGTTTAAAAGACATGAGGCCAGGTGAGTAAATGATGACAGAGCTTTCATTTTTGGCTTGACAAACAGTATTTTTTAGGCTATTTGCACAAATTGCCAATAGTGATGGATGCTATAGAGTGGTTCAGGGATGATGTATTTTTGTAGGCCAACCCGGAAGTTAGCCAGCAGCCTGCAGCCATATCACCAGCAGCCATATCACCCTGTAGCCCAAGACTGGTTTCCCACTGAAGCTAAGCAGGGCTGAGCCTGGTCAGTACCTGGATGGGAGACCAACTGGGAAAACCAGGTTTCTGCTGGAAGAGGTGTTAGTGAGGCCAGCAGGGGGTGCTCACCCTGTGGTCTGTGTGGGTTCACCCCAGTATAGTGATGGGGATGCTATACTGTAACAAGCACCGTCCTTCGGATGAGATGTTAAACCGAGGTCCTGACTCTCTGTGGTCATTAAAAATCCCAGGATGTCCTTCGATAAAGAGCAGGGGTGTAACCCTGGCATCCTGGCCAAATTTGCCCATTGGCCCCTGTCCATCATGGCCTCCTAATCATCCCCATATACTGATTGGCTTCATCACTCGGTCTCCTCTCCACCAATAAGCTGGAGTGTGGTGGGCGTTCTGGCGCAATATGGCTGCCGTCGCATCATCCAGGTGGATGCTGCACATTGGTGGTGGTTGAGGAGATTCCCCCTTTCTATATGTAAAGCGCTTTGAGTGCTTGAAAAGCGCTATATAAATGTAACAAATTATTAAGTTAATAAATTATTATTATTATTAAGTTAAAAAACAAAAAAACAAACAGGGTTTTTTCCATTGGCTTTTGGATTACTGCAGAAAATAGGGTCTGTGACTAACAAAAGCTTATGATTCTTACACGTTTTGTTCATTGTGATAATTTTCACAAATGAACACGACATTTATGAATTTCGAAGCGCAAATGCAGTTATAATAGTTTACAAGAGTGTAATTATAAACACAATGAGGCTGTGAAAGCGACTACTGAGTAGATGACATTTGTAGATGACCGCCTTTTACAAAAGCTTTGGAAAAAAATCACAAGAGGGTGTTACTGATGTATTTTATATTGTAGAATAAAACATGAAAATATTTTGAGGTTGACCACAGAGCTTATTTCAGGCATGAAAATAAATGCGCAGCATTACTCAATGTGTTGATGTAATTTCCACTGAAACAGGAAGACAGGGCGGGACATATCGAACAACTCCTCCCCTATCTCCTCCAGTATTGCTTTAAAATATCATTCTTTGCAGAATTCAGACGGGTCCGATACATTTTCTGGTCTGTGTCGACTCAATCATAGGATCCGCTCTGTGCTATCGTGTCTTTGGACCGGAGCTGCGGTGGTTCGCGTGACACTAACGTGAAACCAGACTTCATTCGCCCCAATGGAAAGCATATTTACACTGTCTGAATCATTCCCTATCCCCTATATAGTGCACTATGTGCCATTCAACAAGTGTGAACAAGTGACCAATTTTAGCCGCAGCTTCAGCGTCTATTTAGGGGCGACGCTTCAGATTCTAGAGAGCATTTGATTGGACAGAAAATCTGATGAGAAGCTGAAGTGCAGAGTGATGTCATCAAAATCATTGATCCATATTGGCGGATGTGAGAGACTGTAAGTTTTGAATGCTTATATCTTCTAAATACAAATTTTGTCATTGTTTTGGAGCACACTAGCTTTTAGATAACAGTAAGGCTAACATATTCATACTAAAAGCAAAAAGACTTGATTTCATGGTGACTTTAATGGCAGCGGCTATTTGCACTAAGTTTAAATAGCAATAGATTCTATTTACACTATGTAAAAATAGCAGTATTTCCTTTGCAATAAGTGTAAATAGTAGTTAGATGCTATTTATACTTATAAATAGTGGCAGATACTATTTGGACCTCAGTGTTGTTGTACATTAAACAGTGTGCAATAATAACATAGATAGTAAATGATTATATTTATTAAAATTATTAAATGGAAGCTGCCTTATTGGGACAATAAAGCCCTCCCTACACCTACCCCTAACCTACTCCTAAACACTTTATTATTAAACACATGTAAGACAATTTATTTCCACTTTTCTAATATTTTCTTCTTTTTATTGAAAATACATGCCTTTCCGATCTGATATGTAATGGGAAAAGGGAGTAGAGCGAGTTTGGCAAAAGGCGGATTCGAACTCGGGTTGATTTGCGTCAAAAGTTTGTGCCACACGCTTTACCCCTACACTATTGCTACTGTTGACAGTCTAGTATCTTCTGTAATTTTGTCTGGCCCAACAAGACATCAGTGGGCGGAGTTAGTGTAAATAGCCTCTGCCAACAAGGTGGGGTATTTGCACTTAGTATCACACTCCGATAATGGCATACCTGTTAAGCTTTTTATTTCCACTTTTTGAACATTTAAAATAAATATATAAAATAAATGCCTGTCTGAGCTGATTTGCGATGGGAAAAGAGAGAAGAATTAGTTAGGAAAAATGCGGATTCAAATTTGGTCACGTCAAAAGCTTACGCCACTGCTCCTGCTAACAAGGCAGGCTATTTGTTTATCTTATGGATGTATCACTCACTGGCAATGATGTTAAAATTGTAACATATTGTCATAATGTGCTTCACGAACCCACAAAATGTTTCAAATGAAAGACACACGCAACAGGTACAGTCAGTTGACATATAAATCTCTCTCTACACAGGCCAAAAATGAGGCAGGGATGCACGTTTGTTGACTTTGATCTGAAACACGTCAGGCGGACATCAAACAGATTTCTGAGCTCATGCTGTGGCAGAGTGTGAGATGTGAGCAGCATGACTAAACCCCTCAGAAACTTCTCTCATCTTCACACGGATATCAGCCAGTCAGACTAAACCATCACACCTTCAGGAAGAGTGATGGTGTTCATCAAAGGCTCAATTACAATCAGTACGTTAAAGTTTATATAAATGAGTCTAGTCTAACTGGATTTCCTGAAAAAGGATCTGAATGTGTCAAGGCAGGAGTATGCTAGAGAGTTTTATTAGTACACAGTAAATGCTACAGAAAAGTTCAGTAAGTTAGTTCAGGCAATAATTTAAAAAACAAAGTAAGTTCTATATTAGTAGCCTACTCCATTTAAGCTTGTAGAAATTAAAGCGTATATATCAACGTTATAAAATTATGTAAAACTTTCTAATACTGGTGTTTCCATCATGGTTGCATTTTTCACTGTTTTCCAGCCGTATTTACACTGTTTTATCATTGCTTTTGTTGTTAGGTTTAGTAACTTGCTGTTTTGTGACATCTGGAGTTAATTTTCTACTCAAAATACACATTCATACTCAAAAATGATCCAACAAATGTTACCGTTATTGTGTACTAAGTATTGAGATATCTGTGTTCAGGTGAGTTCCACATTACTTCTATAATGCAGGTACACTATATTGCCAAAAGTTTTGGGACGCCTGCCTTTACATGCACCTGAAATTTAATGACATCCCATTCTTAATCCGTAGGGTTTAATATGGAGTTGGCCCACCCTTTGCAGCTATGACAGCTTCAACTCTTCTGGGAAGGTTTTCCATAAGGTTTAGGAGTGTGTTTATGGGAATTTTTGACCATTCTTCTAGAAGCGCATTTGTGAGGTCAGGCACTGATGTTGGACGAGAAGGCCTGGCTCGCAGTCTCCGCTCTAATTCACCCCAAAGGAGTTCTATCGGGTTGAGGTCAGGACTCTGTGAAGGCCAGTCAAGTTCCTCCACACCAAACGTGTTTATGGACCTTGCTTTGTGCACTGGTGCGCAGTCATGTTGGAACAGGAAGGGGCCATCCCCAAACTGTTCCCACAAAGTTGGGAGCATGAAATTGTCCAAAATATCTTGGTATGCTGAAGCATTAAGAG
This sequence comes from Coreius guichenoti, assembly GCA_039654105.1. Taxonomy (NCBI): domain Eukaryota; kingdom Metazoa; phylum Chordata; class Actinopteri; order Cypriniformes; family Gobionidae; genus Coreius; species Coreius guichenoti. Next base: position 3,823,713 of record CM077181.1, on the reverse strand, counting down.
TTCCTTTCACTGGAACTAAGGGGCCAAGCCCAACCCCTGAAAAACAACCCCACATCATAACCCCCCCTCCACCAAACTTTACACTTGGCACAATGCAGTCAGGCAAGTACCGTTCTCCTGTCAACCGCCAAACCCAGACTCGTCCATCGGATTGCCAGACAGAGAAGCGTGATTCGTCACTCCAGAGAACATGTCTCCACTGCTCTAGAGTCCAGTGGCGGCGTGCTTTACACCACTGCATCCGACGCTTTGCATTGCACTTGATGATGTAAGGCTTGGATGCAGCTGCTCGGCCATGGAAACCCATTCCATGAAGCTCTCTACGCACTGTTCTTGAGTTAATCTGAAGGCCACACGAAGTTTGGAGGTCTGTAGCTATTGACTCTAAAGAAAGTTGGTGACTTTGGTGACCTCAGCATGCGCTGACCCAGCTCTGTGATTTTACGTGGTCTACCACTTCGTGGCTGAGTTTCTGTTGTTCCCGATTGCTTTCACTTTGTTATAATAACACTAACAGTTGACCGTGGAATATTTAGTAGTGAGGAAATTTCATGAATTAAATTTCGATTAATTGCACAGGTGGCAACCTATCACGGTACCACGCTTGAATTCACTGAGCTCCTGAGAGCGACCCATTCTTTCACAAATGTTTGTAGAAGCGTCTGCATGCCTAGGTGCTTGATTTTATATACCTTTGGCCATGGAAGTGATTGGAACACCTGAATTCAATGATTTGGAGGGGTGTCCCAATACTTTTGGCAATATAGTGTATGTAATTTACGCAATATCTACTGTACTATTTACTTAGATGTTTTAAGTAAAGCATACACTTTAAAAGCATGGCTTAATTCAGTGTTATATTGTTTGAGTAAAATATACTTGAAACAGAGTATTGCAACGTAAACAAGTAGAAATTACTTAATAATCTTTATTAAGCATTATTTATTTGTATTTGGTACATTTCACTGTGGATTCTTTGGTAAATCAGTCACAATTTCGGTGCAGGCTTTACAAACTTTGTAAAGCCTTTTGCACCGACTTTTGTCGGTGCAAGCTTTTACGATATGGACTCGACAGTATTGCCACAACATGTAAGTAACCGTATTAATTCTAATGCCTGATCTGAGACCAGTGATTTCTGATATGTAATGATTCATGTACAGTCAGATGTTCTTTGTCTATGTGTCAGTAAATCAAACCAGTGACTAAACAGTCAACTTCGCATTGTTTCTCTTAGTAGGATGAAAATAATCTGTTATTTAAACTGATTAAATTATATATAGAAAGCGATCAAAGAACGCTCGCTTTACAATCGCTGGATCAATCAAACAGCGCATGTTTATCAGTGACCGACTTCTGAACTCTTGCCAAAACTCCTGTCATAATAAACATATCTCTTATTTACATCGTGTTTGCACTGTTAGTTATGATGAAAGCATTCGTTAGTGTGCAGAAATGACGAGATCACTGCATTCATGCGCTCAACATGTCTGTGATCGGCTACAATGCTCATCACTGCAACCTTTCATGCCACGATCTAAATATAATGCTATTGATATAATGCTATAATCAGCACTTATCACGATTAGTTAACCTTGAGAGTTTTAATAGTAAAAAACATAGTAAAAGTATTCGAGAGGGTTCCACATGTAATACTTATTTCATATGCAAAGATGTCAGCCAATCACAGCAGTGGGCGTTTACACTGAAGTCTCACAGCAGCCAATCACAGCAGTGGGCATTTACACTGAAGTCTCACAGCAGCCAATCACAGTAGTGGGCGTTTACACTGAAGTCTCACAGCAGCCAATCACAGCAGTGGGCGTTTACACTGAAGTCTCACAGCAGCCAATCACAGCAGTGGGCGTTTACACTGAAGTCTCACAGCAGACACGCCCCTTCAAACAAAGCGTTCAAATCAGAGGCTAAAATCAGGATAGGAAAAATGCCTTTTATTTCTAAATGATGACAAATTTTGAATCATACAAACATTATAAGTGCACCCCAGAAAACATTATAAAACAACAATGCGGTTCATGACCCCCTTAAAAAAAAATTTACTTGTTTTTTTTTTCAGTGTAAGAAAAAAAAAAAAACATCTGCATATACTTTTAGAAAATGGATGAATGAATACATAAAATATTAGATATGTTTACTTAATGCAAATTTTAGGAAAGGTGTCCCTCACAAGGGGATCATCAAAAAGTTTGTATCAAAAAAATCTGTGAGAAGACTTGTTATGAATTCTTTAATCCTTTTTACATTTGTAATATATATTTTTTTAGTTTCTTTTTTATAGGTGCAACACTAGAATCGGCTTAGAATCACTATTTAGTATATTATTGTATGTAATAAACGTCTCCAACATTGTTACAGATTACTTTTTCTTCTTGCAGCGAAAAGCAGCTTAAGCAGTTATTGACAACGTGTCTGAAATTAAACTCAAGACACTTTTCTCCATCTCCATTATTGCTAAGCGAGTGGTAATGAAAAACATATTAAAAGGTGATTTTGAATGGGATGTAATAAGATGTGACAGGTTAATTGGTGGTAATGAGATCTTAATTATTTTTTATAAGAAGTCAAGGGTGCATCGGTGAAGAAAGAATTTCCCAAATGTGTTCACAAATGATCTGGTTTAATATAGTAACCCGTCTTATCTATGTCATGACATAATGCAAGCATATGGCCAGCGTGGGAACGATCGATCTAAAGCTATTGGACTTCCTATTCATCACAGAAGATGAAACCTCAGCACAACACATGAACCTGCTACATTCCACTACATTCCGGCACTATTTCTCCTATGAAACAAACAAGAAATGCAAGCTGTTTATGTTTAATATAGAGACCACATCAAGCGTGAGATACTCAGGGCATATGAAGATAATAGTTCTGTTAGGCTGTTTTACTCATGATTGAGGTGCTAGTGTACATTCAATCTAAAGCTTAAGTGTGGGTCATTTGGGTTTCACAAGAAACGAGCCATTTCCAATCTATTGAAATATTAATATCACTTTTGTGGTCCGTTAAATTACACCTACTACTGAGTGACCATGCGGTTATATTTCATCACTGTTCCGGCTATAATCAATGTTCCTTTCAACAATAATGTGATACAAGTTGGCTCAAGGGCAATGGTAAAAACATATTACACTGATTATGTTCAACCAGAGACGTCAGGCGCTGTTCATAGATTCATCATTTATACTAATTGAAAATCTTCAGAGCAGAGACACTGATGGTGCAGTAGGATGGAAGTGGAGTATTTGGTGTCTGAAGTCTGAGTTCAAAGTGCTGGAGAAGGCCTGGTTTCTGTCGTTGAGAATAACATCCAATTAATGGTCACGGTTTGGCTGGTAGACGCTGTAACCACACCATCTGGCTGCAAAAAGCACCTTTGGCGGCCATTCAAAAGTTTATTGTGATTTATGAATAAAACTTTTTGCAAGGAAAATAGAAAAGTCGGTAACACTTTCCTTAGAAACTTTACTAATAATGCATTATTTATAGTATTTTTAATGCATTAATTGTACCTTGTAATTAGGGATGCGATATGGCATGATATGTTGATAATTAATAACCACATTCCTAGCATTAGGATCCTTTGGAAGGTGATGTTATTTGTAGTCCATCCTGTATCGCTCTTCTCTCCTCGTCATCTCACTAACACGCCAGTGGGCGGGGCCAACGTTGCAATGATGAAGTAGGCATTGATCTTCTTCTGTAGAGGCGGTCTTTCACCGATCTATTATAGGCACATTCCACAACGAGTCCTACTTTGGGCTTGGTTACAATAAAAGCTGTTTTTGGACTAACAAAGAAGTTTTCAGTTCTGAAACGTACAGGATATTCTTATAGTATGATGACCGAATAGGTCAAAAGCTCAAGGAAAATTTGATTTCTCATTACATAACCCCTTTAAAACTATTTATCTCAAGCTTCATTTACAAGATGGCATATCAAGTTGGCCTCTTTTCCCTAGCCATGATCACATCCATATTCTCCTCTTTCGCTTCCTCCTCTTTTTTTCAGTGCACATAAAAACCACAATCGCCAAAATGCGATTCATCTTGCTCTATTTGTTTACCACTAGCGAATGCTGATGACATTTTATTCTTCTTTACTAACTTGTGTTGTAGCCTGCGATTCAATAGGTGTCGTCATTGTACAGTCTACATACATGTCGTACCCGAGTTCATTAGATCCATGTCGTACAGTGTGATTTGCAATGATCTTATAGGATTGCCGAAATTACACAGTCTGTAGCAGGCATAAGACGATAAAATCTAAAAAAAATGTATTTAATGTACATGGTGAAGTTATGGTAAAAACTTTAAGGCTATTTGTACTTTGACCTACATTGAAATCTGCTTTAATGGGCGAAGATGGCAGATTTTAATTTATGGATGATTCCAGCTAAACCACTGCCACTGAGATGACTGTTGAGTGCTAACATATAGCTTTCTCTAGGTATTATTGACCTCCTTGGTTTCTGCACTGTCAGGTGTTCAACAGGATACCTCCAGATTCTCCACCCACAAGTCCCACACACAACTTTCTCTATTTCCCCTTTCTTTGAAACACAATCCCACTGCAGTGTCTACCTCAGTTCAGGCCAATGTCACCCCGAACCTGCGTGCTCAGTGCTCCAGCACACACAGCTCAGCACAATGACACTGCACTTTCTATTCTGGGCTGTTACCATGAGCTCCTCGTCTGTCTCCCACACAGAGGGCATGGGACACACACTCACACAACACACACAATTCATTTCCTGATTGTAAATAGAAGCGACAACTTTGCCCCAAGCTTGTACAAATGTATGAACCCTTAAAATCTGGGCATGAGATGAACTCAGTTTCACCTGTGATGTCCTTGAGGAAACTATTAGTATTAGCACACATTAACAACCTATTAAAAAAAACAAACAAACAATACATTTCTAGTCAAGTGTTTGTTTGCTCACACAACATAACCTTCAGTGTCCCTGCCTGTGGCTACACTCCTGTGGTGTGTGGTGCACATCTGAAATGAAGGGGCACAGTCTTCTATCAGCATTGTTTTAAATCTAGTGTACAACAAAGTTCCATTTGATGTTTTAACCTTTATTTGTGTTTTATCCGACAGGCTGTTGAATGCTTGAATCTGATTGGTTGACGAATGTTCTAAGGTGTGCAATTATTTTCAAGGAAACGCACGGCTAAAGTAGTTCCAGCAGGTCTTGACCGCATTACAGTTCCATATCACTCCGCCAAATGATTTCAGTTATTTCAAAGGTCCTTACAGCCGACAACAGCAAAAGAACCAAAACCCACGACACTGACCAAGCAAATATAGTAAATAATTGGATGAAAATGTATTGAATTTCCATGTTTTTTCCCACAAAATTACGTTTTATTATACGGAAGCGATGCAATAACGGCGCTGTTCTTGAAGCAGATAAACTTTCAGTAGAGACGCTGCTGCCGAACACTGTTGAGAGACTCACATACGCTTAATCTCTCTCTCTCTCTCTCTCTCTCTCTCTCTCTAATAACTGCATTAATAACTGCATTAGTCTGCTATCAGTGGCTCAAGCCTCTAAAATGACGTTTTGGAATTAGCAACGGAGGTTTACGATTAGATGCGTAAGAAGTCAGTCCTACAAGAGCGTTTTAAGGACAAAAACCTGACAAATGTCTTGAAATACATCATCTGAACAATGTTTTGAGGTGTGGTAACCGTAGTATAAGTGAAATAACTTACTCTGGGCCGTTGAATTATTGAAAAATAATGCACATCCGAGGTGTAACGTGGCCGCATTACCACCTCGGGTGTGCATTATTTTTCTAATAATTTAACTACCCATAATAAACTTCATCAATTATTCCTTACTTACACACAGCAATCCTGGTAAATTACTGTAAAATTACCAGAACAACTTTTCCGGTAAATACACAAATGTGCTGTTCACACAAGCAATGGCGTTCCGTCTTTTTACTGATAAGATACCATTCACACATCAGCAGGCCTACCAAAATACTGGTAACCTCTATGATGTCAATCATCGGAAATGACCTTTAAACACTGAGACGTTTTCTTCATCCAACTGGATGAGGAGAGGTGCTTTAGTTTCATTTAGAGTTACTTTTTTTTTTTACTTCTGAGTGACAGGCGTAAGGGGATGATCACACAGAACGTGGTTTTGCTCTTAAAAACATGAGACACAATAGTTACTATATTACTATATTGCAGTATAGTATGCAGTAAATACAGAGCCGCAGCACTAATGAATGGAGATACAGTACAATGGTCAGATGTTTGTCAGGCGCATGTTTACATAGAAAAATTAAAAGCAGCTGAACTTACAAAAACAGCTCAGACAAAGCTTAATGATTGGCCCAAATCAAACTTCTTACATCAGCGGGTTCAGACCTCATACTTGCTCATACATTGAACATTGTTTATTATGAAATGGTAACTAATAATGGTAAATGTATGCAGAAAAACGTTATTGTCTAAAGGCGCAATGTTGTTAATTGTAAGGTAGGAAATTTTTTCGAGAGGCTAGCAATAGCAAGTTAGCTTTGAAAGCACAAGATCCCATCATCCCTTCAGAGCGTCTCCAAAGCCATGCCTCCTTCAAAACACATGAATGCGAACAGCAGGGAGCAAACAAAAGCGTCACGAGAGACAGCGTTCAACTACCTCATGTCTCAAAGCACATGACATTACAATAATAATGAACATAAACAACTTAAAGAGCACTGACCCATATCACCTGACTGCTGCAGATTAATTTCGGTGTTGATAGTGTTGCCATTGAAACGTATAAATTCGAGTCACGAACCGCTCCGAGTATAACGTCACAGGTTTCCATCTCTTATAATTACAGTAGTTAACAACAACTACAACAACAAAATACTGGAGACTGCAACACAACAGATGGCCGCATTGACAAGCACTTGTGTGAGGGGGTTAAGAGATAGCTGCAACTTTAGTTTAAAAGAACACAAAGACATTTTTATCTGTCATAACTTCTGGAGTTATAGCGCAGACACTGGACAAAGATGAAACTTTCTAGAGCGTATGTGTCGACCGCCTGCGTTCGCATATGCTATCAAATTGAGTTTACTTTAAAAGGCTACGCGTTCATCTGTACGCATACACTAGTGTATGTGTAAAAAAACATGTACACCACTTTGGACTTAAAACATAGGCTGTGTCCGAAATCTCCCTATATATAGGGTATAGGGCACGATTTGAAGAGACAGCCATTTGTAGTGGTGTCCGAAACCATAGTGGATGTTATTGAGTGCATTCATTCAATCCCACAATGCACCGCAATAACGAGTGTACAACCGATGCACACTCAATGGCTAGAGAATACCCATAATGCACTGTGACGGTCGCACCAAACAAATTCCAGCGTCTCGCCAGAAGATGGCGCCGGAAGCTGATTCAGTTCTCTTCAGTATGCATTCAGATACACATGTAGACATTATAAAATAATTGTTTTGGTAATGTTTTAGCATTTTTAGTTTGAATTTTGAGCATTTCTAGGTTTTTCCATGTGTATTGAAGAATTCCTTGCATTCCATTCATTCCTATGGGGGTCAAATTGACACACGAGGGAAGGATTTGTTACTTTTTTAAATTTCAAGCAAAACTCCTTGAATCCAATCAATTCTTTTTTTGTGTGTATTCGTGGTTCAAGTGTGACAAAAGTCCTAGGGTCTTGGACCACACCATATATATATATAAATAAAAAATGTGTTTCGGGTCAAAATGACCCAGAGGGAAGGATGAGGGTTAAACAGCTAGCATAAAACATGCAAAAGTGGCAGCCCTTCCGCCGCATTCAGTGTCCGAATTCACTCGCTCGTTTTCATTCACTCCTTCAAATGGACTATATTAGTGGAGTAATGTAGGGAATAGTGAAGGAGGGTGATTTCAAACAAAGCTAAAGACTTTTTTATTTGGTAAATACCTAGTAGGCAGTCACTGATAAACTCTATTATAACATTGACAGAATAAATCAGCCAATCATAGTAACCTGGATGCACAGCTCCCTATTGGCCTATATTTTACCAGATCTCAAGAAAGGGAAAAGAGACGCTGTTGTCTGCATCGCTATTAGACAGTGTTACTTTAGAAAAATAAATCTCAAATTTTGTAGTATTTATTTGTTTTATTTTTGGACTGTTGATTATTTTCTCATCCTAATGTTTTTAAACGCTTCTGCTATATTCCTGCTTATAGGGACAATTGACTAGACACCTCCATTAAAGCCAGACTAAGCATAGAAGATCACCGCTCATCTATGTATGTATCATATCCCAACAGAGGAAATTTGAGTCAGAGCTGTGATCTGTGGAATTAGGAGACCACTGACTCACTCGGCTACAGGGGAATTGCGGCTTATTGCCAATCTCTGGAACTATTCAGAGCGCCGTTATTAGGCTGAGACACTATTGAAATTTAGAGAACGTGTGTCTGTGTGTGTGTGTGTGACAGAGCAAGCAAGATAAAAAAACTTTCAAAAATTTGTAGCCATTGTTGTATAATTTTAATTTTCATGCAAATAACTCCCTGCTATTCAACTCTATCAGCATAGATTTCAAATATATTCTAGCACAGCGGGTGCAATTATCTGAGATGAATGGTGAACAAAAAAAAAAAGTTCCAGCTAGAATTCATTAAGCAAATGTCAATCATTTAGCTGGCACAACCAAGCTGTTGACTTGTGACACATTTTGTCACCACATGACAACGTGGAATAAATGCCACTGATGTGTGCTGCTAATCTCATTGCTCTGTATTATTATTCAGTTTTTTTTGTTATCATAATGGGCAGTCACATCACTCTAATATCATCAGTGAATTTCTCTCTCAGTGGGAGGTTGTATATCAAGCATGATCTTTGAATCATGGAACCATGACTTTGCAAATATGCAAGACTAATCTATCACGTTTTTCTGCATTTAGTTGTTAACTGAGGTTAATTTGTTTTTTTTTTCTCATCTCAGTGTGGGCTGGATAGGTGGGGGCAGGGTTCTGTATTTTGCATTTAATGTACACTATGTAACTTTTTGGTTCAAAATTAACAAAATTTAAATAATGAGTCAATCGTCAATCTTTCTTCCAAAACGTGTTTTTGCCTTACCCTGATTCACTATGGTAAGCCTATTATAGGTGTTTATATTTTAGACCTGTTGGGATGGTTTTCGCGGGATATTGCGTATATACATCACTCGCCCGTGTGCGTCTCGTCATATCCATAAATAGAGAAAAGTTGCTCCGGCTGCTTTGACGCGTGTCTGGTGTGGGAGGTCAGAAAGTGACGTGTGTCTGGTTGTCATAAAGTGAGAAAGGTTGACATGGAGCAGCTAAATCTCCAACCTCCGGAGAATCAGTCTGATGGAAAAAAGAGAACGTGACAGAGCTCGTAATAAAACAAGAATCAACATCCGCTTGGGTTTTCTGAGATCTGAGAACTGAGGGATTTGAAATGTTGTAAAAGCGATGCAGAGATGGTGTTTTTATTACTCAAAAGGCCAGTAAGGTTTTTTTTAAGGGTTTATGATTTTATTGAACAGATAAATTGCCATATCTAACAGATTTCACTGTAAAGCATTATCTATTGTGAAGATCATTTCATTATGGTTGTTGTAGCTGTGCTGGAATTTATTTTCAAGGAAGTACAGTGTCTATTAATGAGTAAACTACAGTAACGTCTTCAGCTAGTCAGCTTGAGATCCTTTCAACTAAACTGGCTATATCTCTTAAGCCCATAGTGAATGTTTTATGAGCAGTAGGATAATCTCTCCCTTTTTTTTAGTCATGAGAAAGAACCATATTCACAGTCACGCAGAGCCGAAGCACACCCAAATCAAAATGCATGCAGTTTTGTTTTTAACCACATAGTGTACCTTTAAAATTAACCACCAAAACAATTAGCCAGAAAATTTTGATTACACGCACGCACGCACGCATATATATATATATATATATATATATATATATATATATGCATATAAGAAACATTTTCTTGCTAATATATTTGCAGAGGAAAATGCTAGTGATATCTGAGGTTAAAAGATGGAGTTTTCTTTAGTAGATATAATGTTGTGTTTTCATGTTTTATGGGGACTTTCCATAGACATCATGGTTTGTATACTATGTATATTCTATCCCCTAACCATAACCTACCCATCACAGAAAACTTTATGTATTTTTACATTTTCAAACATCACTTAGACTGATTTATAAGCTGTTATTGTGAATTCCTCATGGGGACCAAAATGGGGATTTCGGATATTGCCATCTTTGTGGGGACATTTTGTCCTCATAATGTAGGGTTTACCAGGACACACACACACACACACACACATTATTATATCGCAGTTCATTATAAAGTTACCAGTGAGTTTTATCATGACTATTTCTCAAGTTTCTATTGCCAAAGCAAACTTGCAAGTGTTCATTTCAGACCTTGGTTAGTGCTATGTGGAACAAAAAATTAGCTATTTCCCATTTCACAATTTTCTTGTGACTTTGTGATACGTTAATTTATGGGCTTCAATCGCCACTCAGGACGTTAAGGCCTGTTGTGTAACATTCCATCTGGTAGTAATTAGCATTACATTAGGAGACTGTGCAGCAGTTCAGCTGAGCTTGCAGAATTAAAGACTGAAAGAATGGATCAGTGCCTTCCATTGTTTCATTAAGCAATCTCTCTAATGCACTTTTGATTAATGTCAATAAGCAAAGAATCCTCTAAATGACCAATTTATCACTTATGTGTTTATCATAATGCATGCACTAAACAAATAATTAAAAATAAGTCACTTAAGAGAATAAATTACACAGAGATATTCTTTTAATTTACTAAACTGATTATCGCTAATATGTATTTTTTGCAGTGTACAAACAGACCCTTTTAACTGTTAAAATACAGCTGTGAAATATTACTGATAAATCCTTGTCTGTCAATCAAGGTTACTGTACACCCATTTTTTCTGATAATATTTCAGCAATCATGTTTTGTGTGTTTTCTATTAGCTGTTTATGGGTTTGCAATAAAGGTCGGAATTTGTTAGCAGAATGTTTAAAGTGGGCCATCAAAATAAAGTGTCACCTTACTTTCATACATCAAAATATTTTTTTGCTCATGTATGATAATGATTTTACCCTTGTAGCTAATTTCCAATCAGTTAAACTGGCAGTCAGTAAGTGCAAAGTAACACTGTATGTGTGAACTCTATGGGGCAGATTTACTAAACAGGGCAAGTTAGCATGAGAGCACAATCCCATAAAAGCGCTGAGCATGATCTACTGATGACGCAGAAATTAAAGAACACAGACGCAGCCGGATCATTTCCATAATGACCAACACAATCTACCAAGAGCAGTGCAAATTAGCGTCTGGTTTAAGACATGCTTTTTTGGGAAAAGACACCCCCAAAAAAGGCTTGTGTGTTTTGCCCAGCCCCCTTTTCAGTTCAGGTGGCTGGAAATGTTCTGTTTGCAACCAAAGGGCCCGTTCAAAATCACGCACCCTTGCAACCAAACGCTGTTTCAACAGAGAACAAAATAAAATAAAAATTCTCAACAAAAGAGCACTTTTCCTCTTCCAAACACCCTGGCGGCCGGGCCCCCGACTCGTGGCAGCCCGCCTCCAGAATTAATTCAGCCCCTAGCCACTCGGGCCAAGGCCTGGGAAGCCATCCCCGATGTGTCAGAATGGGTGCTGAATACAATGAAACGAGGTTACTCGCTTCAATTCGCTCGCAGACCTACGCGCTTTCATGCCATGGTCAACACTTCAGTAAGGAGCAGCGTTGCTCACATCCTCCGCACCGAAGTGACAAACCTGCTAGCAAAGGGGGCTGTCGAGACAGTTCCCCCGTCACAGAGCGAGTCAGGCTTCTACAGCCGTTACTTCCTCGTACCGAAAAAGGATGGCGGCCTCAGGCCTATTCTGGATCTCAGACACCTGAACAGGGTGCTCTAGCATCGGTCAAGCGAGTGGGTGATTTGCAAGCCCAGTCACGAAGCAAAGACTATCAAGCTGGATAGTAGACGCTATCTCTTTGGCCTACGCCTCAATGGGCCTTTAATGCCCCATCGGCGTCAGAGCACACTCCACAAGAGGCATGGCCTCTTCATGGGCATGGTCCAGTGGTGTACCCATTGATAACATTTGTGTGGCGGCCGGCTGGTCCTCACCATCCACATTTGTTAGATTTTACAACCTGGAAGTACCTGCACTGCAGGCACAAGTCCTATCTGTCTAAGTGAGTGTTGGCCTCTGAGGAGCCCAACCCACTAGTAGAGGTGTAACGATACACCTATGCCACGGTTTGGTTCATGTCACGGTTTTGGAGCCACGGTTCGGTTCTGTTTGCTGTGGAGGCAGGATTCATGGCAGGGCACCAGCAACAATCACACTAGATTCACTTTTAACTTAATAACAACAATAATAATTTAACTTATTAACTTTATCTTTATTAACTTAATACATTGGCTTCACGTTTTCTTTAGAGCAGTTAGCATACCTGAGTAAACTAAAATGAAATAAATGCCTCTACTGTAGACTATAGTCAGAAATAATCTACTCATTTTACCATTTAACATAATGTTTAAAAAAAACAAAAAAAACAAGCACATTTATTTAATAAAAATTGATGACACACACACAAGTAATGTCCCACTTTAGCCTACTTAAACACATAAATTGTATGAATATGACTAATATACTGATGAAAGTTAAAGCTATTAAATAGCAGTTTTTGTTAATACAATAAAGTAGCCACCACACTAATTTAAAAATAAACAAAATAACATAAAGTGAAAATAAAGTGGCATTTTGGGGTTATGGAAACAACAGTTACCATGGAGAATACACAATACATCATGAACTGTTAATGAAACTGAAAACAGAATCCTGATGAACAGAATGAACATCATACCTGCATGCCTTCCCAGCTCACACACGTCGAACCAGTTACGTGATTTATTGGTACTTTACTTTTATTTCATGACTTACAAATTGACAACGTAACGTTGCATGCTCGTAGTTTCTCTTGTGCTTTATATATGAAGTGTTATACAGCGCACGCCGCCGCATTTGTGCGTGTAATTGAAGCGTGTGCGCTACGAGCACAGTATAACGGCTGACAGGACAGGACAGTAAAGTTCGGTTTTCTGAGGTGAGAGCGATTTTTATTTCGTAACAAGCTACGAAAATGACGATGTTGCTGGGACTCCAAGGTAGCATTTTGCCTACCTGGCTAAATGGGGAAACTGGCTCTCTTTGTCCTTCCACCATGCAACTTGCGATCAACCAAGTCACGTGACATGCACTTGGAAGACAAAAGTTAGTGTATATTTAGTAAATAATATTATTATAGTAATATTTAGTAAAAATACAGCTCTTATTAGTTGTTAAAAGTGTACTAATTACCATTTAATCAAATGTCAAGGAAGAAGCCTTCCCGCAGCCTAGCCAATCAGCGCGCATATAGCTCTGCTCTATGTTGGCTGTGCAGCTGCACGGCGTTTTAAAATAAAGGCTTCAATATTTTTGAGAAAAGGAGTTTTCCCATAGCGTCTAGCAAGATGCAATACTCGTTCCTGTTATTCTTAGGGAACCGAGGTTACGCAAGTAACCGAGTATGTTTGCGCTGGCACAAGCTGTTAGTAAATCACCATTATCATCATTATCCTCCTTATCTTTCAGCAGTCATCCTGTTACTTCCCAGTCCTTTCTCTGCCCTGTAACCCTACATATATAAAGCCTTGTAAATGTATCACTCCAGTACACTGATGTTATCAGACCCGAGCCCGAGACGAGACGTGCGCGCATAAATCCATCTGAGCAAGGATCCATGTCTGTGGTCATGTTGTTAATGAGCATTTTGGCTGGACCACCTGGCTCAGAGGAATTCAGGGTCTGTTTTTAGTGTATGTTTAGTTAGTGTGTAATGAATACACCTGCATGCCTGCATGTTAAACATGGCCATCTATTCTTTTTTTTACCAACATTGTTTCCCCCGAGACATATTTCACCTTTTCCAGGCCTAATCTGTCACCTAAGACAGAACAAAGAAGTCCTCCCATTCAAGCTATTTCAAATGGTGAAGCTACATTTATCCCATAACCTCCCAGCTCAGCCTGACTGAGAGCCGATAAACCTCTAATGGCCGCTGGGGTGAATGCAATCACATGAGAGCACCTGGCGCCTCCTGAACATTACCAATCATCTGCTCTTTGTTTACTGGGGCGGATTAGGCTTGAGAACTGCTGGATACGTGAAGCCCAATCAGGTGTTCACTGCTTCAAACAGGGAGAGACACATTTCATAATTATTTTGGTTTCAGCAAGGTGGCATAGCAATGCTGGGTAATGAGTGCTATACATAGAAGACAAGAATGGGAGTGAATGACAAAGATGTCAACAAGAGGAATTACACAAATGGAAGTGACCCTTGTATTAGGAGGCAGATTTTCAAGTTCCAATATTATGCATTTTGATGCTTTTATCCAAAATTGCTTGCATTAAATTTAAGCTATACATTTTATCAGTCCATGCTTTTCAACTCAGACTTATTGGAAAAATGTGCCTGTGGAAATATGTCTGCAAAATGATATCATGTTGCTTCTTGCTCATTTCATGATGCTTTCAATATGAAATATTCAGTGAGTGATGCAAAAGTGCACTCAGTTTTATCCGAAACAGATGAACGTAAATCTGGCAACATTTTTTTACGTTGTTTTTATGGCAGTTCAGAAATGAAATGTCCAAAACATCATACCACCTACATTAATTCCTACCCTAAACCTAATTGATAGTGTTGACAAAAACAGACGTTAGATAAAAAATGCATTTGCTGAAGCAACCATGCCTTTTTAGCTCGCTTCTACAAGTCTTTGAGCTCTTTTATCGGGACACGTGTTTCCCGTAAATCGCACCAAATGCTCCACGTCTCAGGTGAAATGTTGTACCAGGTGAGTTGACGAGCAAGTTTACTGTGTCAAAAAAGGTATTATATAGAGCTGGTTTTGTGATGCCAAAGTCAACATGTATTAGTTTACAAATCATGCAGTAAAGTAACAGCGTTTTGAAGTCATAACATAGAATTGTGCATGGAACTGTATAGATATGTTTTTGTTAATACCACTAATATATACATATATATGAAAATAAATCTGCATTGTTTATCCTTTTGATCTTTCATTTGAAAAAATCTAACCTTTCACTGAAGTAAAACAATTGAAAGTGGGGGAAATCTCTTTATGAAATAAATGTTTTTCCACACAATCCACTGTCACCTGCACCTGCCGTCAATCACCCTCATCACCACACGGTATATATTCACCACCATTCCTCACTTCAGTGTCTGATCTTGTCTACGACAAGCTCTACAGACTACCCGTTTACTCACCTGAGAACCTACCTGTTGATCCCGATCTGTCTTCTGTCTGCCATCTTCTGTTAATCAACGTCTGCCTGGATCTCCTGTTCACCTGTTCTCCATCATTCCGCATCAGTCCATCACCTGCACAGATAACATTGTGTTACCAGCCAGCTAAGTCCTCATCAAACTATCTGCTGCCTATTGGCTTACCAGTGTTTGCATTCCCGCTCTGCTCTCTCCTTGCACCTGCAATAAAGACTTGTTTAACTAACTTGCCTTGTCTGTCCTCTTCTGTGTGTGACAGCATGTTGGCACTCCTAGAAATTCTTATGACTAAATCAGGGTGACTAGGAGCATGAAATTGCCCAACCATGACTTCCTGTTCCACAGGAGTATAAATATGAGGAAACACAAAGGCCAAATTTCCTTTAATCATTCATCACAATGAGTAAAACCAAAGAATATAGTTCTGATGTGCAGCAAAAGATTGTTGAGCTTCACAAAATAGAAAGTGGCTGAAAGAAAAAAAAAAAAAAGCTAATTTCCACCATCAGGGCAATAATTAAGAAGTTCCAATCAACTAAAGATGTTACGCATCTGCCTGGAACAGTAAGTAAAGCTTTATTTATATAGCACATTTTAAAACCATGTTTACAAAGTGCTTTACAGAATAGAAATACACAGAGAAAAAACACACTGTATTGCCAAAAGTTTTGGGACACTTGCCTTTACATACACATGAACTTTAATGACATTCCATTCTTAATCCGTAGGGTTTAATATGGAGTTGGCCCACCCTTTGCAGCTATAACAGCTTCAACTCTTCTGGGAAGGTTTTCCACAAGGTTTAGGAGTGTGTTTATGGGAATTTTTGACCATTCTTCTAGAAGCGCATTTGTGAGGTCAGGCACTGATGTTGGACGAGAAGGCCTGGCTCGCAGTCTCCGCTCTAATTCATCCCAAAGGTGTTCTGTCGGGTTGAGGTCAGGACTCTGTGCAGGCCAGTCAAGTTCCTCCACACCAAACTCACTCATCCATGTCTTTATGGACCTTGCTTTGTGCACTGGTGCGCAGTCATGTTGGAACAGGAAGGGACCATCCCCAAACTGTTCCCACAAAGTTGGGAGCATGAAATTGTCCAAAATGTCTTGGTATGCTGAAACATTAAGAGTTCCTTTCACTGGAACTAAGGGGCCAAGCCCAACCCCTGAAAAACAACCCCACACCATAACCCCCCCTCCACCAAACTTTACACTTGGCACAGTGCAGTCAGATAAGTACCGTTCTCCTGGCAACTGCCAAACCCAGACTCGTCCATCGGATTGCCAGACAGAGAAGCGTGATTCGTCACTCCAGAGAACACGTCTCCACTGCTCTAGAGTCCAGTGGCGGCGTGCTTTACCCCACTGCATCCGACGCTTTGCGTTGCACTTGGTGATGTAAGGCTTGGATGCGGCTGCTCGGCCATGGAAACCCATTCCACGAAGCTCTCTACACACTGTTCTTGAGCTAATCTGAAGGCCATACGAAGTTTGGAGGTCTGTAGCTATTGACTCTGCAGAAAGTTGGCGACTTCTGCGCCTCAGCATGCACTGACCCCGCTCTGTCTACCACTTCATGGCTGAGTTGCTGTTGTTCCCAATTGCTTCCACTTTGCTATAATACCACTAACAGTTAACCGTGGAATATTTAGTAGTGAGGAAATTTCACGAATGGACTTATTGCACAGGTGGCAACCTATCACGGTACCACGCTTGAATTCACTGAGCTCCTGAGAGCGACCCATTCTTTCACAAATGTTTGTAGAAGCATCTGCATGCCTAGTGCTTGATTTTATACACCTGTGGCCATGGAAGTGATTGGAACACCCAAATTCAATGATTTGGAGGGTGTCCCAATACTTTTGGCAATAGTGTACATACATATATAGAAATAAGATATTACATTGAAATAAAATAAGATTTATTTTTAACAAAACAAAATACAGATCAAAAATAAAATCACATAATAGAAATAAGATAATAAAATACAACAATAAAATGAATCAAGGAAAGGCCCTAGTGAACAAATGTGTTTTGAGATACTTTTTAAAAGTGCTTAGTGAGTCGATTGCTCGTAGGTTGTCAGGAAGTGAGTTCCATAGCTTGGGATCGAAATGACTAAAGGCTGACTCGCCAATTTTTAGCCGTGTTTTTGGCACAATCAACAAATTACTGTTTGATGTTCGAAGCGATCTTGCTGGAGTATATCTATTCAACAAATTGGAAAGATATATTGGGGCAGTTCCATGAAGACATATAAAAACTAATTAGAGGATATTGAATTCAATTCTGAATAATACAGAATAATACAGAATTGATCAATACAGGCCGCCAGTGAAGGGATCTGAGTGTTGGAGTAATGTGATTTCTAGTTTTAGAGCGAGTTAGCATTCGTGCATTCTGAACTCTTTGTAAGTGTTTAATAGAGCTCTTTGGTAACCCAGCAAAAACACTATTGCAGTAGTCAAGTCTAGACGCAACAAATGCATGAACAAGTTTCCCGTTGTCAGAAGGTGAGAGCATGTCACGTACTTTGGAGATGTTTCTGAGGTGATAATATGCTGTTTTAGTAACAATGCTAATGTTTTTTAAAACTGAGGTCACTGTCAAACATGATTCCTAAGTTCTTGGCCTGATTACTGGCTTTTAGTGACAGAGAGTCAAGATGTGGAGCAATAGATGTTCTCCGTGCGTCAACAAGTACCTCTGTCTTATCTTTGTTTAGCTGTAAAAATTTCTGTGACATCCATAGGTCACAGAGGACATGTGTATATATCGTCCTAATGCACGGTGAGGAGGAGAGTTTGAGTGGCCAAAGACTCTCCAAGGATCACAGATCACTCAAGCATATTCAGTTGTCAGACACGACAGGAACTTCAAAAGGGACCGGATTCTAAGGTCAGATGAAACTAAAAGAAGAGCTTTTTGGCAGATGGGTTCGGTGCAAACAGGGATATAAAGTACCCCATGCCCATGGTTAAATATACCGCTGGATCCTTAATGTTGTGGGCCTATTTTTTTGCTGGAGGTCCTGGACATCTTGTTCAGATACATGGTATCATGGATTCTAGCAAATACCAACAGATAAAAATTCAAAACCTGGCGGCTTCTGCTAGAAATCTTATTCCATCAGGACAACTATCCATAACATACATCAAAATCAACACAAAAATGTGTCACTTAGCACAAAATGAAGCTTCTGCCATGACCATCCCAGTCCCCTGACCTGAACCCTATAGAAAATGAGTGGGCTGAACTGAAGAGAAGAAGCACCAACATGGATCTGGGAATCTGAAGGATCTGGAGAGATTCTGTATGGAGAAATGGTCTCTGATCTCCAAACTCAACAGGCATTATAGGAGAAGACTCAGAGCTGTTATCTTGGGAAAGGGACGTTGCAATAATTGGGTGCCAACAATTGTGGCCAACGTGAACTATAGAAAAACATTTATTTCATAATGAGATTTTTCCCCCACTTTCAATTGTTTTACTTTAATGAAAGATTAGAATTTTGTGAATTTTTTGAATGACAGATCAAAAGGATTAACAATGCAGATTTATTTTCACAGCCGCCTTTGCTCATATTTACCAAGGGTGCCAATATTAGTGGAGGGCACTGTATATATATATTGGCTATATATTAATTTAAATGTTGGGTCGAGCTGTGTATTTTTGCTGTGTCTTGTTTTGTCTTTTATACAAACTGGACTATATACAAACTTTATATAATGGCATTTTGGAAGCATACCTCATATAGTACATTTACCTCATATACTCTTTATATTATAGGAGAAATGCTTTCTAAAAAAAAACAAAACATTTTTGACATTTTAGAAGTTCAATTGCAGGCAGCACCCAAACCACTGAAGCCATCAAAAAGACTGTTAAATGCTTTTTGATGGAAATTGGTTGAATATGCAACTAGTTATTTATTCATTCTGCCTCTTAACATATTTAGTTTTAATCACAACTCAAAAACAGACATAAAAACAGACTGAACAGGTTTAAAGAGATGGCAATCATCTTATCACCACTCATAAGATGTTATGATCCCTTTTACTCGACCCAGGCTGGTAGTTACATCTCACTACCCCAACCTGTTATCAGGAAATTAGGCATGAAGGTATACGCTACATGTTGTGGAAAAAAAAGGTGAGATAAAGCCCTACTTTCTTCTTTTGTTTCTTTTGCCATCTCTAAAATGTCATGCAGAACACAAGGAAAGATAGTCAGTATCACCTGCTGCAGATGCACATGACAGAATTGATCAATACAAGCCAAAACAGGGCTGGTGTTGGAGCTCAGCACGCTGCCTTTGACAAATGAGCCGAGCTCTGGCAAGCACATGCTGAGCTCAAATACTCAATCTTCCCACTTTTCCATGCCGATTACAAACGAAAGTGACATTCTTTGAAATGAAGAGAGACAAAAGATGAATGGAATTCTCTTTTTAGGGCCTGGTCTTTTTTGTCACCGAAAAGAGATTAAATAAGAACCTAGATTATGCCGTGGCTGGACAGAGGCGGTTCTCCTCTGCCGGGTGATGCTCCTTTATCTGTATGATGCAGACGTGTTTAATGCATTCAAAAGCTGTAGGCAATACATGTAATGGATTATTCTGAACAAATGAAAATGACAAGCACCTCTTCTGGCATTGTTTAAATATGTTTCTGCCCCAGACACAGAATCATACACACGTTTATCTGAAGGTGGGGCCGGAAGGTTCATCAGCATGAGTGCAATGATACGCAAGCCTAATTTTCCCCATCCGCAGCAATCGGCTATGCCACTTTGTAGTGGTGACATGACAATCCGTCACACAGAGCGGGACATTATCATCCCTGTCATTCAGCACGACTGACAGCCTGTCCCTAAGCTGTCTGATTGATACCATGCAAAATACCCTAACGAGGCCAACAAATCTGCACACCTTGCATTGTAGCTTTACTATATGTGACTGACAGATCTCAAGAGACGGTTGTCTTGCCATTTGTATTTTCTTTATCGGTCACCAGCACTGAACGACCACATGCTTTTTTAAACATTTAATTAAAAAATCAGCTGTGAGCATGAGTGCTAATTACTGGAGTTAATTATTACTTTTTGTTTTGAGAGCATTTGTAGGAGTGAACAGCTGCTCGTTAAGATGTTTAATGGTAGATAGTATTATAAACTATTGTTTTCATGTCATGTCACTTGATATTGACAATATGACTTGTTGATAGTGAAAATCTTACTAACAGATGATTATGTAACACATCATATTGTCTGTTTATTAGATGAACTGTAACTTTTTCCTAGTAATATCAGTTGAATTTTCCTGCTAAAGTCTTATCCTCTTTGATGTTTTGATTAGATTTGGGGTGCGTCTCAGCTCCCTAGTTCAGTAGTCAGGGCGTCGGCCATTTTAAGGGCTGTCTCAATCGCAGAATCCTTCCAGTGCACTGAAACGTTCACTCCCAAAAAAGTCCCACAATGCACCGCAAAACCCATATTGCATCGATGCTCAGTATGTTCCCTTAACGGAAGTTCAGAAGCGTGAAACTTAAATCACGTGAGCCAACTCACTACAGATAACGACCGATAACGACACATGATATACACTATATTGCCAAAAGTTTTGGGACGCCTGCCTTAATATTGAACTTTAATGACATTCCATTCTTAATTCGTAGGGTTTAATATGGAGTTGCCCCACCCCTTGCAGCTATAACAGCTTCAACTCTTCTGGGAAGGTTTTCCACAAGGTTTAGGAGTGTGTTTATGGAAATTTTTGACCATTCTTCTAGAAGCGCATTTGTGAGGTCAGGCACTGATGTTGGACGAGAAGGCCTGGCTCGCAGTCTCCGCTCTAATTCATCCCAAAGGTGTTCTGTCGGGTTGAGGTCAGGACTCTGTGCAGGCCAGTCAAGTTCCTCCACACCAAATTCGCTCATCCATGTCTTTATGGACCTTGCTTTGTGCACTGGTGCGCAGTCATGTTGGAACAGGAAGGGGCTATCCCCAAACTGTTCCCACAAAGTTGAGAGCATGAAACTGTCCAAAACATCTTGGTATGCTGAAGCATTAAGAGTTCCTTTCACTGGAACTAAGGGGCCAAGCCCAACCCCTGAAAAACAACCCCACACCATAACCCCCCCTCCACCAAACTTTACACTTGGCACAATGCAGTCAGACAAGTACCGTTCTCCTGGCAACCACCAAACCCAGACTCGTCCATCAGATTGCCAGACAGAGAAGCGTGATTGGTCACTCCAGAGAACACGTCTCCACTGCTCTAGTGTCCAGTGGCGGCGTGCTTTACACCACTGCATCCGACGCTTTGCATTGCACTTGGTGATGTAAGGACTGGATGCAGCTGCTCAGTCATGGAAACCCATTCCATGAAGCTCTCTACACACTGTTCTTGAGCTAATCTGAAGGCCACACAAAGTTTGGAGGTCTGTAGCTATTGACTCTGCAGAAAGTTGGCGACTTCTGTGCATTGTGTGCCTCAGCATGCACTGACCCCGCTTTGTGATTTTATGTGGCCTACCACTTTGTGGCTGAGTTGCTGTTGTTCCCAATTACTTCCACTTTGCTATAATACTACTAACAGTTGACTGTGGAATATTTAGTAGTAAGGAAATTATTGCACAGATGGCAACCTATCACGGTACCACTCTTGAATTCACTGAGCTCCTGAGAGCGACCCATTCTTTCACAAATGTTTGTAGAAGCAGTCTGCATGCCTAGTGCTTGATTTTATACATGTGTGGCCATGGAAGTGATTGTAACACCTGAATTCAATTATTTGGAGGGGTGTCCCAATACTTTTGGCAATATAGTGTGTTTTGTAGCAACCAATGTGGACCGGGTTAAATTAATCACTGTGGTACGCCTGGTCAGGACGCAATGAAGATGCTTATTGGTTTTGTTGAGGATTTATTGGGTGCATGTGTGGTTCTATAGACAAATAGAAACCAATATATCAGTGCTTAACATTAATAACAACAATAGCATAACAAAACAATAATCAATAACAAAGATAAACAATTTCTATACTTAGAAAGATATTAGAACATATCCAGAAGTCATATTATTCACTTTGTTATCTTATATCTAAATTATTTAACTTTGGTCAGACCGGCGATCGAACCCGCGGCCGTAGCGTCAATGACGTCACATAGACAGCGCTTGCATTTACATTTACATTTATGCATTTGGCAGACGCTTTTATCCAAAGCGACTTACATTGCATTCAAGGTACACATTTTACATTTTGTCAGTTCTTGCTTTCCCTGGGAATCGAACCCATGACCTTGGCGTTGCTAGAGCCACGCTCTACTGAGCTTGCATAACAGAATGACTAAGCATTTTCCTAGCGTACGCGACAATTTCAACAAATTATATAAATATACACAATGAAAAGGCAATTACACTTACGCTTGATATAAACAACAAGGAAGAAATGTCGTTATATGCATGCAATATGATAATATAGGCAGGTTGATCGGCCGTATAGGCGACATTAATTAGGCCTATTGAACGTAACAAAACAGGATTATGGTGGTAATCCATAAAGAACAAGAGAAATAAGATCAATAAACATAGAAACTTACTTTTAGATGCACGTACACCACACGATTAATAGCACAACTTTTATGAAATGAGGCAACTCTCGTGCGTTCCACAGTCCACACTGTACGGATTCGTAACAACTGAATGACGCACTTTCCATGACAGTCCAATTACTCCGCAATTCCACAAGGTGGTAATAACGGTCCATAGTCATTGAATAACTCCCAGATAGAAACCCTACTAATATAAATCTATTACCTGAAGTGCTGAATAAAGGGTCCTTTGTAACATAGTGTATGTTTTTAAAAATAGAAAGCATTATTTTATTATATTTCAGGATACACATACATCGTTAGACAGGTAATGAACACAATCTAGCTAACATTTATAATTTATTTACATCTGAAATGTTGCATGTATATGTAACAAGAAAAAGTATTTATCATAATGTATTTTAAATAACATTACAAGTAATGTCAGAAAGATATCAGCTCTGCTGTTGTTCATAAATACCAGTAATGATGTTGTACAATGAGGACGTTGTCACGAATTTGTGTACACGATATACTCGGTATACTCACCAGCTATACGATATACTCACAAGCTCTGTGAACTAGGGAACTGATTGAGACGCACCCTTGGTTTGTGAACCTGTATAGTTTAAAGGTGCAGTGTGTAATATTGACAGCTAGTGGTTGAAAGGGGTACTGCACTCCAAATTCAAAATATTAGAGAAGGTTGTTTCTCCCGCCCCTCCTCCTCAGACTCGATGCGCACGTGGGTTGCCAGATTGAGGAAATGCAACAGAAACGAGCGCAGTTGAATGAGGTGAAGAGCCTTAGGGCGTGTTCACACTTGACATCTTTTTTGACAAGAAAAGGTTGACAAGAGCGCTCTTTTAGTAAAAAAAAAAAAGCTGGCAGCGTTTGGTTCCAAATAGCAGCCGAGGGCGTCTTTTGTTGCTATAACAACAGCTGCAACAAGAGTGTTGTGTGGTGCAGAGATACAAAATGTTGAGAAAGAGAAAGTTGGCTCTTGCGTTGGCTTTTGAAGTTAACTGGGAGGAGAATGTCGGTTCACAATGACGTTTGTGGGTGCACGACATTATACGGGGAAGAAAACTGTATGGTGGTTACAATAATTTAGTCCAGGAGCTCCGGTTGGATGATGCACGGCATATTTTAGACTTAACAAAAGTCAGTTTGAAGACCTGCTACTGCTGTTTAGTCAATCTACCGGCACCTTCTCCATTTTTCTTGTTGTTATGGAAACGAGTCAGGTCTCGCTACTCGCTTGTCATTGGTCAGCTGTCAAAAAGGCGCTTGACATCTGAGCTGCAGAAAAAGACGTCGGCGTTTAAAAAAGCGCTCACAACTTTTTTGAAAACACGGTTTACTCCATAGGATTATAATGTAAAACACGCTGGCACGCTGTGAACACGCCCTTACACTGTAAGTTGATGAATTGATTTATCCGCGTTTTAATATGCCTCTCTATGCCAGATTTTTAGATGGATGCCGATGCTTTTAGGTCAGGTAGAATCTGCGATCTCTGACCCAGTTTGTTTGCTGGCTTTCATGGTTGCCAGTTGGCAACCCAGGGTGTCGAAATACTATTGGGCAAACTGGCAGTGGGCGGGGTCACACAGACCAAACAAAAACAGACATTCAGACACGGAATACACATTTCAAAGAAGAATGACTGGCTGTAGCATTTGTTTTCAGAGAAACAAGTATTTGAATTTAGCATGTTTCCTAAAAATCTGCAAACATATTATGGCAGGGCCGTGCACAGGGGGGTGGCCCGGTGGCTAGAGCCGCTGCCCCTCTTGCTCCCCTTCCCTCCCTCACCCCCAGAGGATTCCCATAAAAGCGTTCTGTTCCGCTAAAATCCACTAATTCCGCTAATCCGCTCCGTAGCATCGCTCACAGTTTGTGCCTGTACCCGCTCTCTGTGGAGACGACAGTTCCAGAATATCGTCCCAATAACAGGTAGATTACAAACTACAATCCACATTAGTAATTTGGTAGTTTGTTTTTGTATTTTTGTCGGTAATGTTTTGCTCCTGGTCTTCTAATAGTGCTAACAACTTGTACAAAATTACCAAGTTCTTGGAAGACAATAAATTGTCTAATCAAATTATTGTACCTGATCTGATCTAATATAAATAACACCAAATTTGCTGTTGTCTGCACACTTTGTAGACAAAAAACAATGACTTCACAAAAAAGAAGACAGAGTGAGAAAGAGCAAAGGGAGGCTAATGCCCGTTCAACATTGCAAATATGGATTGAAAGCTGCAGCATGGCAGCGGGTAAATCAATATATATAATATTTAGCAGACAGTTTGTCACACTTTAACTCCTGTTAAAGTATATTTCCCATTATAATCAATTGTCTGAGTTAATACTAGTATCTATAACATAGCTACATCATATTTATGATATTTTATTAAGACCATATTAATAGAATACACAATTAAAAAAGGTAATATACTATAAATGTTCTATATGAGTTGTATCATAGTAGGGTACAATGGGGCTAAAGGCACACCCTAAGAAAAATGTGCTTTTTAATCATGTCTAAGTTAAAACTTGTTCAAAAAAATCTCTTTAGCAAAGTTTGTACTATTTTCTGTTTATTTTGATATATAAAAGAATTCATCATTGTTCAATAAATATTAAAATATGTTAATATAAAAATATATTTAAAAAATACAGAAACATTTTTTTAAAGTAAAGATTCTGAAAGCATTGATTGAGATCCCATAATAATTTAATAAAGCTTTACAGTAGTAACAAATAAATATATTTTTATTATATGATATGATTATTATCATATTTTTAAATCTGATGGTTTCATTATAAATATAATGATTATCTCTAAGGTGGACAACCAACTTAATATATGATATTTCCCATCTGAATCTAACCATGTCATGTCAACAAATGGAAAAGTCAGCCAGCTATTTATTATCATGTTAATTATTGTGCCTTTTACCCCAAATACCATACATTTACATAATCTTCCGTTATTGAAAAACTGTTGCTTTATTTACTTTGAACAAAACTGAAAATCATTAACAAGACCTTTGTCTCAAAATATATTCAATAATTTTAGCGATTCTCAGTTGCTACATCAATCTACAACATTTTTAAAAACATTAAATATGAGATCAAATTAGCACAGAATCAACTTTTTGGAAGCACAACAACATAAAATTAGCACTAAAGCCTAACAATTGTATTTACAATATGATTGTAAAAGGTTTGTTATTCATTCTCTATATTAAGATGATACTCAACCCCCTTATAGTGCCCCTTTTTTCGGTTTGGGCCACTGCCCCTCAAAATGTCTGTGCACGACCCTGTATTATGATATTTTTATGCTTTAGTACAGTCAAAAAAAATACAGCACCTTCAATTGTTTTATTAATAGTTTAGATTAAATTAATAGTTTAATAATACTGTCTACCATAAAACCTCTTAACAGGCAGCTGTTTACACCCATAATAAAAAAGCAATTTTTTTTGCAATTTACTTCTGCTCTAACTTGTGTATTAATAGAGCTTATACTTAAACTTGGACAGCAATATTGTGGCTTAAATGATAAATTGCTTAAAATGTTCCTCATTTGTAAATCGCTTTCGATAAAAGTGTCTGCTAAATAAATAAAAGTAATGTAATATCAATGTTGTGAGGGAATGTTTGGTTTCAGTTTCTGTTACATGGACTTTTAGTTTGTTCTTGTTTTTCCTTTTTTATTTGGTTTCCTTTGCTAGTTTGTTTCTATGGTTACTAATTATCATCACCTGTGTCTTGTTGAGTTGCTCTTTTACCTCTTTATTTAATGCCCTCTGTTTCTTTAGTTCCTTTCCTGAGCAGTGGGTCTCAATCACTAATAATTGTGTGGATTATTCGTATTTATATGCACAGGAGAACTTGAAAATTATGTATAAAATGATGACACATGTATTTATAAAATGTCATTATGACATGTTTATAGGACCACCAAGAGTATATGTGATTTTTTTTATGTAGGCTACGTGCGGACTCAGTTGTTCCTATAATTTTTTTCATAAATTTGGAATAAAATTTAGAACGAAGGTTATTAATGAATCATGATTTGTTTGTGAAAATGTTCATATGCAGATTTCACGCACAAATGCGTTTTTTTTTGCCGCCTTGTTTTTGTTTTAAATAAACTATCACCTCTGCAATTGGACGTTGCCTGTCCTGCTGTAACAGGGAGATTAAATGAAATAAAATTAAATTCACTACTATTCAAAAGTTTTTGAAAGAAGTCTCTTCTGCTCAACAAGGCTGTCATTATCTGATCAAAAATACAGTAAAATCAGGAATATTGTGAAATATTATTACAATTTAAAATAACTATATTTCTATGTGAATATATTTTAAAATGTGATCATTTTAAATTTTCAGCATCATCACTCCAGTCTTCAGTGTCACATGATCCTTCAGAAATCATTCTAATATGCAGATTTGATGCACAAGAAACATTTATTATTATTATCAATGATGAAAACAGTTGTGCTGCTTCATATTTTTTTCAGGATCCTTTAATACATAGAAAGTTCAAAGGAAAAGCATTTATTTGAATTAGAAATCTTTTATAACATTATAAATGTCTTTACTATCATTTTTGATCAATTTAAAGGTGGAGTAAGTGCTTTCTGGTAACCGATGTTGATATTTCAAATTACCAAAACAAACACGCCCCTACCCCAAAAGGGTCTCGCCCCTATTTTGATAGCTCCGCCCCACACATACTACGCAACGCAGGCAATGACTATGGCGCAATCTGCTGTGCCAGCCGGCCGAGGGTATGATGTCATCAATAAGTGAAAGCAATGTGTGTTACTATGGTAATCCAGGTCGAATGTTCAATGAAAAAGTCATCCCTTACATCCTAAAAACACAAACACAGTTCTCATGAACAACTCGTTAGCACGAGCACGACAGTCCAACTAACGAACATTTACAATTGTGACAAGATTGTTATATCGATCACTAAAAGAGGAACCAAAGGAAACAAACATATATTAGGAGTTTATTATCTTACTTTTCGGACACACTGCGAGCTGACGCTTGAAACAGACAGTGGTTTATAGGATGTGGAAATGAATGGGTCTTTATCATCGCTGAAGTGAACGACGATACGATTGCAAATGGACAAACAAGCGAACATGACACACGAGCATATTCAAGCTAAAGCTAGCATATATTTTTATCTGCCGTCTCTCTCTTTTTCTGTCATCGCTCGGCTAATGTCCGTCCTGTGTGTCTGTCTTTTGAATAATGACGTGCACTGAGTGCTCTCTTCTCCCCATCATTAGTAGACACGCCCCTTACTGCTGATTGGCTACAAGTTTGTTTTGGTACTCGGCCCCAGACACTTTTATAAAGCAGTTTTGAAATAACACTTACCCCACCTTTAATGTGTCCTTGCTGAATAAATGTAATTTTCACCACTAGAGGTCGCTTATGCATGGTTTCTACAATTTTCTACAAAATTCATGGTTCTCATCCATGGTTTCTACAAAATAAAACCGGAAATCGAGGGTAACACGGTTTGATGTCATTGATAGGCGACGCACGGACACGGTCCATGTCCTGGTTAAAATTGCTTTTTTCTCTGGATTTAAACGTTCTTGGAAACATTTGGGATAATGTAAGAACACAAGTCAACAAAATATATAACGTTCTAGTGGTTTTTGGATATTTGAATCCAAAAATCTTACATATTGTGCCTTTAAAATATAATTTAAAAGATTAGTGAAATTATAAATTTTTTTAATAATAAAAGGTTACAAACATTACTTGAAATTGCAGGAGGTACTTTAAGTCATTATTTTCGATAATACTGGTTCACTTGCTGGATAAAGGTGTACCCCTGCATTATATAACGGTGTAAAGACCAGTGTATTTGCAGGTTTACAATGTGATTCAAATGTGTGTAGGATGCTGCAAATCTCCCTGAGAAAGATCAAGACAGATACTATTTTAATATGAGTAAAATACTCTCAAAACAGCACATTTATAGCACATTGAAGCCAGAAATTTATGCCACTAGTCTTAAAGTACTTAATATGTCTCATCACCACTGTAGTCATAAATTATGGAGGAAAATGCCAGGAAGCTTGTTTGCCTCAGTACATCAGTGAAAAGTTCAGTGAGTGTCGTGATTGTGTTTGAAAAACTGAGAATGAAGTACAGGGTCTGGCAGAATATCTTGCAAAAGAAGAAAGATTCGGAAAGCAGATTATCCTTTCATACTTATGACTGTGATGACTCTCATCCTAAAGAATAAAGTGACTTTGAGATGTTCCAAAAACAGACATTTCTGAGTGCTGTAAGCTTTAAAAGTATTACCATGTTTGATGTGAATGAGCTTGCTGTCTTGCAATTGTCAGCCACTGAATACTCATTACAAAGGGCAAGATTTGTCCTTTTAACATGTAACGTAGCATTCCACTGGTTTCATTGCACTGTTACGAATAAAGCTAGAGAAAAGTATTGTTTCAAAAATAGCAGTTCATCTCTTTTCTTTTCATGTGTGAAACACAGTGTACTGTTGAAGGACGCAATGAGACTTTTGATCATTCGAGAGCCTTTCAAACCTTGCTTCAGTTGTTTCTACTATAGCAGTTTCGCATTATGGCCAACCATCAGGAGGATAACTTGAATGTTTTAAACTCCATTTCAAGCCAAACTAATATAATATACATTCTGTTAAGAGTTTAATTTTAAGAGTGCAAAGAACTTTTAGCTGGTTGTGCAAAACAACCAAGCAAAAGCCAAACGTGCATCCCAAATTCACAAGTGGGAATCATAGCAATTATATAATTCACTGCCTTTCAGCAAATCACGTAGGACAAATGGGCACACATAATTAATACTGATTAAAATTCACGAGTCAAGCTGAAAGTTTTATAATGCCAAAGCTGTACCTAAAAAGAGCGGACTCTGTAAAATCAATCTGCCCAAACTTATAATGTATAGAAAAGCAGCTGGTTATTAGTATCAACATCTTCTTGGATAGTCAAGACAAATACAGAAAAGTGACACTTTGATAAGGAAATGACTTTCAGGTGATAAATTTGGTTGTAAAAGTACACAGACATTTTGTCAAGAGAAGGCAATAGGCACAATTATGTACGATGTGATATCTTTTCTATGATCAATTCTGGCAGGCTCATCTAATTATAAAAGATGGCGATAGAACGAGCTATACGTAACTGGAAATGTAATGCTTAGCTCAGATCTCCAAAGTAAACCTGTTCAGCAAGCTTTCATTTGCTATGAAAAGGCCAGAAAAGGCCAGGGGTTATTCAGAAACAGGGATTAGAGTTATATAAAGGTTTAGATGCAGGTAAGCCATTTAGTTTCCAGACAGGTTACGCATTACTAAATTGGGGGATATACTACACTTTAGAATAATGGTCTGTCATTATTAAGTAACTAAGCAGGACAAATGTACTATATTAACACTTCAGCTACTATTATTAACTAAAGATTAACTAATAAGCAAGTAATAGCGAATTTAGGACTGAGATAGTTCCTTATTATGTAATCAATAATTACTGAGACTAGCCTTATTAACAACTATCAACTAACCACTGTATGACAAATTATAAAGAATTACCAATTAATTACTAATCACAGCATTGACGTGTCTGAGACATAGCCTAATCAATTGTCTTTTTTACACTCTGATTATGGTCATTAAATGCATCACTTACCTTGACTTCGATACCGGTTCCTGAACGACACTTTTTTCGCTACCAATTTTATGAAATCCGTTTTAACAAGATTACATTACATCAAAAAAAAAAAAAAAATTGGTTTTATTTTTGCAGTTTGTTGATTTTTTGAGTCGGTGTTGGCTGCAAAGATGAAGTTGAAGACGCTGATTCATCATCGCTGCAGTATTGTGAACTTGAGAGAAAGACACCTTTCAATTGGATTACATGATCAGAGAGAATTTGTTTTCGATTCTATTTGGCTCGTTTAAAAGTAGACATTTCAAGCTTCTATAGGCATACAGTGGGGAGAACAAGTATTTGATACACTGCCGATTTTGCAGGTTTTCCTACTTACAAAGCATGTAAAGGTCTGTAATTTTTATCATAGGTACTCTTCAACTGTGAGAGACGGAATCTAAAACAAAAATCCAGAAAATCACATTGTATGATTTTTAAATAATTAATTTGCATTTTATTGCATGACATAAGTATTTGATCACCTACCAACCAGTAAGAATTCCGGCTCTCACAGACCTGTTAGTTTTTCTTTAAGAAGCCCTCCTGTTCTCCACTCATTACCTGTATTAACTGCACCTGTTTGAACTCGTTACCTGTATAAAAGACACCTGTCCACACACTCAATCAAACAGACTCCAACCTCTCCACAATGGCCAAGACCAGAGAGCTGTGTAAGGACATCAGGGATAAAATTGTAGACCTGCACAAGGCTGGGATGGGCTACAGGACAATAGGCAAGCAGCTTGGTGAGAAGGCAACAACTGTTGGCGCAATTATTAGAAAATGGAAGAAGTTCAAGATGACGGTCAGTCTCCCTCGGTCTGGGGAACCATGCAAGATCTCACCTCCTGGGGCATCAATGATCATGAGGAAGGTGAGGGATCAGCCCAGAACTACACGGCAGGACCTGGTCAATGACCTGAAGAGAGCTGGGACCGCAGTCTCAAAGAAAACCATTAGTAACACACTACGCCGTCATGGATTAAAATCCTGCAGCCCACGCAAGGTCCCCCTGCTCAAGCCAGCGCATGTCCAGGCCCGTCTGAAGTTTGCCAATGACCATCTGGATGATCCAGAGGAGGAATGGGAGAAGGTCATGTGGTCTGATGAGACAAAAATAGAGCTTTTTGGTCTAAACTCCACTCGCCGTGTTTGGAGGAAGAAGAAGGATGAGTACAACCCCAAGAACACCATCCCAACCTTGAAGCATGGAGGTGGAAACATCATTCTTTGGGGATGCTTTTCTGCAAAGGGGACAGGACGACTGCACCGTATTGAGTGGAGGATGGATGGGGCCATGTATCGCGAGATCTTGGCGATACATTACTAAATAATTTCGCAAAAAGGCGGGGACTTTGAGCGCTTAATCGTTGGGGCGGTGCGCGCCGCGCAGGTATACAGAGATGTACCGGAGTGTCCTATTCCCGCGAAATAAATCGGGCAGCGAAAAGATCAGGGCACGGCATCTCATCAAATTGACTCCCTACAGTGCACTAAAAGAACGTTTAAAATAACGTTAATGTTAAAGAACGTTTTGATAGACTTAAGCAATTTTCCTAGCCTCCCTTTCCTTTTCATGACGTTACTGGTACCCAGATTTTTTTCCCCTGACATTTTCAGTCAGTCTCACTTCCACTGTAACATTACTTCTAACTTCAACTGTTCTCGGAGCAGCCTCAACTATGATTGGTTCTGTTTACTAGCTGGGGTGGGGCTTGCGGTTTTATTGGGTCTCTCTGCTGTTTGCCGCTGATTAAGCTGAAATAATTTATAACCATCGGACTAAACCATTTTTTAGGGAGGGGAGAGATAAGAGATTTGGAAAACTAAATTGGATTTAACTAAATTGCATGTTTTTGTGGTTTTCATTGAACTATCAGGCATGACTTATAAGTGTCACGGTTCATGAATTCACTGACTCATTCTCTCTCCGTGTGTGCTGTGTGTGTGTGTGTGTGTGTGGGCGTGGTTGCTGATTGCTGCTGATCAGATCATCAGCGCCAGCTGTGGCTGATCAGCTCTCCTATTTAATGTCTTGCCATCCACCTTGTGTTTGTCAGATCGTTTGGAGCTCTCCGGTGTTCGTGTCCTGGTCCTGGCTGTCTCTGTGTTCCTGTGTTCCTGTGTTCCTGTGTCTCCTGTCTGGATCCAGTGTTTGTCTTCCTGGTCGAGTTGTTCCTTGTGTCTCACGGAAGGCTGGTTGCCCATCTGTGTCCCTGCGCTGCCAAGTGTGGATTCCTGGGCACCTCTACTCATCTGACCCACTGCTACTACTCTTATCTGATTCTCTCAATAAATTCTGCTACCTGACAATAAGAGACAATTGAACCTGACAATAAGAGTAGGGAAATATATAGCATAACTACTGAATTTAGTGGGCCCCTTGGGCAGTGGGGGCCCCTATAATTGTCACCACCTTTCACCCCACTAGCGATGGCCCTGCCCAGCCCTATTCACAAATCCTCTCCCGTGGCCTCATGGGATAGTAAAGTGTCCATCGTATGCACACTTCAGAATCTCACCGGAAGAAGTAAGTCATCTGGGTACTTTTTGCCGACTATTTTATGAGTACTGTGAATTCGGACATGCTTCTTTTGTCACGTGACACTGTTTTTCGCCTACTATATAGTAGGGAAGTATGCGATTTCGATTGCAGCCTATGACTAGGTAACACCTGAGTGTCATTTGGTTTTGTTTCTCATTCATGTTTTCATGTCTTATTTTGTTATGCGATTCCCTTGCTTCATGTGTCATGTTCTGATTGATTCCTTTGCTTCATGTGTCTTGTTTTCATTAGTTCCTCCGTTTCCTATAACATGTTCTTATTGGTTCATTGTGTTCATTACTTTTGGTATGCCTTATGTCATTAGTCCTTGGCTGCATCCGAAATCACATACTTCCCTTATCCCTAAAACTGCACTTGGGTTCTCATCCTCGACTCGCCTTCAGTGCACATTACGCTACATTGAGTAATAAGTGATGCGTTTTATGACCATGTTCTGAGAAAAAAAGACAATCTTCAAGAACTGCTGTTCTGGACCATTATTTTAAAGTGAAAAAAAAAGTTCTTGAAGAGTGAATGGTAACATTTGAGTTATTAGTGATGCATTTTATGACCATAATCAGATTAAAATAGCAATTGATTATGTCTCAGACACATTAATGTAGTGATTAGTAATTAACTGGTAATTATTGTATTATTATATAACTGGTAGTTATTTGATAGTTATTAATGAGGCTAATCTCATTCAGAAAGTGATTCCCTAATAAGGGACTACATCAGTCTTAAATTTGATATCACTTACTGATTAGTTAAGCTGGTTTCCATATTAGTAGCTGAAGTGTTAACGTAGTACTACCCATTTGTCCTCTATTACTTCCTACATAGCTACCTATTAATGATGAAGTAATATTCTAAAATTGTACCATTATCTGATATAATATGACCTGATATAATTACCTTATTAAAACCAGGTTAATGGCACCATATTGCCTTGTTTGTTGTATATTATTTATGTAATTATTTTTCAATAATTCAATGGCCTGGAGTCAATTATGCAGCTTATACTACGGTTACCACCTCAAAACATTGTTCAGGTGCTGTATTTCAAGACATTTGTACTTAAAACGCTCTTGTGTGCAGGACTAATTTCTTACGCATCTAATCCCAAGCCTCCGTTGCTATTTCCAAAATGTCATTTTAGAGCTAGTAACGGAGGCTTGAGCCATTGATAGCAGAATAATGCAGTTATTAATGCAGAGAGAGAGAGAGCGAGAGGAGAGAGAGATTAAGAGTGTGTGAATTACCTGAGTCTCTCAACAATATTCGGCAGCAGCGTCTCTACTAATAGCGAAACTGTAAGTTTATCTGCTTCAAGAACAGCGCCGTTCTTACCTTGCTATTGAGAAATGTCATGTAGTTTCTAAGTAACTATTTTACTGATAAAATCGTCAGAGCAGCGCTGACAACACGTTTCTGCGCAAGTGTGTCCGTACTGTATGTGTGTGCGTTTGAGGAGAGAGAGCGGGAGAAAGAGAGTATGTGCTTTCTGTACATAATAAAACGTAATTTTGTTGCAAAAAACATGGAAATAATTTGTTGTTTTCATCCAGTTGATTACTATATTTATTTGCTTGGTCAGTGTCGTGGGTTTTGGTTCTTTTGCTGTTGTCAGCTGTAAAGACCTTTAAAATAACTGAAATCATTTGGCGGAGTGATATGGAACTGTAATGCGGTCAAGACCTGCTGGAACTACTTCAGCCGTGCTTTTCCCTGAAAGAAATTGCACACCTTAGAATGTTCGTTAACCAATCAGATTCAAGCATTCAACATCCCCGTAGTATAAGTGTTTGGGAGTAAATATAATTTGTATCAATTGGGGAGAGTGATTTTTGAACCAATGTGCACCATTTTGAAAAGTGAAAAACCGTTTCATTGTTATTTATTAGTATGTTTTACCCATTGTGCTGTGTATCTACTGTCCAGATATAATTCTATCCCAGCAAATGTGTTTTTTCACTGTCACAGATATATGGTAGAGGTCAAGGATGTTAGGTGTCAGAAGGTAGCTGAAACCGTGAAAATGACATTTTCACTCCTGGTGTGACTTTTCCTCCTTGGCTCCCAAATATTCCCAAACTAATTACTGGAGCGCTGTCTGCAGTGAACCCTCCCTACTATCTGCTGTGACACAGCTGCAGGTTAATCAAGGCTTTTCAAACTAATTATGAGAATTGTCTAGAGGAAAATGTGATTAAACTTGCTTCACATCTCCTATCTGCAAATGCAAGACAAACAAAGTATGACAGCGCAAGAACATTGTCCAGGTGGAATCGAAACGTATAGGTTCCTTCAGTCAGGACAATGAATGAAAGTAAAAATTAAAAAAGGATTAAATCAATTAGTCAAATGTGTTTGGGGAATGACATTATACAAGGTTATATATGTTTACATTATCATGACTTTGCATTTATCAATCAATTGTAATCAATTGAATCTGCAGGTCACATAACTTGTGATCACTGCATAGTGGCCATGCACATTGTGTACAGATTGCTGTTTGAATAATATTTAAATTCATTAGAGTCTTTCATCGTTTTAAAAACTATCAATTTCAAATGTATAGTTCTAAATATGAATATGCACAGTATGGTGCTACGTAATAAATGTAAATTAGTTTCTAAGTGCATTACACAGGAAAAAATATGTTGCTGATTAAATGAGTGATATTTTAAGGTCATATCCAGGAGGCATATTTTTCACAGAACAAGATTAACTAATAATGAGTACCGTAGGCATGCAAATGAAAGAAAATCCTATCGAATTCCTTGACTAACACATGGTGTGTAGGGTGGATGTGTGCCGCTGTGTATCTCAGAATCTAATCAAAAACACATCACAAAAAATATGCAGTTCTGTTTTGTAATTATTAGTTTTGTTGGGCTTGATTATGGTTGATGCATCACTGCTTTCCTAAGTGAGACTGAGTGCAATGAATTTGT
This sequence comes from Coreius guichenoti, assembly GCA_039654105.1. NCBI lineage: Eukaryota > Metazoa > Chordata > Actinopteri > Cypriniformes > Gobionidae > Coreius > Coreius guichenoti. The sequence continues at coordinate 3,787,424 of CM077181.1, read as the reverse complement.
GCCTAATGATTAGAGAGTCACATTTTATTAGTGCTGACTTATTAAAATACTTAATGTTTTGCAGTGTGTGTATACCTGCACTACTTGGCACCTTTTAAGTTTATTCAGAGAAAATTATACAGAATCTTTTATACAGCACAATTGTTGGATTGTTGAATTATGATTTCTTTCAACATGTATTGAGAAGATGCAAGTTTTTATTTTTATTTTTATACAGTGGATACTTGTAAAAGAAATGTTCATATTGATGAAACTAGAAATAATGATTGGTTGGCTTGGTACCTCATATATAGAGCAACGCTTGATTTCCACTGCGGCCAGTCCTCAGATCACACAAGCTTTGTTTTTAGACCAATCGATCTTTCTTTAACCCTCCCTGTTTCCTTTGCAATTACCATCCGAATCTCGCTACAAATCTCTGAACAGGGAGCAATGAATTATGTGCTCATTTGGAACAATCTAATGTGCTGACTAGCCAGCTAAACTCATTACTTGCCAAGCACAGTTTTTCAGTGGATCAGGAAGTCTCTGACTCTGGCCAAGATGAGAGGAGGGCAGAATACTTCATTACTCTACTATGGCACTATACACTGACCAGGCATAGCATTATGACCACCGTCCTAATATTGTGTTGGTCCCCCTTTTGCTGCCAAAACAGCCCTGACCCGTCAAGGCATGGACTCCACTAGACCCCTAAAGGTGTACTGTGGTATCTGGCACCAAGATGTTAGTAGCAGATCCTCCAAGTCCTGTAAGTTGCAAGGTGGGGCCTTCATAGATCGAACTTTTGTTCAGCACATCCCACAGATGCTCGATTGGATTGAGATCTGGGGAATTTGGAGGCCAAGTCCACACCTCAAACTCGTTGTGCTTCTCAAACCATTCCTGAACCATTTTTGCTTTTTGGCGCGCATTATCCTGCTGAAAGAGGCCACAGCCACCAGGGAATACCGTTTCCATGAAAGGGTGTACATGGTCTGCAACAATGCTTAGGTAGGTGGTACTTGTCAAAGTAACATCCACATGGATGGCAGGACCCAAGGTTTTCCAGCAGAACATTGCCCAAAGCAGCACACTGCCTCCGCCGGCTTGCCTTCTTCCCATAGTGCATCCTGGTGCCATGTGTTCCCCAGGTAAGCGACACACACTTTTACTGAATACCTAATAGCATCTAACTATCAAACATTCTTTTATACCTCAAAATGGTATAATTTTATGTAACATTCAGGTACTAATATGTACACTTTTGGTACCAAAATATGTACACTGTTAAACACTGTAGTGTGAAATTACAGTATATTCCAGGTTAATAATTGCATTACTTTCACAGTAATTTCACAGTAGGACTTTTAACTTTTAACTCTTAGTGCATATAAAAAAAAAACCATGGTTTTACTATGAGTTTACAGTATTGGAAAACACAATTTACTATAAACAAACAACATCATACCGTATTTCAACAGTTCATATGTACTATGAAGGTACCCAGCATGCAGTGCAGCATGAATAAATTATGCTGTGGAGTTTCTTGATTCTTGCTGGTTTCATCTGTGCTGCTGAACTTATTTTTGCTTCGCTTTCAGCAGTTTGTGTTGTTGGTTTATTTTGTAATGTTGGTTTATGTTGTATAAGTGCTTTTATTATTTGTTGAGTGTCACCATTGTTGTGTTTTGTAATGTGTCAATATTATGTTTTGCTTTGTAATGTCTGTGACGTTTACAAGATGATGTCGCATCTTTCAAAGATCTCGGCAGTTGCTTTACTATTGCACTGTAAAAAATGATTTTATGGCTAAGTAAATAAAACAGGAAAAATCATGCATTTTTTGCTTAGAATAATCTTGTAAAAGTGAAAACTCTGGAATATTAAGTAAAATCTAAACATGTACTCAATTTTTACTTGTAAATATTAGACATCCAACAGACAAGTACATTTCACTTGACTCTCTGGCATATTTACACGAATTAATAAAGTACTTGAAGCTATTTAAAAAAAATCAAGTAAAATGTACGTCGTCTTGAAGCAGGTTACAGGTCTTACAGGTTTCAACGACATGAGGGTGAGTAATTAATGACAGAATTTTCATTTTGTGGTGAACTAACACTTTAAGTAAAAATGTATTTCTCAATTTCTGAATCACTAATTTCCCAATCCCCGTATCCCAGTCATTCTCATATTGGTGACATAAGACTGCAAAGCCTGGTAGGCTGCTTCAATCTGTCATGTGGAAAGATGTAAAATTGTCCTGACCATTTTTTAAACGTTATTAACATTTTAAATTTGCTTCCCCCCATTTTCTTCCTGGATTGCATTAGGATGGCAATCAAGAAGACTTTGTGGAAGAAGTGATGGTGATTCTTGTTCATGCAAACGGAGACGGCGAGCCAGTGATGTCCATTGTGCTGGAAGGAACAAAGGTCCTAATTAAATGTGAAAACACCGGCAAAGCTTGTGCTCTTCTAATGGGACTAATCTACTCTCTAAATCTGCAGTATCCCTCAACACTAAAATACACATTTGAGGTCTTCCAGAAACTTTATATGGATCTCGATGGACTCAAGCTCTCTCCGAAAGTTCGCTCCTTGAAAAACAAGCTTCTTATGTGACACTTTTCCATACTGTGGATGTTCTTCTGCATTTATCTGCTTGTCGACTCGCTTGTGACTGAAGTTTTTACATTTACAAATTTCTGAATTTGTATTTCAGGTTTTATTTCAGTGTTTAGTTTTAAAGGCTTTCAAAATAATTTGATAGAGATTAAGAAGCTATCTTAAACCTTTAAACCTTAGTGAAGCATTACATCTGTAAGTGCTTGTTATTTCTTGTTAATAAATGACTGTTGACTGCACATTGTCACAGTATTATTTTGTCGCATTATAAAAGCAACATTTCGATTCATTTAAAATAATTACCAGCACTGCATAAAACAAGTAAAATGCATTTAAAAGAGCAAATGGTTTTACTTAATTATATTAATTACATCAAATTTGTAAGTAAAAATTACTCAATAAAATTTAACAGGCCAAGTTATATGTGTTAATTTTACTCAGCTTAGTTGAGTAAATTTACTTATTTTCCTTAGGTGTGAAATTTACTTAAAAAAAATAAAATTTTGTGCAAAATAAAAAAATTTTATTCAATAAAAAAGTTTTTTTCAGCGTGTGAAAGTTCCATTTACAAACAGTTATGCATTTGAAATAAGTTATTGGTAAATCTTCATGCTTAAACAATACTAAAACAAAATCTTCAAATTCATGCTAAGAATAGTTTGACTAAATTATTTCATATTGTAGCTTGTCATCATTTTAACAAATGTTTTTTATTTGTCACATTTCTGACTTGGATAGAACAGAAATTTGAATATGAATACAGAGAGTCCAAGGCTGTGTCTAAAATCACCCCCTATACCCTTAAATAGGGCACTATTTGAGTGGACAACCATTTGTAGTGGTGTCCGAAACCATAGTGGACATTATTGAGTGCACTCATTCAATCCCACAATGCACTGCAACAACGAGTGTACAACTGAACTCAATCATCCATCCATTTTCCAAACCACGCTGGTCCAGCGTAATATCATACAGGTATACATTCCTTTTTAATTGATTATTAAATTGTTTAATTAAGGTTTACACATGCTAGTTTCCATGGCAGAGTTCAAGATAAATCTTTTCATTACTACTGGAGCTGCCAGTTTGCTACGTTTCAAATAATTATTAAACAGCGAGCAGAAACTATTCAAAAGCGGCACTCTTGTGTCCAAATTCACTCACTTGTTTTCATTCACTCCTTCAAGTGGACTATATTAGTGGGGTAATGTAGGGAATAGTGAATGAGGGTATAGGGGGTGATTTTGAACACAGCATTAGATCCCAAGCTAATGGAACACTGATCACCATTATGGTGACTTCAAAACAATTACAGCGGTAAAGAATGTATTACAGTTGCATGGTTAGAAACAACATTATAATGTGAAATCACAGTAAAACAAGATCAGTAAGTTACTGTGACGTCAGCATCATTCTGCTGTTGATACACAGTAATTTGTAAGAAAATGACCTAGCATGCATTGATTTCCCAGTAAATTTCTGACTACAGTAATTTATTGTAAAATAATACTCTTTAATCCTGTAAATTCCTGGCAATTTTACAGTGTACCTTTGAAGTAATATGCACTCTTTAGGTACAAAGGTATACCTTTTGAAAGGGTACTGCCCCAGTGAAGGCTTTTGTACCTTTTTCAATGGTCAATGTCAATGGCACCATCCATCTCTGTGTTACCCAAGGGTATATTGCACGTTAGTGCACATACTGTAAAATAAAGTGCAACCGATATTTCTACTTTGATTCTACTAAAATTTATCTGACATGCAAACTGTTGTTTGGCTTTAGAAAATTCGGAATATAGTTCATACGACATATGGGCAGGTTTATAATCCTCTTTTTCAGATCAAGACTGAATTCTACATCCCTTAATCCTACTACCTAACTAACTATTAATAAGCAGTAATTAGGTGTTTATTGAGGGAAAAGTCATAGTTAATAGTTGATAGTGAGAACTGGACCCTAATCTAAAGTGTGACCTAAGTAATTTATGTTATATGTTGCAATATAAAAAATAGAAGTAATGCAGCATTCTCTCTCTCAATCTTTTTTACATTCCTCATGGGTGGCATATAGGGAAAAAGATCACCAGCACGACATGAGAAACATGAATTGATCTATAAAATTTATATTTGTGCTCCATACTGAGATATAGTTGTGTGCGAGTGTGAATGGCACTGCTGTTCTTGTGTTGACATATAGAAACAGCACGGCAGAGTGACTTATTGCCTCAGGCTCTTCTCAAATGAAAATGTTTTGCACAAACAGGCAGCAAGGCGACGGCATATCAGCTGAGGATTTGCGTGGCATTCAAAACCATGATCATGTTCCTCTCAATAACTCATCCTCACTTATGCTTCTTAACACTTGGCCTTGTAATAATTGTAGGTACACTATATTGCAAAATGTTTTGGGACATCTGCCATTACATGCACATGAATAACGACATCCCATTCTTAATCCGTAGAGTTTAATATGGAGTTTTAAATTGACCAAATTGACCATTTAAATTGACCATTTAAAACCTCCATTGACCATTCTTCTAGAAGCGCATTTGTGAGGTCAGGCACTGATGTTGGACGAGAATTCATCCCAAAGGTGTTCTATCGGGTTGAGGTCAGGACTCTGTGCAGGCCAGTCAAGTTCCTCCACACCAAACTCGCTCATCCATGTCTTTATGGACCTTGCTTTGTGCACTGGTGCACAGTCATGTTGGAACAGGAAGGGGCCATCCCCAAACTGTTCCCACAAAGTTGGGAGCATGAAATTGTCCAAAATGTCTTGGTATGCTGAAACATTAAGAGTTCCTTTCACTGGAACTAAGGGGCCAAGCCCAACCCCTGAAAAACAACCCCACACCATAACCCCCCCTCCACCAAACTTTACACTTGGCACAATGCAGTCAGGCAAGTACCGTTCTCCTGGCAACCGCTAAACCCAGACTCGTCCATCGGATTGCCAGACAGAAGCATGATTGGTCACTCCAGAGAACATGTCTCCACTGCTCTAGTGTCCAGTGGCGGCGTGCTTTACACCACTGCATCCGACACTTTGCATTGCACTTGGTGATGTAAGGATTGGATGCAGCTGCTCGGTCATGGAAACCCATTCCATGAAGCTCTCTACACACTGTTCTTGAGCTAATCTGAAGGCCACACGAAGTTTGGAGGTCTGTAGCTATTGACTCTGCAGAAAGTTGGTGACTTCTGCACACTGTGCGCCTCAGCATGCGCTGACCCCGCTCTGTGATTTTACGTGGTCTACCACTTCATGGCTGAGTTGCTGTTGTTCCCAATTGCTTCCGCTTTGTTATAATACCACTAAAAGTTGACAGTAGAATATTTAGTAGTGAGGAAATTTCACGAATGGACTTATTGCACAGGTGGCAACCTATCATGGTACAACGCTTGAATTCACTGAGCTCCTGAGAGGTGCTTGATTTTATACACCTTTGGCCATGGAAGTGATTGGAACACCTGAATTCAATGATTTGGAGGGGTGTCCCAATACTTTTGGCAATATAGTGTATATGTAGTATGACAAAGGATTTCCTTAGAGGTGGCTGAAGCTCTAGATTCCAATGAGCTCATGGTGCCAAACAACCTTGAGGAAAGATGAAACTACTTGGTTTGTTTCTCATAGAAAATCTTTATGAGAATGTGACTGTGTTTTACTTAATGGGGTCCACCTGACAGCCAATCAGCTTTCCCTCAGTGCTGCATTTCTAAAGTGCTTTAGATCTGTGTTTCCGAACCCTGTTCCTGGAGGCACACCGACAGTACAGTGGATGTTTTCCCTATCTGACTCTGCTATTTCAGGGCTTGGAATATCTACTAACAAGCTGAGGAGTTGAGCGTTTGATTAGGAAGAGTTTGAAAATGTGTAGTGTTGGTGTGCCTCCGGGAACTGGGTTAAGAAACTGCTTCAGAAATAGTTATGGCTGTGTAATTGTCTTAATAACTACTGCTGTCACATAATTGAATATATACCATATCTCTAGTCTAGTAATTTCTAAAACTTGTCTTGCTGACTGTTGCCACTGGAGTTGTGGGGAACAGAAAATATTACAGCAATTTATTGCAATTTTGTCTAGGCCTTTTTCCAGTTAACCCTATAAACCTGAAGATATCAACACAAAATAGGTGTCGTTTAAAAGCTTAGAGTCTGAACTTTACAATGCATAATTAACTCCGAAGTAGTGCTGAGTTATTTGCTAATAAATAAAAAAAACGTTTTTATAATTTATGAAATACTTTTTTTTGTACTATACTGTAATATGTCAAAAACATCATACAGCTCAAAGAGTCATTTGAAAGGTCTCACAGAGTAGAATACAAGAAGTATAATTGTGTTGTGCTTTGACTAAACTTGAGAGAGTTTTTGCTCGTAACTTCATGAAACAAGCTCCGATTGTGGAAAATGGCACAAGATTATCCCGAATTAATTATTATTATCCAAATAATCATCATAATCTGTGACTTAGATCTAAAATATTCTCTCATGGAGTTATAACACAATAAACTCCACAGGAGTATCTAAGTAAAATCAAATGTAGCTTTCACATGGTGTTTACGCTTGTAACTGCATGAAACATGCACAGATCGTAGAAAATGGCACATCATTACTTACAGTGGATGTTTCTGATTGAAATTAGTCCAAAATCAACACAGTCCATTGCGTCAATCATTAAATATTCCAACCCGATCTCATGGCAATTTGTACGTATTTTACGAGGTGGCTAATTTGTACACATTCGTACGAATTTGTAAGATTTTTGCTAAATCGTACGTATTTTACGAGTTGCAAACTAGCAAAGGGAGCACAGGCAAAACTGGAACAGAACACAGAGAAAAAGAAAGCAAAACAAAACTACATGTGACATACTGTTTACAGATTGTCTATTACAAATCAGCACATCAGTTTGGGTTAAAGGTAGATAGATAGAGAGGCTTGATTATTCTAGGACATTTTTGGTCATCAGAAGGTACAAAACTGTTATTTTGACTACTGAATTTTGTTCAGTAGTACATTTTCATTTCATCTATGTTCTATTTCATCTAACAGTGAAATCACCATTTCAGATGGAGGATGTCAGTTTTTCCTTATGTAATTTATGTTCTTTCTGATATCACCCATTTCTCACTTTCATACAGAAACATCACATACAGAAACATCTTAATCTCTGGAAACGGGGAGAGAGAGATAGGAAAACATGGGAAAGGATATATTTATTTGCACCACAGTACAAATGAAAAAGGATGAGAAATCTTGCTGTAAAAGCTTTCCAACATTCGCAACACAAACTGTTTCTACTTTCACAATATCTGATCTTGTAATATTGGCTTTACGATTACAGAACGATTCACAGATTTGAATATGTTATCATTTCGACACAGTAACACAGGAGAGACTGGGGCTAGTCGTCACATGGAGCTGTATATCAAAATCCTCCTAAATTGTATGTTACATTTTATATTTTTGCAGTTTCATGAACTTATACACTCACCTAAAGGATTATTAGGAACACCATACTAATACTGTGTTTGACCCCCTTTCGCCTTCAGAACTGCCTTAATTCTACGTGGCATTGATTCAACAAGGTGCTGAAAGCATTCTTTAGAAATGTTGGCCCATATTGATAGGATAGCATCTTGCAGTTGATGGAGATTTGTGGGATGCACATCCAGGGCACAAAGCTCCCGTTCCACCACATCCCAAAGATGCTCTATTGGGTTGAGATCTGGTGACTGTGGGGGCCATTTTAGTACAGTGAACTCATTGTCATGTTCAAGAAACCAATTTGAAATGATTCGAGCTTTGTGACATGGTGCATTATCCTGCTGGAAGTAGCCATCAGAGGATGGGTACATGGTGGTCATAAAGGGATGGACATGGTCAGAAACAATGCTCAGGTAGGCCGTGGCATTTAAACGATGCCCAATTGGCACTAAGGGGCATAAAGTGTGCCAAGAAAACATCCCCCACACCATTACACCACCACCACCAGCCTGCACAGTGGTAACAAGGCATGATGGATCCATGTTCTCATTCTGTTTACGCCAAATTCTGACTCTACCATCTGAATGTCTCAACAGAAATCGAGACTCATCAGACCAGGCAACATTTTTCCAGTCTTCAACTGTCCAATTTTGGTGAGCTCGTGCAAATTGTAGCCTCTTTTTCCTATTTGTAGTGGAGATGAGTGGTACCCGGTGGGGTCTTCTGCTGTTGTAGCCCATCCGCCTCAAGGTTGTGCGTGTTGTGGCTTCACAAATGCTTTGCTGCATACCTCGGTTGTAACGAGTGGTTATTTCAGTCAAAGTTGCTCTTCTATCAGCTTGAATCAGTCGGCCCATTCTCCTCTGACCTCTAGCATCAACAAGGCATTTTCGCCCACAGGACTGCCGCATACTGGATGTTTTTCCCTTTTCACACCATTCTTTGTAAACTCTAGAAATGGTTGTGCGTGAAAATCCCAGTAACTGAGCAGATTGTGAAATACTCAGACCGGCCCGTCTGGCACCAACAACCATGCCACGCTCAAAATTGCTTAAATCACCTTCTTTCCCATTCTGACATTCAGTTTGGAGTTCAGGAGATTGTCTTGACCAGGACCACACCCCTAAATGCATTGAAGCAACTGCCATGTGATTGGTTGATTAGATAATTGCATTAATGAGAAATTGAACAGGTGTTCCTAATAATCCTTTAGGTGAGTGTATAAGTTTATAGAAGCTGCTAGCCATTTTTACAATGTACCACATATACTGAGATATAGTGAGTTTGCGAAAAAGGCCAGTGTGTGTTGTAGACAATTGAACAATGGTTTCCTTTCTTTGTTCTCAGTTGTGGGGCAATTTGGTGTATTATTAAATAAGGTCATTTTGATTAATTGCATCAATGACTAGACAGCAAGAGACAAAATAGACAGTGAATAAAAGGATGTCAAATTGTAATTCACAGTTCATTATTATCATCATAAGAATAGAGTATATAAAGTATGTGTGGACAGAATAGTGCAAGCACTATTCCTACTCCTATTCCTACTCCAAGCACTATTCCTACTCCTATTCCTACTCCAAGCACTATTCCTACTCCAAGCACTATTCCTACTCCAAGCACTGAGTGCTTGCAGGAGAAGAGGTGGACTCATGATCAACATTAAGTGTCGAGATGATTAAAAACAGGCCTACTTAATTACTTAGGCAAGTCACTTGGCAGTTTGCATGAGTGAACATGGCTTTATCAAAGCTGCTGGTGTTCATGAATCCGGAGCATTTTTCTCCAGGTAGGATCATCTCAATGTCTGCACTTCATCATGTGAATGCTGATGGATGCTCTCTCTCTCTTATGTTTGGCAAATATCCAGCATTCCTCCCTTTTAAATCTGCCTCTGTCAATGAGTGTAAATAGCTGGCCAACAGCCCTGTGAATATGGAAAATTGAAAAGGGTCATGTTTTGATTGAACATGTCCATCCCAATTACAAATAAATGCATGCAGGGTCTTATTACTTTTGTTTTGTTTTCCTGAGAGAAATGAGAATATTGAGATTAAAGCCTTATTCTTCAGCAGACAGGTTCATTTTTTTGTGACGCTGTGAAATGGGTTGAAAATTAAACTTCAGTGTATGTGAGAAGAAATATTTTTTATCGTGCTGTCTGATAGTAGATTATTTATAATATGATTCAAATAACATTCAGAAATTTCACAGCCGTGCTGGAAAACCAGATTTGGTTTAGCAGGTTTTAGCAGGTCGGCCAACTGACTAGTGCCCAAATCCACTCTAAAATGGTCAAAACAGATCACCTAATATGCTTTTTTGTTTCTAAAATGTTGAAATTTGAACTAATAGTTTTGTTTCAATCTAGTATTTCTCAGCATACCTCAGTATACAACCACCTTGTCTTGTGTGATCTTTATGAAACTAGTTTAGAGGTAGTTTAGAAATTTGTGGTACTGAGAAACAGAATGATTTTGTTATCTAAATATGCCAAAACCATAGTAAATCGCCTTCTCTTCTCATTCCTCCTCAACAGTGCGTTGGCTTAATCAGTTTATCGACCATGAGCAGGTTTCATGGAGAACTCATCTGGGACGAGACACAAAACTGCCTTAATGGTCACTATAAGAACCACAGGCAAATAACACAAATACTTCAGATAAAATCTGATTACCCAAATATACAGAGTAAACATTAATATCCCAGTGTAACCAAGAATAGATTGTTTAGTGTGTCATAGTGACGACGTGATAGTTCACAACCAAACATGGTGAAACAAAAGAGAGAGGATAGTTTTGGTGCAATGGAGGAAAGATTCGTGGAGCTATGGCAATACTACTGCCTTTATGATGTTTCCTCGAGGGACTACCACGACAGAGGAAAAAAGATAAATGCTGGCGAACGATAGCGGAGGTGCTTCAGCAACCCAGTGAGTACATTTATTTTTACTACTGGCTAAAAATAAAAATCTATATTTTATCTCAAGTTCTCTTTGGAGGATTCCATACTGTCCTCTTCGTGCAATCTAGGAATGTGTCCACTGTTTTTTTTCTTTTTGGGGCTTTTCTGGTGACAAGACATCCAGTGCAAACCGCACCGATTCTTTATTTATTCTCACAACACCTGTCAGTCGATAGTTCTGCCTTCTCGGTGACATTACACACGTCATTAAAGACGACAATTTTTGTCGTGACAGACAAAAATATCGTGTAGTCTGAACACGGCATAAAAGGTTGAAAGGCATTGACTGCAAAGGGCAAGTATGCAGCTTTAAAAAAAGACTATGGTTAGTATAAATTGGTTAGTGTTCAAAAATGCCCAAAAACTGGATTAAAAGGGTTAGTTTACCCAAAAACTTATGTCAACATTTACTCACCCAAGTGAGTTACAAGTAACGCGAGTTGCGTAATCAGATTACTTTTTTCAAGTAACTAGTAAAGTAACGCATTACTTTTAAATTTACAACAAAAATATTTGAGTTTCTTTTTCAGATAAGTTACACAAGTTACTTTGTTTTCCCATGTATTGACTGACAGCTCTCCTGTCCTCATGTTGAGAGAAATCAGGAGTAAGCGCAGAGGCGTTGTGTGTGAACATGATGATTATTGTAGATCTAGACTAAATGTGAACATGGGTTTACTGATCTCACTTGCAGATTCAGTATTCCTCAAAATTAATAAAAACAATGAAATGCAAACTCAGAATATTACACAAACCTGCAATAATTAAAAATGTTACATAATGCAAATATACTTTATGCATTTAATCTCACTTTATTAACCAATGTCTTTGCTGCTGACCTTCCATGATCCAATTCAATCATACTAATAAGCAATTCTTTTTTTATTTTTTTTATTACTGAATTAAATGTTGGCCTTTCTTGTTCTTCTGCAATCCAGAATGGCAGCACAGCTGAAATGTTTGTTTGACTGTACAGATCTGAATTTGCATTTCCTTCAGCATGAGGCTTATTAATTACACTTTTGGTGTAAAAAGGCCTTTACATTTGCCAAAAAATAGAACTTTTTTGTTTAAAGTTCTATAAACAAACAAGCAAGCTCAGCCCAGGTGAGAAAAAGTAACGCAAAAGTAATGTAATGCATTACTTTCCATAAAAAGTAACTAAGTAACCCAATTAGTTACTTTTTTATTTTTTATTTACTTTTTAAATATTGTAACACATTATTTTTAAAAGTAACTTTCTCCAACACTGCTCATGCCTTTCCAAACCTGTATGATTTTCTTCTGCAGAAGACAAAAGAAGATACTTTGAAGAACGTTGGGTAACACTTTAGAATACTGTTCTGTCATTAATGAATAACTACTCAGGAGCAAATGAGTAACGCATTATTGACACTCTAGTAACTACTAATAACTAACAAGAAACTTGGATTAATGAATTAGTAAGTAATAGTGCTCAGTTGAATGTGGTAGTTCACTATTAGCTAATCACTATTTTTTCATACCTCCCAGAGGACTACTAAGAACTGCTATATACAGGTTCATAATTAATGTGAGTAATGCGTAATGTATAATTAATTCTAAAGTGAAGATGATGGTAACCCACTAGTAATGACTCAAGTATTACCAAATACTTCAGAAGTAATTACTAATTATTTGGATCAGTAATCTAAAGTGAAAAACACGATAACTCTCTAGTAAGGACGGAAATCATTGTAAACTTTTGAGCTTTTTGTAAAGTTTTGATTTTGGATAGTAATAACTGAAGTATTACTACATCCTTCTAAAGGAACTACAAATTATTTGGATCAGTAAAGTGAAAAACACGATAACTCTCTAGCAATTACTGAAGTCATTGTGCGTTTTTGAGGTTTTTGTAAGGTTTTGGATAGTAATTCCTTCCAATGGATTTGATAACACTTGAGTCATTACTAGTGGGTTAGCATGACCTTGACTTTAAAATACGGATCCAAATAATTTGTAATTCCTTTAGAAGGAGTAACACTTGAGTCATTACTATCCAAAACCTTACAAAAACCTAAAAAGTTTACAATGATTTCCGTCATTACTAGAGAGTTATCATGTTTTATACTTTAGATTACTGATCCAAATAATTAGTAATTACTTCTGAAGTATTTGGTAATACTTGAGTCATTACTAGTGGGTTACCATCATCTTTAATTTAGAATTAATTATAGATTATGCATTATTCATATTAATTATGAACCTGCATATAGTAGTTCTTAGTAGTTCTCTGGGAGATGTGAAAAATTAGCTAATAGTGAACTACCACATTCAGCTGAGCGCTATTACTTACTAATTCGTTAATCAGAGTTTCTTGTTAGTTAATAGTAGTTACTAGAATGTTAGTACTCATTTGTTCCTGTGTAGTTACTCATTAATGACGGAACAGTATTCTAAAGTGTTACCCAACGTTGGAGCCCAAAGACTTTTACTGTATCTAAATAAAAAACACTTTTTGTGTTCGACAGAAGAAGGAAAGTCACACAGGTTTAGAGCGACATGAGGGTGAGCAAATGATGACAGACTTTACATTTATAGGTGAACTATCCCTTTAAGGATGCATTTAACAGATGCCCATTCATTGCCAATAAGAAAAGGATAATCCATGTTCACTGTTTAAAAACAGAATGCATCCATTAAAAAATTATAATGCTGGCAGTCATTGAATTATAATGACAAAGCGTTGTAGGACGGATGATGTATACAAGTGTGAGAATGAAGCCCAATGAATACGGACAGCTGCCACTCACAGCACTTAACAGCAGCATCACTATCAAAGGATGTCTACGGTAGGGCTCGAAATCCTATTTTTATGCCTCAGAGAAATCTACGGTTATTTGCTTTGGTGTGTTGACCAGAATCCCTATATGTGAAATCACCCCTTGTGAATAAGATCACAGAGGTTCAAGTCACTTCTCTTTAAATTGCTTTAAAATACTTCTCAAGAGCAGTGAAAGAGCATTTCACTGAACGAACAGCTTTCAAGGATAAATGAACCTCAACGAACGTTCCTCTGGAATTCTCACATCTAATTATTCAGAGGGGCACAAGCCCTTCAGTAGATGTATCAATACAGTGAGTCAAATGGGGCTTTAAATGACTTCATTATTTTGAGAAAACTGTCAGTGTGCGGGCCATATATGTAAACAGCCGTACAGTCCTGAGGGTTATCGTGGCAGATTTATTGATAGCGCCCTCTCATCCAATCATTCAATAGTGTCTGTGTGTCTTGAAGCATTCAGTGACCGTAGCTTAGAAGATTTATACATTTCCCACGCTCGTGAACTACAGTATAATAACTACAATGTTATTGCTTTGGTAAGAATCTCTCAGAAAATAGAAGGAAAACAAAGAACCTTAAAGAAGAAACCAACACGCACAGAAGTTCATAGCACAGTTAATTGTGGATGTGACAATGAGAGAAAAATGCATTTATTTAACACATTGCACTTTACAATAAGGTTACATTTGTTAACATTAGTTAATGCATTAGTTAAAGCTAGGGTAGGCATTGTTTTTCATAAACACTTTTTGTTATTCTGGTTGAAACTCTCTTCACATCCTGATAGCCATCAATAATAGAAGTGGTCTAAATATAAAAAAAATTATATATAAATCTTCTGCGGAAGTTTCAGGCCCAAAATATATTCGTCCAATCATTGCATTTGGATCCAAAAGCAATGAAAGACTATCTAAATTGTACCCTATCCAATATATAGTGCACTATGTGTCAGTCACCATGTAGAAAATAGTAAATGTGTGAAGAAATGACCGATTTCAGCCACAGATTCAGTGTCTATTTATAATGTAGGGGGCGGGGCTTCAGATTCTAGAGAGCATTTGATTGGACAGAAAATCTGATGAGAAGCTGAAGTGCAGAGTGATGTCATCAAAATCATTGATCCATATTGGCGGATGTGAGAGACTGTAAGTTTCGAATGCTTATATCTTCTAAATGCGAATTTTGTCATTGTTTTGAGCACACTAGCTTATAGATAACAGTAAGACTAACATATTCTTCAATTTTGATTTCATGGGGCACGTCCGAATACAATGTTAGCTTCATTTCCTGTCTCCTGAAATACCTTCATCTCATCGATAGAGGACTTATTATGCAAAATTCACTTTTATAAGGTGTTTGAACGCCGATGTGTGTCTGCATGTACTTGCAAAGTTACTTGTTGGGGAGCATCAAAATAAAGTGTTAGCATATATTAAGCAGACAGTCTACTAATACTCTAATGAGAGTTAGTTGACATGTACAGTACTGTAGGTGCAACGTTACTTATAATCAACAGAATGTCTAAGGGGACCATAAAAATAAAGTGTTATTTTTTAATTCCTGACACAAGAAATCCACATAATCTATATGGATTAACTGGGCTAAAAATGCAAGCACAAAATCACTGGGATAAACCCTCGATCTATGTATTGATGTCAATTACTCAAGCAAGCACTTAGCGTAGCAAACCAGGCTAAATTTACTCATCAGTCTTGGAGAGAGATTAGACTGCAGTATTGAGAGATGATCAATGCCTAATGCTATAAATGATCTAGTTGGACACCCCAAGCTTGTTTGGTTTGTTGGAGCATTGATATAAGGTCTTAGATAGCCACTTCACCATCCACTGGGGAAATGTGCTATATAGGAGGGGATTTTTTTTCATTCTGTGGGAGCCTGGTTAAATCTGATAAAATATATTTCTCAGGACACTGCAGACCGGAGGCTAAACTAACACAAAGAAACACTCTGCTATCCACGATCAAACTATTTCAACTGTTCTCTAGCAGCAGTGCAGTTCAGAGATGTGTATGTTTTGCAAGCTTTTGCTATAGCCCACAGAGAGTAGAATTATACTTTCCTACATACAGCTAATGGGATCAAACAAAGGTTGTTGCTGATGCTGATCCTGTAGTTTACACAAGACTGATGCAATCCCCCTTTTTTAAGTAGCTTAATGAATAATGTATTAGTAATGTAAGCATGTGATTAATTTTTAAAAATATTTAAAGAAATTAACGCAGCATCCATTTTTCCACTTTGCTAGCGTTACAATATATGATCACGCTCTAATAAAGCAAATGCTTTTAAATAATTCACGCTCAATAAGACACAAAGAAGAAAGCCGTGCATTACTACTGGCGCGCGCGTCTGTGAATCTCCTCTCTGTGTGACACACACGACTCGTGCGCACAGAAAGCAGATTCAGACAGCGCATGAATTGACTAAAACACACAAAATTATGTCCGTTTTGTCGAGTATCCTCACAGGCATAGTTAAATGAGTTACATGAAGTCTTAAATGTACGTAAAGACTTGTGAGAAAATGGGATGTGCGTCAGATCCTAAAGTGACAGCAGCCTATTAAACCCGCATCTGTGTTTAATGTTAATCAAGGAACAAAAGACCTGTTAGACCTACCTAAAAATCGTAAAGCACTGTTTAGAAGGTTACATGGGTCAAAAACAATAAAAACAATACATTTATGTGCATTTTTACAAGGCAAGTAAAAATAATAGCTTTCAATTAAACTGTAATCCTGAATGCCTATAATTAATTGTTAAAATTGAGGGGAAAAAAATAAATTTCATAGAGACATCATAGAGACATCGGTGATGCCTTCTTTCATAAAAAGATGCCATTAAACAAATATTTAAAATATAGGCTACTGTCATTATGTTGTTTCTACGTTAATTTGGAGATTAAATGTGAAATTATTACAATATAAAAATATATTAAAAACTTTAATGTTAGGTTTTATTCATCACGATTAATCACAATCAATTATGGAAAAAAATTTGTGATTAATTAGTTAATTTTTATTAAAGTTTAGTTTTACTAATAGTAATAGTTTTATTGATTGACAGCACTAATTTATTTATTCATTCTTCTCAACAAACATTTTTTTTTTTTACCATATCTTAAATCATATCGATTAAATCATTTTATTATATTTAATAAACATGATGTGGTGGAAATTACATTTTAAATATTTTTAAAAAAAATGCCTAACTACTTTGTCTTATAGCTAGCATTTTACAAATCCCAAATACAGTGGGGAGAACAAGTATTTGATACACTGCCGATTTTGCAGGTTTTCCCACTTACAAAGCATGTAGAAGTCTGTAATTTTTATCATAGGTACTCTTCAACTGTGAGTGACGGAATCTAAAACAAAAATCCAGAAAATCACATTGTATGATTTTTGATCACCATTTTGTATCAGTATTTGATCACCTACCAACCAGTAAGAATTCCGGCTCTCACAGACCCGTTAGTTTTTCTTTAAGAAGCCCTCCTGTTCTCCACTCATTACCTGTATTAACTGCACCTGTTTGAACTCGTTACCTGTATAAAAGACACCTGTCCACACACTCAATCAAACAGACTCCAACCTCTCCACAATGGCCAAGACCAGAGAGCTGTGTAAGGACATCAGGGATAAAATTGTAGACCTGCACAAGTTGAAGAGTACCTATGATAAAAATTACAGACCTCTACATGCTTTGTAAGTGGGCAAACCTGCAAAATCGGCAGTGTATCAAATACTTGTTCTCCCCACTGTACATGCAATTAAATAATATTTCACACATTTTGCATACTTTGACAAAATTACAGCTTGACTGGAAATTAAAAACTAAAAAATATGTTCTGTTCAAGTCATGATCACCTTGATATTTCATCTCAAGCTCTGCACTGACACTGTACACAACTGGTTTTATTTATTAATTTTAAAATCAAAATATTTAAATGGTGTATGCGCATTTCACTCGTTTTAAACGTAATAATTCATACTGTATGATGGATAAGTCTGGATGTAGAAAATCAGTGTAACAACAGCAAAATCGAAACATAAATGGAATGTAAAAAGTAGAAAAAGAAATGATAAAGGATTGATGAAAAAGTGATCTTCATATAAGAAAAATGAAAACAGACATTTTTTAATAAAAATCAAGCACTGTGCCTTACTTTTTACTTATTACTTTTGAAAATAATATTCCCCCAATACTGAAAAAAAAAAAAAAAAAAAAACAACTCACTTTCAATCACTATGACTACAATGTTTGCTTTTTAATATTGTATTTTCAATAAGGGAGGCACGCTCATGCCATCTATTCTCAGTACACAGATGTTCTTCTTTTAATAAAGCAGTGGAAACTAGTCAATTAAATAGCATTAAATAAATACTTTGCACTAAAGAGCATGTAATTATTACAGCTATTAGTGGGAGTATTCAAATAAACATGATCAGTGCTGTGTGACATTCCCTGTATGTACAAAATATCCCATTGCAATTGTACTGCAAATAGGATAAAATGCTACTAGCAGTCATGCAAATACATCAAGTGTGAAATTTCAATCAAGTTTTAAGTGTGATTGCCTACATGATATGCAACAGGTAACAGCATCCATTTGACACCTTGTTACTCAACTGTGCCATTTGACTTCACATTTATTTGCTCTCCTAGTTTATAAAAGCTCACTGACATTCAGAGCAAGATGCCAAATATTTGCCGTCCTGGAAAGATGCCACAAAGACTTGTGCTTGTGTCTAGTATTCTAATAAAAAGCTTCCTTTTTTCCAGAGCAAGAGTTTTCTTCATTGTCTGACCTTCTTTAATAGTTAGAGAAAAGGGGCAGATCACAGCAATAAAAGCTAAGGGTGTTTTTTTTTTTTTTTCAAAATATGAAAGAGATAGAAAAGAAAACTTGAAATATTTCATGAAACAGTGTCTCAATCCTTCCAACTGCATTAATAATGTCTTGTTGTATCACTGTCTATCTAGTATCAGCTACCAATTAACATCATGCCTTCAGAGCTGATTCATTGCTGGTCCTGCTGTGTTAAGCTAATAATTTACTAATGAAGCTGAAGAATTCCCATGCCTGCCATTTGTTTAGCCTTTTGCTAGCATTTTACCATGAAGTTCACATCTATTATGCATTGCAGGTGCATGCATTATACATAGGCTAATAGGGCATTGAACACTATAATAAGATCAGCACCTGCAGAGCTGTAATCTGAAGGCAAAACACTGAGGTTTCTTTCGGCGTGTAGATTTGGTACTAGGCAGCCAGCATCAATAGAGTACATTTACAAAAAGTCATAAATACACCTTGAATTACACATGCAGCAATTACTCATTTTGAAAATAAACGCCATTCATTATTTTACTGTATAAAGTCATGCATACAACGTCAGGCTGAAGGCCCCGATATACTCACAGCAAAGTTCTTTTTCGTTCTTCGCTTAGGGGTAAAAAGAAGTTTGAAATACGTGACCAGCGATATACCGTTAGTGAACATCCTGACGCCGCACACACTGAGATGCTGCGCGCTTTCCTCTCAATAACAAATCCTCTCCAATAATGCCACGTCACGTTTATTAATACAGCTCTTTATACAATAGACTGCTTAAAAGCAAGCAGCTTTACAGTATTAAACATGAGTCAGTGTCACTTTCAATTACAACTTCAATTTCAGTAACACTTTAGTTTAGGGCACAATTCTCACTATTAACTAGTTGCTTATTAGCATGCATATTACTAGGATATTGGCTGCATATTAGTACTTATAAAGCACATATTAATGCCTTATTCTGCATGACCATATTCTACATCCCTTAATCTTACCCAATAAGTCCTATGACGTCATCGCCACGGACCAATGGTAGTACGAAGGAGTTTGCCAGCTGGTGCAAGCTTTTCCAGAAAGTTTGCTCTAGCAAGCTTCCAAAACGAACTCCAAACAAACTTTGTTTTGGCCTGATTTTGTTAGAAATGAAGTCACACCGGTCGCTTGAAATATATCAGGGCCTTAATTGTATAATTTTGTGTCATGGGTTGGATGACAAGAACAGGGCTGTGTTTAAGTCAATTTTTTTGCCCTTCCCTCGCTAACTTCCCTCCGTCTTGTTCACTCAGATGTATGTCATGCGTTGCATGAGTGCCCACTACTCGCTTACAATGTGTTTAAATGGAACGCACTAAACCCTTGTTCACTGGAATCCGCAGTGGAGCTGGTTTATTATTTAGTCTTTTTCCTTATAAATTTGTTTTACGCACCATTCTTTATAAATTAAGCGTGATCTGCTGTGACGCCACAATCATGTTGCATTGTGGATCTGCCTGAAGTGTCCATACTGAGTAGACTTGCTCCCTCTGTCAAAATCGAGAGGTTGAGGGTCTGTCCAAATAAACTCTCGCCCACTTGATTAAGTTGAATGCACTTCAAAATTTCCCCCGAGGGGAAGTTCTTAGGGAAGTTTGCTAGTGTATGTCCATCTTCAACTAAAAACGGAAAACTTATGCATTTTGGCCATTCAATTACACGATAATGGCGTTTTGAGGGCCTGAAAGCTCAAGCTTTTGAAAACGATTCCATTATCATCTCCGTGTAAAATCACTACCATTCTCCTATTAGACCGGGAATATATATATACGTGCCATTACTGCTCGGGAAGTACGCTTAAACTGCTCGCAACCCTCCCTCCCCACTGTAAGTATCAGCATATTACTGTCCACCTTTTGGCTGTCGTCTTCTCTTTTTTTTTCAGATTACCTAGGCTTCATGTCCTAGCTGTTATGGACCTCACTGCTGAGAGACACTCATCCTCATAGCCAAGCTACAGTAGTCGTCCCAGGATTCACTGCACGTTTACACGTTACCACTGTTCCACTTAAAGACATTAATAAAGTGTCTTAAATCATCTGTATATCACTCAAGCTGATGGTTCCATGGGGGTTAATGCAAAGCTCTTGTATGTTCTATTAATCATGGAGCAAGAACCCCCATAAAGGAACCATACCACCAAAGATAAACTGTTTCAATAAGCAGTAATTTGCCAAAGTGGTCCTGTCTGAACTACAAAAACGTGAATTTCTGAAAACGGTGAAGTCATGTGCATGCATATTACGTGTTGAGTCTATAGGTGTATAGTGTTTCTTTACAAAGTGACATCGCCACCTACTGGCCTGGCAGCAGAATACAGCGTTTCTAGTCATTTTTGAGGATCCGTTTGAACAGGGATTGTTTTGACAACGGTGTCATCTGTACGTGAAACTTTTAAAAAACACAAAGGAAAAACTCTTTTAGTACATCACTGTCATATAAAACATACCCTAAAAGTCTATAGAACAGAATATAAATCTGACACTTTGACAGTTTGGTTATTAATACACAATTAGTGTATTGTGTAACTGAATCTATTTGACAGATAAAACATAATGAAAAAGTTAAAGGTCATTCTGTGTACTTGATTTTGACTGATTTTCTCAACATTTCCATTTATTTGCAACAAGAAACAGCAGGAGTCTTTAACAAATTGGCTATGATTTCCAAGGACCGGATTTAGGTTGGATTCAAGAGGGTTCTTCTGAAAGTCAGGAGATTACTAATTGAGCTCAATGGAGCAGCTGTTATAGAAATAAACTGATGTAATTTGGTAAAAAGATGGACAAATCATGAACATGCATGCATGATGTCCTTTGGGTGAACATGATTTCACCAAGTACAACATGTTCCTGAATTAACATCTTTGTTGATCCTGGAATAAACATTCCAATCAACCAACCAGATTTGAGGAACATGTTTACAGTTTATGTCAAGGTTAGTCTTACAAACCAGGGTTATGTGCTTCTACAGCAATGTTATTTACCTATTATTTCCCTCTGATTTTAGGAATAACTTGTGGGTAGGGTTAAGTTTAGGGATAGGATTAATATAACGTTTTCAGACAGGAATGTTGTCTTGGCAAAATCGCAGTGACCATGTTCCCTGATTCCAATAGTTTGTTAAATTTTAATCAGTGGTTTTGTCAAAGAAGCAGTACAAAGCTCCAGCTGTAAAATGAAGTGATTGCCATCATTCTGAGGGTTAATATCAATAACATTATGCATAGCACAAAGATAAATTGTGACCAGTAATAATCCACTATTGGCTTTGGTTCAAAAACCGCAGAGCAGATTACATCTAATTTATGGTATTAGAGTCATTAAAGCAAATCATAGATGGATGCACGTATGCATTCTGATCATGTTGGCTGTGGGTGTAGTGTCTCACATTAACGTTACGTGTATATTATTAATATAAATGTACTATTCATCATTAACAACAACTAACGAGTTTGTAAAAGCTCACATTAAAGAATGCTTTCATATGTGCAGTTGTTAGTCTCTGCACAGCAAGGGTTTTTAATGTGCATACGCCAGCATACAGCTTGTTTTCCGCAGGGTCAAAGCCCTTAAATCCCTGAGTAACATCTTTAGTGAAGGTAGTATGAGGTGTAAACCTCTCTCTTCACTGCTCTTATTGAAGTCAAAGTAAGTGTTTTAATTATAAATTTGATTCTGTGCATTTAGCCCTCTGTGAATAATTGCATGGCACATAAATCAGACATTTTCAGAGTACAGAGTTTGTTTTATGACCTGTGAAGGTGAGGGGAATGCTGATGAGCCATTGTGACCATACAGAAGGACAAGGATGGCAGTGGCAGGTGGCATGTGCTTTTGGTTGTTGATGACTCAAATAAAGTTATTCAGGCTTTACAAATCCGTTTCAGTCGCTGCTCCTTTGTAGAGTTATAGCTGCAGAGCTTGAAATGCTTCATAGTATAAATCAAAAGAAAGCTGCCTCAATCAATAAGCTATTTGGGATTAAATTCTGTCAGTGTCCTCTCTCTGGAGCTGGATTGGCACCGGTTACAAAACATGCTTCCTCTCACAAATATGTGATAGCAAATGTATTAGTGAGAGAGTGTTCTGTGCTTTTTGGCTTGCTGTTTGACATCTTTCATCAGTGTCTCAGATATACAGTGGGGAGAACAAGTATTTGATACACTACCAATTTTGCAGGTTTGCCCACTTACAAAGCATGTAGAAGTCTGTAATTTTTATCATAGCTACTCTTCAACTGTGACAGACGGAATCTAAAACAAAAATCCAGAAAATCACATTGTATGATTTTTAAGTAATTAATTTGCATTTTATTGCATGACATAAGTATTTGATACATCAGAAAAGCAGAACTTAATATTTGGTACAGAAATCTTTACAGAAATTTCTGTAAATTCAATCTGTTCATCATATAAAGCGATAGAGTCTCTTCAGAAAATTTGGACTAAACCGCTCATTTCATATTGATTAGATTTATGATCTCTTTTTTAACTTTTTGAAGCGTCAAAGTGGTAGTTGCATAGCTGTCAGTGGAGGGACAGAAAGCTCTCAAATTTCACCAAAAAGATCTCCATTTGTGTTCTGAAGATGAACGAAAGTCTTACGAGTTTCGAGCGACATGAGGGTAAGTAATTAATGACAGAATTTTCATTTTTGGGTGAACTATCCCTTTAACTATTGAAAAAAAAAAAATGCTGTGTTTCAGATGGTTTAAATCTGCAATTCATCTTTTAGAACTATTCATTAAAATAACCTGTTCATAAGAGTCATTTGTTTCTGGAATCAGGCTGCACTGCACCGGTCATACTGTGTTTTTTGATTCTAAAATAACCTGCTCAGACAGCTAAGCTATGTCAACAAAACACAGCACTTGATCCAACCCATTTGTGTTTGAGCTTTTCAGTTAGAATGTTTGTACTGCTACCTGAAAAACAATGCTTAAGTGTTATGATAAACACTCTTTAGACTCTACCCGCAAACGAGTTGCCTCATTAGCATCCAATTCATGAGACAAAAGGCTGTACACACCACTGTTGTCTCTAGAGTACAGTGGTGCAAACACACTGTCATTTCTGAACGTATTTTGGCATTAAACACCCCTTGTGTTTGTTTTGCAATTGGTGAAAGCAAAAAATCTGTGAAATTCACATATATTTTCAGTGGAACCTGTGTTGTGATAGTCATAAGCATATGCATATATCAACAATGTTAACTCATTCTCAGTATTACCTGGACTGTGAAATTAATGTTTATTTGTCAGCAAAAGTCCGCTGGATGACACAAAACGCATTTGACAGCTCCAAGGCTTTCATAAAAAACTAGATAGTTCTATACTTCCGCATTTTTGTATCCTCGCCTACGGACAATCTGATCGACAGAGGGTTATTAACAGAACATTGTAAGAGTAGGTTTATCACTGAAAAGTATATCATACTACATCTAGACTTTAAACAGCATTATGGTAAAAATAGAAAACTATGGCAACAGTTTTCTTACCTGTACGCGACGGCATTTTGCGCAACGCACAATGCTCTGGATCCTTCACTGGAAACCGACAGTAACTCACTCCCACTAAATGTTTACTCTTTGAATTCTTGCACCCGGGAACAATACAAGTCGACACCATTATGACTAAAAGTTTGCTAAGAAGTATTTCCTACTAAAGCAAGTCGGTATTTGACTCTGGTAAGCGTATCCATAGCAGACTGGTGGGAGTGGCCTTGGATGGCAACATGCCCCAGTGCATTATGGGTGCTGAAGTTTTCCTACCTATTTGGAAAAAGACAACAGCCTTTTTTCTGTTTTCTCTAGTCAGGTAGCACTATTTAAAAAAATAATAATTCTTTCTACTGCCTAGGCAGCCAAGTTTTATTAAAAGCTCATTTTGCCAGCAGTGAAGTGCCCCTTTAGTGCTTAAAACTAAAAATATGTTCTTCATCTGTGAATTGAAGTGCATTGCTAAAGAGATCATGGAAAAAGACAACAAATTCAGTTCAATATAGCACTTGCATTGCCACTTAGTTGAGACAACACAATAGAAAATGGGATCTGTATTGAATTTCACTTCTGATGTAATAGGCCCAGACAAGAATCATGAAGTTACCCTCTTAGCACCACATTCAGGCAAAGGTTGACCCCATTCATTAGATAAAGGTTGCCATAATAATTGGGCCTATAATTAGAACTCACAGGCATTCTTCAATGATGAAAGATCTCCCAATGATGTTGACCCTCTATTAAAATAGCTGTAATGCTGGCGTTTGCCTATAATAAAGAGGTTTATTTCAGCCACAGTACATTAATTGCAAAGCAATGCATCTGAGACAAATTACAGAGAGCTATTAGGTGACTTCAAGAGATAGAATCAGCACAATCAATTTCCTCCTGCGTTTACCCAGTTAAACACACACACACTCACAAAATTATATAAGCTGTTTTCCTCATGGGGACCACAAAATGTCCCCACGAGGACCAGGATTTCAGATATTGCCATCCTTGTGGGGAAATTGTCCCCGTATTTTAGTTTACCTGAACCAGACACACACACACACACACACGCAGACACGAACACACACACACACTTGCATAGATTTTATATCAGGTTAATGATATTTTCTATGGCCTAACCCAACCTCTACCCCTAATCCTACCCATCACAGAAACATGCAAAACACTAGATTTAAATAAAAACTTGTTTTTGCTGATTTATAAGCCTTTTTAACTAGGGAGGACCAGTAAAATTTCCTCACTAGTCGGTAGTCAAAATATTTCACTATATAAGTGTGGACATTTGGCTCTCACAAGTATAGCCAAACCTGTACACACACACACACACACACACACTCTCTCTCTCTCTCTCTCTCTCTCTCTCTCTCTCTCTCTCTCTCTCTCTCTTTGACTGCAAAAAATACTCTTTCCATATACAAGCAATTTTCAAACTACATTCACTTCATTTCATTCATATTCAGCATTATCATATCTGTGAAAGTAGGCCACAGTGGAGCTCTTCAGGTTTCAGGTCTTCTTCTTCACTCAACAGGTTAAGCAGTGCTAAACGGAGGTGGTTAGAGGAGAATATATAACACAAATGAACACCAAATAAATGTCTTATCAAGAGTAGAGTGTTAAATTGTATAATTACATTTCTCTGTAAATGTCCCCCCTCTCAAATGCCTTATTTTCAAAGCATTTCTTTTGAATATCTATATAAAGCAAGCCTCTTCTCTAGACAATGTTTGAGACTGTCAGCAAACTGAGCGTCTTGATGACTCATGAATCTTCACCACGAGATATTCAGCGTAAAATGCCATCTTTTATTCACCGAGCTACAGCGGACACTCGCTCTCCCCATGTCATTCTCCAGAAACAAACTGGGGTCATTTCCGCTGCTCACCCCCACATGCTGGGCTCTCTGGAGGTTTAGCACATTTGTTTTTGAGGTCAGTCGGGAGGCTATAATAGAGACGCAGGCTTTTATGTGCAGATTTTCCCTGACTTCAGCTTTTATTACAGGGGCTGATACACACACAGTCTCTCTTTCATTGTTTCAGTGTGCTTCATGAGCATTTCAAATAATGCTATCAAAGGAGAAGAGGCTGAGACAATAAAAACAGAGCAATGCAAAAAAGTGATCATATTTAAAGTAAAAAAACAGGCAGGTTTTAGCTTTTTTGCTTTCTCTCCCATATGCACATTCACACTTCCTAGGTCACTAGGTTGTACTATAGACAGTGGTCTCCATAGCAACCAACCCCAATTTTATGACAAGCATGAAGGGCATAATAAAGACTTGCATTTTTTTTTGTAAAGGCTGTCACAATTTGCTTTTTTTTGCAGTTGTGTTAGTGTGCACACAGGTGTGTGGATTTATGCATGTAGCATTGAGATGTTTTTTGTAAATTTCATATTAGACAAAACAATAATTAAAGATCTCAAATCTCATTCTGCCTAATGCGGCCTAAGTGAGAAAGCCATTAAAGCCATGGAAACCTTAATTATCTTGAATATTCTTGTTAAATACATTGCTAATACATAAACATCAAAATCTTTATTAAATCAGCAGTAAATAAAATATGTTATTGGCATATCTTCGCATGTTTAACTGGGCCACTGTTATCAGATAATCATCTTAAATGATGGCTTGAATCTGAAATCTCCTATGCAGTGCAGCCAATTAAACTGAGTGAATATGTCTAGACTGATGATTTACACATTTGCAACAAATTCAGAGTGCAACTCGTCTTCTATATCATCTTTTGACAGGGGAATATGTTTTCAAAGGGAAACACAAAAACATTTTTAAAAATGTTCCATTTTGGAACATTACTATTAATTCACGCTCTCTGACAGACTCACATTTTTAAAGATCAATATGCTTAAAGACACTCGGACATTTACATTTTCAACTTTCTTTAGTGTGTAATGTTGCTGTTTGAGCATAAAAAAAGGTCTACAAAGTTCAAAAACACAAAAGAACCTCCAAAGGGAGTTATGAACTCCATGAAACGTCTCCATCGTAGTCTTGAGTTTTCTTCTGGGAACAAAGACGTCACAATATTCCTCCTTTAAAGTCCCCCTGTAGTGAATAATTGTATCCCTTAAAACACATCTTTAATCACAAATATGACATATTTAAATGTTTTTTCCAGTGAAAAAAAAAAATATTCATGCCTTAAAATAGCTTGAATGTAACTCTAAACCCTTGCTTCATTTAAAATATGCGGAATCATGAATATGCAAATTAGCCCCGCCTCCACTCACACCAGCTCAGAGATCCACTCACACCAGCGATTTCAAACCACGTTTTTGAGACTGTCTTTAGTCCGCTGCCGTTTTAAGGAGAAAATACTCAGCAATGGTGTTGACTTATGAATTTGCACATGGTTTGTCTTAAAAGCATATTGAAAGCACCACATAGACATATAAACAACATTAAAAACTTGATTTTCACCACCGGGGGACTTTAAATAATTCCTGACCTGTACAAGTTGTGCTTGCGAAGGTGGTTCGTGTCAATCAGCTTGTCAACCTTATCTGACTCAGACTCAAACCGATATGGCAAAACTGACGACATAGTGTAGTTACAGTAGTGTTTACAGAGCTTCAGGAAGCCTCTGGAGCCGATACTCAATAGCAAAAAAAAAAAAAAACGGGAAGGAGACCAGAGGCTGTTTTTTTACATGGATGTCAATGGAGGAGAGGCTTCACTATGCTGAATAAACCGCTTTTGTGGGAAAAACAGCTTGTCATTTAATGAATCGACAGCCCATCGGCTAATCTTCAACATGTTTGCTCTTAAACATTCGTTTTGGATTGATCTATTTTTAGTTTACACCGAAAAAAATGCTGTTTTATAAGAGAAGTCACAGACAATTGTGCTACAGGTAGTTCAGTTTACGGCACTTCTCATTCATTTCTATGGTATCCGCAAACAGTGACTGACTGTTGCACAACTCTGAACTAAATTCAATGATGTCAAGGCTGTAATGTGATTGGTAATCAAGGCACACGTGATCCAAGTTAGCCGTTACGCTTTCTCCAATGGTAAAGCCACGGACCCTCATATCTCCCAATAATAAGACCATCTCTGCTTGCCGGTTGAGGTAAGGGCCAACACACGCTGGCTGACCAATGGGGCTGGCTGACCAATCAGAGCAAACTGTGCTTATAACATATATATATATATATATACACTCACCTAAAGGATTATTAGGAACACCTGTTCAATTTCTCATTAATGCAATTATCTAATCAACCAATCACATGGCAGTTGCTTCAATGCATTTAGGGGTGTGGTCCTGGTCAAGACAATCTCCTGAACTCCAAACTGAATGTCAGAATGGGAAAGAAAGGTGATTTAAGCAATTTTGAGCGTGGCATGGTTGTTGGTGCCAGACGGGCCGGTCTGAGTATTTCACAATCTGCTCAGTTACTGGGATTTTCACGCACAACCATTTCTAGAGTTTACAAAGAATGGTGTGAAAAGGGAAAAACATCCAGTATGCGGCAGTCCTGTGGGCGAAAATGCCTTGTTGATGCTAGAGGTCAGAGGAGAATGGGCCGACTGATTCAAGCTGATAGAAGACCAACTTTGACTGAAATAACCACTCGTTACAATCGAGGTATGCAGCAAAGCATTTGTGAAGCCACAACACGCACAACCTTGAGGCGGATGGGCTACAACAGCAGAAGACCCCACCGGGTACCACTCATCTCCACTACAAATAGGAAAAAGAGGCTACAATTTGCACGAGCTCACCAAAATTGGACAGTTGAAGACTGGAAAAATGTTGCCTGGTCTGATGAGTCTCGATTTCTGTTGAGACATTCAGATGGTAGAGTCAGAATTTGGCGTAAACAGAATGAGAAAATGGATCCATCATGCCTTGTTACCACTGTGCAGGCTGGTGGTGGTGGTGTAATGGTGTGGGGGATGTTTTCTTGGCACACTTTAGGCCCCTTAGTGCCAATTGGGCATCGCTTAAATGCCACGGCCTACCTGAGCATTGTTTCTGACCATGTCCATCCCTTTATGACCACCATGTACCCATCCTCTGATGGTTACTTCCAGCAGGATAATGCACCATGTCACAAAGCTCGAATCATTTCAAATTGGTTTCTTGAACATGACAATGAGTTCACTGTACTAAAACGGCCCCCACAGTCACCAGATCTCAACCCAATAGAGCATCTTTGGGATGTGGTGGAACGGGAGCTTTGTGCCCTGGATGTGCATCCCACAAATCTCCATCAACTGCAAGATGCTATCCTATCAATATGGGCCAACATTTCTAAAGAATGCTTTCAGCACCTTGTTGAATCAATGCCACGTAGAATTAAGGCAGTTCTGAAGGCGAAAGGGGGTCAAACACAGTATTAGTATGGTGTTCCTAATAATCCTTTAGGTGAGTGTATATATATTTATGATTTAAGTAAGGGATAATACATGGCTAGCTGTGCATTAAACGATTTTAATGCACGATGTGGAGGCAAAGAACCGCCCGATGAAGTGCATTAAAATCGTTTAATGCACAGCTAGCCGTGGATTATATCGCTTATACCATGGTTGGCATCACTGACAACTTAAAGCTGTTATTGATGTTTGCAGCGCAATATTTGACTGGAAGGGTAAAACTGATGGTAATTTTCATCAGTTACGGTTCGTTAGATCTAGCGTTCTGCCCGCTTTGAATCAGACACAGAGATGGTAAGATTACATTTATTTGAATGAATGAATTATAGCACTTATTTAAATTAATTACCGAGAGAGAGGGGGATGAGAGATGCGTACCTGCGTCTGTTCAGCGTCTCTCTCTCTATTAACAACGAATCTGTGAGTTTTATTCCTTAAAAATAGCGATGTAACCCCTTTGTTGCTGAGAAATATAATGTAGCGATTCAGTAGCAAAGCTATTTTATTACTAAAAATCGCGGGACAGCGTTGATAACATGTTTCTGAATGTGTGTGCGCGCAGTAGATCTCCGCTCTCTGTGTGTGAGTGACTCATGTGTGTGCGCTTAAATGAAAACAGTGCATTAATACAGAATGATGATTAAACTGACTTAAACTACCTGTGCATTAAACGGTTTTATTGCACACCTTCCAGCCAATCAGAATCGAGTATTCAGACAGACCATGGTATAATATCACTGAATCAACATGACTGCATTAGGTTACACCAACACATGTCATTTTAAGGGTCTGATTAGCAAAAAATATCCCATTTTTTAGGTAATTGCCTGTTACTGCTTTGAACCGTACAGTGCAGAAAGGCAAGCATAATCAACAATCAATGAGTGTCACGCTTAAAATATCATATTTCATGAAAATTGACATTCAGCGCAGTCCTTTTGGTTTGTTTCAGCAGTAATCATTTGCACGAGCAAATCAGAAAGCTGCTCCAGTCCAAAGTATTCAGTATTTGTGGGTCGCTGATGTAAAGTAGAATCTGTGTACAGTTCCAGTCTATATTAATCCAGCCAGGCGGACAAGGAAATTTGAATTCACAACATTCACAGCAAGAGCAAAACAGGTCCAGTGTGACAGCCTATTCACTGTACCTGTCAAACTAGCTCTGCTGTAGTACAACAGCATAAGAATGTAACACAGCATCAGTTCTCTGGTGTGTCTTGTGGGGAATGCAGTATTTAACTCTGTTGTTATTCAGGCATACAGCTGAGAGGCTCTGCTTTCATTTAGGGCTGGGTATTGACACAAATTTCACAATTCGATTCGATTTCCATTCACAAGCTTTCGATTCGATTACGATTTCGATTCGATTCAATATCAATTATTGTGGATATATATATATATTTCTTGAGAAAAAAAATTCTTAACTGCTGCTGTAAACTATACATGGTACTCAGTTGGTACATTACTATAATATTGAAGGTTAACCGTAACTGATTTAAATACAAACATGAATTACACTCAATGTTTTTTATAATAATAAAGTTATATTACTAACTTTACAATTAGCCTACATAATTATATTTCTACTCCAATTAGTTTTTTTTTAATATTTAAATGGTGGCAATCATAAAAACTTGACGGATTTATTCAAACATGCATTAATATTGAAGAACATTAAACATTATAATGAATAGCCTATGTAATGTGGTGCATATATTTATCAAAATGCTGATCTCTGGAGTTCATTTTTCTAGCTGACTAATAAGTTTATGGACACTGAAAGGTAAATGTGACATTATGTGACATATTGTTCACAAGCTGTTTTATTGACGTCTTTCCACGGTTGAAACACTGATTGAGCGGTTACATGTGACGTGATAAGGATTTCAGTCTTCATTTTCGATTTCGATTTTCATCTTTTAACATACCTTCAGAGTCAGACGTTCATTAAGGTTTATTTCGCGCTGTAACTGATATTAAAGCGGAGATGATCAGTTCATGTGCGCTCCGCGCTGCTGCTTCTCTTGAGCTGAGCTGCGCTACTGTGATCTGTCACACCACATTAAACAGCGCCAAAACGGTATTTTTTGAAATTTCGTAATAAAATGGACATAATTTGAAATCTGAGACTTTGTATCTTATCAAAAGTAACAAAGCACAAAGATTATTGCGATTGATTTGGATGGGAGGGATTCTACAAAGTTACGTTCATTCATCAACTGAAAACAGGATAAACTAATCGATTCTTGGATTTAAGAATCGATATCGGTTCATAAAAATGAGAATCGATTAAAATCTAGAAATCAATATTTTTCACCCAGCCCTACTTCCATTGGCTGGTGAGGCCTGCATCTCAAATTCTATTAGAGTTGAAAAGGGTTGCTTCGAACAGCATGCGTCACATATTCTATTCCTCCCAAGGCTCTGTGTCCTACATAAGCATATCGCTATATTACAGTTAAGTTGTATTACCGTATTACCATAATGCCCCCCCACCCGGCACTGCCTGTATATTAGATGCATTGCAATTCATGAGACATGTTTTCAGTGGTCTATGACAGAGCAGTCAGAATTAAACTGTAGTCAATTCATGTGCATTTTAGAGAAGATCTGTGTGTTTTTGTGTGGTTATTTTTGCCTTAAGAGAGCAATTAAAATGACTCTGCAAGTGAGGTGCACAAAGTGGGTTAGTTTCTATTTGTGGATTCCAATATGCCATATATATGAGCAAATATTTTTTGCTTACCAAACAAATAAAAGGCTCAGTGACAACATGCACTCTCAAATGCACATTCAATAAATGTGAACATGGACTTTATTGAAAAACAATGGCTTCCAAGCAGTGCATTTCTATAACTTTGGTGGCCATTATACTGTAAATCTACTTTTATACCTGTCAAAGGAATGCAGCAATAACCCAGAATTGATCTCACTGAGCTGCAGTCTATTAATCTGCTCTAAAGTCACTGTCACTCAAGTGGTCTCGCTCTTAAAGGGATAGTTCACCCAAAATTAAAATAATTATATTTATGTGTGCGTGTATATATATTAAGGAATTAAGAACAATCAAGGAGGATTGTTGGATAAATACAAATGAAGTTGGAGGGAGTTTGTCATCTGACCAATCTGAAGTCATATACTGTACTACCAACAAGGAAGATAAATTAGGTATCACTTTATTTTATGTTGTTTCAATGCAATTACACAAATAAGTAATATTAATGAACTACATGTACTTACTATAGGGTTAAGGTCTGGATTAGGTTTAGTTGCTTGTAATAATGCATAATTTACTGTTATTAGTATCGTAAAGTACATATAGCAGGTGTAACTGTCACCTTAAAATAAAATGTTACCATACATTTACTAACAGAACTCCTAAATGAAGATCATTAATGGATAGATAAATAAATAAATAAAGGGTATAAGATGCATATGAAATTAAGTTGGATATTGCTATGGCAGAGTTGCACTATGAAAAGGTAATCTGTTGAATAAGGTGAAAACCTTATTAAGCATCAAACAAATACATGAAAGATCATTTATTAACTGGCATCAGCTATACAACAATCAGTTCAAAGATTAGAAAGTCATATACTGACAATATACACCAATGCCAAGGTCTCTGGAAAAAGGTTTAATTAAGATATTTACATTTCAGTCTGGTGGTGCTGACGTCTTCCACTGGCTGTTCTGGGTAACAACGCAGTGGGAAAGGATCTGGAATCAGTTTCAACAGACTTGTGCACAAATTGCTGTGGAAAGCTGATTTGCTGGAGCACCAAAAGGGTCCTAGCAATCTGGAACATGCAGACGAGGCCCTGCTGTGGATGCAGAACGACCTTAACAATCTGGACCACAAAGATACCTTTAAGTAAAGGTTTGCTTGTCGGAGCTTAAGCTGGTTGCACTTGTGTCTGTATTGTCTTCTGCTGCTCTGGGCCAGAGACTCTGAACTTGGTCAGTCTGCTTTTGTCTCTTGGGGCCTTTTTACACCTGGTATTAAGAAGCGTTTCGGTCAATCAGATCACAAGTGGACGCTGTAAACGGGGTCTAAAACGTTGAGCTTGTCCACTTTTGACCACTTCCAGAGGTAGTTGAAAACACATTTGACCGGATTGCTTTCATAGTGTAAACGCTCATATGGTCGAATGTGTTCGAGCGGTTACAAAAGACTGTCTACTCTCCGCCTACTGACTTAATGCGCAAACATTATGGGAAACTCGCTAGCCAGACGGGATTTAAACTTTGTCGGCTGGAGTCCCAAGTTTGGTTTGTAGACGAAAAACGTACCAAGCACAATGTTCTCTCAGCATTCCTGATTTCTAACACACACTCACAGCGTTCGGCTGGTCTTGAGGCTGTCAGAGCAGAAACAAAAGCTGATGCTCTCTGTGTGTTTTTCCATCGCCTCCAGGTGCGTTCATATGTAAATTGCACAAGCTTATTTTGACCATTAGATTGAAAGATCTGAAAAACCAAATACATTTACCTGCCCATAGACCCTCCCCTCAAAGAAATCAGGACAGAAGTGGTTCAAAGTGGACAAAAGTGACGGATTAAAACACCAGGTGTAAACGGGAATGTGTCTGCCTCGTCTGCTTGTGATCCGATCAACCAAAACGCATCTTAATACCAGGTGTAAACAGGGCCTCTGAAATGGAGACTCAGGATGTGTTGCATTTGTTGTTGTCTCGCCGGAGGAAGACTCAGAATGTAGCATATGTTAATGTATCTTTCCTCAAAGTGTCTGCTAAAAGTGTACAATTATACCTTTCCAATGAAGAGGAGACTGCAATTTTCTCTTCCAGTGCTGTGATTGTACTGAACACACAGAGCCCAAACACGATGGAAAAAGACTGAACTATCAAGCATGCATTCATTCGATTGTTAACAGCTACTGTCATAGGAATACAATTATGACGTGGATGATGTGTAGTTAGAATTAATTTTAAGGTCCCAAACATAGTTATGATTGTTTTGGATGGGTCTTTTTGCTCTCTTTTTGTTTTAGTCACTACTTCTGCATCCACGGGTCCTAAGGAATTTTTTTACAGCAGTCCCGATGGGTGAAAGGCAGTTAGGAACTGCATGTGGACCAATGAGAAGTCCTCTCTTTAAAAAATAAATAAGGATCAGGGTTGTCTATCTGATTAAATGACTAAAAAGCATCATTAAAAGATCATTAATGTTTATGGCTCTCACATCTCATTTGAGCATCCAAGAGCATTCTTTAAATATCTTCTTTTGTGTCCCACAGTAGAAAAGAAAGTTGTACACGATTAGAACAACATGAGAGTGAGTAAGGGGCTGTTTACATGACACCGTTTTCAATTAAAGGAGTCATATGATGGTTCTAAAACGAACATTATTTTGTGTATTTGATTTAAAGGTGCAGTGTATGTTTTTTAGCGGCATCTAGCCGTGAGGTTGTGAATTGCATCCCCCCCCCCTCCCTTTCGAAGCACATAGAGAAGCTACGGTGGCCGACACAGGACAAAAATGTCATCATCGGAGAGAGCAGAGAGTAGCTAGCTCTCTGTAGAGAAGTTTGTCCGTTTAGGGCTACTGTAAAAACATGACGGCGCAAAATGGCGATTTCACTGTAAGGGGACCCGCGGTGTATGTAGATAGAAATGGCTCATTCTAAGGTAATAAAAACATAACGGTACATTATGTAAAGTCTTTATACTCTACTGAAAACATAGTTCTGTATATTATATTGCATTTCTGTCAATAGATCGTCATAAATACTACACACTGAACCTTTAATTCAATATGTTTACGCAGTTTTAGGTTAAAAAAGTCATTATTTTACACATACCATACATTATTGTTGCTCCTCTATGGCCCGCCTTTCTGAAACACGTCGATTTTTACAAAGCTCATCGTTCTGAAAAGCGTGGTGTGCTCTGATTGGCCAGCGATCCAGTGCATTGTGATTGGCCCAAATACCATAAGCATGTAATGGAAAGTCACGCCCCTTACCATATTTGGAACATCAGCTCCCAAAGAAATTTTGACCGTGTGACGCCGTGTCCCAGAGAGACGAGACAAAGACAATATAACCCATTATAAACAAAGCATTTGTTGCATTCATTGGGGACATAATTACTGATTATAATGACTTATACTGTTTTTTATGCACTGCGCCGAGCTATGGGGGGAGAACACTATGTAAACATAAAACCATGTCTGCATTTGTGATCGTAGAAACGACAAACAAGCGCTACCCTATAATGCTCAAAACTCACATTTGAATAGTCAGTAGCAAATTCTTAAAAAATGAAAGCATGCTTACAGGCTGTGTCTGTGAGTCAGAAGCGCCAGACTGTACTTGCAAAGATGGAATTGCCCCACTTTTTAGAATCAGCCTTTGTGCACAGCCGGCCTTGTACTCTCCCAGGTTCTGGAAACAGTCTTACGAAAAATGCTCAGCACACAGTCGAATATTTGGGTTGTACTGTTCTGGAACTGTGTTGTAAATAAAGCTTAACCACTGTTTTCTAATTGTGTCCTCTTTTGGAAGGCCAAACTAAGTAGTTTGGCTTTCGCAAACAAAAAACACAGCGTCTCCACGACGCCGCCGGCGGCAACAATACTACAGCGAGAATTAAAAGTTACGCCTTCTTTCTTTGCGTATACATTTGGGCGGTGTTATGAAATTTGTGATTTACAAAGCTCAAAGTCTCAAACCCAAAAAAATATTCTTTGTAAAAGTTAAGGCTCAGCCATGCCTTCCTAAAACACTTCATTCAAACACGGCCCCACAAATCTACGTCAGTCTGTGGGGGCGTGTTTCTGCAGATCTTATACATGCACAAACAGCTACATAACACACTAAAGAGAAAGGAAAACAAGAAATCGCATCATATGACCCCTTTAAAATCAGAAAACTTTTTATGTGTTTTGGCCGTTCATTTACACAAACTTTTGTGTTTCAAAGTGCAAGTTTTTGAAAAAGATACCGTTATCGTCTCCGTGTAAATGACAAAAAAGTCATTGCACATGTATATTACGTGTTCAGTCTATAGGCGCGCAGTGTTTATTTACAAAGCGACATCGCCAACTACTGGCCTGGCATGAATAATACAGCGTTTTTAATCATTCTTGCGGATCCGTGTGAACGGGGATTGCTTTGACATCATTGTCGTCTGTATGCAACAAACCCTAAAGAAAAACCTTTCTGCTTTTAGTACATCATCATGTAAATGTACCATAAATGATGACTAGATTTTAATTTTTAGGTGAATTATTCAGTGAGAACATTCGTGCCTGTACTGTATGGCTGAAATATCCATTTCATGGCATTTTTCTCAACACTCCAGAAATATGTTGCAGTCTGCAACTGTAATCTCAGAGGATGCGAGAAGACTGTTTCAATATTTCATCGAGCGAGTAACCGTAGTGTCTAAAAAGTGAATTTCCAGACACATAGGTCACTTACTGTGGAGTCACATATCACAAAGGAAACGAATAGAGGCATAAGTTGAGGCTTGCGATCGAGGGAATACAATAGCAGACAGATGCTCTATCTGCAAAATTGACACTAAATCAATATTTGCTGCTTATAAAACAACAGTTGAAACAAGATGCTGAGCCACACAGTCAGACACTGGAGAGATGGGTGGATGTGTAAAACCAGTCAGTCCGATAGCAACAGCAGGTCAAGCAGGAATACTGGCAAATCTCCCACTGAAAACAGCCCTTAAGTCTACCTGACATTAAATCCTTGGCTATTAGGCTGGTTGGGTTCTGTGCTAGCTCTACTTTACTAAAATGTCATGCTTCGGAGAGGCTTTAAGTTCATCCTCAGTCTGAGTGCTCATTTAAGGACTTTGCTTTCCATTAAAACCTCAGCAAGACTGAACCACACCGCCTTTGACCAAACACGGCTCATCTTCGGAAAAAGCGCTGAAAGGTTCTTTAAAGAGTCTGATGTTGTGATCGCACCATGGCCGCACACACTCCCTCGTGGTCTTCACTGCAAGGGGTTGTGATTGAGAGCAGTGCAATAGTGTAATAATGGAGTGTATATTACCCTCGAGCGTAATATGGTTTAAGCCACAGAGCTAAGAGCTTTTCTCTGTTTCTTTTGAGTGAGGGTCTCCATCTCCCTCACGGCACGTCAGACAGCCAGATCCATCTGCCTGCCTGGCATTCTGCTCTGAAGCGATGGAGCCCATTTTCTCTCTGGCTCTATTTGGTTGATTGATGGGATTGTTTGGAGTCACATTTGTATACCTTGGCTGAGATGTATGATGTGAACAAACTACTTTACAGGGATATACTTCACCTCTGACATGATAGAGAGAACTCAGATGACATTAAGTTACTCAATTAGTCATTTAAAAAGTATTTTTCATACCTTTAAGATCACTTCCATAAGTAAATGTGCAAATTATTATAATCAATATTAATATAATATATACGATAGGCATATTTAATTTTATTATAAACGGACATTATACAGCAAGGATTTAGTGGTAATTTCTGCAGCACTTTTCAAAAAGATGTGGCAGTGTTGGGCTAACCCCAAAATCCAAAAACGTGCAGGTGAAATGGAGATGCTATGTTTTCCGTAGTCATGTGTGTGTGAGAAAGACGTGGGTAGAAAGACCCTGGAAAAATCATGGGTTACACTTTATTTCAATGGTCCACTTTAAACATTCTACTAACTATAAGTAACTTCCCAGATAGCATGGTGACATTGATACAATGTTGAGTTTTGATCCAAACCATCATTTTGGTTGAGATTGACATTTCAATGTTTAAAGTGTGTTGTATCAGCATTGAAATTGTGATGAAAGTCGACAGCACACATGGGTGAAGAGTGACATTGAAGAGTGACATTGAACTAACAGTGAATTGTAGTTGATGAGCATAAGATCATGCAGGTGTGTATCTCTGCAGAACACTAGTGGGTGTTTCCCAATCAATGGGGCGTTTTCAAACCAAGATGGGCATTTTCAACCACTTTACCCAATTTGCTCTAATTTGGTTTAGGGGTGGGCCTTCATGGTTTTTAGCAAGTCTGTTGAAAAATGGTTGAAAAACATCTATTGTAGTTTGAAATTGGCCACTGATTGGTAAACGCCCATTTTGGTTTTGCATGTGCACTTCTCAGTAGTTTAATTGATGCTTCATCATTAGAGAGAAAACACAGGTGTACACACTTGTGTGTTGAAACACCTGACATACATGACTTCTCTAGCACAGTTTCAAACAATGCTGCATCTATTATTTCTCTGTTCCTTTATTTTGCGTGCTTGTTATTTGCGTTTGATTTGTATTGTTACTGACTGTAGTTTTTTTATATTAAAGTTTTTGAATAAAGGCAGTGGCTATTTGCACTAAGTGAAAATAGTGATTTATTTTATTTACACTGTGACAATAGCAGCATTTTCTTAGTTATGCTATTTACACTAATGAAAACAGTGATATATTCTATTTACACCATGTAAAAGTAGCAGTTCTTGTGTAAATAGTAATTAGATGCTATTTATACTTAATTTTGGCAGATACAAACTATTTGCACCTCAGTATTATTGTACATTAACAGGATGCAATAATAACATAATGTGTAAATGATTATATTTATTAAAATTGAATTAAAATTGAATTAAAATTGAATTAAAATTGAATTAAAATTGAATTAAAATTAAATTAAATGGATGCCACCTTAATGGGACAATAAAAGCCCTCCCTACACCTACCCCTAACCGTTTTTTTGTTATTAAACATTTCGTTAGGCACTTTATTTCCACTTTAAAACATTTTTATTGAAAGTAAATGCCTTTCCATTGTGATATGTGATGGGGAAAGGGAGAAAAGCGAACTCGGCAAAAGGCGGATTCGAACCCGCATCAATGTCGTCAAAACCAAGTTAATTGAGCCTTACGCTCTACTGACTACACAACTGAAGACATTGGAATGTATGCAGGTTTTTTTTAGTCTTGTGTGGCCCAACCAGGCATTGTTGGGCGGAGTTAGTGCAAATAGCGCTTGCCAACAAGGCGTGCTATTTGCACTTGGTGTAAATAGACACTCCGTTGAAGGCAGCATCCATTTTTCTACATTCTTAAAAAATGCATCTTGCTTTAGTAATGTTTACTGGGGAATTCCTGAGTAAAGTTCTAACATCATTTAACAGATTTCTTAAAGTTGCAAGAGACATGAACATGAGCAAGAATGTCACACTGCACACAGCCCATGTCTTCATCCATCAGTGCTTGCAGAGCACATTGCTCCTTCATAGGAGTGAAGGCAGATGAAGATGGACAATTGAAAAAAAAGAGAGAAGGACCCTCCTGATAATGCTGACATTGATTATACACTGAGTTGTTGTTGACAGCATAATCACCTGACCTGGGACTTGATGCTATCCTGTGCCTTAACTCCTGCTCCCTGATTAATCAGGTAATCATTCATATTCCTGAATCACTATTACATTTGGGGAATGTAACTGATCTCCATTCAGTTTAGCCTGTTTCCACTGAAAAACAACCACAAAAAAAACTACATCTTGTGTTTATTGAGAAAGTGACTGCCATGGCCATTTTGTGATATTTAAAGAGATTAAGGTCTACAAGGTGAATCTGCAGCTTTAAAGGGATAGTTCACCCCAAAATGAAATTTCTTGAGAGTGAATCATTTATTCACCCTCAAGTTGTCCCAAACCTGTATGAATTTATTTCTTCTGCTGAACACAAAAGAAGATTGAAGAAGAAGAGTGAAGAATGTTGGTAACCAGACAGTTGGCGGCAGCCATTGACTTCCATAGTATTTTTTTTTCCTACCATAGAAATCAATGGCTATCGTCAACTGTCTCGTTACCAACATTCTTTAAAACATATTCTTGTGTTCAACAGAAGAAAGACACTCATACAGGTTTGGAACAACGTGAGAATGAGTAAATGATGACAGAAATTTCATTTTGGGGGTGAATTACTCCTTTAAAGAAATTTTCATTGAAAAAGCCTAAGCTCTTTTATTCTTTAAGATAAACTTGTTACTTGAATGCTATGTAGTTTCACAGAAAATGAACTGAGATTTATGTAATGGTCATAACTCAAAGGTGTTTATTCCTCTTCATGAAGAGTTTCGCTCCAAACACCTGCCTGATGATTTCATTGATCCTAATGACCTTGATTCGCTGCTTCAGGTGTGTTTAATTAGGGCTGGAGATAAACCTGGTGGGAAAAGACACGCTTTCTTTTGATATTGAAACATTAATAGATTTTAGAAAAGTAGAATAAATATACAGAATTTAATGACACCATAATCATAGTTTGAATATTTTGTGTTGAGCAACTTTTGAATCATATTATGTTTAGTATATTAACATTCTTGAATGTGACTGTGTGAAAACTGAATTGACTTGTTCTTAAGTAACATCATGCTTTCTTTGTCAGATCTCAGAGAACGTCTCGGTTACGTATGTAACCCTCGTTCCCTGAAGGAGGGAACGGAGACATACGTCAGACGTCACCGACGAATTGGGATCACTTCTGGGAGCCCCTATCAGCTTCGAGTGTATACAGAACGGGCCAATGGCCATTGGCGTGCGGGATTTGCATCTCGCGCTCCGCCCCGCACCGCGGGTATAAAGCGGAAGGAGATGTTTTTGTTTTTCCTTTGTTTTTCACTGAGGAGCCGAACTAGTGACTCGGCCATGCAGTGATGGTACAGCAACTGTGGCAACGGGACGTACGTCTCCGTTCCCTCCTTCAGGAAACGAGGGTTACATACGTAACCGAGACGTTCCCTTTCAGTCGGTCAGGTTTGACGTACGTCGGACGTCACCGACGAATTGGGATCCCTATGGAAAACGCCACAGTTACTACCACTTCCAGCGCCCAGCGAAAGCCCCTCAGACCCCCGTCTGTTCGGGGCGGGGAACTCACGCAGGGAGAGTCACTGCTGCTGTTCCGCAAGACCCACTCAGCAGAGTATTGGATAACGCTGGGAAAGCGTGCCCCAGGGGGGCCGCTGCGGAAGCCACATCCTACCCGTAGGGAGGTATCATGTGGAATATACATGTATGGACTGGCCGTGGGCAGTACAACATATGGAAGTCCCAGGGGTGGCCCCGGCCAATGCAGGCGGGAGACTACACCGCACAGAGACGGCAGAGCGAGCTCTGCCAAGGGAAAGACACGGGCTCGCCGTAGGGAGCCGTACCGTGGAAGAATACACATATGGGACCGCCGTAGGGGTCACAACATATGGATACCCAGCCTAACACAAGTTCCACCAATGAATACAAGTGTTAAACCTGGCGTCGGACGCTCCGCCACGTCTGACTGCCGCGGGTTGCGGAGGACTCAACAGGGTTCGCCGTTCTGGGGAACTCGACTGGAGCATATCAGCGCACGTATCCGGTCCATGAGGAGGGGAATGGCGCAGCAAGCCGACACTAGAACGGGCCCTTCGGTGTTACTGGCTATTTGAAGCGAGCACACGGGAAGAAACCGGCTCTACACGGAGGCTATAGAATCTAGCAAACGTGTTAGGTGTCGCCCAGCCCGCAGTTCTACATATATCTGTCAGCGAGGCGCCGTGCGCCAGCGCCCAGGAAGGGGCCACACTCCTGGTGGAGTGGGCCCTCAACCCAAGCGGGCAGGGCACGCCTTGGGTTTCATATGCCAAGGCGATGGCATCCACTATCCAGTGAGCCATCGTCTGCTTGGAGACAGCCTTTCCCTTCTGCTGGCCTCCGTAACAGATGAAGAGCTGTTCTGAGGTCCTGAAGCTTTGCGTTCTGTCCACGTAAGTCCGCAGAGCGCGAACGGGACAGAGAAAAGCCAGGGCTGGGTCTGCCTCCTCCGAAGGCAGTGCTTGCAGGTTCACCACCTGGTCCCGAAAGGGAGTGGTGGGAACCTTGGGCACATATCCGGGCCGGGGTCTCAGGATTACATGAGAGTTACCCGCCCCGAATTCCAGGCACGATTCGTCGACCGAAAATGCCTGCAGGTCCCCTACACTCTTGATGGAAGCCAATGCAGTCAGGAGTACTGTCTTCCAAGACAGGATTTTTAACTCTGCTGACTGCAAAGGTTCAAAGGGAGCCCTCTGCAACGCGGTTAGCACCAGAGATAAGTCCCAAGAGGGTATAGAGTGAGGGCGAGGCGGATTCAATCTCCTCGCCCCCCTCAGGAACCTGACGACCAGATCGTGCTTCCCTAGGGACTTACCATCAACCATGTCGTGATTTGCGGCGATAGCGGCAACATACACTTTGAGGGTGGAGGGAGACAGCCTTCGCTCCAACCCTTCTTGCAGGAAGGAAAGCACAGAGCTGATCGAACATCTTCGGGGGTCTTCTCGTCGAGAAGAACACCACTCGACGAACAGGTTCCACTTCAACGTGTAGAGGCGCCTCGTAGAGGGGGCTCTGGCGGAAGTGATGGTGTCTACCACAGTCTGTGGTAGGCCACCTAGAACCTCCGCATCCCAGGGACCAGACATGGAGTTTCCAGAGGTCCGGACACGGGTGCCACAAGGTGCCCCGTCTCTGAGTCAGGAGGTCCTTCCTCAGAGGAATGGGCCAAGGAGGTGCTGTCACGAGGAGCACTAGTTCCGGGAACCAGGTCCGGTTGGGCCAGTATGGCGCAACTAACAAGACCTGCTCCTCGTCCTCCCTGACCTTGCACAGTGTCTGCGCAAGAAGGCTCACTGGGGGAAACGCATATTTGCGTAGGCCCCGGGGCCAGCTGTGTGCCAGCGCATCCGACCCGAGGGTCCCCCCGGTCAGGGAATAGAACAACTGGCAGTGAGACGTGTCCGGGGTGGCAAACAGGTCTACCTGTGCGGTCCCGAAGCGACTCCAGATCAGCTGGACCACCTGGGGATGGAGTCTCCACTCTCCTGGGAGCACTTGCTGTCGTGAGAGCTCGTCGGCTGCACGATTGAGCAGGCCCGGAATATGAGTGGCACAAAGCGACCTCAGATGCTTCTGACTCCAGAGGAGGAGATGGCGGGAGAGTTGTGACATGCGGCGGGAGCGTAGACCACCCTGTTTGTTGATGTACGCAACGGCCGCAGTGTTGTCCGTACGGACCAGAACGTGCTTGCCTCGTAGTGGCCCTTTGAGGCGGCCCAGCGCAAGACGAACTGCTAACAACTCGAGGCAATTGATATGCCATTGCAGTTGAGGCCCCGTCCACAGACCCGAAACTGCAAGCCCGTTGTACGTGGCCCCCCAGCCGGTGGATGAGGCATCCGTGGAGACAACAGCATGCCTGGACACTTGTTCTAGGGGAACTCCTGCCCGTAGAAATGAAGGGTCCAACCACGGACTGAAGGTTTGGCGACACTTCGGTGTTACTGAGACACGGAACGAGCCGCACTGCCACGCCCATCTCGGGACTCGGTCATGTAGCCAGTGTTGAAGCGGCCTCATATGAAGCAATCCGAGCGGTGTCACTGCGGCTGCGGATGCCATATGCCCCAGGAGCCTCTGAAAATGTTTCAGTGGTACCGCTGTCCTGCATTTGAACGAATTCAAGCAGTTCAACACAGACTGGACGAGTCCAACTCCATACCGAGAAAAGAGATCCTCTGCAC
Organism: Coreius guichenoti; assembly: GCA_039654105.1. Taxonomy (NCBI): domain Eukaryota; kingdom Metazoa; phylum Chordata; class Actinopteri; order Cypriniformes; family Gobionidae; genus Coreius; species Coreius guichenoti. The sequence goes on along the minus strand of CM077181.1, from coordinate 3,743,180 downwards.
GGGGCAGAGTTTGCTCTTTTCCCAGTTGACCCGAAGTCCCAACAGGCTGAGGTGACTGAGCACCATGTCCCTGTGTTTGCACAACTGCACCCGCGACTGAGCCAGAATCAGCCAGTCGTCGAGGTAGTTGAGGATGCGAACACCACGCTCTCTCATGGGAGCAATGGCCGCCTCCGCGACTTTCGTGAAGACACGGGGCGACAGGGACAGCCCGAAGGGTAGGACTCTGTACTGATATGCCCGTCCCTCGAACGCAAAGCGTAGGAACGGTCTGTGTCGAGGGAGAATCGAGACATGAAAGTACGCGTCCTTCAGGTCGATCGCTGCAAACCAATCTTGGGGACGGATGCACCTGAAGATGCGTTTCTGCGTTAGCATTCTGAACGGCAGCCTATGAAGAAACCGATTCAAGAACCGCAGGTCCAAGATTGGCCGTAACCCGCCACCTTTCTTGGGTACAATGAAGTACGGGCTGTAGAAGCCTGTCTTCATATCGGCTGGAGGGACCGGCTCTATCGCGTCCTTCGCCAGTAGGACTGCGATCTCCGCCTGTAGCACGGGGGCATCCTCCTCCCTCCATCTCTGGGTGCCAAGGGTGTTTCTAGACCAGGGTGGACATCGTCTGGCCGAGGGCCAGCGCTGTGACTTTAAATATGATCAGTCACTGTGCGCAGCTCAACCTCAGCTCAGAACTACCCTCGTCTCTTTTTTAAGAGTGCAGGGCAGAGGTGGCCTGCCAGTGGCACTGCCACCCCACCGATGAGGGTAGTGAGAGAGAGGAAAACTTTACACAGAATTATGGCCCCAAAGCTTTCCAATGCACATCCGGGGAAAAGGCAAGGGGGCGGGCAAGGCGATTTACGCATTGCACTACGCCTCAGCCACCCGGGAAAGCATGGCTGTCAAGTCTGAATCTGATTCAGCATGAGCACACACTAATTTAGTGGGAATCTCAGCCTCATCTCATTTCCAGCACATAACAGCCCTCTCTCCGATGTAGCGATTGACATCTGTCCTCTGCTAGAGACCCAAATGAAACGCTAAGTCCCTTTTTTAAAGACCAGCAATTCCATCTGAAAGCTACCAGCAGGCATGTGAGACAGTGAGCGTGGCCGTTAGACGGCACACAGCGCGCTGGACACTCAAGCCCCTATGAAAGGCAAGGCGAACAACGCGCTGACGTGGCCATGCTCTCATGAGAGAACATGACCACCCACGAACACAGTCTCAACATGCTCGCAATGCGATAGAGGAGTGGGGGCCCACGGAGATGTACTCGGCAGGGAAGCCCCACTGTAATCCTCAGGTCACCCAGGCTTATTAGCCGAAGTAGCTCTTTTCTGGTGCACCAGAAGAGAAACTAGATCGGGGAATAGGCGAAGGGACTCGTTTGAGGTTGCGAGTCTCGACCGCGCATCTAAAGCGCCGAGTGACGTGCTGGGTTGCCGTGACAACCCGCGCTGTCAACTGGCAGCTAGACGGCACACGGCACGCTGAACGCTCAAACCTTACGAGGAAGGAGAAACGAACAGCATGCTGACGTGATCACATTCTCCTTTTCTGAGAGAACATGGATCACCCACGAACACAATCTCAACATGCTTATGTGAGAGAGGTCGTGGCCGTCAATAAGGACAGGAAACAACCGCATCCAGAAACGCACGGGTGGAATGACATCTTGAAAAAGACGCAGTGTCACACCCGTGTACTCTTTTAGGGAAAAAGCTCTTTTAACGTGTTGAAGCACCCAGGGAGATAGCCGCGGCAAAAACACAGGGAATAGTGCAGCCTGTGTTTTGCACTCAGAGTAATGTGAACGCCCACCAACTGAAAGTTGCTGTAATAACAGCAGTTTTTGTTCTCAGTGAGCTCGCGGTCCTCGCTGCTGTGCCTTCACACCAACACTCAGAGCTTCTCCTCTCTCGTTCTGATTATCTCTGTATAATACAGGAACACTCTTCAGCAGCACACAATCGGCTCCGAAGTGAATGACAAAGGTGTGCTGCATCTCCTTCCGCTTTATACCCGCGGTGCGGGGCGGAGCGCGAGATGCAAATCCCGCACGCCAATGGCCATTGGCCCGTTCTGTATACACTCGAAGCTGATAGGGGCTCCCAGAAGTGATCCCAATTCGTCGGTGACGTCCGACGTACGTCGAACGTGACCGACTGAAAGGGAACCCAAAGGAAAAGAGGCAGTCGTCTGAACCGGAACCGTTGGACCACCTGTAGTTATAATGACATCAAACTTCTGAAGCTAATTTAATTTTAAAGGTTGCTTTTGTCCTATTTCTCCCTTTCTTTTTTAAAGAATGATCTTTTAAATTTGTTATTGATTGTGTTAAACTGTTAAATAAAATAAGGTGTCATTTATATTTTAAAAGGTTTTCCCCAAACTTTGAAATGGTAGTTAAAATATTAATGTTTCAACATTACCTTGGTACATCAGATGGCAACATTGTTTTATGTTGTCATTACATTTCAGTTGTATTTTCAGTTTCAACAAAAGTGATTTAGAATCAACATCACATTGTAACATTGATCAAACAATATTACCAAAGATTATTTTTGTTAATTTCAGTGTCGATTCAACATCAGTGATGTAGAATCAACATCATAGTGTAACGTTGATTCAACAATATTACCATTTATTATTTTTGTGAATTTCAATATTGCTTTAGCATTCGTGATGTAGAATCCATCATAATGTAACGCTGATTCAACAATATTACCATTTATTACTTTTGTTAATTTCAATATTGCTTTAGGATTCGTGATGTAGAATCCATCATAACATAACGCTGATTCAACAATATTACCATTTATTATTTTTGTGAATTTCAATATTGCTTTAGCATTCGTGATGTAGAATCCATCATAACGTAACGCTGATTCAACAATATTACCATTTATTATTTTTGTGAATTTCAATATTGCTTTAGCATTCGTGATGTAGAATCCATCATAATGTAACGCTGATTCAACAATATTACCATTTATTATTTTTGTTAATTTTAATATTGCTTTAGCATTCGTGATGTAGAATCCATCATAACATAACGCTGATTCAACAATATTACCATTGATTATTTTTGTGAATTTTAATATTGCTTTAGCATTCGTGATGTAGAATCCATCATAACATAACGCTGATTCAACATTATTACCATTTATTATTTTTGTGAATTTTAATATTGCTTTAGCATTCGTGATGTAGAATCCATCATAACGTAACGCTGATTCAACAATATTACCATTGATTATTTTTGTTAATTTTAATATTGCTTTAGCATTCGTGATGTAGAATCCATCATAACATAACGCTGATTCAACATTATTACCATTTATTATTTTTGTGAATTTTAATATTGCTTTAGCATTCGTGATGTAGAATCCATCATAACGTAACGCTGATTCAACAATATTACCATTTATTATTTTTGTGAATTTCAATATTGCTTTAGCATTCGTGATGTAGAATCCATCATAACGTAACGCTGATTCAACAATATTACCATTGATTATTTTTGTTAATTTTAATATTGATTCAACATCAGTGATGCAGATTCCATCATAGCGTAATGTTGATTCAATAGCATTACCATTGATTTTTTGTTCACCATTGATTCAACATTAAATGCGGGTGCAACCGTGATATTGAACTAACATCAGTTCATAATGTTGATTCAATGATATTATAATTGATTTTTTGTTGAAATCTCAACATTGTTTCAACAGTAACTGAGGGTGCAAAAGTGATGTTGAAAGAATATTACTTGTAATATTGAATCAATGATATTACCATTGATTTGTGGTTGAAATCTCAACATTGCTTCAACATTAACTGAGGGTGCAAGAGTGATACTGAACCAACATCAGTTTGCAACATCAGTTGCAATTCAATGCAATTAGCGTTGACGCATCAACACTGACTCAACATTGTTTCAATGATTACATGCTATCTGGGTTTGCAACTACATGTCAACTAACTCTCCACAGAGTACTAGTAGACTGTTAGGTTAGGGTTAGGTGTTAGGATTCAGGTTGGTAGAATAAGTTGACATGTAGTTGCAATGTTACTTAGGCTTTGTTTACACCTGGTATTAAGATGCATTTTGGTCGATCGGATCACAAGTTTACTCCTGGTGTCTCTTTTGTCCACTTTCAGACACTTCTGTCCTGATTTCTTCGAGGGGAGGGTCTATGGGCGGGTAAATGTATGGGCTTTTTCAGATCTTTCGATCTGGTGGACAAAATAAGCTCACGCACTTTGCATATGAACACACCCAGAAATGACACACAGACAGAAGCAGCTTTTGATTCAAGCAGGAAGACCAGCCGAACGCTGTGAGTGTGTGTTAGAAATCAGGAATGGTGAGAGAACATTGTGCTTCGTAAGTTTTTCGTCTTCAAACCAAACTTGGGTCTCCAGCCGACAAAGTTTAAATCCCATCTGGCTAGCGAGCTTCCCATAATGTTTACGCATTAGGTCAGTAGCGGAGAGTAGACGGTCTTTTAGTGGCTGTTCGTGTGCATTCGACCACATGAGTGTTTACACTACGAAAGCAATCCGGTCAAATGTGTTTTCAACTACCTCTGGAAGTGATCGAAAGAGGACAAGCTCAAAATGTTTTAGTCCCTGTTTACACCTGTATTTAGCATCGTCCACTTGTGATCCGATCAACTAAAAAAAATTAATGGACAGTCTCTCGTATACACTCACCTAAAGGATTATTAGGAACACCTGTTCAATTTCTCATTAATGCAATTATCTAATCAACCAATCACATGGCAGTTGCTTCAATGCATTTAGGGGTGTGGTCCTGGTCAAGACAATCTCCTGAACTCCAAACTGAATGTCAGAATGGGAAAGAAAGGTGATTTAAGCAATTTTGAGCGTGGCATGGTTGTTGGTGCCAGACGGGCCGGTCTGAGTATTTCACAATCTGCTCAGTTACTGGGATTTTCATGCACAACCATTTCTAGAGTTTACAAAGAATGGTGTGAAAAGGGAAAAACATCCAGTATGCGGCAGTCCTGTGGGCGAAAATGCCTTGTTGATGCTAGAGGTCAGAGGAGAACGGGCCGACTGATTCAAGCTAATAGAAGAGCAACTTTGACTGAAATAACCACTCGTTACAACCGAGGTATGCAGCAAAGCATTTGTGAAGCCACAACACGCACAACCTTGAGGCGGATGGGCTACAACAGCAGAAGACCCCACCGGGTACCACTCATCTCCACTACAAATAGGAAAAAGAGGCTACAATTTGCACGAGCTCACCAAAATTGGACAGTTGAAGACTGGAAAAATGTTGCCTGGTCTGATGAGTCTCGATTTCTGTTGAGACATTCAGATGGTAGAGTCAGAATTTGGCGTAAACAGAATGAGAACATGGATCCATCATGCCTTGTTACCACTGTGCAGGCTGGTGGTGGTGGTGTAATGGTGTGGGGGATGTTTTCTTGGCACACTTTAGGCCCCTTAGTGCCAATTGGGCATCGTTTAAATGCCACGGCCTACCTGAGCATTGTTTCTGACCATGTCCATCCCTTTATGACCACCATGTACCCATCCTCTGATGGCTACTTCCAGCAGGATAATGCACCATGTCACAAAGCTCGAATCATTTCAAATTGGTTTCTTGAACATGACAATGAGTTCACTGTACTAAAATGGCCCCCACAGTCACCAGATCTCAACCCAATAGAGCATCTTTGGGATGTGGTGGAACGTGCCCTGGATGTGCATCCCACAAATCTCCATCAACTGCAAGATGCTATCCTATCAATATGGGCCAACATTTCTAAAGAATGCTTTCAGCACCTTGCTGAATCAATGCCACGTAGAATTAAGGCAGTTCTGAAGGCGAAAGGGGGTCAAACACAGTATTAGTATGGTGTTCCTAATAATCCTTTAGGTGAGTGTATATGGCGAGAGATAGCCCATAGAATCACCAAGAGTTGGATACGACTGAAATGGTCAATGAATGAATGAATGAACATCCAAACTGAAAACTTTAAATACTAATTTTACTCATTTTTAGCGAGTGTTTACAAACAGCTCCAGAAAAGGCATTATTAAGGTACTTACTGTGTGGTGCTCATTATAATTAGTATTTTTCTAGTATTCATATAAAACTGAACCAGTCAGATTCCTCTGCACTTAAGACCTCAATCATTTTTGCACAAATGTCACTGCTGAACATACAACAGCATGCAGTGATGATGGGGCAGTAAATAGTGAAATTTCCATAATGGGGTCATAAAAGGCATCTTCTTTCCACGTTTATCTGTCTTCCTCAATAATTCATTCGGCACTCTAGAGACAGGCCTATTCTGTTTTGCATATAGTTTTGGTTTATGGATTGCTGTTGACAGACTGCATCAAAACCTCATATTGCCATCACACAAATAATAATTTTCATTTTGCAGATTTTCAAGTCATTTCTGTCTTTTTTTCTTGCTTCTTTTGTTTTGCATTCATTCGGAGCTTGATTTCTTTAATTAGAAAGCCTATTTCATCTTTACGCTTGTGTTCAAATCTGCTATAATGTGACAAAATTGTTGATCTGTCAGGGATGCGTCCTAGATAAATTCCCTTGTGATTGTAAAATCTGTCAAAACAAGCAAATTTATTTTTGATAAAATTCTTGATACCAAAATGTTTCATTAACCTGTGATGAGAACAAATGAGAACACAGTTTAGCTAAATAAATGCTGCTTAGATCAATATTAAAAATCAAACTGCTGAAAGTTTTTTTTTTTTTTTTGCTAAAAAAACAACAACTTCATAATCACTGCTAGTATTGATTTGATGCAGCTTTTATACATCTTAAATCTACCTCCCTCCACTAATCAAGGCACTTGTCCATCCTCCTTTTCTTCTGAGCTATTTGCATTGTACCATTACAGACAGCCTGCAAACATGAACGTCAATATTCTTTCTCTTGAGAACTGCAGGCTCTGAAAAAGGGAGTCATTTAACAAGGGCAGTTATGAAAGCTTTTGAATGAAAGCGAAAGAATTATTTTCTTTCCAAATACTTTGCATCTCATGTTTTTCTCCCATTCTTAACTCTGAATCAATATGTATCCATAAATCTGATATTGTGGCCTGCATGACAGAAGAATTTACATCACAATATCAGTGTGGCTACAGGCATTTTTTTAAGTATATTATGCAAAAAAATATTAATACATTGTTTATATAGTCTTACTCTGAATAAATAAATAAATAAAGAGTCTGAAACTGTTACCTGCATGTAGAATAAACGTGTTTTATACTTCAAAGATTCAAATGTGTTTTTGATGTCTGATTCCGATTTGCATATCTAACAATGTAAACAACAACATGAGAATAATCAAGAGAATAATCAGATGTTCAAAACAGGTCACATAAGGGGGATGTGTTTGAGTTTGTCAATTCAGTGGCCTGAACAAGCAACATCGGTCATATGATGCTATTTTAAAAGTTCATTATTTTGATTATTGGGAGTAATAGAAAAAGTTAACATGCTTTAATGTTCAAAAACACATTATTTTTCACATACTGTATCATTGCAGATCCTTTATTCACAGTCTTTGTTTCTACAAAGCCCCTCCTTCCTAAAAGCTCAGAGTGCTCTGATTGGCCAGCTGACCCAGTGCGTTGTGATTGGCCAATCACCTCAAGCGTGTGCCGGTAATGTGACGGCCCTTACCATAATCACGAGCTTCAGCTTCCAAGGCTTCTAAAGCATTTGTAAACACACAGTTAATAATAATGTTGTTGGTTTTACCGTATCAATTTGCCCATCTGTTCTCCCATGGGTGTGCTGGTCTGAAAACAAGGTGTGTTTTTTATATTAAAAATAAAAGGATTCCTCTCTGGAGAAGTGTTCAGTCTTTTCACTCACAAATTCTGCCATGTGATGAGATGAGACTCTGATTGGTTTATTGCACGTTACGCCCAAAACACACCCATGACTCATTAAGAGACTATAACCTTTTGGACCATGCGCCGGGCACGCAGACTGGTTTTTTCGTTGTTAAACTAGCAAAAGTGGATTCGGACACGCCCTAAGTGCACCTGCGCCATGCGCTTCAGAACATGCGCTCAGATCGTTAAAATAGGGCCCAATAAAGCATATGACCTCTTTAAGTTTTAATGTGTGGCTGATAATTGAAGTAATTAAAAAAAAAAAATTCTCACATATAAAAGTCTGTTATGAGTTTAAAATAACACAGCTCCCACGCTCTCTTTTCTTTTCTCCTCTTCAGATCTAATAAACAGAAACACGCGGATGAAGATGTGCGGGGGTGTTGTGACCTTATGTCAAGCTGTCTTTCTGAAATAAATAAAGGTCTTTGTATTTGTGGCACCCATGGGTAACATCCGAGCAGACAAAGCAAGAACTTTTTAGCAAAAGAAAATAAGATGAAATCTAATTTACTGTTCTGTAATGCACTTCCAGACTCACTTAAGCTCGTCAGCCACTAAATTGTATTATGCCACCAATTTGCCCTCATGCTATGCGCTCTGGGAGCGATATTCAGCATTAACAGCGGCTTAACAGAGACCTGGCACTGAAGCAGATCTGGGCAACACACATGTATTACCAGATGAACATGTCAAAGCTATTATTACACTAAAGAATGTGGACTACCTGATGCTGCTGCTGCCCACGTATGTTCTCTTCGATATGTACAGAATGCTCGCCAATCCTTATATCTTTCAACAAACTGTGAACATTATGCTTATTGTAGATCTAGACTAAATGTGAACATTAATCTCACTTGCACAAAAACAGACTGAATAAAATAAGTGCAATGCAAACTCAGAATATCACACAAACGTGCATTAATTAAATGTTAACTTACACAATATACTTTGGTTAATAAAGTGAGATTAAATACATAATGTCTTTGCTGCTGGCCTTCGATGATCCAACTCAACCATACACATTTGTGTTTCTTTTTTATTGCTGAAGAGTTTTTTTTGTTATTAAAAAACAAACAAGCCAAGCCAAGCCCAGGTCAGAAAAAAGGGCCGTAACATTACTTTCCATAAAAAGTAACTAACGCAATTAGTACAATTTTTAGGAAGTACCACAATATTGTAACACATTAACTTTCCCCAACACTGTTTATTAGTAACACGTGTTTGTTTACACAGTAAACACATTTTTTAGTAGATTCTCTTTCCCCACCAGCGGTTTTGAAAAAAATTGCCAGCCACCACCATCATTTTCACAAACATTTCATGGCCCCCAGAATATTTTGTTGCATGAATATTTGAACATGCAATATGTCAAAAGAAAGACTGTTTTATTCTAGCATCATGCATTCTTAAATGTGGGTAAGTTTCATAAAAAAAAGCAACAATTTGAACAAAAATCTGAGAAAATCATATTTTTTCCCCAAAGACTACAACATGCTTAAGCAATGCTTTTATTGCTTGTTTCTGCTCATTTTTTGCCTGTTTTGATCCAGAGATTATGTACTCTTTCAGAATAATAGTGCATAATAATAGCGCCACCTACCATATAACAGTGAAAACACAGAAATCCGGAAAATTCCGTCAATGGCAGGGAAAGAGTTAATGGTGTGCTTACCATCTGTTGATCACAACAATCGCATATGTGAAGCTAAAGCGCTTTTCGTACGTTGCGAGCCGTAGCCAACTGTAGATACTATTTCGGGAACTTCAGTCCCGGTGTTTCATTTCAGCTCCCCTAAATATCTGTGATCTACCCTGCCCTTTTAAAATACACGCTTATGTCATCTCTTTCCATGTTTTCCAATGCTCATATTCCAGGGAATCCAAAACAATTCAATTTAAAACATGAAAAAGTCCCCGTAAGCATGATAAGACTGTCTGCTCAGTGCCTATAAATATAAAAATGTCATTTAATATTGCCATGAGAATACTGATGGCAGCCATTTTAGGTAATGAACTGTGATTGTTTTTTTAGTGCATCCTTTTTCAACCACTATGTACACACCAGCTCTGCCAGTTTTTGCCTTTAGGCTTCAGCATATTACAACATGACCTTTTCATGAGCTTCATCAGTGAAGTCGTCTGGCCTTTGATGATGTGTGTATATGCATGAACAGTGACCAGATGATTATGATAAAAATCAGTGGCGTGGACTGGTGGTTAGTATGAACTCTGTTTATATGCAGGTGACCCAAGTTCAAATCCATACAGCTGTATTTTATGATAACATACGCTAAGTAAAAGTTGGGGACCAGTAAAAGAAATGAATACTTTTATTCAGCAAGGACACATTAAACTGATCAAAAGTGTTTGTAAAGACATTCATAACGTTACAAAATATTTCTATTTCTTTTGACATTTCTAGTCACTGAAAGAATCCTGAAAAAAATGTACTACGGTTTCCACAAAAACATAACTGATAAGAAATGTTTCTTGAGCAGCAAATAAGCATATCTGAATGATTTCTGAAGGATCATGTGATACTGAAGACTGGAGTAATGATGATGAAAATTCAGCTTTGATCACAGGAATAAATTACATTTAAAAACATATTTCACAATATTAACGTTTTTACTGTATTTTCAATAAATGCTGTGTTGGTAAGCATAAGAGACTTAATTCAAAAACATTAAAAAATCATATTCATCGGTTTCTATTCACAATAAATGAAGAATAGCAATTATAAAACATTATTTAATGAAAATGACAATAAATCTGATGATTGCACACACTACAACTTTATAGGTAATATTGAAATCCAACACAAAGCAAAAGCTTTTCTGAACTGAAGTCATCTTAATATTTTCTTGCGGTTTTGATGGCTGGAATAGAAATGTTTTGTCAGATTCCCAACAGAGTAGGTTTGTTTTTATAAGCTCTTCAGATGGCAGACAATAAAATACAAGCAAGCATTTATTTATGTTATTTGCACAATTATGCGTCTGCATGTTGGATGTTTAGAGTGAAAGGATTTAATAACTACATCCAGTTTACAAATCACGCTACTGGCTGCTGCTACTTTTTTATGCATATAATGTCAGTTTCAAATAGACTATGTAAATTTAAAACATTTATTTATAGCACATAAACATTTTACAGTATTATGGTAGTTTCTCGTATAATAATACGAAAAAAAAGAAAAAAGAGTGTGATTTACATTAACTATGTGCTTTTAAAACTGGGGTCATCCACAGTACCCCTCCGTTCACATGTATAGTCTGGCTTCAAAGCACACAGCGTTCATTCGCCTTGCTCACCGCTCTCCCCAGATGTTCAACCATATGTGCAACATCACTAAAGTACAGCTAAAACCTTTGGATTTCACAGTATTAAGCCTGTGTCATCCCCAATCTATAGCGCTTCCACTGCTGCAGGAGATCACAGCTGATGGACAAACCGCCATCTGTCTGCTAAGAGCTGAAAAATAACACATTCAAACAGAGATTAAACATACATTTCAAAATGCGAGCATATATATCAGCAGTATATCAGGTAGGACAGTTGTTCAATGAAATATAAACTACCGTTCAAATGTTTGGGGTCAGTACGTTTTTTTAAAAATGTTTCTTATGCTCCCTTAATGTGGAAGCTTGTTTCCACCACAGAATTAAAAAAGTTAAAAGATAATTGCGACTTTTTATCTCACAATTCGGACTTTTTTCCCAGAATTGTGTGATATAAAGTCACAACTACGAGTTATAAAGTCAGAATTGTGAGATATAAACTCGCAATTCTGAGAAAAAAGTCAGTCTTTTCCCCCCCTCAGAACTGGACTTTATAACTCGCAATTGACCTATCGGTAAGCCCCTCCCCTCGAACGCAGATGAGCCAATGGCAGTTGAGTATCAGTTGCGCTGGGACCGGAACTCTGGCATCTTTAGGTTTCAGTGCCATAGAGAAACATTGGAAAATCCGAAGCTCTCATTGGTTTGATGGTGTTTATGCTACAAAAATGTTAAAACGATGTGCCTGGGGTACTGTAACACTGATTCAAGGTATCCCGAGAGGATTTTCTGGTTGTCATCCGATCCTCTCATTAAGTTACGATTAAAGTCCATGCTAACGTACAAACCTAAATAACTAACTGTTCTCACGTCATGTAACAGTGTAGGGTGTACATTTCAGTGCCTCTCCATATTAAACTGGTAAAATGTAATTAATTTAATTTTACCCTGCAGTACATGAACAGTGATCCTGGATGTTGTCATCTGCGATCGTGACGACCGTAACATGAGGCTTCTCCCGTTTGCATTGTGATCTGTAAACCATCGTTTCCAAATTAATCTCCCACCATATTTATTTTAAAATCTTTTATATATTTAAGTTCCAATTGAATGCTCCTTGACGAAAGGTGGTCCTTCAGACTTTATTGTGATTTATCGTCTAATTTGTTTTTGTATACATTTTTGATATGTTTAAGGTCTGCATTATCTGTCTTACTAAGGAGGGACACATATTTTGATGGGTATTATAGTCTACGGGTAGTGAAAGGGAGAGCTCGCAGTTTATCTGAGTTGTTTTGCAGATACAAAGTTTACAGTTTATTAGCACCCCCTAACTTCAAAAGGCATACGGTCTGTATATGTTTGTTTACTGTTAGTTGTATGAGTGTTTTTGTGTAATTTGCTGTGTATGTTAATGATAATGCAACGGAGAGAGAGAGAGTTTGTGAATGAGACGTTAATGCGCACTTCTTATGCTTTGTTTGTTCAATAAACTTCATAAACCATCAGTAAAGTTTGGCCATCATTCAGACGGGGTACGCTACATTCTGTGTCCAAAAACATCTTGGGATAAAGTTTTCACACTGACAGCTGTCATTGTAATAGCAACTCCGTTTGTTTGTCCAAGTTAGTAACAGTAACTAAGGGGGGATTACTGATAGGTCAATTGTGTTTATATCTCACAATTCTGAGATATGAAGTCAGAATTGCAAGTTATAAAAGCAGAATTGCGAGATATAAAGTCAGATTCTGACTTTATATCTCATAATTCTGACTTTATTCTGACTTTACATCTCGCAATTCTGACTTTATATCTCATAATTCTGACTTTATATCTCATATATCTGACTTTATTCTGACTTTATATCTCATAATTCTGACTTTATATCTCACAATTCTGACTTTATATCTCACAATTTTGACTTTATATCTCATAATTTTGACTTTATTCTGACTTTATATCTCCTAATTTTGACTTTATTCTGACTTTATATCTCGCAATTCTGACTTTATATCTCGCAATTCTGACTTTATATCTCACAATTCTGACTTTATATCATGCAATTCTGACTTTATATCTCATAATTCTGACTTTATTCTGACTTTATATCTCATAATTCTGACTTTATATCACGAAATTCAGATTTTATATCTCATAATTCTGACTTTATTCTGACTTTATATCACGCAATTCTGACTTTATATTACGCAATTCTGACTTTATATCTCACAATTCTGACTTTATATCTCATATTTCTGACTTTATTCTGACTTTATATCACGCAATTCTGACTTTATATTACGCAATTCTGACTTTATATCTCGCAATTCTGACTTTATATCTCATAATTCTGACTTTATATCTCATATATCTGACTTTATTCTGACTTTATATCTCATAATTCTGACTTTATATCTCTCAATTCTGACTTTATATCTCATAATTCTGACTTTATATCTCATAATTCTGACTTTATATCTCACAATTCTGACTTTATATCTCACAATTTTGACTTTATATCTCATAATTTTGACTTTATTCTGACTTTATATCTCATAATTTTGACTTTATTCTGACTTTATATCTCGCAATTCTGACTTTATATCTCGCAATTCTGACTTTATATCTCATAATTCTGACTTTATATCTCACAATTCTGACTTTATATCTCACAATTTTGGCTTTATATCTCATAATTTTGACTTTATTCTGACTTTATATCTCATAATTTTGACTTTATTCTGACTTTATATCTCGCAATTCTGACTTTATATCTCGCAATTCTGACTTTATATCATGCAATTCTGACTTTATATCTCATAATTCTGACTTTATTCTGACTTTATATCTCATAATTCTGACTTTATATCACGAAATTCTGATTTTATATCTCATAATTCTGACTTTATTCTGACTTTATATCTCATAATTCTGACTTTATATCACGAAATTCTGATTTTATATCTCATAATTCTGACTTTATTCTGACTTTATATCACGCAATTCTGACTTTATATTACGCAATTCTGACTTTATATCTCACAATTCTGACTTTATATCTCATATTTCTGACTTTATTCTGACTTTATATCACGCAATTCTGACTTTATAGTACGCAATTCTGACTTTATATCTTACAATTCTGACTTTATATCTCATAATTCTGACTTTATTCTGACTTTATATCTTGCAATTCTGACTTCATATCTCGCAATTCTGACTTTATATTTCATAATTCTGACTTTATTCTGACTTTATATCTCGCAATTCTGACTTTATTCTGACTTTATATGTGGCTGTGGCCTCTTTCAGCAGGATAATGCGCCCTGCCACAAAGCAAAAATGGTTCAGGAATGGTTTGAGGAGCACAACAACGAGTTTGAGGTGTTGACCTGGCCTCCAAATTCCCCAGATCTCAATCCAATCGAGCATCTGTGGGATGTGCTGAACAAAAAAGTCTGATCCATGGAGGCCCCACCTCGCAACTTACAGGACTTAAAGGATCTGCTGCTAACATCTTGGTGCCAGATAAAGACATTGGTAGATGTAAACATCTGTTACAATGGTAGACATTCAGTTTAAAAAAAACTGCAAATCTCCTTGAGATTGGCTTGGGACATCCCTAGTAATTTAATTAATTATTATTTATGTTGACCAAAAATACATTTTACACTTTCAATGTTTCAATATTTGTTTTGTGTTTAATAATTTTTTTCTGTTTAAATCGCTGAAAAGTCCACACTAGGCTGTTTAATGCCAGGTTTCCGTTGTGACAACTTACTCTACTACAGTGTGACAATATGCCCCTACAACTTTAAAGGGATAGTTCACCCAAAAATGAAAATTTGATGTTTATCTGCTTACCCCCAGGGCATCCAAGATATGGGTGTCTTTGTTTCTTCAGTAGAACACAAATGAAGATTTTTATGTCCAACCGTTGCAGTCTGTCAGTCGTATAATGCATGTCAATGGTAACAGATGAGAGTATGCGAACTATGAGAGTAAAAAAACATGCACATACGAATCCATATTAAACCCTGCGGCTCGTGACGACACATTGATGCCCTGGGGGTTTTGTATTACACTCTAACATGAACAGCAGCATTTGACAGTAAACCTTAACCTCCAGCAGTTTACTTGCAATATCAATTAAAGCTCAAATGAAGAATCCTATGACCAGATAAATTATAACAAGTACATTACATGAATTCACAGAGCTGCTGATAATACTGACAGAAGGATTTCAGTGCTTCATTTCCACACCATATCAGCGAAGTGAAGATTGCAAAACAATGAGGACGCAGCTCAGCGTCAGAAGAGATGGTGTTTGAAAGCGAGATCCTTTCTCCTCTATCTATCACACCCAGCCAGAGATAGCAGAAAGGACGTGAGGACAGAGCTTATTGGCCCAGAGGATTGGAGGTCAATGGCTCATATGTACCTGGCCTTGCATTACACAGTGATAGATATTTTCATATGCGCTAACCCCTTAGAGCTAAAAAGAAATTGAAATATATGAGATTTATCATGACTTATTTCCATGCTGCTTGTGTAAAACAATTCTTCATATCTGTCTGCAATATGCATGGCATATTGTATTATCTTATGTTGCTACTTGTGAATCAGAATTTGATCATGTCCAATTTTTTGGCTTTATGGTGAGAGCAGTTTTTGCAATCCTCTTTATATGAATCTGTGTCCTGTGCTTCTCTCCGGGAAAACCAGTTCTGAAGCCTCAGCCTTTATTTCTGTCATCAAAAGATGAGCAGATTCTTTTGCCCTCTAGAAGTGGAGCAAAGCCAATCTTTCTAGTATCTTTATGACCCCTGTCTCACCCTCAGTCCATCTGCCTGAATGCTTCTCAACTGACCAGAGTGTTTTGGAGTTGCATCACCCCACATGTGCATGAAAAACACACTTTCACAGTTCAGTTGGCTGCAGTTTAACTTCTGTTTCAGCCAGTGTGCTTCTGCAATGGGTGGATACTGTCCAATTTCTGCTGAGAATGCTGATTATCCTCAATGATCAGTGAAGGATGGTAAATTATCCTATAATTCATGCCCCACTGTAAATTGCCTCTTTACAGCATTATGTTGCAAAGTAGCATATGTGGCATTAAAGACTATTCTTTTTAATGGGGATGACTTTCATGTTTGTTCAGGGATCTTCAACAGGGGATGCACAGCGGTACTGCAGGGAATCTGCCAGGCCACAGGCACGGGACACCCTGGATGGATGGCCAGTCCTTCACAGGGTCCACACACAAACACACACCCATTCACACCTACAAATAATTTAGTGTCTCCTATTCACCTTTGAACATGCAAAGGCCTTCTGGCTCAGCTGGGACTCAAACCAGTGGCCTTTTTGCTGTGAGGCGACAGTGCTACCCACCAAGCCGCCATTCCAGCCGTCATTCCTAACTCTCTTCTGCTAGATAGGCTGGAAAATTGGCTGGGTCTTTCTGGAGCTGCATTCAGTTGGTTTCGGTCTTATTTAACAAATCACGCCCAGTTTGTAAGGTTGGGTAATTGCAAATCTGATTCCATGCCTGTTCGACAGGGAGTTCCTCAGGGTTCAGTGTTGAGTCCAATTTTATTTAACATTTACATGCTTCCACTTGGGCAGATCATCAGGAAATATGGTCTTGGGTATCACTGCTATGCGGATGATACGCAGATTTACATCACCACTAGTCCTGATGTCCATTGCTCATTAATAGCTTTGCGTAGTTGTCTAGCAGAGATCAGTATCTGGATGCAGAATAACTTCCTGAAGCTGAACGGCTCCAAAACTGAATTGATGCAGATTGGTACAGTGGCGGATACTCATAAGGCCGAGCAGATCAGTTTGACTGTTGAATCCAGCACGGTAATTCCCACTTCACAGGTGCGGAATCTTGGTGTCATTTTTGATCCACAGTTAACATTTGAAGCACACATAAAACACATCTCTAAAACTGCTTTTTACCATCTGAGAAACATTGCTCGAGGCTTATACAAGGTGCAATCAGTGATTCTCTACAAAAATTTTTTTTGTAATGCTGGTTGAAAGTTTCCTCATATTCTGATAGCAATCACTATATTAAGCGGTATTTTTATTTTTAATGTATATCATCTGTGGAAGGCGTAGGACCATAAAATGTGAGCTCAACCATGTGTTCCCTGTCAGTCAACGCGTGTTTGCATGCCACTGCGCAGGCTGTTCACGCAGACACCATACGTCATCAATGCGTTCACGTAAGCTGTGCAGACAGAGCGAGAATGGCAGACAAGCAGCAACAACCTCAGTGTTCTTCTGAACCGACAACAAGTGTCACTGGAAAAGTTTCTACGAAAAGAAAGTGTGTTTGAAAAGGCTACGACGAAAAACGTCTGGATCAGAAAAGAGGAAAAACAAGAATTAATATGGGTGTAGCTTTTCCACGATGGAGACAACTGCAAGAGTCAAAGGGTGTGAAAGATGGTGCCATGGTTTCAGTATTTCTTCTGGACAGGTAGGTACATGGTATTATTAGATTTTGGTGTGTTTTGATAACGCATTATGTATGTAGTTTGTGAAGCTTTAATTAGCTCAACGACAACAGCACCCAGAGTCTAATCGGAAAATAATAAATAATAAATATTATTACTATACTACGTATATGGTGGTAAGGCGGTAATGCGGTCACGACACAAAGCGGAGTATATACTCCGCTTCGTGTCGTGACCGCATTACCACCTTGGGTGTTTTTCTAATAATTCAACGGCCCAGAGTCAATTATTCTTTACTTACACACTGACACGTTTTGCTAGCTACACAACCGAAAACTTGCTGCATCTAATTCCGTTTTTAAAAAGTTGTTTACATTCGATATTGTAGTACTGTTACTCCTTGTACTGTAAAGTGCAATAAGGTCAGCTGCAAAAATAACCCTGTCCACACCTTTTCAGTGCTAATTTATCACTGCATGTCTTTAGTAAATCCTGACAGTAGTTTTTTATATGTCTTTTAATTTATTATTTAATATAATTTGAATTTATTATAAAAACCCTATTTAAGTAAACTTCACGAGTTCATAGCAGTGGCTGTTTATAATAAACTTGCATGTGAGCAGAGAAATCTAGACAAGTATCTTACTCTTACCTGACACTGGTAAGTTTCCGCGATTTGGCTCTGTTTATTGATTGTGTGTGTTATTTTTTCCATATTGAAACTAAATAAAAGCATGTCAAAGATTGGTGTGCAAACGGTAGCTCAGGTAGGTCAAAAACACATGAGAAGAAGCATTAGAATAATACAAATTCAGCAATCACAGACATTCACGTGCGGACAGGATTAGATTTCTCAGAGGACCACTGAGTTTGCTGAAAAACAGTAGGTAATTTGCCCTGGTTGTGTGAGAAAAACACTGACTTGGCAGATTCGGATGGGATTAAAGTACATCTGTGAAACATGAATTTCTCTAACGTTCCCCTGGAAAACTAGTCCCATCCGAATAGGGCTATTTGACAGAACTTTTGCATACATGAGCAAAATAAAGTATTTTCTTTTAAATATCACCATAAAATATCCTCAATCAAACAAATTTTTCTTAAGTGTTTAGCGTTAGAAGTAATTGAAGAGACATCAAGGGAATTCCATGCATGCATTTTTAATGCTTTCCCATAATGGATAAAACGTTTTTTTTGGGGGGTTCACTTGTTTGAAAAAATCTACTTATCATCAATTGACATAAAATGTACCCTAAATTATTGAATGACTCATTACCTCAGTGAATGATATTATTTTTTAATATTGATAAGTAAAATATAACATAAATAATAATAATAATTCTTATATTATATATATATATAAAGTTTAAAAACTTTACATTAATTATTATTTTACAGTACATACAGTACGTAAATGCATTAATATGGTACTATGTCATTGTATCACTTGCTCTCTAAATCATCATTTGTAGAGGTTTAACTACTGTATAACATTTTCTGTTGCATTTGACTTATCCTCCATTCAATTAATTTATCTGCGCTCTGAGTAATCTCTTCTTCTCTTTTATTTTGCCTCTGCCGTCCGTCCCTCTCTGTATGCAGCAGAGCTGCATGTCTGCTGGATCCTACACTTTGATCTGCAGGAGAGAAAGCAAAAGAGCTTGCTCGCTGAGGGCAAAGTCACACTAACACATTATTCGCTCAGTGGCGATAAGGAGGCTTTATGCCATTTTGTCCCAAATGCTTTCATTAACATCACTATTTCCCCCAGCTCCTGTATTCTTTTAGCCGCCAGCATCCACTGCCAAGTCTTTATCTTCTCAGGGACATGTGGGAAAAGCTATCTTGTGTGGGGGGATAAAATGGTGCTATATTAGTCCCATTAGCCCTCATTTGACAATCCAAACTTGGTTGCATGCCAAGTTCGGTACTTTCACACTGAGAATAGTGGAGATACATGATATAGAAACATTGTAAGACTATGAATTCACATCGAAAGTGAAAGAGTCTGGTCTCTTTTAAGTTCTCAGTTTCTCTCTATGAGCTTAAAGGAAAATCTGAATTTGATGTGAGTAAAATTACAGCAAGATTTACAATGATCAAACCAAACATAGTGACCTTGGAAGGCTAATTCCATATTTGTGGCTAAAATTAGATATGGGCGGAGATAGGATATTCAAAATGAAAAACCACGGCCCTGTTTGCCTTATAGAAACCACCACAAGCCTGGCATAAAGGTTTAAATGACTGCTTTGCTTTTGATTAGCTAAATAGATGACCTAGATATCGCCTGCAGTCGTGCGGCAGAGAGGGCAGCTCAGACACTAATAGGCACTTTCCATAAAAATGGAAAAATTAGGGCCTGAAACTCTTTAAAAAAAAGTCATTTAGCCATTTCACTGTCAAAAGTCATTTCACTGACCCTGTTTCAACTTTTAAAAGGCTGGGTGAATGAGGTGCTTTGCCTTCGAAAAATGTCCATTGTGAATTGAACTAAATATTATATGAGCTATTTTATATTCTATTTATTTGATACGAGGTTTGCAACCAATAAGCCAGTTCTTACAATGATTTATAGGTTTACATGGTAACAGGTTTGAATGGTTAAGCATGACGAATAATGAAAAATAAAAAAATCAATTAAAAAATATTTGTTTGAGGCGTTTTTTTTTTTGGAGATAAATGTAAAATTATTTATAAGATCATTTACTTCTAACTGGCGTTTTGAAAGGGTCCGAATTATGTGCCTTCTTTGATGTGTTACAATTTTCCGAAATGTTTAATTGTTTTAAATGGAGGGAATCACACATTTCTGACATTTTTGAAATCTGAAATTTCATCCCATACAGTGGCTGCATAAACGTCATTAATTGGATCCCAAATGTCTCAAAAAATAGCTCTTTGGCTGAACATGATTCAGTCATAGACAGTGGTTTCACGTGATTGAAACAAGTAAAACCAACTGGATTCAACCATGTACAACTAACTAGAATCCATGGGGACAAGACCCACCCACTTTTTAAGACCAATGATATTGGACCCACTCACTTTTACCGTCTCTAAATCAACGCATGTCTGTTCACCTACCCCTAACCAATAAACACTTTATAAACACACGTTAGACGCTTTATTTCCACTTTTCGAATATTTTCTTCATTCTTATTGAAAATAAATGCCTTTCCGATCTGATATGTGATGGGAAAAGGGAATACAATTAATGCCTCTTGTTTAGTCCTGTGATTTACATAACAACAAACAAAATATAACTTTTTGTTTAGATTAGGGTCCAATTCTCACTGTTAACTAACTATTAACTATGACGTTTGCCTTAATAAACTCCTAATTATTGCTTATTAATTGTTTAGGTATTGGGTAGGATTAAGGGATATACAATAAGGTCATGCAGAATAAGGCATTAATATGTGCTTTATAAGTACTAATAAACAGCCAATATCCTAGTAATATGCATGCTAATAAGCAACTAGTTAATAGTGAGAATTGGACCCTAAACTAAAGTGTTACCAACTTTTCGTGTTGGCAGTCCAGAAGTGATACTGGTTTAATCCAGAGCACTACCATAATGGTTGCTTTATTATTAAAGACATTTGAATTCATGTTATCAGGTCCTCAACCCAAGCTCAACACTTCACCATGATAACCCCCAAAACCACTAACATAACAGAAACTTTTAAATACCAACATAACAGTTAGTTAATTACAGTTATAGTTAAGTAATATTACCAAGTCTCTATTTTCTCATCTTGCTAAAAAAATGCATAAAATAACACTTTATTTCAACATTTACTCTCCCAGTTCAGCCCCGTGCAAGCATGATGGGTTGCATCATCATGCAAGCAAAAGTCCTGTTTGATTGGGTTACTTGATTAAAACGTGTTATTTTTTAAAATGAAAACATCAAGTTAAGTAAACAAAACAAAACATTTTAAGTCAATTTAATATGAAGAAACCACATTTTAACCAGAAACCTGACACAATGGTGTTAAATCAAGTGAACAGCATAAAAAAATGAGTGTTTTTTTTTGAGTGGTAAGAAAAAAGCATTCCTTTGTTTTTCTTTTTGTAAGACACTCATGACAGCACGGTACTGTAAATGTAGCTTGGCATCTTGTTTGAGTGTACAATGCAGTTTTCTTAAAGTCTTAATTTGTATTGGGAGCAGAGAGCTGAAGGCTCATCACAAGTATGACAAGTTGGAAAGCCCATGTGAGTGACGTTGTGTAGCTAAAGGACAGCAGCTCATTAGGCTATTGAAGACAGTTGAAAAAGGGGACTAGACGGTGCAGACCAACCTATTTTTGTGTTTCAGCACTTGAGGTATGAGCCTCTGGTTTGCTGCATCAGCAGATCTGTCACATCCACTGAGAAAGCACTCTGTCTTCAGACAGATCCATGACATTCTCACACGATAATGAGCCATCAAATCCACGGCTGATTAGTTGAGCGTTGAGAGGTGTTTCTGTAGAAATACCATAGAAGACTATCACTTTGACGCCTCAAAAAGTTCATAAAGAGATCATAAAACTAATCCATATGAATTGAGCAGTTTAGTCCAAAATTTTCTTGAACAGATTGAATTTAGGCTTTTATTCACATATAAACATTAATCAACTCACACATCAGTTGAGGTAAACGGAAGCTCAAGCATGTTCGCTTAATGTGCAAGAACCAATGAGGTTCATTCTCGTGTTACGCAGCACGTTTGAGCTTCAGCAAGAACCAATGAGGTTCATTCTCGTGTTACGCAGCGTGTTTGAGCTTCAGCAAGAACCAATGAGGTTCATTCTCGTGTTACGCAGCGTGTTTGAGCTTCAGCAAGAACCAATGAGGTTCATTCTCGTGTTACGCAGCGTGTTTGAGCTTCAGCAAGAACCAATGAGATTCATTCTCGTGTTACAAATCATGTTTGAGCTTCAGCGAGAACCAATGAGGTTCATTCTCATGTTACGCAGTGTGTTTGAGCTTCAGCAAGAACCAATGAGGTTCATTCTCGTGTTACACAGCGCGTTTGAGCTTCAGCAAGAACCAATGAGGTTCATTCTCGTGTTACGCATCATGTTTGAGCTTCTGCGAGAACCAATGAGGTTCATTCTCGTGTTACGCATCATGTTTGAGCTTCAGCAAGAACCAATGAGGTTCATTCTCGTGTTACGCATCATGTCTGAGCTTCAGCAAGAACCAATGAGGTTCATTCTCGTGTTACGCATCATGTTTGAGCTTCTGCGAGAACCAATGAGGTTCATTCTCATGTTACGCATCATGTTTGAGCTTCAGCAAGAACCAATGAGGTTCATTCTCATGTTACGCATCATGTTTGAGCTTCAGCAAGAACCAATGAGGTTCATTCTCGTGTTACGCAGCGTGTTTGAGCTTCAGCAAGAGCCAATGAGGTTTATTCTCGTGTTACGCAGCGTGTTTGAGCTTCAGCAAGAACCAATGAGATTCATTCTCATGTTACAAATCATGTTTGAGCTTCAGCGAGAACCAATGAGGTTCATTCTCATGTTACGCAGTGTGTTTGAACTTCAGCAAGAACCAATGAGGTTCATTCTCGTGTTACGCAGCGTGTTTGAGCTTCAGCAAGAACCAATGAGGTTCATTCTCGTGTTACGCATCATGTTTGAGCTTCTGCGAGAACCAATGAGGTTCATTCTCGTGTTACGCATCATGTTTGAGCTTCAGCAAGAACCAATGAGGTTCATTCTCGTGTTACGCATCATGTCTGAGCTTCAGCAAGAACCAATGAGGTTCATTCTCGTGTTACGCATCATGTTTGAGCTTCTGCGAGAACCAATGAGGTTCATTCTCATGTTACGCATCATGTTTGAGCTTCAGCAAGAACCAATGAGGTTCATTCTCATGTTACGCATCATGTTTGAGCTTCAGCAAGAACCAATGAGGTTCATTCTCGTGTTACGCAGCGTGTTTGAGCTTCAGCAAGAACCAATGAGGTTCATTCTCGTGTTACGCAGCGTGTTTGAGCTTCAGCAAGAACCAATGAGATTCATTCTCATGTTACACATCATGTTTGAGCTTCCACGAGAACCAATGAGGTTCATTCTCGTGTTACAAATCATGTTTGAGCTTCAGCGAGAACCAATGAGGTTCATTCTCATGTTACGCAGTGTGTTTGAGCTTCAGCAAGAACCAATGAGGTTCATTCTCATGTTACGCAGCGCGTTTGAGCTTCAGCAAGAACCATTGAGGTTCATTCTCGTGTTACGCATCATGTTTGAGCTTCTGCGAGAACCAATGAGGTTCATTCTCGTGTTACGCATCATGTTTGAGCTTCAGCAAGAACCAATGAGGTTCATTCTCGTGTTACGCATCATGTCTGAGCTTCAGCAAGAACCAGTGAGGTTCATTCTCGTGTTACGCATCATGTTTGAGCTTCCGCGAGAACCAATGAGGTTCATTCTCATGTTACGCAGTGTGTTCGAGCTTCAGCAAGAACCAGTGAGGTTCATTCTCGTTTTACGCATCATGTTTGAGCTTCCACGAGAACCAATGAGGTTCATTCTCGTGTTACGCAGTGTGTTTGAGCTTCAGCAAGAACCAATGAGGTTCATTCTCGTGTTACGCATCATGTTTAAGCTTCCGCGAGAACCAATGAGGATCATTCTCGTGTTACGCAGCGGGTTTGAGCTTCAGCAAGAACCAATGAGGTTCATTCTCGTGTTACGCATCATGTTTGAGCTTCAGCAAGAACCAATGAGGTTCATTCTAGTGTTGCGCAGCACGTTTGAGCTTCAGCAAGAACCAATGAGGTTCATTCTCGTGTTACGCATCATGTTTGAGCTTCCGCGAGAACCAATGAGGATCATTCTCGTGTTACGCAGCGGGTTTGAGCTTCAGCAAGAACCAATGAGGTTCATTCTCGTGTTACGCATCATGTTTGAGCTTCTGCGAGAACCAATGAGGTTCATTCTCGTGTTACGCAGCGCGTTTGAGCTTCAGAAAGAACCAATGAGGTTCATTCTCGTGTTACGCAGCGCGTTTGAGCTTCAGCAAGAA
This sequence comes from Coreius guichenoti, assembly GCA_039654105.1. NCBI lineage: Eukaryota > Metazoa > Chordata > Actinopteri > Cypriniformes > Gobionidae > Coreius > Coreius guichenoti. The sequence continues at coordinate 3,718,471 of CM077181.1, read as the reverse complement.
CCACTGAGGTTCATTCTCGTGTTACGCATCATGTTTGAGCTTCCGCGAGAACCAATGAGGATCATTCTCGTGTTACGCAGCGGGTTTGAGCTTCAGAAAGAACCAATGAGGTACATTCTCGTGTTACGCAGCGCGTTTGAGCTTCAGCAAGAACCAATGAGGTTCATTCTCGTGTTACGCATCATGTTTGAGCTTCCGCGAGAACCAATGAGGTTCATTCTCGTGTTACGCAGCACGTTTGAGCTTCAGAAAGAACCAATGAGGTTCATTCTCGTGTTACGCAGCACGTTTGAGCTTCAGCAAGAACCAATGAGGTTCATTCTCGTGTTACGCAGCACGTTTGAGCTTCTGCAAGAACCAATGAGGATCATTCTCACTTAATAACAAAGAAATTAAGTTAAGGAAAACATACCAGGATTTTTCTTCACATAGTGGTTTTCAATTGCAACCAACAGGTTGAAGGTCCAAATCAATGCAGTTTCAAAGTGCTTCGAAGGGCTTCAGAGGCTCTGCACGATTCCAGCCAAGGAATAGGGTCTTATCTAGCCAAACCATCGGTCATTTTCTAAAAAAAAAAAATAAACATTTATATACTTTTTAACCTCAAATGCGCGACTTCGGTGTTGTTATTCTTCACTGCGTATGACGCTATCACGTCGGAAAGGTCACGCGTGACGTAGGTGGAAGTACCGACCCAGTGTTAAAACGAACGTGCAAAGACTAAATCAAACGCCCTTTACAAAAATAAAGGTAAAACAATGTCGGACAATTTTAAAGTTGGAGGAGAACATAAGATGGATTTTTTCGGCACTGGGTCGGTACTTCCACCTACGTCACGGACGTGACCTTTCCGTCGTGTTGACGTCATACGTCGTGAAGAATCACAACACTTAAGTCGAGCATTTGTGGTTAAAAAGTATATAAATGTTTTTTTTTTTTTGAAAATGACCGATGGTTTCGCTAGATAAGACCCTATTCCTCGGCTGGGATTGTTCAGAGCCTCTGAAGCCCTTTGAAACTGCATTGATTTGGACCTTCAACCCGTTTGTTGCAATTGAAATGCATTATGTGAAAAAAAATCCTGGAATGTTTTCCTCAAAAAACGTAATTTCTTTTCGACTGAAGAAAGAAAGACATGAACATCTTGGATGAGATGGGGGTGTGTAAATTATCAGGAAATTTTCATTTTAAAGTGAACTAATTCTTTAATGTAAAATTCACCACCTTTATCTTCAGGGAAAACAGCCAAAATATTGATGACTCATCTAGCACTCTAGAATGAAAATGCCATCATGGCCCTTCTTTGACACAAACTAAAAGCTATTGACTAAAAAGAAAAAACATGTTATTAATACGTCTTTCCACAAATTTCTTGTTTAACTCAAGACAGTAAACTGCGATCATCAAGCCAATTTATAGGGTCTTTAAAGGTAAGGATGAGAGCACCCATAGGGTTTAGCTGGCAGGGCTTGGTATGGGCTGGGAAATTGTTCACTGAGAGGGAAAATGACAGTCAGTTTCCCGCTGTCAAGCTATCGGCAAGGAGAGCAGCAAAAACACCCAGGCCAGGACTCATGCTGGCACCAGCAGAGAGAACAGAATGGAGAGAAAAACGTACAGAGCAAGAGAGAGCTGGAAAGAGAGAGGGAGAAGATGAGAGGTGGGACGCAGGCTAAAAATACAGCTGAAAACACACCGTCATTGTGGAGATGGCTGGCTCGTTGGAGATTTTCTCATAGGGTTTGTATTAAGGGTTTTGAGGGTGTATGCTATACTTCTATGTGAATTGACCACTGGCATAATTTTGTGGGTGTAATAGCCAATTTGGTGGCAACCTGCTGGCATTCAATAACACCCCTTCCTTCTGAACAGTTTACTGGAAGCTTCCATGGAGAAATCCATATTGACTGACACACAAGACTTCAGACACAGGCCTCGTGTTCATTTCCACTTTAATGAATAACCAGAGTGTCAGGAGCTGTGCGGTTTACAGGTCTGAATGAGGGGAGAAGCTAAAAAATGAGCTAATGGAAATAAAAAAATAAGTATGATTGGTGTCCAAGCTGCTGACCTAATGAAGTCTCAGTCGGGCCACTGACATGATTGATTGAGGTAATTTCCCTCCTTTACGAGTGGGTAAAGAGAGTCCTGGAGCAAAATTCATGAGTCACCACAGTGAAAATCTGACAGAACATCATCTCTTCAGATGGAAGATTTGTCAATCCACTGGTGAAACAAAAGCGAATGTGATGTGCTATATCCCCTAAAGTAAGTCTTTCATAAATATCCATTAGAGGAAAAGAAATTTAGTCATACACCTTTCTCATATGCCTTATTTTACAGAGAAAATGGAGAACTAAAGTAAGATGTACAAAAAGTGTAAATTACATCACTCCACCTAAATTCACACCTGTGATCACTGTTGCGGGTAACACATTACAAGTAATGTAATCAGGTTACTTTTTTCAAGTAAAGTAACTAGTGCTGTCAAAATATATGTGACACACTCCCGACACAAAGAAAGATGCACGGCAGTATCGCGTGCACAGACAGAGCGCCAGTATTGAGTTCTCTTTCACGCTTGAACGAACAATAACACACAGAATTATGCCAAAATGCCTGTTTTGTCGGATATTCTCATAACAGCAGTCTTAAATGAGTTAAATAACGCCTTATATGAACATAAAGAGTTGTGAGAATATGAGATGCGCGTGACAGCGCGTCAGATCCGCGTCATGTTCGGCAGCGGCAGATCTTAAAGTGACAGCAGCCACTAATGATGTCTGTCATTAATGTTAATCAAAGAACAAAGGTAACAGAGAAAATTGTAGCTTTAATAAGGATTAATCTATATTTAATTTATAATTTATGCAATTAAGACGTTTTGTAAAGTGTTTGACAACTTAATCAATATACAGAAATTTAATAATATGTAATATATTTATTATAATAGGTTTATGTAAAGATTGTTTTAAGTTCACTTAAATTAAAAGTTGTTCTTTTTTTAAAGCATAATAAATGTTGAAATTGATATAGCTTTCAATTATACTGTAATGTTGAATGTCTATCATTAATGTTTAAAAAAAAAAAAATCATTTTCATAGAGACATCAGTATCAGTATTAGTATCAGTGATACTGGCCTTCATTCATAAAAAGATGCCATTACAACAACTATTTAAAATATACCGTCTTTAATTTGTTTCTACATTAATTTGGAGAGTAACTGTAAAATTATTACAATATAAAAATATTAAAAAATGTGTGATTAATTAGTTCATTTTTTAATCGATTGACAGCACTAAAAGTAACGCATTACTTTTACATTTTCAACAAAATATCTGAGTTACTTTTTCAAATAAGTACCACAAGTCACTTTGTTTTCTGACAGTTCTCCTGTCCTCATGTTGAGAGAAATCAGGAGTGCAGAGGCGTTGTGTGTGTGAACATGATGATTATTGTAGATCTAGACTAAATGTGAACATTTACTCATCTCATTTGCACAAAAACAGATTCAGTATTCCTCAATGAATAAAAACTGTGAAATGCCAACTCAGAATATTACACAAACCTGCAATAATTAAAATGTTGAATAATACACTTTATGTATTTAATCTCACTTTATTAACCAATGTCTTTGCTGCTGACCTTCCACGATCCAATTCAACCATACTAATAAGCAAAAACGACTTTAGATAAACATCACATTTGTGTTTCAATTTTTTTGGTTTTTATTTTATTCACTTTTACTGTGAAAGGCCCATTACATTCCAAAAAAAGTAACTAAGTAACGCAATTAGTTACTTTTTTAGGGAGTAAACCAATATTGTAGTGTATTACTTTTAAAACTTACTTTACAAATAACACTAATACTAAATTTATACATATAACTCTGTCTCTGATTTGAATTAATGTAACCCAAATGTCGGTCACAGGGGAAACAAGTAATTTCTGAACATGTTTCAGTTGTCATTTAGATTTTGAGTCGTTTCCACCAGTATTTTTTGTACAATTTTTGTCTCCCTGGACAAGTAACTTCAAAAACCTGCCAATTTTGAAGAGCTGTTCTTCATCTTCAAAACAGATGATGTATCAGCTGGCCTGTCTGAACTTCGGCCTTTTGTTCATATGTGAAGAAACTGCATGGTGATTTTGTGCATTGAGCACTCAAGGAATATAAATATGAGAAGAATCCATGAAAATAATGTAAACACTTATATAATTTTTCAAAAACAAATTTCAAGCCAGATAACTGTTTCCATGGCAGCGTTTTTTAAAGAAGTTGCCAGCAACCATGCATTCTTTTTTTTATCAACGCTTAAATGTGGGTAAATTTCATTAAAAAGCTAAATTTTGAACAAAAAGCGCAGAAAATAGCATTTTTCCCCCCAAAGACAACGTCCGGATCGGATTCAGAGCGATGATCAAACACAGATGGAGTAGGTCGAGTCCATCAACACCCCAAAGCTTCTCAGTCCTATAGCTCGTCCTGGGTCAACATTTCATTCAGTAACATTAGGCCGTTTTGATTTATATGCTGTTTAATGTTATCACGTTATTTTACATGTGCGTCAGCAATGCTTCTATCACTTGTTTCTGCTTCTTCTTCCCCTGTGTTTTGAACAAAATTCCATCAATGTCGGGGAAAGAGTAAGGGCCCTATTTTAACTATCTAAGCGCATGGTCTAAAGCGCACGGCGGAAGTGCACTTAGGGCGTGTCCGAATCCACTTTTGCTAGTTTAAAAACGGAAAAAACAGTCGGCGCCAGGCGCATGGTCTAAAAGGGTTGTCTCTATTCTCTTAATGAGTCATGGATGTGTTTTGGGCATAATGTGCAATAAACCAATCAGAGTCTCATCTCCCATTCCCTTTAAAAGCCAGTTGCGCTTGCACAATGGCGGATTCTCTATTTACATGGCGGAATATAGACACTCTCAACCTGACGAGTCAGTTTAAATACATGTGTGTATTGGCACGATTGGTCAAATAATTAGCCAATTTCATTCGTCATTACTGCAAATAGGTAATTCTGATACATGCAATGACTATCCATTATGACATATAGGCATTTTTATCTTTATGTAAACAATAATAATCTTTTACAGTTTAATCCTTTCATTTTTCATATTTAAAAATGTGTGTGTGCTGCTGCGCGTGTAATAAGCAGAGTGTACGCGCGTTGTGCACCCGCCTATAGGCGCATATTACTAACGTCCCCTTTAAATAACACAAAAAATACTGCGCTATTGACTTTAGACCAGGTTTTTGTTGGTCAATGGTGCAGTCATTTTCAGTTCCTCAAAATAGCAACGCGCCAACAATGCGCCTAAACACACCTCGTTTTCAGACCAGCACGCCCATGGGCGAACAGATTGGTGCAAGTGCATTTGCTATTTAAACAACATGGCGCTGGATGTGAAAATAATAACTGTGTCAGGCTGAAACTAACAAAAAACACTTGCGTAGCGCCTGGCGCCACATTGCACCGGGTGTATGATAGGGCCCTAAAAGTGTGTTAATAAATGTGTTAATCAATGTAAAAATAAAGATGTATAATTTAACATGCTTTACACAGTCGCTTTAGACTCAGTGGTTAGTTAGGCAACAAACAGCGCATGCATATTTCACTCCAAAACATAAATCACCCAATAAACTGCGGCTACATGACCATGACTTCTTCCTGCATATACTTTCTGCTTTGCAACAGTTTATATTTTATAACAAAATATTGTATGCATGCCATGTACATTCATCATCATAGAGTTTAGGTGTTTTGTGTAGAAGCACTGAAGATATTTCATATTATAATTATATCTTAAGTAAAATGCATTTCTATAGTGCAGTAAGAGTACTTCAGAAATAATATAGTCTTGGTCAGTCTTTCAACAAAAAAATACACATTATAATTGAATGATCAGAAACGTACTACCACTCAGAAGCACATTTTAAAGAGCTTTTCTCAGAGAAAGAATGCAGCATGATATTGTCAAGATCTGTTCATTTTATGGTTAAATACCTCTATTGGAGTGACAAGTCAGAATTTCCTTTTGTATGCCGACCACATGCTCTCCATACTGCCCAGAACCTTCTTCAGAGATCATTTACATATTAATAGAATTTTTTTTCCATATATGCAGCCTATTTAAAAAAAAAAAAAATTCAAAGACTTGAGTTAGACTTTTAATTTGCCATTTATGTCAGTAGAGAAAATGTGCACACCACTGAGCATTACCCTTAATCTCATCCTTAAGAGTGTGGCTTAGCCAGAAACCATCATGAGTCAGCCATCAAAGGTAAGAGTTATTATTCATCCTCCAGTCATCTTTCCTCCTCAGCTGGACTCAATGCAAAAATAATCAACTAACAAATCAGTCACTTCTAACGAAGGGTTAAATCAGACTGAGCAGAGAATACACGTTGCTAGAGAAAAGCATTTGGATGCAGTAATGGCTACTTGTCCACCAGGGAGTTACATTTCTGACAACAATTTAGCATGTTATTTAGTGCTCGTGTTTGGGCCCAACAGATTTTTGCTCGGAGACAGCAGGGACGAGAAGCCTACACACGCTCAGCAAACTGGTGGTGGAAACTGTATGCAAATATTGGCACATTGAAACAATAAATGCCAGTTTGTTAGAGGATCTTTAACTCTTTCCCCGCCATTGACGGAAATTTCCGTGTTTTCACTGTTATACGGTAGGGGGCGCTGTTACACATCTTCTGAAAGAGTACTGAATCTCCTGATGAAAACACAGGAAAAGAAGAAGCAGAAACAAGTGATTGAAGCATTGCTGACACACGTAAAATAATGCGATAATCAACATTAAACAGAATATAACTCAAATGTCGATGAAATGAAATGTCGACCCAGGACAAGCTATAGGACTGTGAAGCTTTGGGGTGTTGATGGACTCGATCTACTCCATCTGTGTTTGATCGTCACTCTGAATCTGATCTGGACGTAGTCTTTGACAAAAACGTGATTTTCTCAGATTTTTGCTCAAAATGTTGCTTTTTTTTATAAAATGTACCCACATTCAAGTGTTGATAAAAAAAGAATGCATGGAGCTAGAATAAAACAGTTTTTATTTTGTTTAAGAGGCTCTGTTCTTTCTTTTGATATATTGCATGTGCAGATATTCATACAGCAAAATATTCTGTGGGTCATGAAGTTTGGCCGGCAACTTGCTGGCGGGGAAAGGGTTAAAAAAAGGCTGCATTGTGATTTGATAAGAGTGAATGAATTAATCTTCCCACAGTAAGCTCATATTTCTGGTATTTTTACCATGATGTTTATTACTGCAACAACATACAGTGGGGAGAACAAGTATTTGATACACTGCCGATTTTGCAGGTTTTCCTACTTACAAAGCATGTAGAGGTCTGTAATTTTTATCATAGGTACACTTCAACTGTGAGAGACGGAATCTAAAAATCCAGAAAATCACATTGTATGATTTTTAAATAATTAATTTGCATTTTATTGCATGACATAAGTATTTGATCACCTACCAACCAGTAAGAATTCCGGCTCTCACAGACCTGTTAGTTTTTCTTTAAGAAGCCCTCCTGTTCTCCACTCATTACCTGTATTAACTGCACCTGTTTGAACTCGTTACCTGTATAAAAGACACCTGTCCACACACTCAATCAAACAGACTCCAACCTCTCCACAATGGCCAAGACCATAGAGCTGTGTAAGGACATCAGGGATAAAATTGTAGACCTGCACAAGGCTGGGATGGGCTACAGGACAATAGGCAAGCAGCTTGGAGAGAAGGCAACAACTGTTATTAGAAAATGGAAGAAGTTCAAGATGACGGTCAATCTCCCTCGGTCTGGGGCACCATGCAAGATCTCACCTCGTGGGGCATCAATGATCATGAGGAAGGTGAGGGATCAGCCCAGAACTACACGGCAGGACTTGGTCAATAACCTGAAGAGCGCTGGGACCACAGTCTCAAAGAAAACCATTAGCAACACACTACACCGTCATGGATTAAAATCCTGCAGCGCACGCAAGGTCCCCCTGCTCAAGCCAGCGCATGTCCAGGCCCGTCTGAAGTTTGCCAATGACCATCTGGATGATCCAGAGGAGGAATGGGAGAAGGTCATGTGGTCTGATGAGACAAAAATAGAGCTTTTTGGTCTAAACTCCACTCGCCGTGTTTGGAGAAAGAAGAAGGATGAGTACAACCCCAAGAACACCATCCCAACCGTGAAGCATGGAGGTGGAAACATCATTCTTTGGGGATGCTTTTCTGCAAAGGGGACAGGACGACTGCACCGTATTGAGGGGAGGATGGATGGGGCCATGTATCGCGAGATCTTGGCCAACAACCTCTTTCCCTCAGTAAGAGCATTGAAGATGGGTCGTGGCTGGGTCTTCCAGCATGACAACGACCCGAAACACACAGCCAGGGCAACTAAGGAGTGGCTCCGTAAGAAGCATCTCAAGGTCCTGGAGTGGCCTAGCCAGTCTCCAGACCTGAACCCAATAGAAAATCTTTGGAGGGAGCTGAAAGTCTGTATTGCCCAGCGACAGCCCCGAAACCTGAAGGATCTGGAGAAGGTCTGTATGGAGGAGTGTGTGCAAACCTGGTCAAGAACTACAGGAAACATATGATCACTGTAATTGCAAACAAAGGTTTCTGTACCAAATATTAAGTTCTGCTTTTCTGATGTATCAAATACTTATGTCATGCAATAAAATGCAAATTAATTACTTAAAAATCATACAATGTGATTTTCTGGATTTTTGTTTTAGATTCCGTCACTCACAGTTAAAGAGTACCTATGATAAAAATTACAGACCTCTACATGCTTTGTAAGTGGGCAAACCTGCAAAATTGGCAGTGTATCAAATACTTGTTCTCCCCACTTTATACTACTTCAGATAATCCATTTTATATCATGCCAATTTTCCAATGCTCACCTGCTACACCAGTACAAAAACGTATATCTGTCATAACAACATTTAAAGCCAAGAAGCCATAAATGATCTTTGCACATTTTCATCTCTTTGTTTCTCCAGAACTCTAAATGCAAATACAAATGAATATGTCAGACATCATTCCACACACATTTTTCTATTCACATTGTTCCAGTATTTGTGAAATTCTAATACGAAATTCTAAACACTAAGCACAATATCCATAGGAAAAAACATCACAGTCATGAAGGCCAACAACACAATGTACTAATAAATTGCAAGTGTATCTGAATAAATGGAACGTCACTTATCCTACAGAAATGCTGGAAGGTTAATGCGAGTTAAGGTGAAATGTCAATTTCTTTCAAAGCAAATTATCGCTTTTATAAGCTGCATATACATATATATAGTGGATGCTTCTTATTACATCTTGTGGACAGCATTTTGAAAGCCAAATGTTCATTATAGGTGTACACTGTTTCAAGAAAGAATAAATGTGTGCACATATGGAAATATTAGAAATATATTATCCATATTATATTGAGAGTCAAAATGAAAGTGAAATATTGTTGCAGCTGTAATGTACCAGAGTAGGTGGTGTTGGTTTGTCTGGACGGCTTGTAATTAGTGAGCATATGAATCATAATGAATCATTATAAATAATTTATTTTGATGTAGTTATATAAACATAAATGAGCCAAACCTGACGGCACCAGTTACATATAAAATTAAGTATTTAAGACAGTGAATTTCATATTTCATATATATATATATACAAACCCGATTCCAAAAAAGTTGGAACACTGTACAAATTGTGAATAAAAAAGGAATGCAATAATTTACAAATCTCAAAAAACTTATATTTTACTCACAATAGAGTCTAGATAACATATCAAATGTTGAAAGTGAGACATTTTGAAATGTCATGCCAAATATTGGCTCATTTTGGATTTCATGAGAGCTACACATTCCAAAAAAGTTGGGACAGGTAGCAATAAGAGGCCGGAAAAGTTAAATGTACATAAAAGGAACAGCTGGAGGACCAATTTGCAACTTATTAGGTCAACTGGCAACATGATTGGGTATAAAAAGAGCCTCTCAGAGTGGCAGTGTCTCTCAGAAGTCAAGATGGGCAGAGGATCACCAATTCCCCCAATGTTGCGGCGAAAAATAGTGGAGCAATATCAGAAAGGAGTTTCTCAGAGAAAAATTGCAAAGAGTTTGAAGTTATCATCATCTACAGTGCATAATATCATCCAAAGATTCAGAGAATCTGGAACAATCTCTGTGCGTAAGGGTCAAGGCCGGAAAACCATACTGGATGCCCGTGATCTTCGGGCCCTTAGACGGCACTGCATCACATACAGGAATGCTACTGTAATGGAAATCACAACATGGGCTCAGGAATACTTCCAGAAAACATTGTCAGTGAACACAATCCACCGTGCCATTCGCCGTTGCCGGCTAAAACTCTATAGATCAAAAAAGAAGCCATATCTAAACATGATCCAGAAGCGCAGGCGTTTTCTCTGGGCCAAGGCTCATTTAAAATGGACTGTGGCAAAGTGGAAAACTGTTCTGTGGTCAGACGAATCAAAATTTGAAGTTCTTTTTGGAAAACTGGGACGCCATGTCATCCGGACTAAAGAGGACAAGGACAACCCAAGTTGTTATCAGCGCTCAGTTCAGAAGCCTGCATCTCTGATGGTATGGGGTTGCATGAGTGCGTGTGGCATGGGCAGCTTACACATCTGGAAAGGCACCATCAATGCTGAAAGGTATATCCAAGTTCTAGAACAACATATGCTCCCATCCAGACGTCGTCTCTTTCAGGGAAGACCTTGCATTTTCCAACATGACAATGCCAGACCACATACTGCATCAATTACAACATCATGGCTGCGTAGAAGAAGGATCCGGGTACTGAAATGGCCAGCCTGCAGTCCAGATCTTTCACCCATAGAAAACATTTGGCGCATCATAAAGAGGAAGATGCGACACAGAAGACCTAAGACAGTTGAGCAACTATAAGAATGGGACAACATTCCTATTCCTAAACTTGAGCAACTTGTCTCCTCAGTCCCCAGATGTTTGCAGACTGTTATAAAAAGAAGAGGGGATGCCACACAGTGGTAAACATGGCCTTGTCCCAACTTTTTTAAGATGTGTTGATGCCATGAAATTTAAAATCAACTTATTTTTCCCTTAAAATTATAAATTTTCTCAGTTTAAACATTTGATATGTCATCTATGTTGTATTCTGAATAAAATATTGAAATTTGAAACTTCCACATCATTGCATTGTTTTTATTCACAATTTGTACAGTGTCCCAACTTTTTTGGAATCGGGTTTGTATATATATATATATATGTATGTATATATATATATATATATATATATATATATATATATATATATATATATATATATACACCGATCAGGCATAACATTATGACCTAATATTGTGTTGGCCCCCCATTTGCTGCCAAAACAGCCCTGATCCGTCGAGGCATGGACTCCACTAGACCCCTGAAGGTGTGCTGTGGTATCTGGCACCAAGATGTTAGCAACAGGTCTTTTAAGTCCTTTAAGTTGTGAGGTGGGGCCTCCATGACTTGTTTGTTCAGCACATCCCACAGATGCTCAATTGGATTAAGATCTGGGGAATTCGGAGGCCAAGTCAACACCTCAAACTCGTTGTTGTGCTCATCAAACCATTCCTGAACCATTTTTGATTTGTGGTAGGGCGCATTATCTTGCTGAAAGAGGCCACAGCCACCAGGGAATACCGTTTCCATGAAAGGTGTACATGGTCTGCAACAATGCTTAGGTAGATGGTACGTGTCAAAGTACATCAAACATCAACATGGATGGCAGGACCCAAGGTTTCCCAGCAGAACATTGCCCAAAGCATCACACTGCCTCTGCCGGCTTGCCTTCTTCCCATAGTGCATCCTGGTGCCATGTGTTCCCCAGGTAAGCGACGCACACGCACCCGGCTATCTACGTGATGTAAAAGAAAACAGGATTCATCAGACCAGGCCACCTACTTCCATTGCTCCTTGGTCCAGTTCTGATGCTCACGTGCCCACTGTTGGCGCTTTCGGCGGTGGACAGGGGTCAGCATGGGCACCCTGACTGGTCTGCGGCTATGCAGCCCCATATGCAACAAACTGCGATGCACTGTGTATTCTGACACCTTTCTATCAGAACCAGCATTAACTTCTTGAGCAATTTGAGCTACAGTAGCTCGTCTGTTTGATCGGACCACACGGGCCAGCCTTCGCTCCCCACGTGCATCAATGAGCCTTGGCCGCCCATGACCCTGTCACCGGTTCACCACTGTTCCTTCCTTGGACCACTTTTGATAGATACTGACCAATGCAGACCAGGAACACCCCACAATAACTGGCCCTTGTCAAACTCATTTTTCCTGCTTCTAACACATCAACTTTGAGGACAAAATGTTCACTTGCTGCCTAATATATGCCACCCACTAACAGGTGCCGTGATGAAGAGATAATTAGTGTTATTCACTTCACCTGTCATAATGTTATACCTGATTGGTGTATACAGTGGGGAGAACAAGTATTTGATACACTGCCGATTTTGCATGTTTTCCTACTTACAAAGCATGTAGAGGTCTGTAATTTTTATCATAGGTACACTTCAACTGTGAGAGACGGAATCTAAAACAAAAATCCAGAAAATCACATTGTATGATTTTTAAATAATTAATTTGTATTTTATTGCATGACATATTTGATCACCTACCAACCAGTAAGAATTCCGGCTCTCACAGACCTGTTAGTTTTTCTTTAAGAAGCCCTCCTGTTCTCCACTCATTACCTGTATTAACTGCACCTGTTTGAACTCGTTACCTGTATAAAAGACACCTGTCCACACACTCAATCAAACAGACTCCAACCTCTCCACAATGGCCAAGACCAGAGAGCTGTGTAAGGACATCAGGGATAAAATTGTAGACCTGCACAAGCCTGGGATGGGCTACAGGACAATAGGCAAGCAGCTTGGTGAGAAGGCAACAACTGTTAGCGCAATTGTTAGAAAATGGAAGAAGTTTAAGATGACGGTCAATCTCCCTCGGTCTGGGGCACCATGCAAGATCTCACCTCGTGGGGAATCAGCCCAGAACTACACGGCAGGACCTGGTCAATGACCTGAAGAGAGATGGGACCACAGTCTCAAAGAAAATCATTAGTAACACACTACGCCGTCATGGATTAAAATCCTGCAGTGCACGCAAGGTCCCCCTGCTCAAGCCAGCACATGTCCAGGCCCATCTGAAGTTTGCCAATGACCATCTGGATGATCCAGAGGAGGAATGGGAGAAGGTCATGTGGTCTGAGGAGACAAAAATAGAGCTTTTTGGTCTAAACTCCACTCGCCGTGTTTGGAGAAAGAAGAAGGATGAGTACAACCCCAAGAACACCATCCCAACCGTGAAGCATGGAGGTGGAAACATCATTCTTTGGGGATGCTTTTCTGCAAAGGGGACAGGACGACTGCACCGTATTGAGGGGAGGATGGATGGGGCCATGTATCGCGAGATCTTGGCCAACAACCTCCTTCCCTCAGTAAGAGCATTGAAGATGGGTCGTGGCTGGGTCTTCCAGCATGACAACGACCCGAAACACACAGCCAGGGCAACTAAGGAGTGGCTCCGTAAGAAGCATCTCAAGGTCCTGGAGTGGCCTAGCCAGTCTCCAGACCTGAACCCAATAGAAAATCTTTGGAGGGAGCTGAAAGTCCGTATTGCCCAGCGACAGCCCCGAAACCTGAAGGATCTGGAGAAGGTCTGTATGGAGGAGTGGGCCAAAATCCCTGCTTTTGATTTTTACATGCTTTGTAAGTGGGCAAACCTGCAAAATCGGCAGTGTATCAAATACTTGTTCTTCCCACTATATATATATATATATACACTCACCTAAAGGATTATTAGGAACACCATACTAATACTGTGTTTGACCCCCTTTCGCCTTCAGAACTGCCTTAATTCTACGTGGCATTGATTCAACAAGGTGCTGAAAGCATTCTTTAGAAATGTTGGCCCATATTGATAGGATAGCATCTTGCAGTTGATGGAGATTTGTGGGATGCACATCCAGGGCACGAAGCTCCCGTTCCACCACATCCCAAAGATGCTCTATTGGGTTGAGATCTGGTGACTGTGGGGGCCATTTTAGTACAGTGAACTCATTGTCATGTTCAAGAAACCAATTTGAAATGATTCGAGCTTTGTGGCATGGTGCATTATCCTGCTGGAAGTAGCCATCAGAGGATGGGTACATGGTGGTCATAAAGGGATGGACATGGTCAGAAACAATGCTCAGGTAGGCCGTGGCATTTAAACGATGCCCAATTGGCACTAAGGGGCCTAAAGTGTGCCAAGAAAACATCCCCCACACCATTACACCACCACCACCAGCCTGCACAGTGGTAACAAGGCATGATGGATCCATGTTCTCATTCTGTTTACGCCAAATTCTGACTCTACCATCTGAATGTCTCAACAGAAATCGAGACTCATCAGACCAGGCAACATTTTTCCAGTCTTCAACTGTCCAATTTTGGTGAGCTCGTGCAAATTGTAGCCTCTTTTTCCTATTTGTAGTGGAGATGAGTGGTACCCGGTGGGGTCTTCTGCTGTTGTAGCCCATCCGCCTCAAGGTTGTGCGTGTTGTGGCTTCACAAATGCTTTGCTGCATACCTCGGTTGTAACGAGTGGTTATTTCAGTCAAAGTTGCTCTTCTATCAGCTTGAATCAGTCGGCCCATTCTCCTCTGACCTCTAGCATCAACAAGGCATTTTCGCCCACAGGACTGCCGCATACTGGATGTTTTTCCCTTTTCACACCATTCTTTGTAAACTCTAGAAATGGTTGTGCGTGAAAATCCCAGTAACTGAGCAGATTGTGAAATACTCAGACCGGCCCGTCTGGCACCAACAACCATGCCACGCTCAAAATTGCTTAAATCACCTTTCTTTCCCATTCTGACATTCAGTTTGGAGTTCAGGAGATTGTCTTGACCAGGACCACACCCCTAAATGCATTGAAGCAACTGCCATGTGATTGGTTGATTAGATAATTGCATTAATGAGAAATTGAACAGGTGTTCCTAATAATCCTTTAGGTGAGTGTATATATATATAGTGCTACAGATCATTCTGAATTTTGGATTGTCACTTTAGTTTCTCCATTTCTGACAACTTCATGATAATCAGCACTTGAGACTGTCGTAGATGATCATCATTAGCGTAATAGGCAATTCAAATGATTTTTGGTTAGATTTAATCCTCTCTCTTCTTCTCACATTTAATTTTTCTCTCTTTCTCTTTCCTTAAGTGAGAAAAGCAAGACTGCTATATAAACCCTTGATAGTAGGCAGCAGATAAGATGTGCTTCTATTTGTTTACAATTAAATTACATAAAACACAGACACACACATAGAGGATCACATTATGGACCATTGTAAACGTCCTCTCTGGAGCAGGTTTGTAAGTCCCTGCTTGTCTAATCATTATATAAATCTACCCATTTTAATAATTCAAAGATGTAAATTCTTTGTTTTCCTTAAATCAGTCTATTCATTGAATCTTGTAATGTATGCTGAGACTATAGTACACTAGTAAGCTTTGCACAGTCTCCCAATACTCAATTGCTTTACCCACTTAATGCCTCTGACTGAAATGGTTGTTTGTAAGCCTAAATAAGGGGTTTGTGTGAAATGTATTTACAATTGGGCAGCTGGGAGTGTATGTGTGTTTGCTCAGTTATTTCTACATTGTTCACACATATAAAGGCAAAGAGAAATAGAGTGAAACTGTAAACTTCTGATCTCTGACAGAAGGCGTCAGACTTTTGTTTTCTCTGGCCTGAATTGACTGAATTTAAATGATATCCAGCTTTCCAACATGCTTCTGTTCTTGGTGAAGTTCTTGTTCTAGGGGTTTTGTTTTGATTAAATGATACCCAAGACCCTTAAAGCAGTAACAGCTGTCATTACTGACATTTTCAGCTCCTTCTCTGTGATTACATTGTCAGGTTTGTCTGCTGTTGTTTTTTGTCTAGATATAGAGGTCTCGCAGGATCATGTTTTACCAGCTGTGATGCCTCCTATTTGGATTTTTCAGCTCAATCATTGCACAGCCTTTTTGACATTGTTAAATTTTGAAAAAGGAGGCCCTAAAGGGACATTGTAATGGAGAAAAATATAAGATGGGAGGAAAAAATATATGTTAATTAGGGATGTTCTGAGCTGATCTCAAGGATCGGTATTGGGCGATTAAACATTTTTTAACTGATTGGTATTGGCTATTCTAAGCCTGATCCTTTATTTTACATCAGCTGTCATGATGGTATCAGGGGCACAAAAAACATCCCTAATGTTAATGCTTTTGCGTTCTCTCGCAAAATATCTGCGTTCCCCTGAGAAACTTTGCATTCTCTTACAAAACTTCTGAGTTCTTTGCGAGCGAACACAAAGTTTCTCAGGGGAACACAAAACTTTTGCAAGAGAACACAAAAAGCACTGAAAAATGTTTTTCCTCCCATTTCATTTTTTTCATCACCATGTTCCTTTAGGGGCTCCATAGTTTCCATATACTATACCACTGTTCAAAAGTTTGGAGTTTGTAAGATTCTTTAATGCTCATCAAAGCTGCATTTATTTGGTATGATCAAAAATACTTCAGCATTACAGTCTTACATGATCCTTCACATGAATTTCCTGATTTGGTGCTCAAGTAACATTTCTTATTATTATCAATGTTGAAAACAGTTGTGTGGACTCCTTGCTATTCTTAGATGAAAAGATCAGCATTCATTTGAAATAATAAAGACTTTTGCATTGTTTAACATTGCATTGTCAAACATACAGTATATATTCTATATTTAGTATATTTATTTCTGCAGTGCTGAATGTTTACAGTCTTCAGTCTTTAATGTTTACATCATTCACACTAGTGCTGTCATGCTTGGTTGTTCTCTTTGAGTTATGTTGAGCACAACTCTTCCACTAATGATGTGGGATGTGATTTCGAGTGTCACCATCATTGTATTTTGTGTGTGGAATGTTAAGGACTGTGTATGTCAGGTTGAAAATCTTTCATTATAAAATGCATGTCACAGGATGGTTCTGCCTCTTTTTTTAACCATGAGCGTGTGTTAATGCTGAATTCCGCTCAAATATATTTTCCCAGTATTTATTTATTCTTTCAACCTCTTCTGCTTCTTTAGCGTATTTTTCTTTAGTCTGGGTCCCAGCACCTTTAGACTTTGTTCAGTAGCTCCAGAGCTTCAGTTTTTTCATGTTTTGTTTTTTCTTAGCAGTAAGATTCGTCCTTCATCTTTGGTCCTTTTTGCCAGACTGCTGACATTCTTCCTCTAGAGGACTCAAATGTTTTGAAGCTTTAAATCAATAAACAAACATCTAAAGCTAAGGATGTGTTTATTTTGTTACATTATTCTGTGTTTAGAATAATAATCGATGTTGCTTTTCTTATGTTGGGCCATGTGTGTGTCTGTTATAATCTGCGTTAAATGGAAAATGTTATTGATCTTATTATGAACAATTCATGCATGCGTTTCATTTTTTTTACCTCAAAATTTTAAATCAAAATGTCATATATTGATCTACCAATGATTTATGAAATAAAGCATGAAAATGGATATTCATTTTTACATTTGCTAAAGATGGTACCATAAACACGCAGCTGTGTTTCCAGTGTATAGCCTCTCCTTTTATACTATTTCACACTTGTAACAAAGGCACAAAACTACTTCAGCATTAAGCACCAATCTCATTCCTATTGTCCTTCCCTAACTCATCTCCTTGAGCTGTATTAGGCAATGCAGGTCTATGGAAAAGACAATGACCCTTCAATAATGCGGCGCCCTAAGCCCAAGGCCGAAGACACTGACAAACCATCACATGTGCCATTACTGGCTCTCATACCTGCCTATTCATCATCCCAATGCCTTGTAATCATCACAAACTGACCCTCCATCCTTCACTCTTGACACAAGAGCCATTCTGATAGAGCCTAAATTCTGTCAAGCACTGGCTGGGTTTTACCTCTGTCAGCGCTCTCATGTATATATGTGTTTTTATGCTTGTCTGCCCTGCTGAAAAATCCAGTAAAATCCTGTATGAATTCCATGTCGGTCCAGGCTGGTTTATGCTGGTTAGAACTGGTGTAGTGCTGGTCTACCTGTCGTTCTCAAGCTAAATTGAGCTGGTCCACCAGCTCTAACGCTTCCTATGCTAGGGCCCTATGAACTCAGTTTTATTTTTTTCCAAATTCCGTTTTTCCGTTAATTTTTCTGGACTCCGTTTTAATGATTAAATAAAATTTCATTAATCCATAAGCGAGTCTAATTATTTGACGTTTTTAGACAATTATTTTTTACATTTTTAGGGCCCTATGAAATACACTTTATTTTTTCTCAAATTCCATTTTATTATGACCAAATTCTGTGTTTTTCGTTTAAATTTTTCTGGATTACATTTTAATGGTTTAATTAAATTTTAATAAACAAAAGCATGTCTAATTAATTGAAACTTTTTTAATATATAATATTTTTAATTGTAATTTAATAATAGGGCCCTACACTGTAAAAAAAAAAAAAAAAAAAAGAAAAAAAAAAAAAGAAAAAAAAAAGTCTGGTTTAAATAGGGCACAATGTACTGTATAAATATGAAGTTTGTATATATATTTGTTGTTGTTTTTTTTGGGGGGGGGGGGGGGGGGGTTTACAGGTGTTTTACCTGTATTTTGAATTACGAGTTAAGAGTTAACGGAAATCCGTAAAATTACTGGATAATGTCCTGGCAGAAAATTACCAGTAAATTTTCCGTTTTTATTTTTTACTGTATGAAATGAAAATTAAGACGACAACTTTGGGGCACTATTCATTTTGTGCCTACAATATTCCAAGATTAGGGTAAACTTTATAGTTATCAACACAATGTGCCGTAGTCTATCGGATATCAATAAAACTCGTCAAATTATATTTGAAAGGATTATTGCTTCTTCTATAGACATCAGTGTATATTTAACTATAAATGGTTTTTTTTTTTTTTTTTTTTTGATAGTACTTATATGTATTTAAATGTTATAAACATAAAATAAACATTTACTAACAGATTTACTAAACAGGGCAAATTAGCGTGAGAGCGCAGTTCCATAAAAGCGCAGATTGGAGTGGAAAGTTCTGTGTGTGGTTTACTGACGACACAGACACAGCCGGATCATTTCCATAATGACCAACACAATCTACCAGTTAGCGTGCTTTTTTTGGGCGGTAAATAATGGCATTATCCCTGGATAACTTTCGATTCACTATATGTTCGTGTTGTTCACATTATATGCACGCGCTGATTGCCAACAAAACACAGACATTTGATGCAGTTTCACTCACCGCCTGCGGTTTCCACTCCTGACCGGGAACAAACAAACACACTTGCAGAACTCCGTTGCTGCTCCGGAAAAACAAACCGCATCCACTGTTTCCTTAACGCTGGGTTATTTGGGAAGCTGAACAAGGTTATCTTTCCCTTACAACCAGAAACACACTTCTTTAGTGACATTGTTGATTTCGTGGTCTAAAAACAAAATGACAGCGCAGCCGACGGCTCCCGTAACCCTGATGGCCGTGCTCTTGCTCTCGCTCTGGTTGATGCGCACACGCTCATCCGGAAGAAGTGCCCATACAAGGAATTCCGCCTTTAATGACATCATGCAGGGCCATACTCTAAAAAACTTTCCGAATCTTGTTTGAATCCTGAAGGAGTGTATTTGGCACAGAAATGCTCTATCATACGTCCAACTCGTTTTTTGAAATTCTGGCCATGTTTAGCATGAGAATCAACTCTTTAGCAGTGTAAATAAGTCAGAATGTATGAAACAGCATTAGACCAGCCTGGATCAACATGGAATTCATACTGATTAATGCTGGATTTTTCAGCAGGGTTTCAGCTACCCAGAACTACTGCCAAAATCGATCAACTGGAAACCACAAAGAACACTTTAACAACCACCTAAACACCTTCCAGATACATACCAACCGCATTGATTTTCATTTTCAAATCACTCTAACAAAGTTTTCAAAATATAAAACGCCTAAAGAAATCTTCAGACTTCAAGTATTTTAAGGCCAGGCTTGACAAGCAGGTTTGAATGTCACTATTATGGCTACAAAATAAAACAATTTGTTTTGGTTAAAATCCTACAAGGAGTTGAGTGTTCCAATACTGACAGTCCGACCAAACACCAGTATGTCCCCAAGCTTCTATACAAGGTTATAAAAGGTTTGTGTACTGACATTCTGTGCTGTGGATGTAATTCAGTCCCCAGATCCTGGTGTAAATGTACTGCTACTATAAAAAAAGGACAACACAAAAGAATTATCAACAGATCAGTACTCTTACTTTTGCAACACCTGTTTCTTCCTTGCAAAACCTTCTCAAGCTTGTAGGGACATTACTGCAATTACACAAGATGAAACAGTTGTGTCTTTTCTTCCCTAATGTGACGTTTATCTGAGTAAAGTGGCTTCTCAAACAAGTTCAAATGTAGGGTGGGACTTGAATGAATTGATTGGATCGTTGTGGTTTGCTATAATTGGTCCATCTCATGTGAGTGACAGGTTGTCCCGCCCTTGTATTATTCCATAAAAAACACAATAATTGTCCATTTTGAGTTCATCGTGACTTTTAATTGACTGAACAGTTCTCGCTCAGAATTTTTGCCTTTACACATAGCTAAAAAACATCACATTGAGTATTATCCTTCCCTCTAGTCAGTGTCAGACTTGGTTTATATAGTTGACCCAAGGCACCAATGTTCGGCATGGCGCACTGCCCTGGGCTACAGCTGTCATGGACGCCTGCTCCGTTTCCCATGGCGCATCTCTCATCTAAATGCTTTCCATTATAATGAAATCACAAAATAATGCAGAACCACATATGCCACAGCCTACTAACAACAGATGCAATTTTGATGTTTATTTAAAAGGTTGAGTCTTGACCTCTTGGATTATGTATAAAACATGATACAGTACAGTACAGTATGACTATTATATTTAGTCATAACTAAACATTGGTCAGGATTATTCATTAGTTATGTTTCTATACCATCTATGTCCACATCTTAATACAAGTTAATACCAATAACAAACCTTGTATTTTTGTTTTTACTTTGTCAAATCTTAACTTTTATTTTTCACAAATGATTTACTGTTGACGTTTATGGCTGTAGCTCAACAGCCTTAATGCTCACAGATTCTAACTCACACTGGGAAGGTCTGAAAGCCACGCCAGTGTCACCCTGAAAATACTGAATAACGCCCTTCAGCTGAATGTAACATGTAACTGCTGGATCCAAGCGCATGCTTCAGTAGCTTTTCATCTTTTCCACTAAGCCAAGCCAACGTCGGGCAGTCGGTGAGCTTCAGTCAGGCAATTTTTTATGGTGTGTTTTCCGCACGTTGGCTTTAGGTGGATGAACCTCGGTTGGCTTTAGGGCCGGGACACACCAAGACGCAGAATGTGATTTCACCAAGTGCAGCTTGTTCCTGGATCAACAGCTTTGTTGATACTGGAACAACATTCCAATTAACCAATCAGACTTGAGGGACAAGTTACACATTGTCAAGTTTAGGCTTACAACCAGGGTTGGGTGCTTCTACATCAGTGTTATTCGCTTATTTGCCTCTGATTTTATTGATAAGTTATGGGTTGGGTTAGGTTTAGGGGTAGGGATATGGCTAGGATTACATTTTCAGAGAGGAATGTTGTTCCAGGATTAACATTGACCCAGGAATGCGTATAAGGCCGTGTCCACCAAAGCATTTTTGCAAGCGGCTGGCTTTTTACCGGTTACAAAGAGTTGAAGAATGTTCAACTTTGAGTAAAACGCAGCGCTCATCACTGTCACTATTTACCCATCCGTCCAATCACAGTGGACGAGGGGCGGGACAAAAATACAACACCGGCCAACCTGTTATCCACATTCTGCTTGTAGTTTTTCATCCATTTCGACAGCCCCAAGCACAAGCTTTCATCGCCGCTAGTTCTTTGACGTAGATTTGGTGTGTACTGGCCTTTAGTACAGCCAATTGAGTCTGGCTGTCGGGAAAATAGATCACTCTGATTGGCTGTTCAGCTTAGTAAACCAGTGTACGAAAAGGTTCATAACAGTGTAACGTTTGGACATTTTTAAGCCCCAGTACAAACAAGAAAGGGTCAAGCTTAATATGGCATTTATTAAAATTAAAATGTTTAAATTAAAGATCATCCAGCAAACTTTGTAAATATCACAGAATAATATATTTAAAAAAAAAAAAAGTCTGACTGTGCATAACAGGTTGTGCACCATTTAGAAGTGAATTCCCATTTCCATTAACTAAATGGAAAATTCCATTAATTCAAGTCAAATTATGTAATATATTGAAACATGATGCATTAAGAGCTGAAGGTGAAAATTTTTTGAATTTGAAGATCAGGGTAAATTGTATTTAATTTGTCTTCCGGGAAACATTTAAGTGTCTTCTGTAGCTTCCGAAGCTAAATGAAAAATATTGATATTTAAACAAAATAAGAAAAATTTGGACATTTTCATTCTGTTCAAAAGTTTTCACCCCCGGGTCTTAATGCGTCGCGTTTCCTTCTGGAGCATCAGTGAATGTTTGAACCTTTTTTAATAGTTGTGTTTGAGTCCCTCAGTGTGAAAAGATGAATCTCAAAATCATACAGTCACTGCTGGAAAGGGATCAAATATGCAAAACATGCTGGAAAACTGAAGAATGTGCAGGACCTGAAGGGTTTTTCTGAAGAATGTTGGTCAGTTTAACTGCTCAGGACAAACAAGAGACTCAAGAACAACCATCACAAAACACAAAAACAGCCGTGGATCATCCAGAGAACGACACGCAGTATTAAGAATCAAGGGTTCATAAACTTTTGAAAGGGTAATTTTTATAAATTCAGCTATTTTTCTGTCTTAGGGACTATATGTAAACATCTTTTATGTGAAATATCTTATTCAGGACAATACTAAATAAAAAATAGCATGCATTTTGTATGAATTAACATTTTGCAGATTCTGCAAGCAAGGTATATGTTATAAATAATATAATATATTATATAATATATATATATGTTTATTATATATTTCTGTATTTTTTGTCTTTAATCAAATAAATTACTTACATTTACACTAGTTAATTTATTAAACATGAATGAATGTAAAATAAATGTAAACATTTATTTAAGTAAAAATTACGCATTTTTGTTTAACTATAATTAAATACCATTATATGTTCAACAACACAATTTGTTGAACCGCACTTAATCTCTTTTTCTGTCATTCCAATTCATATTCATCATCCTGTGGAGCATGGCCAATTCAATTTAAATTCATCTTATTTGTACATTTTGTTTGTATTCTAAGTGCTCGCTGGTTCCCTCTCTACAGCTGACTGACCTCAGTGCCTGTTGACAATCATCCTCTGTGTCACACTTGAATAATTTCTCGTCTTCTGGGTGAGGCTGCACAAACACTGACTTGTCTTATGCTCTCATGCTGTCAGCGGGTGGTACACCACAAACTAATGTTTATTTAAAATGTCTCGCCATCGTATTACTCCAAGAACTCTGAATGTTCTCTCACCATTGGGCTGAGCCATCACTTTAAGAGGGGTTTAAACACTCTGTCTGTACATATTTATCCAGATGGCATCGACCCTGTATCCCACAGCACAGCAAACAGACCCTTTGTGCATTTAAAATGTGTCAGAAGGTATATAATCAATTTTAATGTCTGATCGGAGGATTGGTTTGTTAAATCATTCACTTATTACAATTAACGGGCACAAATGTATTGACATAAAATCAAATGCATTTCTGACATCAATTCCCATGTGTTCTTATACCATCAGCTGTAAAACAGGATGCTTGATCTCTCCTCTAAATGATTAATTACTTTGAGCTTGAATGACTTTGCCTATACATTATTCATCAGTATATAAATCAGTTGTTTTCAACACAATACAAAGGACTTTGCCAGGCCAGAGTTAGAGGTGACAATGGGATGCATTTTTGATCATGCGCTCCAGATTGCACAGAGATCCATCTGTTCAATGTACATGAGCCGATGCCATTGGTCCAAAAGTTTCATATTCCCATACGGTTTCAAAATGTTACTTGGCCTTTTGGACCTGAACCCAGATGGAAAAAGTCCTTAGAAGAATTGGTTCTCAAGAGAGGATGGAATGAGAGGCTGTAATAAAATGACATTTAAAAGAGTCACATACAGTAAGGACACTGAACAAATATAGAAACTAGGTACATAGATGTGAGGCGTGCTTTTTTGTCTCAAATCAAATATAGTCTACCCTCATGTCTGTATGATATTCTGGTGCTGAGATGCTAAGATGTTCCTAGGCAGTTGTTATGGTGTTAGTAAATGGCTGGAGTCAAAAGAGCCAAGCCCCACGTCTCTCTAATACTCTGGGACCAAGATATGACTCTCCTTATTCCATTTAAAGGCAGATTTATGTCATTTTTTTAGCTTGTTTTAATCACTTAATTCATAGCAACCTCTCCTTTACAAGCCGCAGACTTTGACATAAAATGTACACGTATATGCATTTGGCAAACACTTTGTTCCAAAGCAATTTACATTGCATTCGAGGTTTACCCTTTTTCAGTTCATGCCCTCCTTGGGAATAGAACCCATGACCTTGGCGTTGCTAGCGCCATGCTCTGCTGTTTGAGCTACACGAATGCCTTTTGTGATATCATACATATCTTTAACCTTTTTGGATCCATATTCATATTACCATTAACAGTAATATGCAGAAATATTGAGTGAAAGAAGGAAAAATATGTGAGATAGAGATTTTTAAAGGGGCAATTCACCCAAAAATGAAAATTCTGTTATCATTTACTCACCCTCATGACTTACTTTATTCTGCGAAACACAAGACATTCTGAAGATAGTTTCAATGTTTTTGTCCATAAAATGCAAAATTATTCAAAACAACATTGGGAAAAAAAATCGAGATTAAAAAAAGCTTCTTTTGTGTACTAAAGTAGGGCTGCACCATATTGGAAAAAAACTGACATCGCAATATTTTGTTTTTCTGGGATATATATTGCGATATGAAAACAATTTCACCAGATGACTCTATTTGGAAAAAATTAATAATTCTAGAATGATTGGTGTGATTTTGTAGGGGAGTGAATCTGTATAGAAAGTAATAAACAAATTACAAGCATAGATAAATACAATAAAACAAAGACACAAATGAAATAAGCAGTGCTTTATGTTTTTCAGGTAAGTCTAACAGTATTTAGGTACAGAAATTGAATAATCAAATGTAAAATAACACTGAATAGTGTTCACTGTATATCTGAATGTGTATTATTCTTTGATAAAGCAACACAAGTGATTTTTTTTCTTTGTATTTTGTTGTTTGATTAACATTAATGACACAGACAGAATATAAGGTGGCTGTCACTTTAAGACCGAATGCACAGATCCAATACAATCAGGTCTTCAGACAAAAAAAAAAAAAAAAATCAATGAAGGAGCCATTGGCTGCTATAAAGGAAAAAAAATAGGCGCCAAATTATTTTTTTAAAGTGCCACAAAAGAATAAACATGTTTTAATTTTGTCATGTGTTGTCACGTCTGCCCTCTTTTTACAGCATCATTTTCATCCATCTTGTGGATGTCCTGGGAACTAAGATTCACTTAAAGTAGGAACTGAATTGCTTTCAAGTAGGAACCAAGAATTGTTCTTTACACAGAATCTGAACCAGTGTCACAGACCATAATAATGTCAGCATCACTTGGTCAATGAGTATAGTTTGGTGAAAGGCAGATAAAGAGTTTGATAAATTTGGGGAAAGGCAGCTCTTCACATGCAATTATATGGGCGGTGTTGAATTTCATTTTTAGCTCCTTCCATTCCTTCTCATGTAGACAACAGGTTAAGTAAAAATATAAGGATTAGTGCATATATTTAGCAAAATGCCTTTTTCTATAGCTATTTTTCTATCTGTCTAACGAGTTTATGAGCATGGAATGGCTTTTCTGAGGTAAATTTGACGTTGCGTGACATGATTGTTCTCTTTCCCACAAACTCTTTCCAAGGTCGAAATGCTGATTGAGGCCACATTAAAGAGCACCAAAACGACATTAAGGTGACAATTAAGTAAAAATCTTACTGTGATTAACGTGAAGTTCAGGCAGTAAGAAAACAGCAAAGATTTAAAGATATTAAGAATACTAATCCATATCAGTATCAATTAAAAAGGCGTTGTTGCTCGATAGAGATAAGGACTTTGAAAAAGCTTGATATTTTTAGTGCGTTCCTGATATTTTTCATGCGTTTTTGACGCTGTCCCCATACGAATTTTGGCGCTCAACCCAAAGGTTTTTATCCACTTCAACTTTGCTGCGCGTCGTCTCATTTTATTACGCCAACAAAAAAAACGTTGTGATCGGTTACTCATCACAGAACATGCCGGTAAAAAGGAACGCAATTTTTAATCATAAAATGTAAATTTATATTGTCGTCAGTGGCGATCTCAGCAAAAATATCACTCGCAAATTAATATTTTTGGTCGCATATGCGATTGTTTTAGTTCCAGTCTGGAGCCCTAACAATGACACGCATGATCCATTTTCTTTCTCAATTATTTACGTTCACGTAAGCCATAAGCGACTGTGTTTACGAGGATACTCACAGAGACGGGCATCATTTTGTCTGCTCAAGCACAAATACATGCGGAAGAGAACGGAATTGTTCGCGTGCTGTCTGTGCTCTGTGTGTGCATGTCTTCTTTCGCTCGAATAGTTTAAAATCGCTTGATTGTTTAAACTGACAGGACCTAAAACACGTGCAAGTGATAAACTTATGCTCTATGATGGTTAAACTTTGCAATTAATCTGAGAATCATGTGTGTTTCGAACTGTGGTGCCTGGTTTATACAGATACTATCCCTATCCTGCGATGCGACTGACGTGGATGCGCATATCGCGATATCGATGCTAAAATTATATATCGTGCAGCCAAAGCCATACACGTTTGTTATATGAGGACAAACTATCCCTTTAAATAGTAGTGCAACATATTTCAAATGTGTGTGTACTTCACTATTGGTATGAATTCAAAGAACAGCAGTGACAATCTTTATGTATAAAGTAAAGTACAGCATCTATTCTGTCTTATGTACAATGACAAGAGGAAATGTCCAACAATAAAAGTACACGCACACATGCACAGCACCACTAACATCCAATCAATCCATCTACCAAACCTCTTTTTTCCCCTCTTGCTCTTTCTCTCTCCCCCCCTCCATCCCTCCCAGCCCACCCTGCTCTGAGCCATAATGGTACATGCCATTAGTGAGCACATCTTGAGCAAGGAGGGGGTCTCTGCCTCGCCGAAGAGGCTACGTTAGAGCCACATAAACACATTCACAGATGTGTCTCCATGCGTTCTGACAGACCGACTGAGCCAAGACCGCCACGCTGAATGAAGACAGAGAAATCAGGAGGAGAGACGGAGGACAACCACCAAGCAAATTACCACAGCATTACTGCGGGGTCTTGCCCACATCCCTCTCTCTCTCAGATTGTGGGCTTGAGTGAGAGCACGTCTGACAGGGAAGAGAGGAAAACAGGGGAGATCTACCGGCAGATTCATCCTCAAGGCTCTTAATTACAGCCAGTGTTTCCACTTTGATCCAGAAGCCACAGCACAGACGAATACAGGGATGCTCTGATCAAAAACAAAGAAAAAGAAATCAAGAGAGACACACAAAGACGGAGAGTGAGAGATGGAGGGATTTTTTTAATGAATGAAGCATGCAGCAGCATGTGGTGGAAATAGCAGCGTCCACATAAGGTAAGACAAACCTTCTTTGTCTAATCTGTAATAAAGCACAAAACAAACAGGCACAAATATTCTGCGGTGATGAGCAACGACACAGGCTGAGACTGCTGTTTCTCCATCACGATTAAGAGGCGGCTGTGTGGATGAGCCCTGGAGAATAAGCCATGCATATGTTAAGATATACACAGAGATGAGCTTGTGACAGGGACCTGAGGCAAGCCTGAAGAAGAGAATCACTCATAATCCGTACAGAGCTCAAAGAGCACTGTGGTGTCGGCTAGAGGGATTCAGTCACTACCTTGGGAAACAGTCGTTGGATCTGTTGACAGTAATGCAGCATAGACTTAAAATGTAGTCATTTTAACACATTTTGAAACTCACCACTTTTAGGATATTTAGTCCAGGCCATCTGCAGTTCAGTTTATATTCGGTTGCATTTAGATCAAATAAGTTGCAGTTTAATTCGCATTGATAACCGCACTGCATTGATAACCGCACAAGTATCATAACAAAAGAAGAGTCAACACTAATGGCTACGGAGCACTGCTATTCCTAATCTACACCTGGGTATTAGTGTTCAGTCAGTAACAGCTTAGTTTAGGGCCCCTCCCCCCACCTGACCCAGTGTCAAAACAACCCTGCATGCTGAAAAAACAACCCCGGGAACAATGTACGGCCGGCATTTAGCAAAAATGTTATGCTAATTAGACTGAGAAAGCTTTAAAACATCTCTGTGCATCCATCGCTCTCTTTTATTGTGTTGAACCCAACTCTGCCAGCTGCTGAAGCAATAACAACCATAGCTAAATATGTAAATCATTACGTAAGAGCAGGAACGGTGCCGCTCCAGGGCAGGACTATGAAGCCATTAGCAGAGATGTGTAAGCGATGTTATCGGAAAGTACATCTCTATGAGGCTGCGTCTGGGAGTTAAGGAACTGGCATTTGAACAGATTGGGCGACTCTTACTGGAAAGTTTAGCTCAATTGAGCCTGTTGTGACTTCAGAGAGGTGAACAATTAACAACTGTGAGATGAGAACAAACAAGGGAAAGAACGTGAAAATTATTTGTCATATATCTTGGTTATCTCTTTCTAAAATGGAGAACTACAAACTTTAGAGCAAAATATTGACAGAAGTTAATGATGTCCTGTCCTTTACTGTTATGAACATCACAGTCAACATGAAACGGCATTCGCAACTCATTTCACTTTCCTAATATGATGTATTCCCTAGTGAAACAGGATTTTCAATGGGAGAAATGGGGCATGACTTGATTTTATTGAATTGGGAATTGATTGGAACGTAAAATGCAGGCATTCGTTCCAACACCAGATTAGAGAGACAGACCTGAATGTGAGTTTGCAGTGATTGTTGAGGGCTTTTTCCATCTTGAAACACCACTGGCAACCACTTTTAAACAGGCTTTATGATTGAGACGTGGATCTCTTTGTATCCTTAAAGGGACAGTTCACCCAAAAATGAAATTTGTGTCATTAATTACTCACCCTCATGTCGTTCCAAACCCTTAAGACCTTCGTTCATCTTCAGAACACAAATTTTTGATGAAATCCGAAAGCTCTCTGTCCCCTCCATAGACTGCAACGTAATCACCACTTTCAAGGCCCAGAAAGGTAGTAAAGACGTAGTAAAAGGTAGTAAAATCATTAAAATAGTCCACATGACTACAGTGGTTCAACTTTAATGTTATGAAGCGACCAGAATACTTTTTGTGTGCAAAAAAACTAAAATAACGACAATACTGAGCCGGCGTTCTGACGTAGAACCCGGAAGCACTGCACTATGTTTACAATGTGAACAGCGTCAGAGACTGACACGGAAGAGAAGAAATTGTTGAATAAAGCCGTTATTTTTGTTTTTTTTGCACACAAAAAGTATTCTCGTCGCTTCCCCAAACGCTCACCATTGTACTATTCTTTGAAACGACAGGGGGCGACTCTGAGTACTCTGAACTAAATTAAACAACAAGCTTTTAAATCTTTTCTAATTTCACTAAACATTTCCATTTAATTTCGTGAAAAGGACCTTTATTTCTTAAACATGGACCTTTATTTTCATTAAAAAGTGCTTATTTCTGCTATTGTAGGCTCATTTTGTAAATAAGCAATTAATTTAGACAAGCGCAAACTGGGTGCCGATACAGACGTACATGCTCGGCCAGATTCGCCTCAAAGTCGTGCATCTTCAGAAGTGGATCTGCACGGAAAGTTACAAAAAATGCTGTGCACACTGCCACACAAAATGGGGTCGTGCGTACCCAATGCCGCAATGATGTAATTTTTGCCACGCGCACCCAAGCGAACTTGTGGCGGACGTGTCGAGTATACGTAAATCAGCCTTAATGCAGAGCTAGGCTTACGCTCAAGTGACGTTGCAGTTATAAACAAGGTAAACTACCAGGTAAACTTTGCTGTTCTCTCTCTCTCTCTCTCTCTCTCTCTCTCGTGAGGGCTCTCAACCCTCTCAACATTTTTAGCCAGCGCTCTGTGGTGTCAGCACATAGCACTGATGGCTTTATTTCACCTTCAACAATATTGAAGACTCAAACAGAATATTCATACTATATATATTCAGCACAGTAAGCTATAAAAGCCCTGAATGACCTGCCATAACTCGGAGCGCTCGAGAGGACCGAGGGGACAGAAACAAATAATACAGCCAACAATATCATGCAACTCCTCAGATAAATCAGTGTGGTTGCAGGGAATTCTGGATTAGGCAGATTCCAAAAATATTTTGAAGTCCTGTGGGTAAAATTCACAGCGTTTCTGCTGAAAACAGTTCTGACGTTGGCATTTGAAAGCACGCTTGCTGTAGGCACTCTTGCCCTCCCTCACTCACACACACACACACACACACACACACACACACTCAACCTCTTTCGCTCACATGTGAACAATTTGTTCATGTAGCAGACAAGCACTCTGATTCAACCTGCAAGTGTTTCATTTCTTTCAACAGGAGAACCCACACTGTTTTCACATGTGCCACACAGCCTAGGTTAGTTCATTGTGGGAGTCTAAGCCCTCAAAAGACTGTAAAGCGATTCACAACGTCATCTGAATCTCCATGCCATGAATATTAACCAGCACAATTGTTCCCTGAGTGACGCTACCATGGCTGCATTATTCATTCATCGCCGACGCTGCCACAGAGAGTTACACACCGCTATGGCCAGATCAGCTCTTTACCAGCTCGCGGTACCCATAGCTTTTCTCAATGGACGGCTAATGAACAGCTGAGAAACAGAATAAGAAAAGAGAAAGAGAGGAAAAGGCAGGAAAACAGATTGCCAGGCCTCAGGCTGGGCTGTTATTCTACCTTCTTGAATTCTGCACCGCGGGGCTTTGAGCTTGTGTTTGGCTGCCATCTCTGGCCCACTTTAGTTGTGCAGCCGTAGACACACACACACAAACACACTCCCATTACAGAACCATGACACCCCCAGGGACAGCAGCTGTTACCCCCGGAAGAGCTCGGCTCATAGTAGCAGAAGGGCTAAGAAGCTAAAGTGAGGATGCCAGGCCATATTTCCTCAGCGGGATCTCACGTGGCCGCCCACCCTCCATGTGCCAAACAACTTCATCCATTCATACCGTATGTGGCTCACCTTTTTCTTAATGATGTCTGGCAGCTGTACAGAAACGGCACAATCCTATTATGCTGAGTCCTGATATGCTTGTGAGGAGAAGGTACACTTCACTAACCGCCATCATAAGATGACTGACATGCATTCTCGACTCCTTTCTGAAGCACATGGGTGGCAGAGGTCCAGGACCATGCTGTTCACACGCTTCACGTGTGTTTGACAAAAGCAAATGGGCTATTCAGTTTCGGAGGCAAGAGACATAACAAAAGCAACTTGTATTTTATTTTAATAGTCTACCATCGCTTGTGTTAATGGGATCGTTGACCCAAAAAATTAACATTCTGACATCATTCACTCTCCTCCATGGCGTTCAAAACCTTTCTTTGTGCAATACAAAAAAAGATATTTTAATGAATATTTTTGTGAATACAACCAAAGTCCCTATATAAGGCAAGTCATTTCACTCAGAGGCCATCTTTGAAACGGCTATTTCAGTCATGCAAGTACATGCAAGCAAACATCAAATTCTCCAAAGCTGTTCACCAACCTTACGACTAAATTTCTTGTTTGAAATCACCACTGAAATCTGACAACAACTATCTCATAAATGTTGTTTCTTATGCTCAAATAGTGTTAAAAAAAGCTTATTTTTCAGGCTAGATCCACCAATGTGTGTGTGCAGTGCAAAGCACGCGTCTCAGAACACTGAATGTTTCTACCACAACTGGATCTTTTAAAGGCATCTGCAGTGACGCGATTACTTTCAGTGATTGGCTCTTTCCCAGCAAGCAATAGCCGTCATTTTACCATCTCAGTTAACTATAGACTCAATATAGTCCGGCTATGAGTAATGCACTTCTAGCCAAAATAACCTTGAATTTGGTTACATGTCGTTTATGCCAAAATAACTTGTGAGATGTATGATATTCCATCATGTAAGCAAAGTTAACAGTGATTACAAGGTGTTTGGTTTCATTTCTTTGACATGTTCATGTTCTAGATGACTAGTCTATACTTGAGCTATGGTTAGACGTCTATTAAACTTTCACTGACAGCACAAATTTTGCCTTGTTTTAGCCTAGACGTCAGGGCTGTGATTGGACGGCTATTAGACGTTGCTGGGTTTATTCAGAAGACAGGATTTATTGATTGATATTGCATGTTGAACTTTCTCCCATTCATAAGTAATATGAGTGCAGTGTCTCTGTATATCTAATGTCTTTGATACAACCCATCTGACTTTCATTATATGGACAAAAAGCAATGAGACATTTTTCAAAATATCTTCATTGTGTTCCACAGAAAAAAGTCACAGGTTGGTCACGGTCATGGTTTGGAATGACCATCAGTTTAAATGTCATTATGCAAATGTAATATCTTCTTTTGTGTTTTGCAGAAAAAAAGAAAGCCATAGAGATTTAGAGAAATAATTTCCAAATAATTTACCTTATATGCTTACTATATAAAGCTTTAACAAGTTACCTTATGTTCAATTCATTTCTGAAAGCATTTTAATCTTTAAAAATTATGCAATAATGCAAATTTAATAACTCATACCCCCTGACCAGTACATAATTTACATAATAAGAACTTTTCCTACAATTTAAGTATTTCCCACTTAAATGCAAAGCATTTTTTTGCTAATTTTGCAGTCAGCACAGCTCCAGCTGGAAAAATATCACCAAACCATGCTTACCGAGAAAAGGCAAAATTAGGGGCTGTTTACACAACGCCGTTTTCAACTAAAAACAGAAAACTTTTTATGAGTTTTGGCTGTTCATTTGCATTACAACGGCGTTTTGGAGGCCTGAAAACGCAAGCTTTTGAAAACCGTTATCGTCTCCGTGTAAACTACAAAAACGCTAATTTGTGAAAACAGTGACGTCATGCGCATGGTCAGGCGCGCAGTGTTTCTTTACAAAGCGACATCGCCATCTACCGGCATGGCAGTAAAATACAGCATTTTTTTGTCGTTTTCTCGGCTTTCGCGGATCGTTTTGACAACTGTATCATCTCTACGCGGAAAATGCTAAAGGAAAAACCTTTCGGTTTTTAGTACATCGTTTTCGTGTGAACATTCCCTTAGTCGGGAGCAGTTCATACGGGTCATGTTCTTGCTTTCAAAAACAGCTCTAATAGCAGTTCAGTTTGAGAAATAGAAATAAATTACGAACAAAGATTTCTGTCTGATGCATATGTACAATAAACTAAATAAATAAAAAACCTACGTAATCTGCGAACATTGAACTTGCTGTCTTTTACTGAGTGGGGAAATGTTCACAGTCCAAATCTTGTCTATTCTCATTCTCTTGAAAAGTCTGAATCATATAAATGTCTGTAAAGACACTGTGTACTTTACAGCGTACTTGATGAGAATGCAAAAGGAGCAGCAAGAGCCATGAGGGGATAACAAGCAAATGACCTTTAAAAACAATAAAGTCTCCCTTTAGTAAATCTAATTCAGCTAAGTATCTGTCCTCCGTGCACATCCTCTGGAACAGCAGTAACACGGCGATGCCGTCTGGCATCAGACCCCAGTCCCTCAACAGCAGCTGCTGCACTCACGATACCAGCCCTGTGAAACATCTGAGACCAATCAGAGTTTCTAATCCTGTGGATCCACTATAACGTGACCATGACCGTTTCATCTCTGGACACCAAGTGCATTCATATTTAATTTGAGTCTTCAATAATGTCCTTCTTACAGTATGAAACAGGATTGATACAGCAGAGCATCTGGCCTTAATGATTTGGCTTCTGTTTGGGGAACTCAGACTGTCACAGACTGGGTTATTAACAGAACATTGTATTGTACTTTAAACAGACTTATGGTAGAAATTTAACACTATGGCAACAGCTTTCTTACCGGTACGCATCCCTCCGTTTGGCCTAAAACACGGCGTTCATCCAGTTTGAAATGGTCACTACAAACACTCAGGTTTTTCAGATTGTCCGTCACGGTGTTCTCTCCATATTTCCAATTCTTTCCAGCCTTTATCCACTGCCTACTATTTCCTACTAAAGCAAGGCAGTATTTGAGGGCGTGGCATACTTTCCGATGATATCAATAAACCCCGCCCTCGAGACTGATTGACAGTTGACTGTGTTAGGACGCAGAGGAAGTGAAATAGCAAATGGGTGATTTTCTTTTGCTATTCCAAAATGGCAGGGTCATAACTCGTAAGACATTGTAAATGCAATTGCAAACGGACTTTGCGTTTCCATTTGAAATTTGGCAGACATGTTACATAGACGGAAAAGAAAATCCAAACGCAATTGCAAATCACGCATTTGTGTTTCCATTATGTCACAACGTATGTGTGCACAAATTGAAAATGCAAATACAATTTGCAATTCCTTTTGAATATTGTATGGAATATCATTCCATAGAAACTGTTCAGCCTTTTATGTTTAAACCGGAGTCAGATAATGATGGAGAGACTCAAGAAGAAGTGACAACATGTAGATGCAACAGGACGTTTCTGAATGGTTAGTTGATGAAATTATCTTCAAGTCATTGATTAGCATATTCTATCATGATAATCTATAAATCGCTCAATTGGGAACTGTTGTACGATACCTTCAGAGCCAGAGAATATCTGCTGCATGGAGATTATAATTTATGTTGTCATCTTGCTTTTATGACATGCTATTGTATTTGTGTTACGTACTGTATTGCAATAAAGGTGAAAAGACGGATGCGACAGCTTGAGCAGACTCTCAGATGTGCTCGACTACAACAACTCTTCCCAAAATTGTTGTTTGTCACATTCATTTGGTTGGCCTCTTGCCATATATATGACTTTCAATCATTTGATTGAAATGATTTCCAAATAAAATATTTTCTCATTATCCTTGTGAGATGTAATTGACTTAATATTATTTTAAAATAATATTATTCAAAAAATTTGATTTGATTAATCACGGTCTTACGAATGCCATCAGTAATGCTTGCTAATTAACATTTGTTATATTTTCTTATCTCTGTACAATGTAACTATATAACAAATGCAACAAATCAGCCTTTTAAAACATATTCATAACTGTGCAGCAGCACCACTTGAACCGCAGAAAGAGGTTTTGTGTTTGTCATCAGGTTGTTATTGTAGTAGTTCCTCTAATGACCTGCTAGTTAAAGTAGTTACAGATAGCCTCTTTAAAGCTATTGTGCGCTGTCAAGCATGCTGTTAGAAATCACTGCTCATCTTTTGTGTGATAATCTGGCTAGAACATTGCAGATCACATCAGTGTCAACAGGCGTGCTGATGCGACACTGTGCTGCTCTCAGCTGCCTCTGGGTTTTGTTTTCGCTGCGCAGAACTTGTGACCTGTAACAGACCTTGCATGTATCTGACAGATAAACTGATGAAACCAGATAGTATTTAGTATGTTAACGATTTAACAAGATATTAAACCAGAGTTTAAACACTGCTACATCAATAAGACAACACTATATTCTTGCCTTGGGCTTTA
The DNA here is from genome assembly GCA_039654105.1 of Coreius guichenoti. Lineage (NCBI taxonomy): Eukaryota > Metazoa > Chordata > Actinopteri > Cypriniformes > Gobionidae > Coreius > Coreius guichenoti. The sequence continues at coordinate 3,682,525 of CM077181.1, read as the reverse complement.
ATTATCAGGTTAAAAATGGATTTGGAACCTCAGCATCCTTAGCCTTGAATTAAATCATGCTCGTTCACTTTGAGGTAAGGGCTCAATTACCATTAAAGTTACTCAAATGTGAATATGTAAAAAGGAAAAAAAAAAAAAACAGGATACTCTATGCATTATGAATAACCCATGGGCAAATTGCTATTTAATGCAGGTTAATGTAAGTTCTATATCTGCTTGCCAAAATTGATCCGGTTGTGGTCACTGTAATTTTCGATCTAGGCCAATTGGAAAACCATCACTGGGGTGTAAGCAAATTGTACGAAACCTTTGAAGGAGATTGTACGAATCTATCTATCTATCTATCTATCTATCTATCTATCTATCTATCTGTCTGTCTGTCTGTCTGTCTGTCTGTCTGTCATCCATCCGCCCGCCCGCCCGTCCGTCCGTCCGTCCGTCATCGATCCATCCATCCATCCATCCATCCATCTATCATCCATCCGCCCGCCCGCCCGCCCATCCGTCATCCATCCATCCATTGGTCAGTCATCTATCTATCTATCTATCTATCTATCTATCTATCTATCTATCTATCTATCTATCTATCTATCTATCTATCTATCTATCTATCTACCCATCCATCCATCCATCCATCCGTCCATCCATCCGTCTGTCCGTCTGTCTGTCTGTCTATCTATCTATCTATCTATCTATCTATCTATCTATCTATCTATCTATCTATCTATCTATCTACCCATCCATCCATCCATCCATCCGTCCATCCATCCGTCTGTCTGTCTATCTATCTATCTATCTATCTATCTATCTATCTATCTATCTATCTATCTATCTATCTATCTATCTATCACCAAGCCTTGTAAAATGGTGCCACCACCAAAATATTCAGTGACCTGGAACACATAGCAACTGTTACTATGGGTCTCTTCTTTGTAATGTCAGCAAAGAGGATGAGGACACTGGGGTGGCAGGAGGTTCATAAAGTCTTTATACAATACAGACCAAACTACGATATGACTAAATATTCTGGTATTTTCTATCTCTTTTCCATTATTGCACAGGTTAAACTCAAGATATTAAAACAGAACTGCAGCGACTTCATCTCCACAGCTGGCTATTGATTGTGAGATGTGATTTCAAGACTTCCTAATGCTACGATTCTTTTTTTGATTTGTTCAACTCTACTTGCTCTCTTTCATCTGACTTTTCATGGTGTCCAGTGTCCAGTCTCTCAGTGCTGAGACGCAGGCCACATGTGCTTTTGAAATGGCTATTGCAGCTTAATGAATGTTGGAGAAATCCCATTAAGGTCCATCAGTTGCACAAATTATGTTTACAAAGGAGGATTGAGCAGCTGGTGGTAATTTTTCTCCCAAGAAGTGAGCCACTATTGCTGGAGAATTAAGGGATTTGAAAACAAAGCACTGCGTTTGAACAAACATGTTTTATGCATGAAATCACACGATAATCTTTTGACCACATGTGAACGTGCCGCTCTGTTGGCTGGACAGTTTGAACAAAGTTGATGGTTTTACAAAATGATTTTGACAGAATTTGTTGACTGAAAGGCTCCATGTGGTTTTAATGACGAGGGGTGCGCATGCAGGCTTTGATGCTGTTCAATTGTTCCATAAATGCTAAATGAGATAAACAGAAAACCAATCGATTTGTCCACAGTGAAAACATGTCAGTGGGAATTCCGAGGTAAAAGCGCCTGGTTTATCGACAGTCTCGCGTTGTACTAAACTAATCCCCCTATGTCTTTGGAAGCATACTGTGCTGTTATTTACATGCTAATGTTCGGTGTTAAAGACAGTGAGCATTTGAGTTAGCATGGGGATTCCCTGCGCACCCCGTGCTGGTCCGATGCTTTTTACACCACTGCAGTCATTCTAAATGAGCTACAAATCCCGACTCTGACTGGAGGGAATTACAAAACAAGGACCCAGCACTTCTTCTAGCAACAAAGAGAATGGATGATTTTCTTTTTCTCCCACCACAGTCTATCTAGAGTCTTTGTATTTAGAGAGAAAAAGCTTGTGAGGCTTGAAAATGCCAATTTGTTTCTTACTCATCCTCCCATCGTAAGCCTACTGCGATCCTCGTAGGTAATGAGTCTGGTGTGCCAACTATTTGCATAGCCAATTAAACCTCGCTGCTTTCAATAGGGGCACTTTAAGAGGATAATCAGGGCTGGATGGTAGGCTGAAACAGGAAGCATGACTCATTTTAGAATATTGGGTGACTGAGTCAAAAAGTAGTTTTGGATTAACACACTAGAGGTGTTTTCTCATGGGGGGAGGGGGTTGAGTTATATTTTTTTTAATAATGCAGAGAATGCAAGGATTGTTAGCATTCCTAATCATACGAGTCATTGTCAGAATCAGTTAAACAGTTGACCTATTGGTAAGCCCCGCCCCCCTTAGTTACTGTTGCTAACTCGGACAAACAAAGGAGTTGCTAACTCTCTTACAATAACAGCTGTCAGTGAGAAAACCTTGTCCCAAGATGTTTTTGGACACAGAAGGACCACCTCTCGTCAAGGAGCATTCAAGTGGGACTTAAATATGCCATGGAGAGATATATATAAAAGATTTTAAAATAAATATAGTGGGTAACATGATTAATTTGGAAGCACAGAACACAATGCAAGTGGTCGTCACGATCGCAGATGACAACATCCAGGATCAACACTGTTCACGTACCGCAGGGTAAGATTAAATTCATGTACATTTAACCAGTTTAATATGGAGAGGCACTAAAATGTAGACCTTCGTTTATGTGTTTTTGACCTACACTGTTACATGACGTGAGAACAGTTAGTTATTTAGGTTTGTACGTTAGCATGGACTCACTAACTTTAATTGTAACTTGACAGTATGACAACCAGAAAATCCACAGTGTTACAGTACCCCAGGCACATCGTTTTGCTACTTTTGTAGCATAAACACCATCAAACCAATGGATCTTCCAATGTTTCTCTATGGCACTGAAACCTAAAGATGCCAGAGTTCCGGTCCCAGCACAACTGATACTCAACTGCCATTGGCTCATCTGCGTTCGAGGGGAGGGGCTTACCGATAGGTCAATTGCAAGTAATCAGATTAATCAAGAAGTCAGAAGGATCCAAATAATATGGCGGAAATTAGTTCTTATTCAACAAGTAGTATGACATTGCGTGTCTCATTCACTGTAGAATCAATACACGTATGGCTTCATATCAGGTTAGATTATTCAGGTTATTTCAGTCATTACGAGTTAACCTACTAACTAATATTTTAACAGTGTTGTTCTATTAAACCATATGATTACTTTCTTTTGATACTTTATTTGAACCAAATATTATTGCCTCATTGTTATTATATATGTATTTTAAGTAATTTTAAAGGCTATTGTTTACGTAGGTCCATTTTTATTGACACAAAAAATATCCGATTATCCGATTAATCATCAAAATATTCGACCGATTACTCGATTACCAAAATAATCATTGGTGACAGCCCTAATTATGAGTATTTTAAAATGTAATATAATCTAATTACAAGTACTTAATTTTTTGAATCTGATTATGTAATCTAGATAACATGTAATGAGTTCCTATCCAGCACTGATAACAGATTATTGTTGACCATTGGGTGATTAAGAGTCAAAAAGTAGCTTGAATTGTGGATTAACACGCTACCTGTGTTTTCTCATTGGGGGGGTTGAGCTATACAAAAAATAATGCAGAGGATGCAAGGATGTGTTTGCATTCATAATTAAACGAGTCATTGCCAGAATCATCTAAACAATTGCAAGTAATCAGATTAATCCAGAAGTCAGAAGGATCCAAATAATATGACAGAAATTAGTTCTTATTCAACACGCCAGACAGTATGTAGTATGAAATTGCGTGTCTCATTCACTGTAGAATCAATACATGTACAAATGGCTTCATATCAGGTTCATTATTCAGGTTATTTCAATCATTACGAGTGATGCTGGTCATTTGACCCATAACCACATCAGCAAATTATATGAGAGCTGTTTCACTCTGGAGGGATCTTAGCCCTGAGAGTGATGTGCCATATACAGCACACATGTAACCTAAGCTTTTACAATATTGACTTTACTGATTTTCCCATTTCTCATTTGCTTCCCTTAACCTGAACTGCATGAATGATAAGCGATAAAATGAGCTGTACACATCTTCTTTTCTCATTTGTATGTGATGATAATAATGTGATGATGGTGTTTCGTCAACGTCAAGCATTTTAATGTCCCAGGGGCTGTTTTTCATTAAAAATAACAACAGATTATTGTTGTTCTGTAAACCTGCTTTAAAATGATATATGTATTGTGAAAAGCGCTATACAAATAAATGTGAACTGAATTGAATATACATTTCTATTGAAAAATTACATTGTAAAAAGCATGTTTCAAGAGACACTAAAGTCCACCTGTGGTCAATCGCTTTATCCCTTATAACTCATCTTTAATCACCAGTGAAAATAAATTTCTTCATGCCTTAAAATAGCTTGAATGTAACCGTACACCCTTGCTTCATTTAGTGTACACAGAACCATGAATATGCAAATTATCCCCGCCTCCACTCACTCACACCAGCTCAGAGATCCACTCGCTCAACTTTTACTCAAGTTACTGTAGTAAATGCTGCACAAAGGTATTGCTCTCTACAATGTTGGACACATAACGGTAATAAATATGATTAGCCATTTGCTTGACTACGTTATTAAACAGCTAATAATGTGTTGCTAATGTTACACAAACCATGTTTCTGTACGCCATCTCAGTCTGCCTTCTAAAAATCAGCATCCTTAGAAACGCTTTGAACAACTTAGAACATCAGAGGAGAAAGGCATATAGTTCATCATAACATCCTAATATACTTCATATACATAATTCCTGGCTTCTCTTGAGACTCCCCTGCTTCACAGCATACTTAAAGGGGGGTCTAATGCTCTTTCATGCATTCTGACTTATTTACACTGCTAAAGAGTTGATTCTCATGCTAAACATGGCCAAAATTAAAAAAAAAAACTAGTTGGACGTATGAAGTTGTATTTCTGTGCCAAATACACTCCTTCAGGATTCAGGAAGTTTCGGAAAGTTTTTTTTCAAGTATGGGCACTTCTTCCGGATGAGCGCGTGTGCGCACACACACATCACCCAGAGCGAGAGCAAGAGCACGCCCATCAACAAGCTTCGTTCGGGTTACGGGAGCCGTCGGCTGCGCTGTCATTTTGTTTTTAGACCATGAAATCAACAATGTCACTAAAGAAGTGTGTTTCTGGTTGTAAGGGAAAGATAACCTTGTTCAGCTTCCCAAATAACCCAGCGTTAAGGAAACAGTGGATGCGGTTTGTTTTTCCGGAGCAGCAACGGAGTTCTGCAAGTGTGTTTGTTTGTTCCCGGTCACGAGTGGAAACCGCAGGCGGTGAGTGAAACTGCATCAAATGTCTGTGTAAGTGCATATAATATAAACACCACGAACATATAGTGAATCGAAAGTTATCCAGGGAAATTGCCATGATGTATTGTGTGTGTGTGTGTGTGTGTGTGTGTGCGCGCTTGTGACTCTTTAGCTCCGCCCACTGCACGCCTCCACGACCTCGGCTGTTTTCTGAAAGAATCGGTACAGCGTATCTTTTATAAATATGATAAAACTAAAGACTCTTCGGAGATATGAAGGATGCAATACTACTCTATAGGTACTCAAGATTAACATGAGAAACCGTGTGTGTTATGTACCCTTTAATGATATGCTAAAGCCCACCCACACATTGACGTGATTGGATACAAGGTAGTTTGTGACGTCAGAAACACCAGTGATTTCAAAGAAAATACTCAGCAATGGTGTTGACTTATGACTTTGCACATGGTTTGTCTGAAAGCATATCAAAACACCATATAGACATATAAGCAACATTAAAAACTTGATTTTCACCAGAGGGGTCTTTAAAAAGCATGTATTGCAAGAAACAGCCATATGTCCTTATTGGAACCGAGAGGTTCCAATTAAATCTAACTTTATTTGGCCAAACTAAATGAAATTTTATTTATGTGCTTCAGAGGCAAATAAAAGTAGTTTTATGTTTCAACCTTGGTTCTTCCTTTAAAAGGTGGCCTTGTGATATTTTGGAGTTGCATTAAACCTTGAAAACCATTGCTATTTTATAACTGACCTTCACCTTATCAGATAGGGCTGTTTTATCCTTTAGATAAGCACTGGAGCAGTGGACATTACTGGCGTGGATTGTGTGGAACAGGCAGCCATTAGAGAGTGTGTAATTGATCGGTGTGTGGCCGTTTCTCTCTGTGCACCAGGTGAATCATCACCTCTTCGGCGACTGCTAGACAGAGATGTGAGAGGAAAGACTAATGGTGCAAGCGATACATTCTCATTTACAATCATTTACACCACTCAATACTACAAAGTTAAAGAAAACATTTTTGGGTGGTTTTTAAACACATGTGAGCAGGTCAACGCAAGATGCACAAGTTGTCTTTCTGCTGCTAATTCAACGTTGCGCAATGGGACGGGGCATTTTTCAGATTGATTGAGTCTGTGTCTCGTGTCCCTGCAGACCACACAGTCCTCCAGAGGAGGCGTTTGCACGCACAGAGTTCTCCGCATCGGCCTAACTCAGTGAGAGAGCCTGTCAAAACAATGGCCAATTAAAGTGCTCCATCTGTACTATACACACTCTACAGGAGATTCGTTTGAGAAAGTGTAACATGGCTTCCAGGAGGCCATATGTAATCTTAATGCCGAGTGTCGCATTCAGAGCATGTGCAGCTTTAGTCCAGATGAACAGACTAAATTTGTATCTTGCAGATTAGGCCTGATATCACTCTTGTGAGATAAAAAAAATGTGTATTTATGATCTCCTCTGGCTTTCTGTAACTCGGCACATGGTTGAACCAGTTGGTACAAAATTGATTGCAGATTGTAAGAAAACACATTTATCCTCACGTTTCACAGAGGAGACATATGTTGATTTACAAACCGCAGTTGGGTCATTCTCAAAATCCCATGACTTTGTGGATATTACATTTAAAAAACTATAAAAGAAAATACATATTATATATTTGTAATATATATGTAATTTGATATATATATATATATATACTAGTGCTGCAAAGTTGATTAATCGTGATTAATCGCATCTAACATAAAAGTTTGTGTTTATATAATATATGTGTGTGTATATATATATACAGTATATATACACACAAACATATACTATATAAACTTGTAGGTTAGATGCGATTAATCAATTTGGCAGCACTAATATATACATATAAACATAATAGAATTTATTACTTTACTAACATATATATCAAAATAAAAAATAAGACTGGAAAAATAATATAAATATCAAATCATGTGATATATATGTACCTGATATATTTAAAAAAAATTAAATAAATAAAGTATATATATATATATATATATATATATACACACATACACACACACATCACATAATTACATATAATTTAGCAAGTCTAGCAAGTCAGCAAAAATAATTCTCAATATAAACAAAATTTTTACATTTTTGTCCTTTTATTTCATGTTATTGATGTTGAAAACTAGTTTTTAGTATACTTACAAATGAAAAGTTCAAAGGAAAAAGAGGCTGTTCAAATGCATGGTGAGTTTGGCATAATTTACCTTTTAAATTATTATTTTTTTTGTAATAGAAGAAAATAAAAATCTGTATGTTTTCCACAGAATGCTGAAAATATTGGAGTTTATTTTCAATTGTTGCTTCTGTAATACAATTGCAAATACATACCAAACAATCTTATATCTGTTTGGATACCAAAGTAAGTCGTCTTCACAGCTTTGAATCATGTTACTGCCAAAACTGCTTCACAATGTCACACTTTATTCCAGCCCACGTAATAATATAGATTAGATTTCTACCACTTTATAAGCCCATTTTACTACACTATAAGTTGTTGGTTTCATTCTTGTGGGACGTTACATAAAGCTGAGCAACAGTAACCAAAGGGGTTGGAGTTTTAGAGAAGGGTCAGTTCATTGTTTCTAGTTAATTAGCTCTCTTGCTCATCCAGCCTGATAAACACGCTAGCTAAACAAAGACATCTGAAATCTTATTGAGAAGGTCAATTAAACCGAAGACAGCATGAAGCTAGCGCAATAAAAGAGAGGTGTGGCTCAAACTCAAGCCAATTCACATCAGCTCTTCTGGGGCCCGGAGCCTATGAGATTTTGATCCGGGAGTGCTTTGCCTGCCAATGCCGGCTCTGACAAGATCCCGGGCAAGGGCGAGCAGGACACACTGATCCGAGTCGAGACCTTGGCACAGCGCTGCTGACTGGCAATACTGATTTGTTCCCACGGCAACGGCCATGCGTGGTTTGTCGTGCTGAACACATGCAGGATGGGAGGAATCAGACATCATACTGTATTTGAACCAGCTCGCCATCCGTGCTGAGCAGCTACACGGCACGATCTGAACATAATGATCTCCATATTTTGATCAAATGGAAACAGCTCTATTGTGCTTCGCCTGGTAAAACAAAGAAAAAACATATTTTTTTATATAGCTGTCATTTGGTGGTGTTTTTTTCGTTTAGCCCACAGGATTTATTTGCTCATTACTTTGTCAAGATCTCTTTATTCTCAATGTAAAATGAGTGTAAATTGCTCTTCGAGTCTCCTGCTGTGTGAGTTCTGGTGCGAATTGAGCCAGCCGAGCCAGATGCTTCGCAGAGTATCACCGCGTCTCCTGAGACTGTGAGTCTGCAGTGGAGCTTTTAATCAAAAACCTGCATGTCAGTGAGAGCCGAGGAAACAGATCTTCCTCTTCATCAACATGTCCCCCTGACTTTCATTAGACGCTATCTAGATATACATTTATTGGAGCCAGCTGTTATAATGATGCAAGATAGAAGAGCAAGAGCCCTCGAACAATACAAACTGAAAATAAAATGTCAGGCTAGCCCAGAAAAAAAGAAATGCACTGTATATACTGTATATTTATGGAGACATTTCTAGGTTAATTTTAATTCCTTTAACTCTTTCCCCACCAGAATTTTTTTTTTAAAAGTTGGCTGTTCCCCACCAGCATTTTTGATCAGTTTCACAAAAATTTCATGGCCCCCAGAATATTTTGTTGTATGAATATCTGCAATATGTCAAAAGAAAGAACAGAGCCTCTGCTTTTTTTATCTACATCTGAATGTGGGTAAGTTTCATTTAAAAAAGCTAAATTTTAAACATGATGCTGAGAAAATTGTGTTTTTGTCATAGACTACGGATTCAGCATGATGATCAAAACATCCATCAACACCCCAAAGCTTCACAGTCCTATAGCTCGTCCTGGGTCGACATTTCATTCAGTAACATTAGACAGTTTTGATTTATATGCTGTTTAATGTTGGTGATCATGTTATTTTACATATGCATCTGTTTACATGTGATATCGCTTGTTTCTGCATCTTCGCCTGTGTTTAGATCAGGAGATCGAGTCTGTCTTTGTTCTTACAAAAAAAGATTCTGTATTGCAACTATTATTTGCATTACTATCATTAAGATGCTTTAAATTAAAAACATCTGTTAAATGCACAACATAATGAAAATCTAATAGAAAACGAATACAAAAATTATGCATTACAATATTGCGTTACTCCCTAAAAAAGTAACTAATTGTTTAACTTAGTTACTTTTTATGGGTTCCATTACTTTTGCATTACTTTTTGTTATCTGGGATAGGCTTGCTTGTTTGTTTTTATTAACACAAAAAAAAAAAAGTCAATTTTTGGCAAATGTAAAGGCCCTTTCACACCAAAAGTGAAATAAGCCTCAGGCTGAAGGAAATGTGAATTCAGATCTGTACAGTAGAGGGCGCAGCTCAAACAAACCTTCCAGCTGTGCTGTACATTCTGGATTGCAGAAGAATAGGAAAAAAATTAAACACAAATTTGATGTTTATCTAAAGTCCCTTTTGCTTATTAGTATGGCTGAATTGGATCATCAGAGGTCAACAGCCAAGACACTGGTTAATAAAGTGAGATTAAATACATAAAGTTCTAGATACTTATGAATGGGAGACTCGCTTATGGTGAACAAGCCCCGCCTTCTAAATGAAAGAGCCAATCATTGATTATTAAAGTCATCACGTCACTGCAGCTGCTGTTAGAAACTCTGGTTGCTATAGAAACAGGCAGTGACTGCGCATGCACATTACCTTTGTCCAGGCTAAAAAAATGCAGTTTTTTGTCATGACAAAAACAAAATGTATGAGACAGTTGTTGTCAGATTGCATTGGTGATTTCAAATATGAAATTTAATCGTAAGCTTGGCGAACAGTTTTGGAGAATTTGATGTTTCCCCAGATAGGAGCTGCACTTGCACGCCCAAGAGGCGTTTCAAAGATGGCCGCCGAGTGAAATGACTTGTCTTAAAGGGACTTTGATCCAGCCCAGCTGGTATGGATATGGTTTCTTTTTCCACTGTAGGGCTGATAACGGAGCTCTTTAGAATGTAATACAAATGCGTCAGTCATTGCCTTGGTAATGCAAGAGTTTACAGACGGTATGAGATGTAAATACTAAACGACCATATTTCTTTTCATTTTATTATTAGTTTGTGTTTATGTCACTTAAATAGTGTGCTTAGCCAGCTACAGAGAAACTGGCAGCCAGGCAACAGACAAGTGACCAATCCTGAGTGGCGACTTCACTACACTAGGACCGTTGCTTTTCACCCTGTACATGCTACCACTGGGAGATATTATTAGGAAGCATGGCGTTAGTTTTCATTGTTATGCTGACGATACTCAGCTCTATATTTCTTCACGCCCTGACGAAACTTACCAATTCACAAGATTAACGGAATGCATAACTGATATAAAAAATTGGATGACTAGTAATTTCCTGCAACTTAATTCAGAAAAAACTGAATTTTTAATCATTGGACAAAAAAACTCCACAAGTAGTAACCTAGAATATTGTCTAACACTCGATGGCTGCTCTGTCAAGTCCTCGTCGTCAGTTAGGAACCTGGGTGTGCTCTTTGATACCAATCTCTCATTTGAAAGCCACGTTTCTAGCATCTGTAAAACTGCATTCTACCATCTTAAAAATATATCTAAATTACGGCACATGCTTTCAATGCAAAATGCTGAACAGTTAGTTCATGCGTTCATGACCTCAAGGCTAGATTATTGCAATGCTCTACTGGGTGGTTGCCCTGCTCGCTTAATAAATAAACTGCAGCTTGTCCAAAACACAGCAGCTAGAGTTCTTACTAGAACCAGGAAGTATGACCATATTAGCCCAGTTCTGTCAACACTGCATTGGCTCCCTATTAAACATCGCATACATTTTAAAATCTTGCTGATTACTTACAAAGCACTAAATGGTTTAGCTCCCCAGTACTTGAGTGAGCTCTTAACGCATTATACTCCATCACGTCTATTGTGGTCTCAAAATTCTGGCCAGTTGATAATACCTAGAATATCAAAATCAACTGCAGGCGGTCGATCCTTTTCCTATTTAGCACCTAAACTCTGGAACAGTCTTCCTAGCATTGTTCGGGAAGCAGACACACTCTGTCAGTTTAAATCTAGACTAAAAACATATCTCTTTACTATGGCATACACATAGAACATTATTAATTTATATTATTCAAATCAGTTAAATGATTGTTTTAGGCTGCATTAACTAGGTCAGCCGGAACCGGGAACACTTCCCATAACACCTGATGTACTCGTTACATCATAAGAAGAATGGCATCTACGCTAATGTTAGTCTCTCTGTTTATCCCGAGGTTTACTGCAGTTGGCCGTATCCGGGCCATATCCGGACCAGATGGTGGACCTTAGCCTGGACATGACGAACGCATCCCTGAAGTGTCTGCAGAGACCGTGTCAATTAAACTCCCCCCTGTAAATGCCGCATCGACACGACATCCTCATTAAACCCGTCCCCGGCGTGACAACTCCAATCTTTCGAATAATCCTACGAATATGTATTGATCTAATATGACTTCTGACCTGTAATGTTGGCAGAATCATAATCATACACTATTTGTTCGTCGGCCAGAGGAGAACTGGCACCCTGACTGAGCCTGGTTTCTCCCAAGGTTTTTTTCTCCATTCTGGCCCTGATGGAGTTTTGGTTCCTTGCCACCGTCGCCTTTGGCTTTTGGCTTGCTTAGTTGGGGACACCAAATTTTCAACTATATTACTGATCTGCCTGCATTGACACTATATGATAATTGAAATGAGCTGGATGACATCACCGTTTTCACCAGAGCGGCTGTACAGCTGAATCAAATTCTGTTGCATTATTTTCCTTATAAGCTGCTTTGAAACAATTGGCATTGTAAAAAGCGCTATATAAATAAAGGTGACTTGATTTGATTTGATTATACAAGCACGATTCAGATTAGACAACCGTGCTGAGAATTCCAGGCAGAGAATGGTTTGTAATCCTGCCGTGCTGAACCAAACTCAAGTGGAAACACAACTGGAACCAATCCTTACCATTCTTAGAACCGTTCGGCTGAACGCTGGAAAAGTGGCTTTAGATTTCAAATAAATCAGTCGTACCACTGCAGAAATAAACTGTGCTGCTTCAGAAAATTTGGGAATTAACATTCCCTACTTTGGTGCATGAAAAGCATTTATTTCAGTTACTTCAGGACTCCATATCCCAAAACTGATGTTTACTGTTAACTGTAGCTATGCTTGAGGTATCACATTTGTGGAAAGGATACTAAAATGGAGTGATTTTTGGAATAGTACAAGCCAATATAAATCCAATAGGCTTTCATCTAGTCATCCAAACCTACAGACACCTGACTTCTGAAAAGCGTGATATTTCTTGTGTGGATAAGCCTGTGAAAGTCCATTTACCACCTTCTGTCTGTACTTGGCCACACCATCCGATTCTTCACTGTTCTGGCAGCAGGCTTTATCCTCATTTACCATGTAAGCAGATTCAGGCATTACAACAGACTAGCTGTGGATGTACAGTCTGTGAGACCTGCTAACTATAACCGCTGAAGAGAGTTTTGCAGGGTTTTCTGTCTACGTCTGGGTGCCCTAGAGCAGAAGGAGCTCAGAAAGAGGTTAGCAGTGTGTGTTATCCAGATAGCAGGAGTCTGAGCTGAGAGTTAAGAGGCGTAAAAGCTGTTGAAATGAATAAGTAGAGATGATCCGAGCGAGAGTGACAGGAAAATGACAAATCTGATAATACTTTCTGTTTGGGTGTGATTAGCACAGCCATGAGCAATTTGTTTGCCATTAGAATCTATCTATCAGACAAAGGACTGTACCTGTGCTATATTCATTTAAACCTGCAGGTGTGTTCTTGTAGGGGAGACTGACAGCAAAACATGTTCAGTCATTAGCTGCGTTTACATGGACCCTAATAATCCCATTGCAATCGGACTACTAGCACAGTTGGAATGAAAAAGTCACATGTAACCACGTCAGTCGGAATGAATTGGCCAAATCCGATGGTGGTTTAAACCTTTTGTAATCCGATCGAGAGAACATGTAAATACTTAATCAGATTGAAAACCGAAACTAGAAAGTACTGCAGATGTGCAATGATGTAGAGATGGCGTAATGACGTATGAAACAAGGAACGAGTCAAGTCGTGTCATTCTAAAATTTTCCTTCCACTCATCATCTGTGAAGTGTAGCAGGACAACATCCCATCAGTCCTTGGCCGTTTTTTCAATACCAATTACGCGAACTTCGGACTTGCGTGCTTGGTAGTTCGGACTTGCCAAGTTCGACTCAGGAGAACTAACTCCCGAGGAAGGGAGGACGCAAATCCGGTAATTCTGCAAATGGAACAGAAACGTTCATGATAACGTCACTCAGCTCGCTCTGGCTACTCCAGTTATCTCTGTATGTACATTTTAGGCAACAATAAAACGAAATATGTTATAAAACACCACTCTGCCTCTTTTCATTTTCATTTAAAAAATCTTAAACATATTAATAGCCACACAAATGTGGTTCAGGCAACGCGCACATTGATTATCTTCACTGCATGTATATTTATAACAAAACGAAATATAAAACACAACCCTGCCTCTTTTCGTTTACATTTAAAAAAATATTAAACAAATTAATATGTGGTTCAGGCAATATGTGTGCATATATATGATTATCTTCACTGTAATAAAATTAAATTTGACATAAAACACAACCCTGCTCTTTTTGTTAAATGTTTTTGTTAAATAGCCATTATAAAAGTATAAGTAAAAGGTATAAGAAGCTATACAATAAGAAATTAGTCAAACATACAAAGTCAGCGCTCTAGTAGGCTACAACGGTAAAGTTAAATATCCTAAATTTATAAAGTTATGAAATTTATCTTTGCTCTCAGCCAAAACGATTTGCCAGGGAACAAATTATAGATTCATGAGACCAAAGATCGCCAGTTAGATCTACACAAGACGAATTATATCTCATGTTTAACCAGTACAGAGACATCAGAGCCAGCAGAAATGTCAGAAGGACTAGCCGAGGAAAGGCTGCTCTTTCAAATAGGCGCTATCTTTCTAAATGAACCACAGATTTGATCTTTAAACAAGTACATTCTCGCCTGAAAAACTCTTAAAACTACATTTTGTGACACATTAACGGTAGTATTTTTAAATGATGCGGGTTTTCTCATCTGCTATTGAAGCTTGCTGGTTGGTGCGAGATGCATTCTGGGATACCTGTCTGTCTCAAGGCACCTCTCGATGCATCCTCGATAAAAGGGGCGGATCAAGAACACATCCGGGGATTTGAACTGTACTTGGCTAGATGTGAACTTTGAATTGGAACAGTACTTGGGCAGCGACTGATGAGGTTTCACAAGTCCACAAGAACACAAGTACAGACAAGAACGCATATTGAGAAGCGGCTCTTGTTTTGAACTCTCATCCACAGACGCCTTGTTTGGGGCACAGGAAGGGGCGTTTTTACTGCTTGATTAATATAAGCAGCATGTGCTTGTCGTCTCCTAATTAGGACCCGGAATCAAAGAAAAGAAGCAATTTAGGAGGATAGTATGTACAAACAGCGGGAAACACTGTATATTTGTGCAGTGCACAGTCACACGTCAAAAAAATCTATTCTGATTTGAAGCTTGTGACATAAACACGCACAACCCAATCACTTTATTTAGCGTTCGTGTAAACACTACGTTCGGATTCATAAATCGGAATTAATTCACTCCGATTGAAACAAAAGGTGTCCATGTAAACGTAGCTACTGATGACACATTAACCATAAGCTCAAAAGAATCCTGTCTGTTCCTGAGAAAAGCAAGTTTGTTCGCTTAACTTTGTGACAAACGGTCAACAAACAGATATGAAGTCATCGCAGACATTTTATTCAAGACAACTTTTAATCATGTTTAGAATAATATTAAGTGTCATCTTTTAAGAACCCAGTGATAATGCCAGATGCCTTTTTCAACAGCAATTAATTTAATGAGATTCTGCCTGTGGAGGAGGGATCATTGGGTAATGGCTTGTTAGAGTCCGGTGCAATGAGAAGGCTATATGGATAAAGGCACAGATGACAGCATAGCCCCATTTCTGCAAAGGACATGGATGTGTTATCTTCAGTTATGCTTTAGGTTATCTAATACTATTCTTATTCTTTCTCTTAAAGCAAATCTTTAAGAGAAACAAAACTGAGATATGTCTCATGATTTTATCTCTATCTAAAAAGGGGAAAAAAACAATCCATCCTCACTACAATTTTAATCTGTAATTCACTACAATTTCAGTATTTTCTCACTATAATTTCATCTGCATTGAAGGATATTCTATGGATTATTAAGGATTAATATAAAACTGTATTTGCAGATGGTAAGGAACAAGCTCTTGGTGTTTTCACACTGTATATCTCCCATAATCATAGGGTTACTTAGATTTATTTTCCAGTACAGATTAATAATTACTAAAAATAATATTCATGAACCTAATTCAAATATCATAATATGAAACTAACATAACCTGAATACCTTTAGATATCCATGCTACATATTATAAAAGACTTAAAGTCTAATAGGACTAGAAAACGATGATGTTTCCAAGCAATACATGGATTTTTCCAGCAGTGGCCCTTAGAGTCAGTTGGTTTGGCAACACTATCAATGGCTTGACCACATTTAGTTTCTAAAGGATTTGCATGTAATGCTGCAACCAAACACACACACACACACACACACACGTCTGGTTTACTTTCTTTGTGGGGACTCTCCATTGACGTAATGGCTTTTATACTGTACAAACTGTATATTCTATCCACTTACACTAACCCTACTCATCACACAAAACTTTCTTCATTTTTACATTTTCAAAAAAACTGATTCTGTATGATTTATAATCTTGTTTCCTCATGGGGACCTCAATTTAGATCCCCACGGTGACACGAATCCCCATGAGTCAGTGTGCATTCAGGTTGAAGTCCCCACCGGGATAGAAAAACATGAACACACACACACACACACACACGTATTTAAATAGGCAAATGCTTAAGAGTCTATGATTGGATAATTATTGCAGTGATTATTATGTTTCTAGCGTGTTTTATGTTTGGCAACAGTTCTTCAAACCCTAATTGATGGAGTGTGTATCTTTTCATCTCTTAAACAACCAAGTAGGAAGACACATCATGGCTCAAATTGTGAAAGAATGGTTGGGAGGGAGCATGATGAATCATTTTCACACATGAATCGGCACCTCTGAGTCCAGACCTTAAATTCATTGAAAGTCTTTGGGATGTGCTGGAGGAGACTTTACAGAGTGCTGGACCCTTGCATTGTCAACACAAGATCTAGACCAAAAATTGATGGAAATAACATTACATTTATTTTCATAAAGAGATCATATATTTTTGGTCAAGATCTTGTATTTGAGCCAAGCAGCAACCTCCCGCGGTCTCTCTTGAAACCAACACGGAAGTGACTTAAACCGCAATTCATCGACTGGCCACTAGAGACAGGCTCCAAAAGGGAGTCAAATCTGTATCTCCCCCATGTTAAAATGCCCAACTTTACAGCAGAAAACAATATGTTTACAGCCAGGTACAAAAAGTGGTTTTGGTCTATACAGCTAATTTTGCCCTTCGTGACAACTGTGAGGGGGGTGAATTTTTTTATAACTCATCCATTTAAATTATATATAGCCTTAAAGTTCTGCATAATTAAGGGCGTGGCCACTTGAGTGACAGGTGGATTGCCACTATGGTCAAGCTAGACGGGCGTGGTTTCAGCAACCAGGCACCTCAGCTCCACCCACGTCCCGCCTCTTTGCCCATTGTCAGTTATCCGGGAGTGACGCGTGGTGACACGCTGCCAAGATGGTGACGGCCGACTTTAGGCTTCAAAAATGCTCTTCAGAAACCTACGGGTGACGTCACGGACACTACGTCCATATTTTTTTACAGCCTATGATTTAAGCCTGATGAATCTTGACATTGCCATCCTGGAATATGTATATACTGTAGGTCCAGGTAAAGGGTGTGGGGTCCCGGCGGCCCCTCTTATATATACACACATATGTGTGTATAGTACCATTCAAAGGTGATGTCAAATAAATGCAGCCTTTGTGAGTATTCTAGAGAAAAGTATTCTATTATTCCCCATGCCGGCCTATATTCTCCAACATACAGTTTGTCTTTACCTCTAGAAAGCTGCAGTTTAACCTATAATTTAGAGTTCTTGGATAATAAACAGACAACCTGGAGTTAAATAAGATTTAAACTGACCGCGTCATAGGGTGACACAAAATGAGAATCTTCAACCACAATATGAGCAACCACAGAGCCTGATCCATTTATGCCCCCTGTACTAGTTCATAAAACAGCCACCCTGAGCCTAGAAATGCTGTCTGGGGCTGTGTATACAGCATGACAAATAGCTTACCCTGCTTTTAGCTCAGTTCAATAAGGCCCAAATTGCCACTTACACGATTTTGCTGAGAGTATGGCAGATGCGGTTGAGACAGACTGTGCAGCCTTGTGTCGAAGCAATTTGGGTCCCACATTTCAAGCAGGTAAATGCAGCGATGGAGCTAATTTTATAGACAGCTGTGAATAAAATAGAGTTTTCAGTAGATGCCTTTATTAAATCGTGGTGCTCACTGTCTGTCTCGCTTTCAGTAGATGCCAGCGGTATCTGAAAATATCCTCGGCTGTCTCCATTTCTCATGAACCATGAATTGCATGTAACTAATAGTAGACAGATCTTTATGGAGCTTTATATTTCATGATACTGTCCATCATCACAATGCTTGAGATGCTCAGTTTGAGCGAGAGAGCCGCTCATCTGAGCTGTGTGCTGAAGCAAGCCTCGTTGGGGTAATTTACAAGCTCACAGCAGCAGTATTTCTTGATGCTAGGTCAATTGGCATGAAGACCTGGATGCTGACCATGCCTCTGTAAGTTCCTTGTCTCTTTAGGAGATTAAAAGAGCATTCACTAACAGAAATAATCTGCATTTACCCCATATAATCCTGAGAATATTACTTATATTACAGAATGTAGTGATGGGAAGAACCCCTTCTGTTTTACCAAAAACAAGCCTAACTGAGTACATAAAGCATTAAAATGTGACATACAGTGTATAATTAATTCTATAATGATTAAAATACTTAAAAGAATATCCAAATCCACTACTGTTTTTGCAGTTCCTTTTATAAATGTTTTAATTTTCCTTATTTTTATTTCGTGATTATTTTAATTCCCTTTTCTATGTAAAGCACTTTGAATTACCATAGTGCATGAAATGTGCTATATAAATAAACTTGCCTTGCCTTTATTTCAAATAAATGCTGTTCTTTTGAACTTTCTATTGATCAAAGAAAGTTTCCACAAAATATTGAGCAGTATAACTGTTTTGAACATTGATAATAATAAGAAATGTTTCTTAAAGCAAATCATCATATCTGAATGATTTCTGAAGGATCATGTGACACTGAAGACTGGAGTAAAGATGATGAAAATGCAGAGCTTGTCCCAAACAGGCCAGTGCTGAATCTTCACGAAAGTTTATCATTTGCTCGTGTTTAAAGCCTTGCAAAAAAGCAGCGCACAAATAGGCCACTGAATTGAGTTTTCTTTTACTTATTTTTGTGCTTCAGTAGATAAAGTTCTGTCTATGGTTTTGCACAAATGGGCTTCATCTTAATAGAGTTTATTACTGTTTCTAAATCATGTTACTTTCAACCGAGTGTCTGTTACATCACAACACTGGAAAATAGAGCGCAAAACACTTACTCACGTGCAATAGCGAATGGACATTGATACGGTTTCCTATGCAATGACGTTAGCCAATCATAACAGTGGCCGTTTACTGACAAGCCTTAAAAACTGATCATTTCAGACAGAGGGTCAAAATCAAGGGTAAAAATAATCAATTTTTCGATTCTCGCAAAAAAAATATTAACATTGAACCTCAAGTAACATATTAAAATAATAAAAAAATCCATGTCATGACCCCTTTAATAAAATATATTGACTCAACATTCACATTTATATGTTTATTAAGTAAGTAGCCTTGGAAAAAGAATAATATACAAAACATAATATACGCAAAATACAAGTATATTGCACTGTTAGTATTTTAATCATGCTAACACAGCTTGTAATAAATAAAAGTGATTTTCGTATGTTGCTGCAAGCCATTCAAAAATCCCAATATGAAAGCGAAAGATGTAAACAAACCAAATAACATTTTTAAGCAACCCGGGGCACCTTGAACAGTCAATATTCTGATTCATTTTTGCTTCTCACATGCATGGCTGCTTGATTTTTGTGTGCGAAACGCACCTACAGGCTGCCATTACAGCTCCATCTGTGACCAAAACTCATTTCTCTGTTTGTCTTCGTGCTGTGTATATTTTACAGCCAGTGATTTGCGATTGGTGTTTGGTCGGGTGTTTGCATATGTTATTGATTTTCTCCTAAGTGCTCAGGGTGCAGAAAGGAATAAATAATCTGTGCAAAATTATTGCCTCCATGGCAAGTTCAGCTTTGTTTGCGGAGGCTCCCTGGTGCGCTTTTTTAATCACACTGTGTTAATTGTAGCCTGAATTCACCAAAGCCAGCAAGACTGCTGTAGGATTACAGGATCTTTGAGGCATGCAGTGTAAAGGCCTGTTTCATTCGCTTGAGAAAAAGTAAACATGAATTCACATTCAGTGAAAATCTGCCAGGCCCTCTCCGCCACCCCCACACACACCCATGAATCCATGTCAATGCAGATAAAATGTAAGATGCTGCCTCTCTGCATCCACAGCTGAGCTACTGCACCTCCTCAATGTTCTCTTGAATCTAACAAGACTCTTGACCTTCCATAATGCAAGTGTATTTCTGTCTTGTGAGGTGAGGTGAGATAACCCATTGCTAGATGTATTAGTGAATGTAAAGTATCAAAATATATTATTATGTAATTTAATGTTTTTAAGGTTGGGATACAGATTATTTTCATTTGGTTTAAGGGAACTGAAAATTAAGTTAAATACGATAGAAAAGAAAAATAATATCTTTTTAACACAAAAGACTGAAAAACCAACAGCAAGAATTTCTTAAAATAATAATAATTTTTTTGATAATAAGTGAAATTAAATATTTTTTATTACAACCTTTATATATTGTAATAATATAAAATCTTTGTAATTTCATATAAAATAAGATTTAAAAACAGATTTTACCAACTACTAATTATATATTACCAACTATCCTAAGAAATTCTGTAATTAAATAATGAATGTATGAATAATGAATAATATAATTTAATTAAAAATGATAACATTTATTTATTATTAAAAATATATATAATTTACAGTATTTATTAATAAATTAGACAAGATTTATACAAAGCACTTGGACCTCAATGAAATTAGACAACTAAGTTGATTGACATGAAAGAAATGCTCAGATTTTTGAGCACATGATAGATCTGTCTGTGTGTTGCATGTAGGCCAGACAAGACGTGAGCAAGAGTCCCTGGGAGGGATGTTTAAAAAAAAATCATGCTGTGGGCAGCCTTGTCTGAGCTGATGAGAGTCTGACTGAAACCGCAAAAACGTTCCAAAAAAATGTCATCTAAAGGTGAAGTGTGTGAAGTTTTTAATGATAAAATACCTTCTTCTATCCCAGCATGCACAGACAACTACAAGTACACAGTTTGTTGTTTCATATTTGGCTCTTTTAAATTTCTCTCTACTGGAGAAAAATGCTTTTCGTCCACATAATCACCACATCTACTAGCAGGAGCTAATTGAGCTAAGCTAACCCAACTGAATTAGCCTTTAGCTAACAGGATTTCAAATCACAAGCTGCGCCCGAAATAATAATTACATTGCGACAGATATAAAAGTATGTTCTATATAGTATAAATGTAATCCGGACATTAGTCTCAGCCTCAGACGTCACGCCCACGGACACACCCACGAACGTCTGATGCATATGGCACACTTAAACACTTCAGGAGTTTCGAAGTCGTCATCTGATTGGTTGAATTCTACAGGATTTCCGGGAGACGTGTGTGTCACGTTCTTTAACAGTCTGCCTGGAAACAAAGATGCTGAAGCCAAACCCCTTCATGGAAAAAGAAAGCCGTCGTGTTTATAACTGTGACAATGAGCGTTTATCAGGATCAACTAGACGCTGGATTTTCAAAAGTATGTGAAATATAAAGTTCGCGGCATATACTCTTTAAAATACGTCTAAGAGTTTTACACACTGGTTTGTTATTGTAGGGACACCAACGTTACATTTTCACACCCCTAAACATGACGTGAAACAAAACGAACTGTGATTGGTTGCTTGAAACATCAATCAGATGCCCTCTGGGCGGTCCTTGGCCAATGAAAGCTGCTATGGAGTCCAGACCTTCTGCCGTTGTGGTGAGAAATCGCGTCCCCCCAGGAATCGGGTCTCCTTTAGGACACCGAGTGATCCCATTGGTTCATCTGACTTTTAATGGGTAGTATTTTTAACGCCTGATTACAATTCCTGCAAAATCACATTATGATTTATATAGTTTATAATGCGTTATAGTGACTATTAATGTCTTTTAAATTACATGGTTCATATACTAGTATATAACAAGCTATACACTCACCTAAAGGATTATTAGGAACACCTGTTAAATTTCTCATTAATGCAATTATCTAATCAACCAATCACATGGCAGTTGCTTCAATGCATTTAGGGGTGTGGTCCTGGTCAAGACAATCTCCTGAACTCCAAACTGAATGTCAGAATGGGAAAGAAAGGTGATTTAAGCAATTTTGAGCGTGGCATGGTTGTTGGTGCCAGACGGGCCGGTCTGAGTATTTCACAATCTGCTCAGTTACTGGGATTTTCACGCACAACCATTTCTAGAGTTTACAAAGAATGGTGTGAAAAGGGAAAAACATCCAGTATGCGGCAGTCCTGTGGGCGAAAATGCCTTGTTGATGCTAGAGGTCAGAGGAGAATGGGCCGACTGATTCAAGCTGATAGAAGAGCAACTTTGACTGAAATAACCACTCGTTACAACCGAGGTATGCAGCAAAGCATTTGTGAAGCCACAACACGCACAACCTTGAGGCGGATGGGCTACAACAGCAGAAGACCCCACCGGGTACCACTCATCTCCACTACAAATAGGAAAAAGAGGCTACAATTTGCACGAGCTCACCAAAATTGGACAGTTGAAGACTGGAAAAATGTTGCCTGGTCTGATGAGTCTCGATTTCTGTTGAGACATTCAGATGGTAGAGTCAGAATTTGGCGTAAACAGAATGAGAACATGGATCCATCATGCCTTGTTACCACTGTGCAGGCTGGTGGTGGTGGTGTAATGGTGTGGGGGATGTTTTCTTGGCACACTTTAGGCCCCTTAGTGCCAATTGGGCATCGTTTAAATGCCACGGCCTACCTGAGCATTGTTTCTGACCATGTCCATCCCTTTATGACCACCATGTACCCATCCTCTGATGGCTACTTCCAGCAGGATAATGCACCATGTCACAAAGCTCGAATCATTTCAAATTGGTTTCTTGAACATGACAATGAGTTCACTGTACTAAAATGGCCCCCACAGTCACCAGATCTCAACCCAATAGAGCATCTTTGGGATGTGGTGGAACGGGAGCTTCGTGCCCTGGATGTGCATCCCACAAATCTCCATCAACTGCAAGATGTTATCCTATCAATATGGGCCAACATTTCTAAAGAACGCTTTCAGCACCTTGTTGAATCAATGCCACGTAGAATTAAGGCAGTTCTGAAGGCGAAAGGGGGTCAAACACAGTATTAGTATGGTGTTCCTAATAATCCTTTAGGTGAGTGTAGATTGTGAAATCAAGCATTTCTCGTTCTTACTGTTTTTTTAGTTAGCTTATGAACTAGCATAGCATACATCTACCCGATTTGCCTGCTAATGTAGCTTATATTATATTAGGTAGCCTATGTTTTTTGCTTCCAATATAGTTCCCAATTACATGTTTCAAATGAATGATGTTTGTGTGTACTTAGCATGACAATTAATTTGTTAAACATGTATTATAGTATTATTATAGCCTATACTGTACCACATTAATATCATTGTGTGAAATTAATAATAAATTACTTTTACAGAACATAATATGTTGCAACAATCCTTATCCTTATAAAAAAATATTAATTTTATATTTCAAGCATGTTGTTTGTGCACTTAATGTAATAAACATCATACAATAGTTAAATAGGTAATAATTAGGCAAGACATCGCGATAACAACTTTTGATCAGGCATTGGGTCCTAAAGGAGACCCGCAATCATGTGTACTCTGAGTATAAGGAATGGCGGTACTGACCACACATCTTACAAGATAAGATATTTGTCAATGACGCTCAGGATCTGTTGCGCACCAAGTCCTCCGTCATCGTCCTGTCAGTCATCTCTCCTCATGTGATAAGTGAAATCTGAAATAAGTTAGCATATTTGGATACAGCCACATACTTCCAGGTAGTCTTTTGCTAGCTAAGCAACTACCTTTGAGATGAATAGTAATGATAAGGGATAGCTTTCTACAGGTATTATAGGCCTTGTTGAGCTAACCATCCAAGCCTTGACCTCCTGGTCTATTTTTGTAATTCTGTAAAGAGATTATACCATTTTTGTTGGAACAATCTTTGCTATCCCACAGACTAATCTTAGCTTTTTCATGCAGTCAAACAACACAGACCTGAAATCTGAATACAGAAAGTCAGTTGGTGGATGAGAGTACATCTGTAAAATAAACATGTGGGAGAATAAACATTAATACATGATCACAGAAAGAGAGAGAAAGATCGCCTTTAGCAGAGTAATACAACCTAGTTAACATGACTGAAACACTTAATCTGAGGGACTCGGTAACATCTCTCAGTAGAGAGAACTGCTTTCATTTTAGACTTCAGAACATGAAGTGCCCTGACGGATGGGTGTCTTGTAAAGATCAGAGCCATACTTTCTTAGTTTGGGAGAGTATAATGCACAAAGCAGCGACGTGCACAATGTAGTGGTGCTCGTTTCTAACATACACTATTATGGAAGTGCCCAATGGCACAAAACCGAAACCTTCTCGGCTGTCAGAAAGCACCTCTCTGCAGACTGCAGAAGTGGAGCATCACAGAGGCGAGAAGAAAAGAACAAAGTGACAGGGACGGTCTTATTTCCTAGGTTTTTTCGGGGAGCAGATGCAGGCAATCTCATTTAGTGTTGAACATGAGACGAGACGTGCCTCCTCTCTCGCTTGCTTTCACTCTGGCTTTATCTCTCTCGCACACGCAAACTTGTTGGTGTCTGATCATGTGGGCTTTGCTTGAGTTGTAGAGAGCTGCCACTCATCCAATGGTTATGGAGTGACAAAACCCTTGGCGGTAATTTCAGCAAAAAGCTTGGCAGCGTAGAGGAGGACTGTGGCTGAATGCGATTGGCCCCCAGATGCCTCTTTTGGAAGATGGCAGCATAGGCAGCTTGAAAAAATGCATTGAAATTTTCAGAGCACGAGAAGGAACGAGTGGAGTTGGAGAGAAACTGAATTTCCACAGGTGCGATTTTGGAGTTGGATTAATTTCAGAGCCTTCGGGTGCATATTTTAAGACAAAAGTGGTGTTGTGAATTAGCCAAACGAATGATTTGTTCCTTGATTTTTGTAGACATGCAGTCTGGAAATCAGTATGTAGAGCTCACAAGACAAATGCAAAAATATACATACATTACTGCTCCAGTTCGGACACACAAGAGACCCAGTGAAAGGCTTCTCATTTCCAGCATATTATTAAGGCCATAATCAACTGGGTATCACGGTCCTCCCTTTGTCCCTTATGTGGTTGTAATTACACTGATATGCAAGTAAAGTGATTTTCGCTCCCTGCAGAATGAACACCACCTCTTTAACCATCCAGTCAGGTCGCTCAGGGAGCCACACGCAATTTCCATCCTCATTCAATTCAATTGCTGGAGCATGCAAATGGGATTTCTCATTGTTTGCTTGACTGCTCTAATAGTAGTTCTTATTTGCAGGACATCACCTTATAACCACAATGCATAATATGTAAATACATGAAGTCATGTCATAATTTCATATATTATCTGATATGTTTAATTCATGTCAGATACTACTGTATATGGAATCATTTTGTTCTTTAGTGCTCTATCTTGGTATAATATCTCGACATTACTGAATCTCTCTACTGATTTGACGGTATACTTAAGCCGTCACCAACTATTTTTGTGAAAAATTCGAAATATGCTTGAAACAAAAAACAAAAACAAATATTAAGGTAACTTCAATAAAGATGATTTGTTAAAGTTCAGCTAAATATATAAATTGCGATTATACAGTATAGCCTATATAATTATAAATTCTATTGTCCCTCCCATATTAAAATGTAAGTAAAATGTATGACTAGATTATTTTCTGCAACCCACATAAAATACATATGAATATTTTTATACTTAAGTATTCATATGTAAAATATATGTATATAAAAATGCACAATTTTATATAAATATTCATTCACATTTATAATTTTTTTTTTTATAGATTAACTTAGTATTATATGAATGTTAGGGTAATTTTAATAAAATTAATTTGCTAATGTTCAGCTAAATATATAAAGTACAATATACAGTAGGTCTAAATTATAAATTCTATTGCCCCTCCCACATTAAAATGTATTATTTTATGCAAGCATCATAAAAATGAATATTTTTCTATAAACATTTTATACACACACAATCACATACACGTAAAATGCATTTGCATATGTATAAAAATCTACGCAGGTGCATATTTCATATGCATAAAAACACTCAAATACATTAACCTGGTACTATATAAATGATTTGACAATATTCAGCTACGTAACATTAAAGGGTGTCAAGTTAGTACACGAGAGACAACATTCATTCCATTTGTGGAATATCTAGAGCATGTTCAGCGGGAGAGAGGTGAGTGTAGGTGTTCATGGGTAGGTGGAATAACCGCCCTTATCTATTTTTCTGCTCTGAGTTTGTTTGTACGTGCAAAGCCAGGCTATTTTAAAAGTTTAAAGTATGAAGTACTTCGTAAATGAGAGATGCAGCAAATCCAATTCTGTTTCATGCATTAGCATATATATATTTTGTGCCTAACTGTGTTAAGGTATTTTTACATAACTTCCAGTCTCTTCTCAGTTGCCCCACATTAAAAACGGAATCTGAGCAGGGCACCAGTACTTCACTGTTTTGGGTACTTCTGAGATTGGGCATGAGAGATGGCCAGTGCCCTGCTGAAAAATCCAGCATTGGATTGGTTTTTGCATCATGGGATGCTGGTTGCTGGTTTGCTCTAACCAACATAGACAGTATTTTTTCAGTATTCAGGCAGTGTAGAGCCCGGGGCAGAACACAAGGAGAGGGAGCTGCTGTAAGCAACTTCAGCCAGGGCAGAAAATGAACCCATGGTCCCCTTTTCCTGGGATTAATTGAATTCTTGCTGCCGTTAAAGTGACTAGGAGAGCTGAGCGACAGCTAGAAATGCACTGAAAAGGTCTGGACTCTTCCTGTCTGTTGCACTGACTGCGACGATATCTTTCTTTGATGTGTGTTTCTTAGTGAGGAAGTGCTGCAGTGGACTGTGAAGGCTGTTACTTTAAATAGTGCCTTAAAAACTGCTTGACACTATTATGATTCCAAAAATAGAAAACCTCAAGACAGAATGTATAGGAAAGAAACATCATGCCTGAGATTGTCTCAATTGTTTCTTCTAGATCAATGATACTAAAATTAGATTTTCAGTAGTGCTGTCAAATCGATTAATTGCATCTAATATAAAAGTTTGTTTATATATATATATATATATACACATAACATTATGACCACTGACAGGTGAAGTGAATAACACTGATTATCTCTTCATCACGGCACCTGTTAGTGGGTGGGATATATTAGGCAGCAAGTGAACATTTTGTCCTCAAAGTTGAGTTAGAAGCAGGAAAAATGGGCAAGCGTAAGGATTTGAGCGAGTTTGACAAGGGCCAAATTGTGATGACTAGACAACTGGGTCAGAGCATCTCCAAAACTGCAGCTCTTGTGGGGTGTTCCCGGTCTGCAGTGGTCAGTATCTATCAAAAGTGCTCCAAGGAAGGAACAGTGGTGAACCGGCGACAGGGTCAAGGCTCATTGATGCACGTGGGGAGCGAAGGCTGGCCCGTGTGGTCCGATCAAACAGACGAGCTGTAGCTCAAATTGTTCAAGAAGTTAATGCTGGTTCTGATAGAAAGGTGTCAGAATACACAGTGCATCAGTTTGTTGTGTATGGGGCTGCATAGCCGCAGACCAGTCAGGGTGCCCATGCTGACCCCTGTCCACCACCGAAAGCGCCAACAGTGGGCACATGAGCATTAGAACTGGACCACGGAGCAATGGAAGAAGGTGGCCTGGTCTGATGAATCCTGTTCTCTTTTACATCATGTGGATGGCCAGACGCGTGTGCGTCGCTTACCTGGGGAACACATGGCACCAGGATGCACTATGGGAAGAAGGCAAGCCGGCGGAGGCAGTGTGATGCTTTGGGCAATGTTCTGCTGGGAAACCTTGGGTCCTGCCATCCATGTGGATGTTACTTTGACATGTACCACCTATCTAAGCATTGTTGCAGACCATGTACACCCTTTCATGGAAACGGTATTCCCTGGTGGCTGTGGCCTCTTTCAGCAGGATAATGCACCCTGCCACAAAGCAAAAATGGTTCAAGAATGGTTTGAGGAGCACAACAACGAGTTTGAGGTGTTGACTTGGCCTCCAAATGTAGTATGGTGCCAGATACCACAGCACACCTTCAGGGGTCTAGTGGAGTCCATGCCTCGATGGGTCAGGGCTGTTTTGGCAGCAAAAAGGGGACCAACACAATATTAGGAAGGTGGGCATAATGTTATGCCTGATCGATGTATATGCATATAAATATATAAACACAAACAGATATACTAATATATAGTATATATTATATAAACACACACTTTTATGTTAGATGCGATTAATCGGTTTGACAGCACAAATTTTAAGATCAGATAAAAACACAAACCATGCATATTCATTTAACA
Organism: Coreius guichenoti; assembly: GCA_039654105.1. Taxonomy (NCBI): domain Eukaryota; kingdom Metazoa; phylum Chordata; class Actinopteri; order Cypriniformes; family Gobionidae; genus Coreius; species Coreius guichenoti. The sequence continues at coordinate 3,653,922 of CM077181.1, read as the reverse complement.
GATGTGTTTTATGACTTGCTGTATGTCAACATTTCTCTTTTAAATTGAATTCTTTGAGAAACAAAGTTCTCCCAAACAGTTAAATAAATGGTGGTTGGTAAATGGTGCATTAATAGAGCTTAATCTTTAGCAAAAAGGTCACCTTCTTCAGTTGTGAGGCTTTGCCATAATTTCTACATATATGCTTAGATCAGACAGTCCTTCTAAATGTCCTTGAGAAGGTTTTGGTGATAACCTGCTTTTCTTGTCCACCTTTATTACCTGGCTATCCTGCATGGATCGGCATATCTGTTTACACAGGGCGAATGCACCTGTTCTATTCCACTGGCTTAATGTAAGCCATTCCTGTGGAAACCCTCGTACCAGATGAGTGAGTGTTTAGTTGCAGGTGTGCCAGAACTCATAACCTGACCAAGGATACTGCTTTTATCCAGATAGAGCTGTTATCAGCATGCTTGCAGCCGGCAGGCTTTAGCGGACCTCTCGAAAAGGGTTTCAAAAGGGTTTTCCTTCAAAGGAAGCAAAGAGAAAGTTTCACAAGGATTTAACCCTAAACAGGCCCCCTAGCTGTGGATTAGGTCATATGCAGGGGGAAGAACACAAGACGGTGCTGTGACAGAGACATTTTAGCATTTGTATTACCAGTCAGACCTCTTGAATCTGGCAGTGAAGCTATCTAAGGATTCTTTCTCAGGTATTCAACAACACGTCTAAGATGTTTCAATTTCATACTGTTCATAAGGTGAAAGCTCCTTGGTCTCTGAGCAATGAAATATAATCTCAAAACAAAATATACTTTTGTGAGCAACATGGGTGCCTGAGAGTCCTTTTGGGTAGTTGTCCACTTCAGCTTTGTGAAGAACAGAAAATAGTAACACTACTATCGGCTTAGATTCAACTGGAAGGAAATAAATGAGTAGAGGATGCAAGGATGCTTCTCATTCTTGCCACTCTATTACAAAGAGCAACATGCTGAAACTAATTTAAAACATTTCTATGCTATTCAACAACTGAGTCCACGCTAACTGTGCTCATTTAACACAAACTACATTAACAGTGACATCTAAAAATCATATTAAATGAGGAGTATCACAGTTATTATTCCCAGATTCTACAACTTTCTCAGAAATGCTTATCTGACGGAAGAACTGCAGCAAATAAGGCATGATACCGCTGTCTGAAACAAAAACAAAAAAAAAAAAGTTCTTAAATATTTCTTGTCCTCATTATTGCTTGTACACAACTGACAGTGTACCACACAGATACTTTACAGCCTTGAATTATTATCATTAGCTTTTGCTGTTTTAAGTCCTTAAACCTCTGGTACTGTTCGAGTGTTGCTAAAAATTAGTTTTTTTTTATTTCAATGAAATGATTGTACTATATTTAAGTTCGATAATATTTTTTTATTTAACATTTTGTATTTTTAGGGGATTTTATGGTACTAAATTATATTTATGCTGTAGTTTTAATCCATTTATTCACTTTTTGAGCATAGACCTAGAAATGAAATATACAACTTAAACGGTCATAAATCTTGAATGCTTTGGAGCATAGACTTTGGTCTCTTTTTAAAGAAGACACTTGGCAGATTATTGCTGAAGTGAAAAAAAGTTTTTAAAAAAAAAGTGAACTTGAAAAGTTATACAATTTTAGATTTATTTGCTGTGAAAAATGCAGAACATTTTTCTATTTTTATATGAAATATATATTTTCCAAAACATGTTTTATTCTAAAACTGTGAGAAAAATCAAAGCCATAAATCTAAACAAGCTGTGTTCCAAATTTGAGGTTGATATCTCAAAAAATGAGCTTTCAGTAAGATTTTGTTTAGGTGCAATACCAAATGTTTCCACTAGATGAAATTCATCTTCCATTCATTTCCAATGCCGTCATTTTTGACCGCAATCAATACAAGTGTGACTATTTATTTCAGGACCATTTCACCTTTTCGAATCATATCCATGATGTTTTGTGTGTGTGTGTGTGTGTGTGTGTGTTCACACAGCAAGTGCCAAAACCTTTATCAAGTTTCGTACCATTTCGATGAAGTAAAAAATTCGGTCAAAAGTGACCAAAACAGCACCAGAGGGTTAAATTAATATAATATAATATAATATAATGTAATTAATATGAGGTTTGTAAGGCTGCATTTACTTGATCAAAAATACAGTAAAAAAAGTAATATTGTAAAATACTGTAACAATTTTAAATAACTGTCATCTATTTTAATATATTTTCAAATGTAATTTATTCCTGTGATCAAAGCTGAATTTTCAGCATCATTACTCCAGTCTTCAGGGTCACATGATCAGAAATCATTCTAATATGATGATTTGCTGCTCAAGAAACATTTCTGATTATTAATGTTGAAAACAGATGGTGCTGCTTAATATTGTTGTGGAATCCAAGATACATTTTTTTCAGAATTCTTTGATTAGAAAGTTGATGAAAAGAAGAGCAATTATTTGAAATAGTAATCTTTTGTAACATTATAAATATCTTTACTGTCACTTTTGATCAACTGAATGCATTTGTAAAGAAAAAGAAAAAAAAAGCTAATATTATTAACATTTGTTTACATTTAGTTAACAATTGTTTATATTTAATTATATTAAAACCTTTAAAATAATATAAAATTATATAAACACATTTCTATACCACACTGAGTGATTAGTTACAAAGTATCAGTGTGAGGTTTTATGGCATGAGTTTCAGATTTTTTGCTTTTTTTTTTTTTTTTTTCCCTATAGTCACTTCCAAAACTTTATAGAGAGAAGTTAGGAACTTGGCCAGAAGTGAATTATTGATGTGGGCTACTGACTACAGAATAAAGAAGCATTTGCTTCGTGTGGGTTTGCCTGAATTAATCATAACATGAGACTAAGATGGGGGATGAATTCTCTTTCTTTACAAAACCCACCAATTTTCCTGTAAATGACAGATGTCTTCTTGCGAACCTGGACCCAGCCATTATCAACAGCATCAGTTTACCGTGCACATCAAACATTCAGCAGACGGTCTATTGTCTGTACTGCGTTCTTGCATTTTCCGCCTACAGTGTAAAACATGCGCAACATGCAATTTTAACATCAGCATTCCCAACGTCTCTGTCGACAGAAATATTTGAAGGAACCATCGCCAGAGTTAATTGACCCATGATTTGTAATGTAATGGAACTAGATGACAGACTGGATCTGCAGTGTTTAACTGCAACATTTCAAATATTTATATAGAATTACACTATGAATCATACACTAACATATGTTCAAATCTTAAAAGTCTTGAACAAAGGAAGTAGACTTAAGGGATCCCCTACATTACCCCTCCATACTAGCCATAGCTATAGTTTCCATGGAGACAAACTGACTGTATAAGGCCTGTACATTTCCGACATGCAGATGTGTGCAGTGGTCCAAGAGCAATAGAGCTTCATTGAGATATTAAGGTTGACATTTCCTGCCGCCAAACACAATGTCAAGCCCCTTTCCCACTGGATTTATGGTGCGGTTGATGTGGTAAGTAGCGTTGACTGCAGGGTGGAGTGGGGGCTGTATGAATACACTGCAACAGAAAGCAATGGACTGTTGATTCATCCCCCGTGTCTATGGGCTTGCACACTTGATCAATACTAATCCCCTCATCCGTCACAGGTCACGTCCAGTTGTACATCTCTCACTGTCAGCACATGAGTGCGCATGAAGTGATTCTCAGGACACTGGTTTAACAGTCCTCCAGGATGAGCTGCTAAATAAAGTTTTCTGTACATTCACATTATATTCAGGGTGCTTGGTGTTTTACATTTAGACTTGGCTTGCATATTGCTTAACTTAAAATGCAACACTCTTAATAAAGCATAAAAATACATAAGACAAATATTGGGTCTTTGGTGTAGATATTTCTGTATATTTATATTTATAATTTGTTCATTTGCCATCTTAATTTTTCATCTTACACTTCATGTGTATTTGCGGTCTTGTGCACATGTTCGCTAAAGGGATAGTTCGCCCAAAAATGATCTCATTGGAATGAAAAAAATGAACCTCATTGGTTCTTGCTGAAGCTCAAACGTGCTGCGTAACACGAGAATGAACCTCATTGGTTCTTGCTGAAGCTCAAACGTGCTGCGTAACACGAGAATGAACCTCATTGGTTCTTGCTGAAGCTCAAACGTGCTGCGTAACACGAGAATGAACCTCATTGGTTCTTGCGGAAGCTCAAACGTGCTGCGTAACACGAGAATGAACCTCATTGGTTCTTGCGGAAGCTCAAACGTGCTGCGTAACGAGAATGAACCTCATTGGTTCTTGCGGAAGCTCAAACGTGCTGCGTAACACGAGAATGAACCTCATTGGTTCTTGAGGAAGCTCAAACGTGCTGCGTAACACGAGAATGAACCTCATTGGTTCTTGCTGAAGCTCAAACGTGCTGCGTAACACGAGAATGAACCTCATTGGCTCTTTCTGAAGCTCAAACGTGCTGCGTAACACGAGAATGAACCTCATTGGTTCTTGCTGAAGCTCAAACGTGCTGCGTAACACGAGAATGAACCTCATTGGTTCTTGCGGAAGCTCAAACGTGCTGCGTAACGAGAATGAACCTCATTGGTTCTTGCTGAAGCTCAAACGTGCTGCGTAACACGAGAATGAACCTCATTGGTTCTTGCGGAAGCTCAAACGTGCTGCGTAACACGAGAATGAACCTCATTGGCTCTTTCTGAAGCTCAAACGTGCTGCGTAACACGAGAATGAACCTCATTGGTTCTTTCTGAAGCTCAAGCGTGCTGCATAACACGAGAATGAACCTCATTGGTTCTTGCTGAAGCTCAAACGTGCTGCGTAACACGAGAATGAACCTCATTGGTTCTTCCTGAAGCTCAAACGTGCTGCGTAACACGAGAATGAACCTCATTGGTTCTTGAGGAAGCTCAAACGTGCTGCGTAACACGAGAATGAACCTCATTGGTTCTTGCTGAAGCTCAAACGTGCTGCGTAACACGAGAATGAACCTCATTGGTTCTTTCTGAAGCTCAAGCGTGCTGCGTAACACGAGAATGAACCTCATTGGCTCTTTCTGAAGCTCAAACGTGCTGCGTAACACGAGAATGAACCTCATTGGTTCTTTCTGAAGCTCAAACGTGCTGCGTAACACGAGAATGAACCTCAATGGTTCTCGCTGAAGCTCAAACGTGCTGCATAACACGAGAATGAACCTCATTGGTTCTTGCTGAAGCTCAAACGTGCTGCGTAACACAAGAATGAACCTCATTGGTTCTTTCTGAAGCTCAAACGTGCTGCGTAACACGAGAATGAACCTCATTGGTTCTTGAGGAAGCTCAAACGTGCTGCGTAACACGAGAATGAACCTCATTGGTTCTTGCTGAAGCTCAAACGTCCTGCGTAACACGAGAATGAACCTCATTGGTTCTTGCTGAAGCTCAAACGTGCTGCGTAACACGAGAATGAACCTCATTGGTTCTTGCGGAAGCTCAAACGTGCTGCGTAACACGAGAATGAACCTCATTGGTTCTTTCTGAAGCTCAAGCGTGCTGCGTAACACGAGAATGAACCTCATTGGTTCTTTCTAAAGCTCAAGCGTGCTGCGTAACACAAGAATGAACCTCATTGGTTCTTTCTGAAGCTCAAGCGTGCTGCGTAACAAGAATGAACCTCATTGGTTCTCGCACGTCAATCAAACATGCTTGAGCTTCCGTTTACCTCAACTGATGTGTGAGTTGATCAATGTTTATGTGAATAAAAGCCTAAATTCAATCTGTTCATCATATAAAGTGATCGTGTCTCTTCAAACTACTTGGACTTAACCGCTCAATTTTTTCATCAAAAGATCTTCATTTGTGTTCCGAATATAAAAGAAAGTCTTGCGGGTTCGGAACTACATGAGGGCGAGTAATTAAGACATTTTAAGATTTTTTTTTTAGGATCTGCGGACACCACGTAGCCTAAATTTAAATACGTGACATCTTGACTTAGAAAAGTCATGCAAATGTACAATGGGGGCCTTGAAGTCAAAAAGCACGACAAGCACTGCTATATACAGTAAGAATTTGGCCTAAAGATGGTGTTATACAAAGCGTAATCATTTTTAAACAGACTTCATGAAGGGAGCATGCATATAGTATGATGCCTTAAAAGTCTGCCTAGGCAGTTCACTAAGTTCTGGAACAAGACCCAAACTGCACTTTTGCTACTTGCTATGATCTATTCTAGAGAGCATTTGATCGGACAAAAATATCTGGTGCAACATTTTAGAGTTTACTAGCATATATATGGCCTTTAAGCTTAAAGTCATGGACTAAAAGTCAATCAAAATTTTATAGGGTTTTAAAAAAACATTAAAACTAGTACTTGAAGTATCAGCTCAAACTACTAAACTCAATTTGTTTTAAGTTCCATTATTAGAATGGATCGTGGTGACAACTTGCACACCTCTGTTGTGGTCCTGTCAACAACCTGTTAAAGGAAATTAATTTCCTTCAATCTCTTTTGATCAGTGGATAGACGTGTGGTTTTGCTTATTACACTGAATCAATACACAGCTCAAGGCCAGATGCATAACTTTCTTAACTGACACAGGATTTGTTCTCACCTTAATCAATAATGGATAGAAATGGACAGCATCAAATAAGATCTCAGACTTTAGCAGCAATTCGGCCTTGAACAAAAAGTACAGGCAACGGCAAGAAGAAAAACTCCACCTTTGTTCCCTTGAAGCTGGTTTTAGAGGAAACTCTATTTATAATGCAGGTGTGTGTCAAATCGATTTAAGTGTGTGGGAAGTTTTTACAAAACTTTTGCAGTTTTTTTTTTCTCTGTGCCAGAATTAAAAAAAAAAAAAAAAAACAGGTTTGCAATGGACTCTCTGCAAATGTAAGGGATATTTTACCCCAAAATTTTAATTACCCCATGATTTACTCACCCTCAAGCCATCCTAGGTGTGTATGAGGTTCTTCTTCATCCTTTTTTCGTAAGTTGAATATGGAAGGCGGTCTGGTGGAAGCTAGATATTTTACTTTATAACGTGTTAAATATGGATATTTTTCTTACACAAACGCATCGATTCGCTTCAGAAGGCCTTTATTAACCCCCCAGAGCTGTGTGGATTACTTTTATAATGGATGGATGCACTTTTTTGGGCTTCAAATTTTGGCCTGCCATTATAAAGCTTGGATTATCCAGGACATTTTTTAATATAACACCGATTGTATTCGTCTGAAAGAAGAATGTCATATACACCTAGAATGGCTTGAGGGTGAGTAAATCATGGGGTCACATTCACTTTTTTTATATATCTAAATTGTTCCTGTATGAAAAATACATCATACATCCTTATATTGATTACACTGCCTGAACAAACAGATCTGATTTCATCACCTGCAATCAGATTCCGATTTAAAATCGGTTCGGGTACAGTGTGAACACACAACCTACAGTCTACATTCATATTTATTCATATTTCCCACCATAAATTAGCTCCAGTAATGAATGACGCCTACTCTAACCCTGCCCTCCCCTCGTCCCCTGGCTCTCAATGCCCGCCTTTGTCCGAGGATGAGAATGAGCCATTCTCTCTCTCTCACAGATGACCCCTCTTGTCTCCACAGCCGCCTGCTGAGGACGTGACTGCCCACGTGGTCTGGATGCCAGCAGCTGCCTCACAGAGCCCCTGACGGCCCCTGGCAATCCGAGAAACACATCCTCATCCTCCGTTTCCATGCTCTCGACCCCCGCGGTCTGCAAGGATTATTGAGTGTCGGGATTACTGAAGTGTCCACTTTGGCCGTGGGAGAAAGGGCACACTATTACTTGTGAGTATCCTCAGCTGCTCCAAGCCTCAGCTCTGCCTGCACAATTACAGTCATTATGGGCTTTTGTGCTTACTTGGTGGAAAAGAAAATGCAGGGAAGACTTTATTAGAGCAAATGAAACGCTTCATCAAACATTATTGGCCATTACTTTAATTATCGGCATAACAGAATGAAATTAACAAAAACAGATCTTTCTTGCCTTGAGTTCTTATATCTGAAATGGGCTCGAGACTAAGTTGAAAACAGCTATACGTGATGTGAAGGAACTGGGGCATTGCCAGAGATGTCATGCTACTGTTTTGGCCACAAAATGCCTTGAGCAGGACTGGGGCATGTTAAGGATTCGGTTAGTGTCTATGTGAGTGGGTGCATGGGTTGTCAACTTACTCCAATAAATAATTGAAACGGATGTACGACAAGGTTGTGTGTAGTTTCAGCGTTTGCTAGGGTTGCAAGCTCACTGGAGATTTCGAGTTTTACTGCGTGTGTGAGAATGGGTTTAAGAAGCTCGATGGATTCAGGAGGAGATCACACATCATTTGATTTCAGCAATCTTACTGCTGGGGTAAAATATATCAGGCCTGTTATTACAAGAGAGTGTCTGTCTGGGTCTAGAGGCGGAATAAAACATGTAAGGTGAAAGTCGCAGATGATTTGGAAGCCAGAATGAATTAATGCAATCTGACCTGAGGAACAGGGAGAGCCAGAGAGGGTGAGGATGTGCTACATGGATGGATTTTTCTGTATGTTGTTAAAGTGGGCTGCCTGATTTAGAAATACACTTGTTGTGATGAAACCGCCACAAAGCACACACGTATGACTGGATGAAGAAAATTTGTACTACAAAGAAACACACTAAAAACATAGGTCTAGCTTTGAAATAGACAAGCTGTATTTTCATACTTTTGTCCTGTTAGAAGATAGAAAAAAAAAAAAAGACATTTACTTTTTTAATGGATGTGCCTTGACATATTGTGTGCAATTTATTGGTGCTCATTTCAAATAGTAATTAGAAAAATGTTTTTTAAAAAAATGTAATCAAAGTATCACCTGTCAAATTCAACAATTTTGGCATTTTTGGTATTTCAAACGTCACTCTGATGCTGCATTCAACTCACATCCTTGGAATTTCATTACTTTCCCTGGATAAACTTTAAAATGTTAATTAAACGTTTTTAATTCAAAATGTCATTTACTCATTTAATTTTTGTTTTCTGTGGGGAAACAAAAAGAGGTCAAAAATGTCTAATAGTAGGAAGTAATTATTACTAATATATTTATAATATAAAAGACAATATAACAAACGTAGAGATGTTTTGTATGGAAGCTCATTTCCACCCCCCAAAATTGAATTGTAAGTTTAGAGAAAGAAAGAAATTCACACCGTGAAAGTCGCAATTGTGAGAAATAGCTCTGAGGTAGAAATGTGCTTCCATAGTTTTGCGTAATTCAAATGACAATAATATCCAAAGATTGCAAAGGCTTTTATGGAATTCTCCAAAATGGAAACGGGTGGAAATGTCTCAACATCGATGTTTTGGTGCTGCAGTTACATGTCTCGTGACACTGCCCTGAACTATATGGTTAGTAAACACTTGAAAAGCAAAAAAGCAACAATCCTGAACTCAAAGTAAATCACAGTACAGTCTAATTTTCCAAAAGGATGGATGGCTAATCAGCAAGTCTCAGATCAATCCGGGAGTCCAGCTCCAGCTGTCATGTATCTTCCATTGTCTTGCGAGCGTCTACTCAGACTCTGAACACTGCTAAATGAGTGTCAGAGGAGTCCGAGCAGCTTTAGATAAAGCAGGACAATGGCTGTCACAAACACACTCGAACATACAAAGGTGCACAAACACAGTCTGAAAACACCAGGAGGTTGTGGATGTGATGAATTGAATGGAAAGACTGTCCTTTCCAGCACAGCAGTGTTTCAGTGGCACATCCTGCTCCTGCAGAGAGTGCGGCTCAAGAGAGACCCGGGCTGATCAGCAGTTCTTGGAGTTAATTAACACTAGAGGTCTAGCAGCTGTTGTGCCATTGCACTCTGTACCACACAACCATATCTTATAGAAGTCTTTACTCTTTAACATGTCTGCTAGCACATATAACAGACTAGGGCTGCACGATAAATCGCAATTTACATGAAATCGCGCTTAATGCGATTTGGCTTATCGTGATTATGAAAATCGCAAAGGCTGCGATTATCTTTTATGTGCAGTTTGTCAGTGCAGGACGGCTCTGTGATCAGTAGCAAATGCTACTTCATCTGAAATCACTGCGAGTTTGAGTCGCTTACAACGTGCATTTGAAAAAGCAACATCTTTCCAAACATGAGAAGCATTTAGTCATGTTTAATCAATCAAAGCTTTTTTATCTGTTTATTCAGCTCACCGATAGTATGATATTCATAGGGATTTTCAATGACGTGTGCTATCGTACTTCTGCGGCACATATTTAGAGTACCTTGCGCGAGAGCGCCCTCTGGCTTGCAGATGGAGCAGCATTTACTACTGATCACAGCCGTGCTGCACTGAGAAGCTGCGCATTCAATAATCGCAGCCTTTGCCAAATCGCGTGCGGTTTTATTGCGATTTATCGTGCAGCCCTATAACAGACCTAAGCATAAAAGCAATAAACGGTAGGCATATAGTGGGTATAAAATAGATATCTGCCATAGATACAAACTAGCAGATACACATTTACAGAAATGACTTTGAAATTGCGTGGGTAATTAGGGTCAACCTATTCAACTATCTATAGTTACATTAAAACATAATAAAACTGCTTTCTTAGCTTTTTAGATGTAAAGACAAGCAATTAACTTTCTTGTTAAGTATTTAAAAATGAGTTATATTAAATTATACAGTAGTTACAAAAGACAATATGGCCATGTGTCCACCAAAGCGTTTTTTCACGCGGCTGGCTGGCGTATCCAATTGTTTTCAATGGGAGCGCTGAGTTTTTAGAACGCCATTAGCGTAACGAGGCGCTGAACGTCTATTTCATGCTCAAGCGCCGAGCGCTCGGCGTTTTTTACTGGTCGCCGAGAGTTGAAGAACGTTCAACTTTGAGTAAAACGCAGCGCTCATCACTGTCACTATTTACCCAGCCGACCAATCACAGTGGAGGAGGGGCGGTACAAAAATACAACACCAACCAACCGCCACATTCTGCTTGTACAACGTCAACAGGCGACAATAAGAAGCATAATAATGGAACAAAATAAATTTAAAACAAGAGCCAGAGCACTGTATCTGCATTTTTATATAGAAACATTACAAAAACCAACTTTCTGTGAAATGAGATACTACTAACACTTTGGCGGATATTCCAGATCATAGCAAGCAAAGAGTCTCAACTGAAAAAAAAAAACGCTGCGCTCACAGCTAGGCGTTTTTCAGCAGAGTGCCTAGTGTTTTTAGCTGGATAAAAACGCTTTGGTGGACACGCAGCCTAAAAGGTCCTTATGATTTTACAAGTCTATTAGAAACTGACTGAGATCATTTGACATAAGTACTGTTATAATTTATGCAGTAGATAGACAGAACAATAGATAGAACAATAGACAGAACAATAGACAGAACGATAGATAGAACAATAGACAGAACAATAGACAGATAGACAGAACAATAGACAGATAGACAGACATACAGACAGAACGATAGAATGTTAGACAGAACGATAGAATGATAGACAGAACGATAGAATGATAGACAGAACGATAGAATGAGACAGAACGATAGAATGATAGACAGAACGATAGAATGAGACAGAACGATAGAATGAGACAGAACGATAGAATGATAGACAGAACGACAGAATGATAGACAGATAGATAGATAGATAGATAGATAGATAGACAGACAGACAGAGAGATAGACTGGCACATACAGACAGACAGACAGATAGAACGAACAATAGATAGATAGATACACAGAATGAAATACATAGACAGACCGACCGAACGAACGAACGATGGATGGATGGATGAATGGCAGACAGATAGAACGCTAGAACGACATAATGCTAGATAGATCGATTGATAGAAACATTTTTTTTATTATAATTTCCCTTCACATTCAAACTGTGATGGAATATAATGCACAAATAAGGACATCTGCCCATACATCACACCCACAGGGATAGTAACATCTCTCATTATACAAGAGCTCTCTGAACGAAAAACTCTGTCCTTAAGTAAATAAGAACAAGAAATGAAAAGTGTTTTAGTTATTTGATCTGTCCACGTGTGCTGTCCGTGTTATCAGCCCACGGTTTTATCACTGTTCGGCAGATGTGAGCAGGCCGAGGAAGCCTAGCAACCCCTGACACATGGATAATTAATTTATATTTCTAGGGGAAGACACTTAAGCCCATCCATTTCCATGCTCAGAGCAGGATGTTAAGAGAAGAAACTAGCTTGTTTTCCAGAAGGCTTCTGTGTTGTAGACACAATGAAGCGTTTGATTTGACATCCTTGCGCCTCAGCGGCCTTGCATGTTAAAATGCTCTCACAATTTGGAAACAGTAAATCATTTCTTAACCCTTTCTGTGCCTCAACGTTTTATAAAGAATACAAATATGTGCTCTCCTGTCTTATCCGCACAACATGAGGGGTGGCATACATCCGCAAAACATTCCCTTGTAAACCCAGAACAAGATCTATTAATAGGCTGCTCTTTATCTGCTTATTAAGAAATCAATAGGAAACATTCACATTTGAAACAGAATGTAGCCTTTGCGCCCAAGACTGATCTGATATCATCAGAAAATCCTCATATCTTGCATGTGTTCAATTATAGCTGCGATACTCCAAAGAGTCTCCTTACAGCTGTGTGGGAGTGTGACTGATGCATTTGAGTCAAACTCACAATTAAACCCATGAATGTCCAACACAGAGACTGAGACAAACCCATGGCATTGTGGCTTGTTTATGTGACATGATTTTTGCATTTGCATGGCTGCAAGTAAATGAGCCATACAGTGTGTAGTAAATCCACACTTAATCTTTTTCCTTTTTTCCGAGTCTATTTTTCTGCTCTTTAGAGTAATCCCATCACTGTAGAGCGTTTCTAGTGTGTAGCGTTTAGCGCAAGTACTTCCATATGGCGTTTACATGCTCCTAGCCTGTTTGCACACAGCTGCTAAGCTATGCAAATAGCAACACAAACTCAACACATTTCATATGCATATAAATTAATGCACAGTAAATGTGTGTGAAGTGAGATGGGAGAAATAAATGGGAAGAAGGGAGGTGAGGACATGACTGAAAGACATTGCCTAGTACATACTAAAATGGGTAGCACTTTAGAATACTGTTCCATTATTAATAAATAACTACACAGGAACAAATAGTTTCATACATTTTGAACTTTTTCTCCCAATTTCAGCTCAGAATTTCTGGAGGAGGCTCTTATTGAGTCCTAAAGAACTCATGAAGCAAATGTAAAGTGTGTCGTCAAGGAATGCTAATTAGTATATTAGTATAATAAGGGAATTGGAGACTCTCCAAAAAGCTACGGAAAGACAGCACTGGTGGAGAACTTCTGTTACATTATGATGGGCCTCAGGGAGGACCAGAGGGAGGAGGAGAACCTTCGGTACTGAAAAATATAAATCCAGATTTCCAAAATCCTCTGTGGGGATTTGCAAAATGGATGCCCAACTTTTTAGCAGCTGGAAGCCTTGAGGCAGTACACGATAGTGGTCCTCCCTTATGTGATATGGTAGTTCTGTTTTCAACAGCAAATAAACAAATAAAAACACATGTTGGTGTTTTTATGCAAGTTATATAATGCCCACAATCTGCAAGATTTACTGTAAACCCTAATACTCCAAATATTTAATTGGTTTGAGTTGGGTAAACTTAAATTAAACAAATTAGTTTTAGAACTTTCTTTTTCTTTTGAGTTCGCAAAACTGGCACATTTTAAGTAATCTGAACTGTTTCATTGTTTGTTTGTTTTTTTCGAGTTTTATGAACTTATGAACTCTAATTTGCTACACTCTAAAAAATCTTGGGTTATTTTTTTTTACCCAAATCCTGGGTTGAGCCTTTTGGGTAATTTTCAGTGTTTGGGTAGTTCTTGTGTTACCCATATCCTGGGTCAGACGTAACAACCCAGTGTTTGGGTAGTTTTTATGTTACCCAGATCCTGGGTCAGATGTAACAACCCAGTGTTTGGGTAGTTTTTGTGTAACCCAGATCCTGGGTCAGACGTAACGACCCAGTGTTTGGGTAGTTTTTGTGTTACCCAGATCCTGGGTCAGACGTAACAACCCAGTATAGCCCAGAACTTCTGTTAAAGGGATAGTTCACCCAAAAATGAAAATGTCTTCATAGCATTAAATTATGGCAAACTATCCTTTTAAGTAACTAAATGTTAACTAGTCCATGTGTCGTAGAATATCCCTTTAGCTCTGCACAAAGTCGGAAGCAGTAACATGTTAATTCACATGTGAGCTTAAGGAATTTTTATTGGAAAAATGGAACACTGCTAAATCAGGGATGAATTTTAATCTCACACAGCAAAAGAGCAAATCAATCTTTTCTATTCAATCAGTCCCTCGGCTCTTGGGAATGAATTCAGCTCAGTTTCATGTATTTTATCCCTTTCCAAAATCAAACAGTCTGAAACGACAGCATTATACGTGAGAGAAGTATTAACCTCTTTGCCTTTGTGGGTGGCTGTGTACATCAGTGGTATGAGAACTACTACAGCCAAATGAATGGCAGACTAGATTGATTCCTTGATGTGTGGGCCATTGTTTGTCATAATGAGTGCGCTTTGCTGAACTTAAGCTGTTCAGTTCTACAAGAACCTCAAGGCAGATTTACACTGTCTGGTCATGCAAGCATTCATCTCATTTCAGCCCAGATACGTCATCACTAGCTTTGCTCAGCAGAGCAGACTTCCTGGTACTGTATTCTTATAATAAGAATTGCTATCAGGATTGTTAAAATATCAATCACGATTAATCAGGGAAAATCACTATTGTTACCCAGTCCTACTCAAGCAAAATGATTAATGTGACATATACCTACTGAATAAGATTTTAAATGTCTCTTTAATGATTTATGTTCTTGAATTGTATTATTAGTACTAAGCAACGTTTTTGCTGCTGTCCACAACCATATCACAACAGACCCGTGTCCAGTTCTTTTTTACGCCTCTGGTCCTATTTTTGTCTCACTCCGGCTATGTATCCTGTCTCTTATCTTCACTCTCTGCTTCTTCAGTGCCATGATGACACTGGTAGTGCTGCTACAGTGGGTTAAGAAGCCAGTCAGGTGTCAGGTTTCTCTGCAAAGTCACTCCTTGTGCTCTAAAGCATTGACACCGCACCTTCTGCTGCTGCCGATACCAAACATCTCCGTGTGTCAGCAGTTCTTTCTTTCTGTCATATTAATCTGCTGCTGAGTACATTAAAATGTGACTTTGGAGTAAGCACTCAATGTATTGCTGTCTATAAAATGCCAGAAAAATGTTAGATGGGAAGAGAAATCCTATCAGGTCAAAAGGAATGTCGGCTGGATTACATTTCCTTGTTCAAGGACATAACCTCTAGGGTAGAACCACACTGTATAACTTGAGAACGTACAGCACATCCTGTATTAACTACAGCCTGAGGAAACATCAGGCTATTTTAAAATATTATAGCACATTCAGATTTAAATTAGGAAAAATTACTAAATTAGGAAAATTACCAATTACACGGACTTGACAATAGCGTGTAATTTTCACACTCAAACCACTGCCGCCTGATGCTTCTGCCACTGATTGCTTTTAGAGGGAAAAGCTGCCCATAACTGCTGGTCTAGGATCTGTTTTCTTTGTAATAATAGCATATTATTAGCGAAAAAGTGATGGCAAAAGATCCAGTGCGTATCTGTATTTGTGCTCGTCAAATGATTCAATTTCCAACGTGTTTTCGCTTCGGTGAGTAATGTAGCCAATCACAGATATGTTTGTTGATGTCTTGAACACAATGGCCAATCACAGGTGTTGAAGTTAGAATCCACTCACCGCTCGAGTTTTTGTCCAGTGCTGAGTTCTGCACGCACGCAAATCCACTCTAACAAAGTGTAGACATTATGTAAATAATAGATTCATTATGTAGTCAGCTTTACTGATTAATATAACAGAAATTTGTGAGATTGCGTTCATTGAATGAGTGACAGCTTTTAGTGATTATAAAGGGAGTGTTCTTTATGCACTGTCTGCAATATAAAAAAATAATGAATAGACCTATAATATATTCAGAATATGAATAAAACGTTCGTTTTCCATACACACATACACGCTTCAATACATAGGCCCATCCGCATATAAATGCGGGATTCACTCTTGAAATTGTTATGACTGACAGTGATAAATATTTATGTATCGAATCAGGCTCATATAAATGTAAGGAAAACACGATTCCTGGCTGCATGTCAATATCCATGGGTCACTGGATCTTTGGCAAGTTGTAAGGAACACTATATCGAGTCCAACCTTTAGTTTACACTGTAACAGCTAAGTCAAGTCACATAAATAAATGAGGAGGGATCAATCACCACTTCATACCATATTATATTTCCCTTATCAGAAGAGTATACAATTTAAGAACATCACAAAAGTCTTGACAACATTACATGAAGCAAAGTCATCAATCTTTTCACATTCGGAAACAAGACCTTATAAATGTCCACCCAAAGTTCCCACCAATGTCCTTGGTTCATCACACCATTGTAGATGTTAGAAGAATGTAATTCAAGTTCATCCAACAAAGATTAATCCAGAAGAAAAGTGTCAGTTCATAAAGGAGTTCAGATATCATCCCAAGTTGAAGAGAATAACAAATCACAAACTTGAACCAGTTGAGATGTCCTCAAAATCAAGTAGATACCAAAACCCTCTGTACAAAACAAAACACAAAGGTGAACACAAAGGTTCCCCAACAAGTGTTTTTCAAACTACAGCATGGAAAGAGCAAACACTCCCAGCTAACAGGTATACCTTACACACACTTCCTTCTTCCTTTTACTCTCTGGCTTAGAGAAATCTCCCAGATAATGACTTTAATGACCTTAGCGCCCTCTAATGGCCAGGAGTAAAATTACAACTTACATTCAACATAGAAGACAGGTAACAGTTTACTGGAACTGTTACAACACTGATAACCGTTTGTTTTACTCATGTTTTCCCCTATTAAATCCAGTCATGCAGCAGCTCTTGTGCCACTCAGTCCCGGCTGAGGGGGCGTGGCGTGTTCCGGCGGGAAAGTGACATTGATGCATACCCTCTATACAGTACAGACAAGACTGTTTCTGCAGGTTACATTGTTAAGCCAGTAGATGGCGATAAGTGATTGTCTTAGTTTAACCGATTTGTTCAGAAACAAATCAAGTTACTTAACAAATGAGCCATTGAATCATTCAAGCAATTTGTTCTAAAATGTTAACTCATTATGCATATTTGGATGCTGATATCTTTATGAAAAAGTCTTTGAATCATTCACTACATCGATTAATTCAAAAACGCTCATTCATTTGTTAACGAAAAAGACTCAATATGAGTCACTGCGTTATTCACTCAATCGATTTGTTCAAAAACACTGATTCTTTCAGGAATGAGTTTTATGAATGAGTCAATAAACCAATCATTCATCCAAAAACAGCGATCTGGCCCATGTAATATTGCGTTAAGTATATTCTTATTTCAACTGTATATTGCTTTCCAACTGACATATTTCAAAGAAATCATATCGTAAGTAACAGTGACAGCTTTACTTCCATATTTACTTCTAGAAAATGATGCCTACTTTTTATGGGATGTAATGATGTGGAAATTAATGCATCAAGTTCTGGTCAAATGGATCTGCAATCCCCGGTGGGAGCAATGCTGGCATGCCTCCATCAGAGACCGCCTTTGTTCTTCGTATCGATAATAAATATGCAGCAGTGCAAAATAATGTCCAAGAGTATAAAGGAGTGTTTTTACGATGCTTTGGCTGGATGCTTCAGGGCTATTCTGAAGCCATACGCCAGTAAACAAGATCTCTTTCTAGTCATCTCACAGATCCTATGCAGTTGCGTTTTCTAGCATCCCTGGACACAGAAAGGAATGTCCATTCAGAGAATATCTCTCTATTAATAAGCATATTTTGTTGCACATGTGTCTTGTAGTTAGTATAGTTGCCCATGTTTTCGTGAGTTCAACAGAGATGGTGCTAATGGCCATTTAATTACCTTGATCATTAAGGGAGGTATCAATGTAAATCACTGTATTCCTGTGGCTTGCAGTGGCACACGTACGGTTCGGAGCAAGAGACAGCAAGCTAAAGGACAAAATCACTCACATCATCAGTCTGAGTAATTATGCAATTAAGAGAGCAACAGAGTTGTATTGATGTTTGCATAGAAAATTGCATAGGGCACCATTTTGTGTGTTTCAGTATAAATTATTTTAATTAGCGCATGTGCGAAGGTCTCGTAATTCCTGTGCTTGATACTGATAAATGAGGAGATGTCAGACAATGTGTTCTTACCTCTCATTATTATGGTAAAGTCAACTTATTTATTTAATTTGCTGAAAAAATGTCTAGATTTTGTATGTCATGGTGATAATAAACTTTATAAACAATATATCTACACTACCTTTCAAAAATGTGTTTTAAAAGATTTTTTTTATTCTGTGAGGAATTAATTAATTGATTATTTAATTAATTGATAATTAATTGAGCATTTAATTGATCAAAAGTGACAGTAAAGCCATTATAATGTTACAAGAGATTACTCCAAATAAATGCTGTTCTTTTGAACTTTTCTATTCCTCAAGTATCTCAGTTTATTGAGCAATATTAAATAATAGACAGTTCTTGGCCAGAATAAGCAGCAATGAGTAACATACTCTTATGCCACAAGACAACATGAACAAGACTAGCAAAGAATAGGCCTTTTATTAAACATGCAATTGACCTTTAGAGAGTGTGAACCTCCTGTCCAACTTTCAAAGGTCATGTAACTTATCTTGGATGATAAGAGATTCGTGATGCTGTTCTAGAAAAAAAAGTGTACAGTTCTCATATGACTTTCAAACTTATAGAAATTATAAATATAACTTTCCTTATAGAACAAGTACACTGTGTCCAGGTTAATCTATGAATTTACCAGGAGGTATTTGAAAAGTTGCTTCAGAAAGGAATAGTTCACCCAAACAGGAAAATTAATTTACTCATCTTCATCTTCGTTAAAGGGTACATAACACACACAGTTTCTGACAATCTCATGTTAATCTTGAATACCTATATAGTATTGCATCCTTCATATCTCTGAAGAGTCTTTAGTTTTATTATATTTATAAAAGACAGATACGCTGTACCGATTCTTTCAGAAAACAGCCGAGCTCGTGGAGGCGTGCAGTGGGCGGAGCTAAAGAGAGCGCACACACACACACGATACATCATGGCATTATCCCTGGATAACTTTCGATTCACTATACGTTCGTGTTGTTCACATTATATGCACTTACGCGCCGACTGCCAACAAAACAGACATTTGATGCAGTTTCACTCACCGCCTGCGTTTTCCACTCCTGACCGGGAACAAACAAACACACTTGCAGAACTCCGTTGCTGCTCCGGAAAAACAAACTGCATCCACTGTTTCCTTAACACCGGGTTATTTGGGAAGCTGAACAAGGTTATCTTTCCCTCACAACCAGAAACACACTTCTTTAGTTGATTTCGTGGTCTAAAAACAAAATGACAGCACAGCCGACGGCTCCCGTAACCCAAACGAAGCTCGTTTATGGACGTGCTCTTGCTCTCGCTCTGGGTGATGCGCACGTGCTCATCCGGGAGAGGTGCCCATACAAGGAATTCTTCTTTTTCGAATCCTGAAGGAGTGTATTTGGCACAGAAATACTCTGTCATACATGCAATTTGTTTTTGAAATTTTGGCCATGTTCAGCATGAGAATCAACTCTTTAACAGTGTAAATAAGTCAGAATGTATGAAATAGCATTAGACCCCCCGCCCCCCCCCTTTAAAAATCTATATGACTTTGGAGGTGAAAAAAAAGATAAATAATAAAAAACAACATATGTACACACTATAAATAAATAAATAAAATGCATGTATATTATAAGTCTTCCTCATGAAGATAAGTAAATACATTTTAATTTGAGTTAACTTTTCCTTCAGTTTATTAATGAATAGCATTAAAAGGAAAAATGTTACCCCTGGCCTAGTTTCAGATAGGAACATTCTCCTATCCACTCACTCCTTATTAAAATCTACACCAATTAGTCTCCATCCGGGTAAAAAAAAAAACTCAGAAAAAACTTTTCTACCCCAGGTGATTTCCCTATGGCTTAATTAGCAAAAATCAAATTCATAATTCTGAATTTATTTTTCCAGCATGTCCATGTATATTATTGGAAGCTGTGACTCAGAAGAGTCCCAAGAGTGAGAATTCCGCAACATACCTCATTAGACGGCCTCCACACTTTGCTTTCTCCCAGTCTGATTAACTTCTGAGTTAGCAACTAAAAATGCTGTGATCAGTGAACTGAAGATCAGTGCTGGAAGGCTGTTAACAACAGCCCCGTTCAGCTGAAAGTCTTTTAATGGGGAGAAATATATGCTTAAATAAATTGTGCTTTAATGACCTTTGACCATGTGATGAATGACATACTCTGGTCATTACTATATTAACATAGCCCACACAGCCCACCTTCTTTAAAGGTTAACATACAGTATATGTGTATTAATATTGTGTCTATTTACAGCATCAGGTGTCAGGACCAGTGTCTATTATAATGAAAAGGATTTGTAATGAGATATTACTGTATTTCTTTCACTTGATAAATCAATAGTAAACGGAGTTGTTTTCGCTCTCATGCTTTAAGTTCAATAATCTGTATTTCAACCACACCATTATTCTAAATGACAGTCACTTCTAATTGACTATGCTTTATCAAAGCCACTGAAAATGGAGCAATTCAATAAAAAATTTAGAACACATGACAAGTTGGCGTTTGGCTTTGATCTGCATTTTGGACCACAAAAGTTTTCCAGAAGTCTCATGTGAAAAGCTAGCAGATTTACTTTAAAGAAGTCTATATACGATACTTTTTTAAGCTATTTTGTAATTGGGTTTCTTGTTCTGTCAGAAACATTTTTCAAAGGCTCGTATTTGAGAATATTCCAGGTTTAGTACAAGTTAAGCTCAGTCGACTGCACTTGTGGCATAATGTTGATTACCACAAAAATTATTTTTGACAAGTCCCTCCATTTCTTCCATTTACAATGGAAATGAATGTGGTAAACATTAAAATACTCAACCTTTCAATAATATAGCCGCAAAATATAAATACTGTGCATGTTGACATGACTGTAGTGTGGAAGAATCACTTACTAACTTCTTCCATTTAAAGTTATATCTAATTTTACAACTTTGTTGCCATGATAACGTAACGCTATAAACCCTAAAACTTGTACAAATACAAACGTTTTAACAGAAGACTTAAAGGTTCAGTCTGTAGTATTTATGAGGATCTACTGACAGAAATGCAATATAATATACATAACTATGTTTTCAGTGGTGTATAAAGACCTTACATCATTTACCGTTATGTTTTTATTACCTTAGAATGAGCCATTTCTCTCTACACACACCGCGGGTCCCCTTACAGTGAAATCGCCATTTTGCGCCGTCATGTTTCTACAGTAGCCCTAAACGGACAAACTGCTCTACAGAGCGCTAGCTACTCTCTGCTGTCTCAGACAACGACATCTTTGTCCTGTGTCGGCCACCGTAGCTTTTCTATGTGCTTCGAAAGCGAGGGGGGAGTTGTGGGCGGTTGCAATTCGCAACCTCACTACTAGATGCCGCTAAAATTTACACAGTGCACCTTTAATTATAAAAGTATAAGCTTCACATTTATGTTTTTAAAATTGGCCACATTTACATCCACAACAAGTGCCTCATTGTAACCTTGATTATTTTTTGTGGTGTTGATTGAGCTTAATTTGTATTGAATCCTGGATGTTAATGAACAAAAGGTTGATTAATGTGGCTCAGAGTCTTCATAAACATCTCAGATCAAAACGAGAGCTATCGTAACTAATCCATATCGGCCTGGGTACCAATTCCAGTTGCTGCTATCTCTGCCCTCAGCCTGTATTTTGTGGCTGGCCCTTCAGATTACAATCTGCAAACTGAAAATAAATGGAATAGTGGAAGGAGGACAGGTCTTGGTGCAGGTTCTCAATGTGACATGGCCAGCCTGAGGCTAGCCTTTGAATCTCTCGTCAGTGCTGAGCTAGTACGCTGAAGACAGGACTCTCACCATCAATCACATCTACCTCTGTGCAAATGGCTTAGACCTACTTCACTTACCCTTACTGGAAAAATACTCCCCTCTAAATCAAAGTGGGAATAGCATTCCCTCCATCTCCTTCTGGCTGATTAGGTTATTTAACAACACTGAGCGTAGCACAGTATAGAGCCGATGCATACAAATGTTCAAGAACTTTAACCATTTGTAGACACAGAAACACAGAGACACTCAACCCTCTCAAATGACAATGTCTGATTAGACAGATCTGATTTAATAGACATGATAAATGGACAGACGGACAGACAGACAGAACGACAGACAGAGAGAATGACAGACAGATAGAACGATAGAATGACAGACAGATAGAATGACAGACAGATAGAACGATAGAATGACAGACAGATAGAATGACAGACAGATAGAACGATAGAATGACAGACAGATAGAATGACAGACAGATAGAACGATAGAATGACAGACAGATAGAATGACAGACAGATAGAACGACAGACAGATAGAACGACAGAATGACAGAGATAGACAGAATGACAGACAGACAGAACGATAGAATGTCATATAGAACGATAGAACGACAGACAGACAGAATGACAGAGAGAATGAGAAAATGACAGATAGAACGATAGACAGACAGAATGACAGACAGATAGAACGACAGACAGACAGACAGATAGAATGATGGAACGACAGATAGAACAACATAACGACGGACGGACAGATAGATAGACAGATAGAATGATAGACAGACAGAATGACAGACAGATAGAACGTCAAACAGACAGACAGATAGAATGATGGAACGACAGATAGAGGACAGATAGAACGATAGAACAATAGAACAACATAACGACGGACGGACAGATAGATAGACAGATAGAACGACAGACAGATAGAATGAGACAGACAGAACGATAGAATGAAATATAGAACGATAGAACAACAGACAGACAGAATGACAGACAGATAGAACGATAGAATGACAGATAGAACGATAGAACAACAGACAGACAAAATGACAGACAGACAGAACAATAGAATGAAAGATAGAACGATAGAACAACAGACAGACAGAATGACAGGCAGACAGAACAATACAATGAAAGATAGAACAACAGACAGACAGAATGACAGACAGATAGAACGATAGAATGAAGGATAGAACGATAGAACAACAGACAGACAAAATGACAGGCAGACAGAACAATAGAATGAAAGATAGAACGATAGAACAACAGACAGACAGAATGACAGACAGATAGAACGATAGAATGAAAGATAGAACGATAGAACAACAGACAGACAGAATGACAGACAGACAGAACGATAGAATGAAAGATAGAACGATAGAACAACAGACAGACAGAATGACAGACAGATAGAACGATAGAATGACAGATAGAACGAAAGAACAACAGACAGAATGACAGACAGATAGAACGATAGAATGACAGATAGAACGAAAGAAAAACAGACAGACAAAATGACAGACAGACAGAACGATAGAATGAAAGATAGAACGATAGAACAGACAGACAGAATGACAGACAGACAGAATGACAGACAGACAGAATGACAGAATGACAGATAGAACGATAGAACAACAGACAGACAAAATGACAGACAGACAGAACGATAGAATGAAAGATAGAACGATAGAACAACAGACAGACAGAATGACAGACAGATAGAATGATAGAATGACAGATAGAACGACAGAACAACAGACAGACAGAATGACAGACAGACAGATAGAACGATAGAATGACAGATAGAACAACAGACAGAATGACAGACAGATAGAACGATAGAATGACAGATAGAACGATAGAACAACAGACAGACAGAATGACAGACAGATAGAACGATAGAATGAAAGATAGAACGATAGAACAACAGACAGAATGACAGACAGATAGAACGATAGAATGACAGATAGAACGATAGAACAACAGACAGACAAAATGACAGACAGACAGAACGATAGAATGAAAGATAGAACGATAGAACAACAGACAGACAGAATGATAGACAGATAGAACGATAGAACAACAGACAGACAGAATGACAGACAGACAGAACGATACAATGACAGACAGACAGACAGAACAACAGACAGACAGAATCACAGATAGATGGACAGATAGAACGATAGAACGACAGAACGACGGACGGACGGATATAGACAGACAGACAGATAGAACAACAGACAGACAGAATGACAGATAGACAGAACGATAGAACAACAGACAGACAGAACGATACAATGACAGACAGATAGACAGACTGAACGACAGACAGATAGAACAACATGCAGATAGAATCACAGATAGAATGATAGAACGACAGATAGAACGACGGACGGACGGATATAGACAGACAGACAGACAAAATGACAGACAGACAAAACGACAGATAGACAGAACGATAGAACAACAGACAGACAGAACGACAGATAGACGGACAGATAAACAGATAGATAGAACAACAGACAGATAGATAGAACGACAGATAGATGGACAGAAAGAATGATAGAACGACAGATAGACGGACAGATAGAACAACATGCAGATAGAATCACAGATAGATGGACAGAAAAAATGATAGAACGACAGATAGACGGACAGATAGAATGACAGACAGATAGAACAGATAGACGGACAGGTAGAACGACAGATAGACCAAACAGGCAGATAGAACGACAGACAGACGGATAGATAGACAGATAGATAGATAGATAGATAGATAGATAGATAGATAGATAGATAGATAGATAGATAGATAGATAGATAGATAGATAGATAGATAATAGAATGACAGACAGATAGAATGACATAGACAGAATGACAGATAGAATGATAGAACAACGGACGGACGGACAGATAGATAGATAGACAGACAGACAGACAGAACAACAGACAGAGAGAACAGCAGATAGAACAACAGAACAACGGACGGATGGACAGATAGATAGAAAGATTCACATGTTCATTTGGAGGACAGTTACTGCTGTTGTCAAGCTTGCACTTTTCACTGTTCCATCTTTGCTGAGATCATCAGGTAAATGGGCTTTGTGAATATCAATAATGACCCGTCAGGCCACCTTTCTCAGCAGCGCTCTAAGTCATTACTGCGACACGTACAAAGCAGGGGGCAGCGGTCAGGAAATGAGTGAATATATAAGCAGGGAGAGAAAATGAGCCGGACGGGGCTTTAATATGTTCTGCTGTATTCCGTGCTCTCAGGTCTGGGAGCGCATTCCAATTAGCTCGTTCAGTGGAGACGCAGCAGAAATATCAGCATTCAAGAAAAGATGCTTTATCAACTCCATCTTTCATTACTGAGATTAAAAATCCCTGGGCCATGTAACTCCAAATCCTCTTGTAAGTGACGGAAACTGCGCAAGCTTTTCTGCAATACAAACTTAGTGGGAGGTGAGGTGAGGTGAGTGACTCTAGCACCTCTGAGAGACCACAACCATATTGGCAGAAGCTCATCACAACGGGATGGTAGTTATCAGCCTGTAGGTGTTCTGTTCACTGCTGGTTAAGAGTGGTTGACGCATAACGTTGTCAAGGCCACCCTGTCACACAGGGATTGATTCTGATGTTTGTGATTCAGACCACATTATTTAGCATTCTCGCCCTGTGCTTTTGGCACTTTCCAAAGGTAGGCGCAAATAATATATATTTTTAAACTATTACCTAACATAAAATCAACATAGCAAATGTAGCTATTTTTAATTTAGTATCCCTCCTCCCATATTAAAATGGTGATTTTTGGTGTACCATAATATATTGAACTGATATTCAATTAATTGTAGAATTAAAATAGTAAAATTATTTTCATTTATTAACAGCAAAAAAACTGTAACACCCAAGAAGTGGATCTTTCCTCTTTCTACAGCAAGTAAAGTAAAGTAGTTTGACCTCCTGATGTTGACAGTCAACATTTTCTGAAGGCTAAAGGGACAGTACACACAAAAATGAACATTTTGTATCATTTACTCACACTCATGTCATTCCAAACCTGCATGACTTTCTTTCTTCTGTGAAAACACAAAAGAAGATATTTTTGAGGAATGCTGTCGAACCAAGAAGTTTTGGCTATTAATTTAGTTACCAGTCCACACATTCACCTTCCGTTGTATGGACAAAAAAAAAAAGATGATGCAGGGATGATGTCAAAACCTGGATGACTAACATGCCACAGGTTCCCTTGAGATTTAAAGAGTAAAATAAGGCCTGTGGTAAACAACTTGATGATACTTGGAATTTTTTTACAAATTAAATTACACACACCCATATCACACAAAAAATGCTAATTTTCAAGCTGTTGTGTTTATTTTAAATAATATTCATTATTCAAGAATATTATTGATCTGACTGTACTGAGGCTGTTGTATGAGAACTGAACTGAGCTGGACGATGACGTCATTTTTTGCAGAACTGCTTTATAGATGAAATGATATAATTTAATAATTGATGATCTTTAGCACAGACCTTATTTCCCTCTTAAAATGAAAAACCCCATTATAAAAATCCATAGGAAAATCTCAAGGGAACCAGTGGCAAATTAGGTATCCTCCACCACTCTATTACTAAAATATGTTAGAAAGGTGAGCAAATGATGAAAGAAATTTCATTTTTGAAGGCGGTTATTTGAATTTTTTATTTGAGGACTATCCCTTTAAGCATCCATTTCACTAATTTTTGAAAAAAGAAAAACGTCTCGGTTACATATGTAACGTCGGAACTGACCGACTGAAAGGGAACTTTTTTTTTTGTTTTTAGACACTATTTTACCTATCATATTGTTCTGAATATAAGACGATGTTTTTTTCTGAAAAAAGGGGTTTGTCTTATATTCAGAGTCTAGACTTTTACATGTCAATAATACACCCGCAACAATTGACAGTATTAAAATGCAACGCTTACTGTCTAAGAGCTGCGTGATTGTTGCTGACGGGACCAAACGTCCCCTGTACGTGATTTTAAAAAGTAAGATGGTACCCAGATTTCAATACTACTATTAATGAAATTTTAGTAGGATACATGGTTTTCACCATAAACTGTAAAAAACGATGGACGACACGCCTTCACTCTCTTCCATTGACGCAAGTGAAGCCGCCAGTGTTCAAATATGGTGCTGATATCTTGGGTCTCGAGTCTGCGCAGTAGTGAGCGCGAAGTGGAGCCGCGATATCAAAGTCCCGCCCACACTCCTGCCTAATCAAAAACTTTTTGTGAAATAAACAGTTATGGAAATGTAGAAATTAAAGTTAAAGCTCCAATCTCCTCCCAAAGTTCCCGAAAAATGTCCGTTAGTGCCTCAGTGACGACTTCGCTCAGAGCTGTCAATCATAACGTCACACCCCCGTTTTAAATGTATTTGAAGTGTAATTTGATTGTTTAGTTTGTCTATGTCCCATTAAATTACATGGAGAGGGCGGAGTTTATGACCTATACTGCATCCAGCCACCTGGGGGCGAGCGAGACGCTTTGGCTTCACTTTTCAGGACTCATGTGGCACACTTGGTTTTCACTATGAGATGGATAGCCTAATTGTTATAGGCTATAATTCAGAGGGGCTACAGGTTATTTTTATGGTATGCCAAAAAGTGTTTCTTTTTAAATTTGATCGTTTTACCAGTATTTATCATAATTTCAATACAAAAATTTAAATATGAAAAATATGCAATTTGTAAATTATTTTCAAATAAAATCATTTTACCAGTATTTATCATACTTTCAATACAAAAATTTAAATATGAAAAATATGCAATTTGTAAATTATTTTCAAATAAAACCATTTTCTTTATAAAATACAAGATTTGGTATCATCTTTAAAAAAAAGGGGGGGTCGTCTTGTAATCAGGGTCGTCTTATATTAGGAACAATATACAGTATTCATAAAAAGTGCCTTTTGCTCAACGTTCTCTGATCAGTACATACTCATTCAGTGAATGGCATGTCCGCCTGTCCTTTGTCTTCTTGGGTCACTTCAGTGCCCTAAAGCTGATTTAAACATTCAGCATATACACACAGATTGCCTGTGTGATTTCCAGAGGACAGCATTATTTCAGTAAAACGGGCCTATAGGCCTTGTGCCACACAGCTGCCTGAGGGAAGAAGACTTAGTATCTTTCATTCTGAGACAGTCCCTTCACTTGATAAATCTATCAACAGAAGGTGGACCGCAGTTAAGTGTGCATGAACTGATTAAATACATATTACCTGATAGTTGCAGCTAAGAACATAACAGATCAATGATGTCTGAAATTACACTCAAATGCACATGTACTACATTCGTGCATTGTTTTGATTTGGTCAATTCTTTGAATGACTATTATTGGTTTTCCCTTCATTGCTGCTCTCTGGAAAACAAGATTCTTATTAGCCAACTGTGGCACTCTTCTATCATTATTTTTGCATAATGATGTTAAACTGTAGGCCTATATTAGTCTTTCATCCCTGGCAACCATTCTCCTATACTGTCTCATATCACTCTATCTCCCCTTTCATCTCACATAATAAATTAATTTCACTCATATCAATATTTAATGTCCATTTATTTATTTATTTGCCAAGTAATCATGTAATAAGTGGGATAATGAACAGTCGGTCAGTCATTATTGCAATATAAAACCCTTGGGGATGATACGAAGACCTTGATGACTTT
Source organism: Coreius guichenoti (assembly GCA_039654105.1). Classification (NCBI taxonomy): domain Eukaryota; kingdom Metazoa; phylum Chordata; class Actinopteri; order Cypriniformes; family Gobionidae; genus Coreius; species Coreius guichenoti. The sequence goes on along the minus strand of CM077181.1, from coordinate 3,625,068 downwards.
TGATATGTCTATTTTATAGATTATAATTATTTTCTACTATTAACTGATATATAAATCCCTACTGTTTAATCCTGAAACATGTTTTGATGTAGATACACTGTTATTTTTTAACCAGATGCACTTCTAATTTCTGCTTAATATCAGGGAAAACAAAAAAAAACACAGGGGCTATGCTGCTCTCAAAAAAATCAACTCTCTCTCCTCTTCAATTTTTCTGCCTCCAGAGAAGCTAAAAATACACTGTCGCTACTGCAGTCAACCAGCATTTGTGCTACAGCCTACACACACAGACAGGCTTGGTTCAAGGCACAGCATCATCATACCCAGCTTTCATATGTGTGTCTGAATGGGTTTCATCGTTAATAGTTTCATAAGAGAATTATTATTCTCTTAGGAAGAGGTTTGGCACAAAGGCCATCTGACAGCTAATTCTTTTTTTTTTCCTGTATTGCAAATATTACCACTGAGATTAAGGGAGAGCGAGAGCAAACAAATGCCACTCCAAATGCAAAATATTCATTTATCAGCTCTGGATTGCTTTACTAGGTATTAATATTGTGATTTGGGACCAAGACACATTCATCACTGTAACAGTTGGACAAGAGGTGGAAGAAGAACAACAAAATAATGGTCTCATCAACTATACCTTGTGGTTGTCGTCTCTGAAATGAACATACAGATCTGCAGTTTGTGAATCAAAGATGTCTGTTTGTATGTTTTAGGAGCTTGGGAATGCAGCATGGGATGCTCTGGGAGCCAACAGCGCGGTGGATGACCTCCAGCATGCGGCCGTCACAGCTGGACCTCACGCTCGTGGCCATCCGCCGTTTCTAACTAAGGGTGAGAAGTTAATAATAATATTAATCTTGTTTGTTTATTTTTTTTATCATTTGTAGTAATACAGGAACAGATTATGTGGAACTCAAATAGACTATGGAGTGACTATGCTTAATTGAAAACCAAATTTAAGGATGAAAATAAATCTAAACTGTTGTTGAGAGTGGTCGAAGCCTCATCAATGTCAAAATTACAGAACTTATTCACAGCAGCGGTAGCGCCATCTTTGATTTTTAACAGAAATGAAAGTGAGGCTGTGTGAGGGATAGACATACATCTCTTCAGTGGGTTGTACTGTTATTTAATGTGTGTTTGTATTTCAGTAGACAAAAACCCCAGACAACTGTGGAAAATTATATCAAATAGCAAAAGAAAAACTCAATACAATAGTGTTTTCACGACTTTCAAAAAGAGGGAAAAATTAGAGAGATTGATAACGGCAGTCAGAGGAGAGAAGGGTGTCGATTTTACCGTCACTCCCACAGCCGGAATTAGAAATACCCACGCAAATGTAATATAATACAAAGTATAGTGTTATAAATGTACATACATTAAAAAAATAAAAATGAAAATATAAAAAAACGTTGCAGGATTTACGATGCTGATGACCGTTAAAACGCATCATCAAGTCTGTGTAAAGGGTCCATTGCGATGGCCAATCAGATAAAAAGAGGCGGGGCTTACCGTTAACATTAGACAGGTAACAAACGTCTTCACGATAAAACACGGCTATGACCGCTTCACTCAGCGGTTCTCTGTATCACTGCACAACACCCTTAGTAAACACTCTTAGTAACGTAAACATATGTTTGTTCTCATTGATATTGTTCATTGAAGCTTACTGTATTATTTAGAGTTTGTGAGAGATCGAGTGAGTTTATTACCTGCATTCAGATTTAGCATATTCCTTCAGGTCAGTCCTATGTTCATAATAAAAAATCCGCTGCGATATCCTGTCCTTTACGTCTTGTTCCCCTGTTCACACAAGTTTTAGTGCTTTCAATTTAAAAGTCACTCATTAAGACAGTCTTTGCCGCCATCTAATGGCGTAATATGTTGCTGTCATTGATCCATATAGAGAACATTTATATAGATCAGCGGTTGCTGTTCACGGTCTGGGACTATTTTTTCATGCGAAAAGAAAGGCTTTTATTGATTTTACTTTATGAAAGTTGCATTGATACATAATTTGGCTTTAATATTTGTATTGTGTGGTAACCGTTTTATAAAAGCAATAAAGCCCCGTGAAGCCGTGGTTTACAGTGAATTTATAACAGCTAGCTAAGAGGGTTTTATAACAGCAACTCCGCTCCGCGTCGTGCCTAACAACGCCCCTTAGCTATTATAAATTCACTGTAAACCACGGCTTCATCTTTTAAATGTTCAGCGACTTACAGAAATATATCCAACGATGCAAATTACTCAACTTTTTCAAATCAAATTTCGCCGTTTTAAATCGAAAATATGCTATAATTTACATGATTCGCGTTCATAACTAAATGTGATGACGCAATTCGTTTTGCGTTGCATACTTACAGTCTATGGCTGCATACTGTGTGTATGACAGCTGTTTGTTGATGCTCTTGTTGGATATTTTCCTTTCTGTTTAGTCCTTCTGTGGTAGACAGATGTGGGGGATATGCGGCGGTTGAGCAGAGTAATAATCAGAAATGGTCAGATATGTCATATTTTATGCACCGCTCTTATTGTTTTGTTTGTTTGTTTTATTAATGCCAAGGTATCAAAAATACAAGTATATAGTAAAAAAAAGTAAATAAGTAAAAAGTTACGTACAATGAAATGATAATGAAAGCAAAGCATAATTTATACATATAGGCCTACACGTTTCATATAGCTTATATACACAGAAAAAAACTTTAATGAAATAAATTAAAAAGTTAAAACAAGTTTATTGTCTTAAGAGCTTTAAGATTCTTAGATGATAAAATATTTTGAATGTACTGTTCGACCTCTCTTCTGAAAACAATGAAAAAAGGATTTTGATGAGTGAATTTACTGCGGTGAATGTGAAAATTTTTAAGGAGCAATAACAGATTAATAATAAAGTATTCATTAGATTTATCTTTTTGTATATAAAAGAAGCCAAACAGTACATCCTTAAAAAGCAAAGAGAAATCCGAAAGCACATTGCAGTTAATAAAATTAGAAAATTGTTTTTTAATTTAACCCAAAATAGAAAATAGCTAGTTAACCCGAAATAGTTAGCGGCCTAAAACAGCGCTCGTCAATGTCAAAATAATTGAGATGGCCAATCAAATGGGCTTTAAGGTTCGCAGAAACCAGTAAGAGCGGGAATTCTCGCGCGACTCGACGCTTCGATTGTAACGGTCAAGGTAAGACAGGATAAGTAGCTAAACATTTAATATCTGACCACTGTTTTACGATAGAAATGTAAAATGACCCACAGTAACATGCAAATTACGCTATGTCGTTTTAAATTGAAAATATATAATTTACGTACTGTAATGCGTACGTTACAGTGAGAATCATTAATGTCGTCGTTTGCAGCACATTTAGCAAAACATTAAAATAGTGAAGTGTCTATATTGTGAATGAAATTAATGAACCTAACTTACCCAGTGTTCGAATTGCGTCAAAGAATGATCCACAATACAAACTAGAAATATAGAAGAAACTGTTTAATTGATATTGGTGAAATATCAGCATTCTTGGAACTATGATGACCAGTTGGTAACACTTTACAATAAAGTCCCATTAGGCAATGTTTGTATGTATTAACTAACATTATTCCACAGTTCTTTGCCTCCACGTCGTGCATTAAAATCCTTTAATGCACAGCTAGCCGTTGATTATCCCTTACTTAACAATGAGTAATACATTTTTACAGTAGTTATTATTCTTTGTTAATATTAGTTAATAAACATGCACCTGTTCATTGTTAGCTCAGGTCCATTAAATAATATTAACATACAACTTTTAATAATGCATTAGTAAATGTTGAAATAACAGCAAATAAGATGAACAAATGCTGTAGAAGTATTGTTGTGTAAACAATTGTTTAAAAATAATTAGCCTATATATTACGTTATATATTATGATTCCATTCTAGTTTTAATGTATAACCAGGGGACCCCCCCAAGGTCATTTTTTGGGCCTCAGGGACGGATTATGATTTGCAAAGGCCCTGGGGCCAATTATCTCCAAAGGTCAAAAATAACTCTAATGATTTAAATAATAATTGTGCTAAAAAAAAAAAAAAAAAAAAAATACTCTATTGCTCTCTCTAGGCCCGTTTTGTTGGATCATTTAGAATTTAGGCAACAAAAAAAAACATTTAGGCAATGTTTTAAAATTTAGTCTCAATTCAACTTAGGTTATACTGTAATAAATAGTTATTTTTCCAATACCTGTCACACAAAGAAAGAAGCTCAAAGAGTCAAATAAATATAATTTGAAACAGGATGGGATAATAGCTCTATAAGAGGATCTGGGGCCTTCAGATTCACATAGGGCCCAACAGTAACAGAAGTTCCATGGAGCCCTGATAGTCCAAGAGCATTATTTACGAGGCCATAGGCTATGGGACACATATATTTCAGCATAAATAAACATTTGTTTTCGTTGTTGATGGATTTTCTGAACCAAACTGAATCACGCAGCCTTAAACCCAGCCCCCCTAGTCAAGGGCCCCTGGGCACTGGCCCCATAGGCCCGGTCCGTAATCCATCCCTGCTTATGGGGGGTGCCTTGATCGAACACTGTACTTAGCTGGCTTTCATTGTAATGTTATTATAACCTTTATTTTACCAGGAAAAGAAGCACATTGAGATTAAGAATCTCTTTTACAAGAGTCGTTAGTCTTTCAGTAAATCCACCTTTTCTTAGATAATGATTCATAAACTCAAAGTGGGCGAGTTATCATCAGACTTAAACCAGAACATGGTAAAACGTGTTGCTGTCACTCAAATGTTTTTATGTTGTATATATATTATAGCCTATAAAATACAGTATATAAAAAAATATAATTTACTTAATACTTACTAATAAATTCTACTTTTTAAAAATCTTTATTCAGTTAATTCTCTTCTTTGAACAAGAAAATGTCTGCAGCCATTGTGTTTTGCTCAATAAGTACAGTGGGGAGAACAAGTATTTGATACACTGCCGATTTTGCAGGTTTGCCCACTTACAAAGCATGTAGAAGTCTGTAATTTTTATCATAGGTACTCTTCAACTGTGAAAAAATCCAGAAAATCACATTGTATGATTTTTAAGTAATTAATTTGCATTTTATTGCATGACATAAGTATTTGATACATCAGAAAAGCAGAACTAAATATTTGGTACAGAAACCTTTGTTTGCAATTACAGAGATCATACGTTTCTTGTAGTTCTTGATCAGGTTTGCACACACTGCAGCAGGGATTTTGGCCCACTCCTCCATACAGACCTTCTCCAGATCCTTCAGGTTTCGGGGCTGTCGCTGGGCAATACGGACTTTCAGCTCCCTCCAAAGATTTTCTATTGGGTTCAGGTCTGGAGACTGGCTAGGCCACTCCAGGACCTTGAGATGCTTCATACGGAGCCACTCCTTAGTTGCCCTGGCTGTGTGTTTCGGGTCGTTGTCATGCTGGAAGACCCAGCCACGACCCATCTTCAATGCTCTTACTGAGGGAAGGAGGTTGTTGGCCAAGATCTCGCGATACATGGCCCCATCCATCCTCCCCTCAATACGGTGCAGTCGTCCTGCCCCTTTTGCAGAAAAGCATCCCCAAAGAATGATGTTTCCACCTCCATGCTTCACGGTTGGGATGGTGTTCTTGGGGTTGTACTCATCCTTCTTCTTCCTCCAAACACGGCGAGTGGAGTTTAGACCAAAAAGCTCTATTTTTGTCTCATCAGACCACATGACCTCCCATTCCTCCTCTGGATCATCCAGATGGTCATTGGCAAACTTCAGACGGGCCTGGACATGCGCTGGCTTGAGCAGGGGGACCTTGCATACGCTGCAGGATTTTAATCCATGACGGCGTAGTGTGTTACTAATGGTTTTCTTTGAGACTGTGGTCCCAGCTCTCTTCAGGTCATTGACCAGGTCCTGCCGTGTAGTTCTGGGCTGATCCCTCATCTTCCTCATGATCATTGATGCCCCATGAGGTGAGATCTTGTATGGTGCCCCAGACCGAGGGAGATTGACCGTCATCTTGAACTTCTTCCATTTTCTAATAATTGCGCCAACAGTTGTTGCCTTCTCACCAAGCTGCTTGCCTATTGTCCTGTAGCCCATCCCAGCCTTGTGCAGGTCTACAATTTTATCCCTGATGTCCTTACACAGCTCTCTGGTCTTGGCCATTGTGGAGAGGTTGGAGTCTGTTTGATTGAGTGTGTGGACAGGTGTCTTTTATACAGGTAACGAGTTCAAACAGGTGCAGTTAATACAGGTAATGAGTGGAGAACAGGAGGGCTTCTTAAAGAAAAACTAACAGGTCTGTGAGAGCCGGAATTCTTACTGGTTGGTAGGTGATCAAATACTTATGTCATGCAATAAAATGAAAATTAATTATTTAAAAATCATACAATGTGATTTTCTGGATTTTTGTTTTAGATTCCATCTCTCACAGTTGAAGTGTACCTATGATAAAAATTACAGACCTCTACATGCTTTGTAAGTAGGAAAACCTGCAAAATCGGCAGTGTATCAAATACTTGTTCTCCCCACTGTATATTATATTCATGTATTTAAAAAAAGTGTTCAAATAGTACAAAATTCCAAATCTTCCAGACATAACAGCTAACAGCAGGTTTTCCTGATCTCTGGCTTATGGTTATTTATTTGCTTATTTCAAAATGGGGGAAAAAAATTGGAATATGCTTTGACAGACAGAAATGCATTAAGGTATTAAGTGATTCAGTGCTCTGAAACCAATAAAAGAAGCTTAAAATCAATCCTATACAGTTCAAATTAGCTAGGTGCAGTGTAGTTTCTCTTCCTGGATCTTGTAATTTTATTTTGTAAATATTTGTGCTACTTGTAGTTTATCTGTATTTGTCAAACCAGTGTAGGGCGTGCATTACAATACTGTCATTTGGCTCTACTGATGCAACTAACTGCAAGTCATCAGCAAAAATGATAATTCCTTTTATGTGTATAAATTATACTGCCTAGAGGGATCATACACATGATGATCTTTTCACCTACAATTTGTTTTTATGTTAAGGCTTGTTACCAGGGATCTGAGACAGTATAGTAGATTATCTCTTTACTTGACCACATGGAGCTGAAATCTAATAAAAAGTGATGATAATCATTTTGATCAGATAGTACATTAATTCCCTGACACTTATTAGATTCCCACATTTCCTGCCATTTACATACACACTCTCTCTCTCTCTCTCTCTCTCTCTCTCTCTCTCTCTCTCTCTCTCTCTTAGTGTCTGACTCTCTTTATTTCCCTGTCTCAGGTAATGACCAGGCATAGAACCAACCCTGGAGATGCCGAAGAGAAGAGATATTCTTGCCATCGTGTTAATTGTGTTACCATGGACCCTCCTCATCACTGTGTGGCACCAAAGTGCAATTGCCCCCCTGCTTGCCATCCGAAAGGGTACCAACCTCTCTTACATACAATGATATGTGGTGTTTCAATGGCAATTTTTTATCAATCACATTTCTGCACAAAGCCTAATAGACTCTCTGATGAACTCAGCGAGTCGATTTATTTGTGCTCATTTGAATATGGTCATGTTAGAAAAGAAATTTCCATATCATTATTCGCACTGCAAAATTATTTTTAAAAGGGAAGTGCTAAACAATATTTTATTTTCAAGCTACTTCAATACAAATTTGTTTTCTCTCTAACCAACCACAAAACCATGAGTTTAACGAGTGTACTTTGTCTTTCAGCTTAGTGCGCTATTTCATGTGACCTATTTAAAAAAAAATCTCTATGCATGTGGATAAAAACAAATCCCACTTTCTATAACACATCAGCTGAGTTTGAGTTCATGAGCCTCACTTTAAAAGTCCACTGACTCCAATGAAATTACCCAGCAGCTTCTCATTTATTCAACTGCAGGAGATTTCTCCAATAAAACCACTCTCTGAGGAGCATTTCTGGTGGCTTTAGGTCAAAATTACCAGTTTGTACGTCTACAGTTTATTTTAGCACCCACATTAAAACACTTATGTAAGTGGATGATTCACATACACAAGCTGTACACATAGCCTGTTATTTATGGGGCATTTGGGCCAATCTAATGGCTTCACAACAAACAACTAGTCCCTGACCACCTTTAGCTCAACCTACAGGGAGATAGAGACACCCAGCATTTGAAGATCTATACATCTATATGTATATGCATGTCAATATCATAAGCTTATAGAGATTTACAGATATGTATTCATAGAACTTATCATGATGCAATTATCGTGGGCTTGTATGATGCCTAGGAGGCAGTGAACATCTGGACTGTTAATTGAGTGCGCTAATCTACTGGTGCTAAAATGTCTGAAGTGAGAGCAGGGCACTAATTGAACAGTGATAAAGATCTGATATGTGAGGTGCCACCATCATTTCTGCCCTTAATGAGCTATCAGCAGGATTGTGCCGGAACTGCCCACACCATCATTTTGTGAAAATACTCTAGAAGTTATTTGGTAACACTAATTATTTTAGCAATATCATTCCAGCATGCCCAGAGGTTTAACAGAATAGTTCAGCCGAAATTCTTTCCTGGAACAACAAATGAGGCATTTTGAAGAATGTACCACTATGTCCTAAAAAGCTCTGAAATGACTGAATTGACCTCTGCCGGTAATAGGCTGACACAAAGGTCATTCAGCCCCGACCCCAATTAAACACATATAAACCAACAATTCAAACCGTGCGTTCAAATATGCCAATATTTTTCAGTATTATATAGTAGGTGAAAAACAGTATGTGTACGTGTATCCTAATTCATTGTTTTCATTAAACAGTAGGGGTACGACAAGATCTCATGCCACAAGATCTTGCGATATTAAAATGTGATGAGATTTCTCGTCAAATGAAAAGCTGTGAAATTGGCATAGAATATGCCACCGCTACATTTACATTACATTACGGTGCCCACCGCGGCAACTCCTCCACTGTCATTTTGCTTTTTTTAAAAGAAATAAAAACCATTTAATTCAGTTGGATAATGGTCGCTTCATTTGTAAACTACTGTAAACGTCTGCTCTGCTTATCCAGCACGAGTCGCACAAAGTGCAATAGGAGACACAGTTCACTGATCACATGACGATAGTAAAGCGAAAGGACTGACAAGACCATGACGGAGGATTTGTTGTGCAACAGAGCCTAAGTGTCTGATCCTGTAAATGTAGAATGCGAATTAGTTAAAACATTTAAAAATGCACCTGCACTGCAGACTATTTTTCCAGTCATGAATTTTGTCATTGTGGATTTCTTAAAAATACTGTGCAAAAATCTCATTCTCATGAACCAAATCTTGTGTCTTGTCTTGTCTCGTCACACCCCTATTAAACAGTCCGCAGAGATTTTGAAGTGGACGCTTTACTATCCCATGAGACCACAGGAGAGGATTTGTGAATGGCAGTGAAGCGACGCAGTGACAACATGGCAGATGTAGTTTCAAACCAAATGTAGTACCTACTATACAGTATGCGATTTCAGATGTAGTGAAAGTTACTAGGTTTTTAAGGTCATTAGTATGTTGCCATAGATCAGGGGTCTCCAATTTATGTCCACAGACCTCCAGCTTTCTCCAATACTCCTGCCTGTTTGCTTCTAGCAGTCCTAAAAACCTTGATTAGCTGGTTCAGGTGTGCTTTTTTAGGGTTGGGAGCTAAACTCTGTCGACCTCATTGTCGACCTTTGCCATAGGCATTGGAATTGTTTCAAAACCATATTGCTACCTAAACAAGTAGTTCTGTTATAATATCAGAATTTTCTGAAATTATTTCTACTGCTGATTACAATTACTTTTTAGAAGAATTCAAGAATATTAATGAACATCATTATAGTTGATCTCCCCCTTTTTACACTTTTATTTATCATGCATGATTATAAGTATTTTAAACCACCACCAGGTTGCATTCCAAGTGTTTCAATGCCAAACAATTGCTTTATGTGAGAAACCAAATTTGATCATTCGCCGTAACACTCAAATCCCAAAAACATTCTTGAATTGCCGCCTAAAGAAGCGCTACTACAGATTAGATGCCAAATGCTATAGTCATGAATAAAGCGAGTCATATTGACGTTACTGGTGCTATTATTAGCATTGCATGTGCTATTATGGTGATACTTTTTATAAATATGCCAAGATATTCTACAAAATTTCTCCTTTTGTGCTTCACTAAAGAAAGAAAGTCATACAGATTTGGAACGACATGAGAATTTTCATTTTTGTCTGAACTATCCTGTTAAGAATTCAAGAGCAGATCATACAGAACCTGTGCTTTATGGGTTTGAATCAGTGCTATCTACTACTATAGAGTAACGGTATTATGGTTCCTGCTCTCACCCTCTCCAGTCTGTCGCCATCTAGTAAAAGAGATCTTAATCATACCAGAGCGACTAACCATCCACCAGCAACGGCTAGCAGGTACTCCTCTAAGGTTTGAGGCATGCGTCAGACATAAAGAGAACAGCACTGGAGTGCGCTAATGTCTTAATTCTCTTTCTCTGTCTGGCAGATGACGGGACGGAGACTAGACATGAGACCGGCCCAGCCACGGACTCAAAGGAATACTGCTCACAGGACAAGGACATAGTGGAGGTGGTCCGTACAGAATATGTGTACACAAGACCGCCGCCCTGGTCCGACGTATTGCCCACCATCCACGTCATTACCCCGACATACAGCCGTCCGGTGCAGAAGGCAGAGCTAACGCGATTGGCTAACACCTTCCTCCATGTGCCCAACCTGCACTGGATCCTGGTGGAGGACTCTCAGAGGAGAACCCCTCTGGTCACGAGGCTTCTGAGGGAAACAGGGCTGAACTACACACACCTCAATGTGGAGACCCCACGGAACTACAAGCTGCGAGGGGACACGAGGGATCCCAGGATTCCACGTGGCACCATGCAGAGGAACCTGGCTCTGAGATGGCTACGGGAGACTTTCAACTCCAACAGCAGCCAGGCGGGAATCGTCTACTTTGCAGATGATGATAATACGTACAGTTTAGAGCTGTTTGAGGAGGTGAGTTAAGACAGGTGTAACAGTCGTCTCCATCTGAAAGAATACATAAATCGTGTATTCCCAGCAAGCAATTTTGAGTTTAAAAGATGTCTAATAGCTGTCCAAACACAGCCCTGACGTCAAGGCTAACACAAGGCAAAATTTGGGCTGTCAGTGAAAATTGAATAGATGTCTAACCATAGCCCAAGTATAGACTAGTCATCTAGAACATGAACATGTCAAAGAAATGAAACCAAACACCTTGTAATCACTGTTGACTTTGCTTACATGATGGAATATCAAACATCTCGCAAGTTATTTTGGCATAAACGACATGTAACCAAATTCAAGGTTATTTTGGCTAGAAGTGGGTTACTAGCCGGACTATATCGGGTCTATAGTTAATTGCTCTGATTGGTCAGACGGCCCAATATTTTGTGATTGGTCTACAATGCGTGTCGAAAATGAAACACCTAATATTATATATTCATTTCGGCTCCAGAGGCTTCCTCAGAGCTTGATACACAGTGATACGAACAGAAATAATGGCATCAGTTTTCCATATCAATTCCAGGCCGAGTCCTCATCCTTTGGAAGTGCGTGCAGAGTGGATTTTCTTTTGCAGCACTGAAAACAGTATCTTCTCGACATGTCGACATGAACCAAGCTCTTCCAGTCTCAGCTAAAGCTACAGTGTTGAGGGTCAAAGTAGATGTTGTTTGCAGGCAGCCAATGAAGACCATAGGTTGGCGTTATGCAAATTTGTTACATTGTTACGTAGGTTTGTATCAGGAAGTGAGAGTGTAATTGCTGACGACACGTTTCGGCAGTTCAGAATTGATTCTTTATTTTAGGAGACAACTTTATTTGTTGTGCACTTTGATCTTTAAAACTTTACAGACCTTTTACCTTCACAAACTGATTTATTATACACTGCATGGAAAAAGCATAATAGGGGCACTTTAATTCCCAATAGTTCACCCAAAAATTCTGTCATCATTTACTCACGTTTATGTTTTTTTTGTGGACAACAAAAGAAGGTATTATAAAGAATGTTTCAGCTGCTTTTGTACATATTATGAATGTCAATGGTAATCTTTAGGCTCCAAAAATTACATAAGAGCGTGAAAATAAGTCAAGTCATCTTTATTTATATAGCACTTTTTACAATGGAGATGGTTTCAAAGCAGCTTCACAGTGTTAACAGGAAAATAATGCAACAGAATTTGATTCGGCTGTACAGCCGCTCTGGAGAAAACGGTGATGTCATCCAGCTCAGTTCAATTTTCATATAGTGTCAATGCGGGCAGATCAGTAATATAGTTGAATATTTAGTGTCCCCAACTGAGCAAGCCAAAAGCCAGAGGCGACGGTGGCAAGGAACCAAAACTCCATCAGGTAACAGGATGGAGAAAAAAACCTTGGGAGAAACCAGACTCAGTCCTGGCCAACGAACAAACAGTGTATGATTATGATTCAGGCAACATTACAGGTCAGAACAATCCATATGACTCGACTGGTCTTCTGAAGCAACACACTCACTGTATGATGAACAGATATTTAAAGGTGCAATGTGTAAATTATAGCGGCATCTAGTGGTGAGGTTGTGAATTGTAATCACCCAATGCTCACCCCTCCCTTTCGAAGCACATAGAGAAGCTACGGGGGCCGACACAGGACAAAAATGTCGTTGTTGGAGAGAGCAGAGAGTAGCTAGCTCTCTGTAGAGCAGTTTGTCCATTTAGGACTACTGTAGACGGCGCAAAATGGCGATTTCACTGTAAGGGGACCCGCGGTGTATGTAGATAGAAACGGCTCATTCTAAGGTAATAAAAACATAACGGTAAATGATGTAAGGTCTTTATACACCACTGAAAACATAGTTATGTATATTATATTGCATTTCTGTCAATAGATCCTCATAAATACTACACACTGCACCTTTAATCAAAACATTGATCAATGCACTGACTTTCATCATATGGACTAAAATATTCTTCAAAATAACTTCTTTTATGTTCCACAGACGAAAGAAAGTCATAAAGGTTTGGAAAAACATGCTTGGAAAGGTTTTGGAAAGTCATACAGGCTTGGAACAACATTAAGAAAGTCATGGTTTGTAAATTATGACAGAATTTTCACATTTTGGGTAACTTACTTGGGTCTTGTAATGCTACAGGTAGGTAAATACCTGTCAGGACTTCCTTATGCTTCTGGGTGGCCTTGACGTGAAACACTTTCAAATCCCCTGAATTTAGAGACGCTGCTCTGAAAATCATTGATGGTGGGTGGTGAAAAATTATCAGGCACATACTTCTGAAACACTGGCAACAAAAGACACAAGACTATAATTAGGGTTGAACAAAAGCTGCCATTTCTGTTGATATATGTGGGTTGTACATTTTAAAAGATTAATATTTATACTTAACATACTTTCAATAGCATGCAGATTTGCCTTTTAAATCAGGTCTGGCCTTTAATAACACATATATAGTACCATATTAATATATAATGATTTGTTATGATGCTTAGTGTTGATCTATAGAGACACATACTTAATAACATTCTATTTTATTATAAATTTTATTGTGGGAGAGACTATGAAAATCTAGCTTCTTGACTCCAGCTTTCATTGAAGTTAACTTAATATTGTGTCTTTTGTTTAAAAATTAAAATGTTCTTCAACCAATTAGTTTGAGATCAAACAATAATTGATCAACAGATCCCCTATGGTCTGTGGACTCTCTGTTTAAAATCCTTGTTCTAAATGTTAAATCTTAGAAAATGTATCAGAGTTGGTATTTTAAATATAATGTATTTAAATAGCAATATTCCAAAGATAAACTAGTTTCAACCCCACTCTGGGCTGTTTCTATCTAACTTAAAAGAGCCATAGTTGTGTGTGGCCTAAAATCAGTGACCTACAATGAGAAAACGTCACACAGAAGAGCCAGCAATACCTTTTACCTTTTGAAATGAAGATATAGTAACAGCTCATGAATTATGCATTTGGCCTTGTTTAAAACAACCATGACTGCCAGTGTTTATTAATTATTAAGCTCTTATTAAAAATGCCTGTGCAGGCACTCTGAACGAAAGGGTTTATTTACAGAGGCTGTGTATTTTTACCCTCAATCTCCTGGCTTTCATTTCCAGTATTGACTCTGCTGTAAGTGCTCTGAGCTCAAGGGACACAGGCCACTTTCCTCTCTCCTCCGTGACTACTTTGACTTGACAGAATCATTTCAACATGTCCTATTCTGAATAATGAGTCATCTTCACATGTACGTCTAGGTCAGGCCTTCTCCGAAAAAAAGGTAGATGAGAAGAAAATCTACTGTACAAAACTAAAACAAAACATACAGTATAAAAAGCATATAACTGCACAAAACACAGGAAAATGTCACATTATAGGAGACCTAGAGATGCCTCTACATCTTTGTGATCTTTGGCTGATTACTCTCCTAATGCAATGCTTTCCCCATCCGATGCTCGCAAACAGTTCACAAGTCGGTCTGAATGGCCCACTCAGACATCAATCACTTTTGGTCACATGATCCACACCCTAATCTAAATGACACATTCGTATGACATAAATTCCCCATGCAGTGCATCCTTTTCTAAAATATAATGGCAACTATACATTTTCATGTACAAAGACTTTTTTATACTGTGTGACAAAAAAAGTGTGTATTGTGAACAAATGTAATTTATCAAATTAAATAATTAGCATCAATACAGTAGCAGTATAGAAGCCGAAGCAAATCATTCAAATATTATCAGTAGTATTCAGCTGACAGTCTATTTTCTACCCATTATTAAAGTAAATGTTAAGTATAAAAAGAAACATTTTCCATCAAATGAACTCTTTTACAATAAATACAATTCTAAAGTAGCATGTTAGAAATTACTGTGTATTTAAATTTTCAAATATTTAATAAAGTTATTAGTGTTAATTAGGGGTGTAACGGTTCAGTTTACTCGCTTTTTATCACGGTTTTAGGGTTACAGTTTCGGTACGGTTCGGTATGTGCTATGTTCAGGGAAATTAGTTATTAGCTATGTTCAACTGTCAAATAAAAATAAAGAAAATAAGAACATATAATCAAACTACAAGCAACAACACAAATGCATATAAAATAAACAGTGCTTTTCAGGTTATCTAACAGTGGTTTTCAGATACAGAAACTGAATAAAGTAATCAAATATAAAATAATAACATTGCATATTATAATCTTCACTGTATAAATTAAATAAAGATTAATCATTATTCAAGCTATTCAGTCAAGAGCAGTGAGTGATTTCTTTGTCATTTGTTGTTTGATTAACATTAAAAACACAGACAGCATGAAAATGCTTCGTTCCCTTTAAGAAATAATGCACAGATCCAGTACATACTGTTACACATGAACACACGTCTTTCTCGACTGTTTACGGTTTACTTAAGACATAACCTACTATGTTTGCTAGGATACTCGCCAAGACGAATCCAGGCTCGCCGAGCTTGAATTTGTCCGTTCAAGCGCAAGACTTGAAAGAGAACTCAATATTTGCGCACAAATCTTCTCTTTCGCGTCTTGCTCTTGAATGTTTGCAAGGTTAAATGAGTTTAGTTTAAACACAAATAGCAACGTGTGGCTATCAACACCCGGGTGATGACGGCGTATCTATCTATCGACAGAAACATACATTAACCTAACTCTGTCTGTCTGTTTTACACGTTGTTGTTTTCAACAAACCATATTATAGATGCATCGTCAGATTTGAGATGAACTGCGGTGCAAGTGTGTACCGAACCGTGGGTGGAGAACCGTATGGTTCGATTTTTTACAGAGAACCGTTACATCCTGACAGCCCTAGACAAATCAAATTTCTCTTAAGTTTTCAGGTTGTCTAACGCCCCATTCCGACCCAATTTGAAAACGCCTGTGTTAATTTAAGACTACAAAAATATTATAATTTAAGTTGCTTGTTGAAAGTAAACATAAATGGAAAGTGAAATTTGCAAACCGTGTAAATGTCAGAATGAACAAACGATTCTAAAACTTTGCTTCTCATGGTATAAGTCGACTTCCCATCACCATCTATTGGGTCTCTCCTTTTCCTCAGTTCAGAAATCAGCGTGAAACACTTTAAATGAGAGGCAAAAAGCAGAAAACAGCCGTTCATTATACGAAACTAGGGCAGCCTCAGCCTTCCCCAATGACAGCTAGTTTAGATAAGATTAATGCCTGAATCTGCGCCGAGCATGCATCCTTTACAACAGTTTCCGATTACAGTTGTTTTTGTTTTCGCCAACAGGTACGGAAAATGTCCCTCTCTTTCTTTAATGAAAAATGGCAGTGGCGCAATATAATATTAGTAGCTCAGGAAGTAATCAGATTGAGGGTGACATTTTGGCCAGGACTGTTCACTTAATGCCTGATATGGTGGGGAAGGGTCATTTACGTGGATCAATGTGGACAGCCTATAACAGTTCAGTCAGCAAAACCATCCTTTACATTTAGCTGAGTCTTCATTTATTTTTTTATTTTTACAGACACATAGTGAGCGAGTGGAAAGAGGCACAGTGTACCTTTCAATCTGTAGTCTTTTGTAGTTCCATGTAAAAGCTTCCCTTGGATACAGTGGGAGATGAATTATGGGTATATAGACAACTGCTCCACTGGCCTGCTCTAGCCTTCACTATTCATTAGGCAGTTTTCCTTTTATGATGTGGACCACTTGCGCTGGGCGGCACACAAAGCATTTGGATGTAGAAGTGCATGGAGCGTTTGAGGCAGGAAGATTAAAGGAGGATCTGTCCCTCTTTCTCTTTCTCGCTTGTTCTCTGTCTTTCACCGTCTCGTCTCCGATCTTGGTTCACCTTCCGTGACCTGCTCAGGATGAATCCTGCTGTTAAGATCTATTTCTTTGTATGTGAATCCCCGCACTGTCAAAAACACGATGTTCAGTCCTGAGGTGTATAATCAGGCCTGTGCCTGTGCTGCCACTTAGAGAAAGCACACTATAAACAGCAGGTGAACTGCCATGGACATGATGAAAGTTTTGTGGCATGTTTGTACAACAGGGCTGAAAGTCCCCTTGAAAGGCCTTTTTGATTTTATTTCAGTCCAAAACACTAAACAGAATCAAACTTTCCTAAAGACTTTTTCCTATATCCCTGAAAACAGTGTGATTTTCCTGATCCGTTCTTGCATACAATGACAAAAAAATACATTTCAGGAAATTAATTTTATAAGTTGCAGAGTTGCACTACCTTTAAAAAGTTGGGGGCCGGAAAGATATAAAGGTAATACATATATACATACAAATATATATATATATTAGGGCTGTCAAACAATTAATCATGATTAATCGCATCCAAAATATAAGTTTGTGTTTACATAATATATGTGTGTGTGCTGTGTATAATTATTATGTATATTTGAATACACACACATACATGTATATATTTAACAAATATTTGCATGTATATATATAATTTATATTATATATGAATATAAATATTTATATATACATAATAATTATACACAGTACACACATGTGTAAACACAAACTTTTCTTTATAGCGATTAATCGTTTGAGAGCTAAAATATATATATTTAGAATTTTCTTATGCTCACCAAATCTACATTTTTTAATCAAAAATACAGTAAAACAGTAATACGGTATTGTGAAATATTATTACCATTTAAAATAACTATTTTCTATTTTAATGTATTTTAAAATGTATTTATTCATGTGATGGCAAAGCTGAATTTTTGAAAAGAAAGCATTTATTTGAAATATAATTCTTTTGTAACATTATAAATGTCTTTAATGTCACTTTTGATCAACTTAATGCATCCTTGCTGAATAAATGTGTTAATTTCTTTCTTTAAAAAGATCTTACTGAACTCAAACTTTTGAGCAGTAGCATATGTAGCTAATGAGAATCCCTGACCCTATAATAATAATAATATAATTTAGCTTTTCAGTATTGATGGTGGAAAAAACTTTTTACATTAAGTGTTGAATAATATATATTTTTTGACGGTTTTGTAACCTAAATAACAGAAACTAAACAAAAAGAATTTAATCTATAATCTCTCTCTTTTCTGCAGATGCGATCAACTCGTAAAGTGTCGGTGTGGCCTGTAGCATTTGTTGGAGGTTTACGGTACGAGTCTCCAAAGGTTAATGCAGCAGGAAAAGTGTATGGCTGGAAAACAGTATTCGACCCTCATCGGCCCTTTGCCATCGATATGGCAGGGTTTGCCATCAACCTGCGGCTCATTCTGTTTAAGCCTCAGGCCTACTTCAAGTTACGAGGGGTGAAGGGAGGCTACCAGGAGAGCAGCCTGCTCAGAGAGCTGGTCACTCTCAGTGACCTGGAACCCAAAGCGGCCAACTGCACTAAGGTGAGGAGACGTTTTACAGTGCCATTATTTACTCACTCTCATGTCGTTGTTCCAAACAGAACATTTCGAAGATTCATACAATGGGTCTCATTCACTATGCATGTGAATGCACAAATGTGTGCATGAAATCTGCATACTACAATTTTCACAATCAACGATTTCAATATGACTTATCCTCTCCGAGGAAAACACCATAAACATTACAGATAACATCTGAAGTAACTATTAATTTACATACATATATTGTAAAACTAATCCTGTGAGACTGATATGCTGCAAAACGGGTGATTTTAGGTCAATGTTAACTGGTTTTGCTGACATTTTTCAAGATAAATTCTCCCGTTTTTACAAGTACTAAATAATTCACACAGTTATTAGTGAGTGAGACCCAGTGGTTTTCACACGTCTGCAGCATTTGGAACAATATAGAGGTGATTAAATAATGAGCTTTTATGTGTGGTTGAATTACTCATTTAATTCATGGAGCCAAGTCTCTCTCTCTCTCTCTTCCAAAAAACACCCAAGGACAACTGAAAAAAAAACCTACTATTCTTTCACTATTGTTTCACAGTGTCTCACTCTTTCTGTTCTAGCTTGTATTTTCTCAGCAATTCTGGAACGATTTGTTGTGTTACTTCTCATGTCACTTACTCACAAGGTTAAATCTCTTCAAGACTTGTCACTTTAGAAAAAAAAATGATTATAAATTTGAATGCGTGACACAAAAGTGTGTATGTGCGTGAGAGTGTGTGTATACATATGGGGGGGAATGGGTAATTGGTGATTTGTGCAGGGACTGATTAATTGATGCTTTAATAAATGTTACTGAGCTTAGTGATGCCGTAATTAAGACAAGACTTAATTAGGATTTAACCATTTAGAGACAGACAAATCAGAACCAATTCCTGGACTTGCTGTCGGTTTACCCCAAAGACATGAACAGTTGTACAAATATGCATACACGTTTCATCTAGTTTATGGATTATTCCTTGAATTTCATTCAAGCAGAGCAACTCAACAGACACACCATTATTGCAAGTGGGACTGTTAACCTCCGCTAGCAGCCTATAAGTGGACGTGGGGCCCCGGACCCATCTCGACACAATTATAAATTATTCATGAGGGGCAATGAGCAAGATAACACTGGTTTCTGAAAGACATCAACAAGGGAGATGGAAAAGAAAAGATGAGTCAGACAGTGTTTCTTCCTTTTGGACATTAACAACAATTTCCAGGAAGTTTAATGAGGCAGATGATCATTTTTTGTTCTGATTACTTCATCTTGATGGCATAAATACTGTAAGTAGAGTAAAATACAATGCTCAATCAGAGTTCGACATTAATGCTTGTCTGAGTTTTTTGAAGGGGCAAATTAAAGATATTTTACTTGCCTGACCGGACAAGTAGCCAGTTTAAAACGTCAATAACAGAAAAATAACTAAGCACCAAAACTTCGGCCACCAAAATTTTTCTGGCGAGAATGATTCTGATTTTATTAGTGTAAATGGCGATTGATTGTGATTGAGTTGAGGCTCGCACAGCCTGTGTGTAAGAGAGACTCTCGTGGTGAAATCAAAACAAACAGCACACACAAAGAAACTCACAGAAGCTTATTGAAACATACTGCAACATGATATAGTTAAGCAACATCACACGACCAAGAGTTTATACAACTGTTCAATTAACAATTAACAAGTAGTTCTTACAAGTGACTTAGGGGTGTAACGATACCCTCATGTCACGATTCGATACATATCATGATACTGAACTCACGATATACGATATTATTGCAATACTCCAAGACATATGATAAAAGGTTAACAAAAACCGTACTGTTGATTAAAATGCTAAATTACATTGGGGGTGGAAATGAATAGGCTTGGACTTGGTGCTGGAAACCCAATGCACAGGACAATAGTGACACCAGAATAAAAATATTCATGATTCTGAAGCTGAAAATACAGAATTATTTTAGATGAATATGCTTGCACTCTGTCACTGACTAGATATATTTAAAATAATGTAGACCACTTTTTAAGACATTTGGCATTATCAGGAGCCACAAATATTCCCCCATTGCATTATTATACATTATATTCAACATTATATATAGTAGTTTAATGTAGTACTGACACTAAAACTCTGTAAACTCTGAATTTTTTCTAATTTTGGGTGAACTATATACAATATTGCCTGTTTTTCTCCATTTCACCAGTGGAAATAGTTCTGAACAAAGTAGTTTTGAACACAGCGTTACTGAATGATTCTCTGTTTTTTAATGAATCGGGTGAGTGAGTGATTCAATGACCCATTCATAAAGACAGTGGGTGAATTCAATCTGAAAGTGAGCATCCCTATGCCCTACTCACTCCAAAGGGCAGAGCCCTTGAATTGGGGACTTTGGAGGAAACTGGGCACTTGCGTGACAAAACTTAACTGTTTGGAGGGTGAAGGGAGCAATGAAATACAACGTAATGTCCTCATGATCTTTACCTGGAAAACAGTACAGCATCCATCCCCCATTAGCTGTTCTTACAACAGGAATTTGTTATTATTGCTGTTTATACATTAACTCAAACTCTTCCACCATCTAGCTTTAAAATTAATTGCAAGGAATTGCCACCCTGGGTCACATGACCATAAACGATAAAATGACTTCCTTGAAGTGACCATCATATGTTCCCTTTGCTAACAGACTTGTGGAAGGGCTCTTCGTGAAGGGATTCAGATACCCCTACAAATAGCGCCCCCTTCCCAAAGTGCCTTACAAGGGCGCAAAAATGCAGTTTGGAATTCACCAAGTCACTTGCTTTATTCTTGAACGAATCAGCCATTTTAGCAAATCGGCTGAATTAATGACTCAATGACTCATTCATTGCCACCACCTACTGGTGGTTTAGTTTTATATTTAAAAGTATTATTGCATTTTTCCAACATTTGATATTTGTTTATATCGCATAACATTATTTATGCAGCTGTAAGTTAGCAGTGTAAATGCATTCATGCTACCTCTGAGCTTCTTTAACCGGTCTAAATAGTTAAGTCTGTCTTAAAACAGTCTAAAGAGTAAATGCCACTTCCTCTGAAGTGGAAAGATGGATTTTGTTGACTTCTTTTGATTGCTAACAGCCCTATAGTGTCTTATTATTCTAATTAAACATTGATCAAAATTAAGAATTTGACATGAAAGATGACACATTTAATAAGATCCTCAGCACTTCAGATCTGTACCCAGAGAAATGTTCCATGCTAAATTTGGATATACGCTGTGGATGGTATAATGCTGCTGAGGAGGGACTTTATATCGGTGAGTGTTTGTGAGCATTACCGTGTAGGAGTGCAGAATGTGAGCTTAAAGATAAATAGAAAGACAGACTGAGCAAAAACTATTCTGAAAACAAGACTTAACTAAGAAATGACAATGAGAAAGACAGTTATACCAACCTGATCATTTTTTCTTTAAGCGCTTTTTTTTTTTTTTTTCAAAAATGTATATGAATTCAGAAATTAAAACATCCAATTATCATACACTGTAAAAAAAAAAATCCCCATAAAATTTACTGTAAAAAAACGGCAGCTGTGGTTGCCAGAACTTTACCGTAAAAAATACGGTAGCAACATTTTGGGGTTTAACAGATTTAAGTTAAATTTACACTAAATAACCCGTATTTCATTAACTGAAATAATGTTAAATTACCAACCTATTGAAATACTAATATCTGTTATGTACCTTTGAT
Organism: Coreius guichenoti; assembly: GCA_039654105.1. Lineage (NCBI taxonomy): Eukaryota > Metazoa > Chordata > Actinopteri > Cypriniformes > Gobionidae > Coreius > Coreius guichenoti. Next base: position 3,602,921 of record CM077181.1, on the reverse strand, counting down.
ATATACTGACAACCACCAATCACAGTGGTGATGAGAGTCACATGATGAATCAAAGCTCATCACAAGCATCTTTTAGGAGGACAATACTAATATACAGAAGGTGCACAGTGTCATTCACACAAACACTGAACACCATCATGGTAACACATGAAATTTTAAAAATGCAATAAACATTAATTTAACAACATTAAATGTAACATAAAACCCTAATGTACATAACTGTTTAGAAAAAACTAAGAAGAAACGAAACGAAAATATACTGTAAAATTACATAAAATGTAAGCTTATATCTATTACAGTTATTCACCGTATATAGTACGGAAACTTTCTGTTAACCAGTTAACTGTTTTTAACCGTAGCACTTTTACAGTCTTTTACCATTAAAATCACGATCATTTTTTACAGTTTAAGCTATGTTTCTATCCAAAGTTGTGAATTTAACTTGGAATATCGCATTAAACATTTGCGAATAAATCATTGTTTCCATCCCATGTGTTCAAGAGAACAAAATCGGAAATTGGAGCAAGATAACTGTAATAAAAATGGAAGTGGCTGCAATCAGGGAACCCACTGTGGCTCTTTTTTTCCCTAAGTAATAAATTGCTTGCAATTTCAATGTATTTTTGAATACAGAAAAAGACCATGATGTCATTGACCCGGCATTGTGAAGCAGTTCATCATCACAACAAATTATCCTCTCTCCACTCCATAAACCATAATGTGTTTTTTATTACAGATTCTTGTGTGGCACACGCGGACGGAAAAACCTGTCCTGGTGAACGAAGGCAAGAAAGGCTTCACAGACCCAAACGTGGAGATCTGACATCTGCTTCATCGTCGGTAATGAAAAAGCAATCTGTTGAGCCTTAAACACAATGTCACTGAGTAAATATAGGGTCATTGAAGGACACGAGACTATGTGTTTAAAATGCATCTGGCCCTGCTAAGTGACGGAAGTGTGGCTCTGTACAGATGTACCACTGAACATTACTCTTACTTTGTGTTGCAGGGATGCGTCCAGCAGGACCCAAAAGGGAATGGCAGGGAGTTATTACCAACCCACCACATTTTTGAACAGTTTGGATGCTTTTTCCTGTAAACCACAACTAAATGATTTCAACAATATGGACCTATTATTCTAAAGCACAGATAGTCTTTTTTAAGGCAATATCAGTATTTTGCGAGAACAAAACCAGAAGTGGCGTATATTGATGAGAGAACATCTGAGAACTGTTATAACTGCTCACTTCAAGGATTTTATGAACTCTGCATTGAGAAGAGACAAAAAATGTCTGACCAAGAGCGAATGGTCATCAATTTAAGGACGTTGATGTTCCGTCATGTCTAACAGACTGACACTTAAACATAAAGAAGGGAATGTCTTCTTTTTTATATAATATGTATTATTAAGTTTGTTTTGTTGTTTACATCACTGTCTTGCTAGCACAGCACTACTGATATTTTGCCTCAATTGAAGTTCAGCGTCACTCTGCGGTATTAAACCAGTTCTATCATATACCAGGGCTAGCTGCTATACTGGATTTAGCGATTACAACGTTGTAACACGGTCCTCATGACTAAGACCTAAATGATATGAATAGCACTTGAATTTGTTCCTCTGTATCCATTGTTCCTGTTAGGACATGCGTTGTAAATATAACTTAAAGATGAACAATCAGAGACTTTAAAATAAAGTGATCTAGCATTCAACGGAACAAGCAATGTAACTACTGTATTTGTACTTCAGTTTAAAGTAAGAATCCATAGTTTAGTTTACTATTACCGCATCCATAATACTTCACTCATGTTCACAGAGATCTTACCAAAGGACGGAGCTGATGGGTATAGGGTTTTACAATGTTAGCATTCAGTATTAATTGGGCTAGCCTCTGAGAGCAGCACAGAGCTCGCCTCAGTAAATATTCAGATGTATTTATATGTCAAACCGGAGCTTTGGGCTTTGCAGAGGAAATCTGTCTTGAAGACGTGTTGCTGTTCTAATGAAGCTAAAGCGGAGACACCTGGGAATCTAAAGCGAACAAAATCTCTGCTTTCATTAAGCAAAGCCATTTTCTTATGTCAGAAACTGCGAGTATTCAAGGCACATCACTGCACATGCGCAAAAAATCATAACATGTACTGATATTATGATAAATCTGGCTTGATTAGCATTAGACTAAATTTGTGTATCTCTTTAAGCCGTGTTTTTACTGCTTACAGCAGATTATAGACACAAAGTCGTTTATTTCCAATGGTCCGATCCTCTGCGGATTCCAGTGTCGAGGGAAATCGGGTCTCCATTAGTTGTCGTGATACCACTGAATCGCATAACTTTTAATGGGTACTCCACGTTATAATTACCATTAATGTCTGTTTTAGTTACCTTATATACTAGCATGGCACACAGATATACGATTAGCCTGATTAGCTTATACACTATGCACTGTCACTTACCCTACATGTATTCATAATCATCTTTAATGTAATTACGTAAGGTAATTCATTTATTATTATTATTTATTAATAGTTTATAAAGTGAAAGACATTACATTATGTCCAATTTGTTTTATTATACACTAAACAGTAAGCATTTATACATATTTTAAATTAATATAATTTGTGTGTACTATAAATATTAAAGTTCCCCTGTAGTCAATAATTTCATCCCTTAAAACTCAACTTTGATCACCAAAATGACATTTAAACGTTTTAGCTTGACTGTAACTCTACACCCTTACTTCATTTACTATACGCGGAACTATGAATATGCTAATTATCCCGCCTCCACTCACTCACACCAGCTCAGAGACTCACTCGCTCAACTTTACTGTGGTAAACGCTGCACAATGGCAAGTGGAAATACTGGTTTAATTCAGCCATATGTTTGAACCAGAAACGGATTCAGAAGAAGAAGAGTGAATCATACAGGCTTGTCTACAAGTCGCGGTAATGTGTTTAATGTATCTATCTCTACAACTTCCGACACAAAACGGTAATTAATATGATTAGCCTTTTGCTTGACTACGTTATCAAACAGCTAATAATGTGTTGCTAATGTTACACAAACCATGTTTCTGTTCGCCATCTCAGTCTGCCTTCTAAAAATCAGCATCCTTAGAAACGCTTTGAACAACTTAGAACATCAGAGGAGAAAGGCATATAGTTCATCATAACATCCTAATATACTTAATATACATAATTCACCCGCTATATTGCTAAAAGTACACAATTGATATCAACAGAAAAATATACCGGGATAACCTGGCTTCTCTTGAGACTCCCCTGCTGGTCAGAGTTAAAGGGATAGCTCACCCAAAAATTAAAATTATTCCATAATTTACTCACCCTCAAGCCATCCTAGGTGTATATGACATTCTTCTCTCAGACAAGCTAGATATTTTACTTTGTAACGTGTTAAATATGGATATTTTTCTTACAAAAAAAAACATCGATTCACTTCAGAAGGCCTTTATTAACCCCCCAGAGCTGTGTGGAGCACTTTTATAATGGATGGATGCACTTTTTTGGGCTTCAGATTTTGGGCTGCCATTATAAAGCTTGGAAGAGCCAGGATATTTTTTTAATATAACTCTGACTGTATTCGTCTGAAAGAAGAAAGTCATATACACCTAGGATGACTTGAGAGTGAGTAAATCATGGGGTAATTTTTATTTGTGGGTGAACTATCACTTTAATGATATGCTAAAGCCCACCCACATGTTGACATGATTGGTTACAAGGCCGTTTGTGATGTAAGAAACACGGGCAATTTCAAACCATGTTTTTGAGACTGTCTTTAGTCCTCTGCGGTTTTAAGGAGAAAATACTCAGCAATGGTGTTGACTTATGAATTTGCACATGGTTTGACTTTAAAACATATTAGAAACACCACATACACATATAAACGTTAAAAACTTGATTTTCAACAGAGGGGGTCTTTAAAGGATATTTTTGCTGATATTCAACCAGCTTTGTATTGTTCCAGTGTTGGTAGTATATGGACATTTAACAGCCAGATGATGCGTTTTGCAGACGTTTGGCGACAAATAAACAGGGATATCTGGGTGCAGGTAACACGGAGAAAGAGTAAACATTGTTCATTTACATATACTTGTAACAATACAGAGCTAAAAATCTATGAAATTGTCCTTTAACCGATGGCTGATGGAGACCTGATTTCTCAAATTGTCCATCAAAACAGCATGAGACAGTTTGCCCAGTTTGATTTACTCAGAGCAAGAAGGAAAACGATCGATAATTTGTCTAACTTTATCCTAAACACCTACTGCTTCAGTAGAATGGAAGTTATGAATAAATAAGCATCATTTATGTTGTTTCTATTCTCTAAAAGTAGTCATTTTTCCTGCACGTTTTAAGGTATTTATTAACCACAGCATGGTCAATAAGCGGAGGGTGAATGCTCGGGCTGTGGCGCTCCTTGGAGACACAAGCAGAAGCGCGGTAGCTTCACAATCAAATTCAGTTCATTTCAACTGCCACTAGGGGGCCACGTCCGACAGTCATAGACAGTGAAAAGTCGGCTAGTCGCGACTTTGAAGATGCAAAATTTGAATTCGACACTGCAATGGTCGCAATATGACATCACACTCTGCGCGTCTTTTTTTTATATTTCAACAATACATCAAAAAGGTTACAATATGCAATTACTCCACGTGCTGTCGTGTGTCAATCTTCAATTGGTCACACTTGATACGAATTTGAATTTGACGAAGTGTAGTGTAACTCCCTTTAAGCCCAAAGTATACTTAGTTTTTTACGCATACACGTGTACCAAAAGTCACCAAGAAATCAAAACTGACCATTCTTGTTTTTTTATGGAATATTGTAGTGTTTATTATAAATGATTTATCAGTGCCCTCATAATCTTTAATCAAAATTACTTCCCCTCCCTCTTGACACAACATCTCCTCTCCTCTCTGAGGGCGGGGCAACCTGTCACTCACATGACATCACACCAATAGCAAATCACAGCCATCCAATCAGTTCCTAATGGACAAAATCAAGTCCCGCCCTACATTTTTCCTTGTTCGAGAAGCTGTTTCACTCGGATATACATCACAATAGAGAAGAACAGACTTCCGCAACTTCCATTTCACGCCGAATTTAAGCATTCACATCAAAAATGAAGTATACTTTGGGCTTTAGACTGGCTCATAACATTGGTTAAGGTTTTAAAAGCAGCAGCCCTCTGCAGAAGCTGTAATAAACACACTGTAAACACTTATGGCATGAAAAAAATATACTTCATAACCCTGAGCACAAAAAGTAAACAAGCTCTCCAGCTGTTTCATGTTTCATCTGGAAAACAAATTTACGGGTAGATGTCGGGTTTTGCTGCATTACTTGTAGCTATACATAAACAGTGTTAAAAAAAAAAAACATGGTCAAGCACAAATACTTAATATGTCTGACCTTATTTGAGGAAAGTTCCACTAGTATTTTATCAATGCCATTTCAATCTTGCTTCAAAGATTTGAATGGGTTAGTAATGCTTGTCACTTTAACAACCCATAATTATCTCATCAATCAGTTATGAGGCTTAGGGTGAATAGCACATGTTTAACGGGGGGAAAAAAATTCAAACAACCTCCTCCTTGTGGGTTGTGATGGATTATTGCTCTAGGACGTTTCAGGAAAAGCGACTCCTCATTTCTTTGTAATTTCTGAAGTTTGTGCGAATCAAAGACTTGGCTGAGCACACACACATAATGACACACAACTCTGCGCTCTTATCTACGGCTAACAAAGTACCACATCCCTACTGCGTTTCAAAAGCCTCTTGAGCTCACGGAGGCATTCAGAGCAGCCAGACAATACACACACAGACTAATGAAGGACAGGGGACCACCATTAAACTGAAAGACTTTTTTTTTTCATCTTGCATCTTCTTTTATTATGCAATTAGCATGCTCAGTCCATTAAAAGATGAAAACCGTAGAAAAAGGTGGACCTTATACTAGTATTTTGACTCTTTCTGAACACACTTGCAATTGCTTTTATTTGATTCAGATCTGTTTCTCCAGCATTTCATTAGTCTGTGGTCACAAGGGTCAACTTCTCTGCCAGGTTTGTTTTCATGCCCTGAAAAACCACATCCACCCTTTCTTTCTGCATTCACCTCCAGAGCACACGAGTGCATGGATGCCAATAATGCAAGACAATTACTGTGTCACCTGTTAGTTGCTAAAATGAATAGTTTGCTTTAGAACAAGAACACGTTAGCTGAGGCAAAGCAACATATAAAGATAACATGTGAATTCATTCATCAAAAAATGCCTGTTTCTTTTTCACAGCTGCATCTGTTTTGTGTCAGATGCTGCCACAAAATCCCCACTTAATGTATTGAAGAAAAACAACTGTTGTACAAGGTTTATGTATTTATTCTATATTGATATATTTATGTATTTATTTACATTGCAGAGTCTTTTTTGAAGCTGAACTGAAATTCCGCTCAAATATAAAGCATCAGTTTCTTTCTCATCCCATGAAACACTGGCTCACAAACGGCACGGGTCATGTGTTTTCTCATCTGCTGCTGAACTGGGACTTGAGTGATGGACTAACAAAACATGCGGCTCATTAAAAACCCTCATAGGTCATGACTTGCAGCACAAGCCTCCTGTTATCAAGGACATCTCTCCTCATTTCCAGATCTGATTCCAATCCACATTAGCACAGTTGTATAATCATCCAAAATCATGCCAGGATGTTTGGTCATTTATGTTTTGTACAAGTGATCAGATTTTCCACATTGCCCACTAAGTGCTTTTGCTGGAATTGGTATGTTTGCCCAAAAACACCCACCTTCATCTTCTCTCTTACTTGCAAGTTGCAAGATGAAACATTTCTGCATGTTGCTCTTATAAATGTTCTTCTTTTTGTTCCACAGATCATCTCAGAACGAAAGAGAATAAAACTGTCAGAAAATAATAAATGTGTTAGGAAAAAAGACAAATGTGTTTTGAGTTATTGAATGTATATTTTATTTATTGTGGTTTTGGTTTACAGGTTTATTGGTTTATTCGCTTTGGTACCATTTTCACAAGTAAGGTGTACATTTTCCAGGGTTCCCACGGGTGCTTGAAATTCTTGAAAGTTTGTGAATCTGAAAAAAAAAAAAAAAAGTCAAGGCCCTGGAAAGTTTGTGAAAATAAATATATATCTTAAAACTTCTGGTTACATGAGCCTAAGCTCTTTTCAATAAAATCCATGCAAAAGTTAATATCAGATCATTTTAGAATACAGTATCGGATGTACCGAATATTCTTCAGTTTTATGCAAAACAGAAATACAACAAATAGAATATCAGATCTCTGTCATATGGCCAAAAATAAATGCAAAAATAATGCTTTTTGCATAGTTGTGTTTGACACATGAAAACATTTTCCAGGGTTCCCACGGGTCCTTGAAATTCTTGAAAGTTTGTGAATCTGAAAAAAAAAAAAGTCAAGGCCCTGGAAAGTTTGTGAAAATAAACATACAGGTCCTTGAAAGTGCTTGAATTTATTTTGTGCAAGAAGTTTTCCGCTAATGTGTTATTTCGCCAACACTTCGTGGCTTATGTCTACTTGCTTGCTTGATTTACGTTAGTTACGCGCATTTACGCGTTACGTTAAGTGTTTCCCGCGTGAGGTACTGCGGCTGCATTCCAGTTCGTTTTCATTATGCCCTTCACTCGCTAGTTCACTCGGATGTGCGTCATTGCTTACGTTGCATGAGTGCCCACTACTGTCGGAACCTTTGCAATGGGCTGAATTGGAACGTCCTAAGCCCTTGATCATTTGGAATCCACTATGAAGTTGATTTATTATTTATTTTTTTTCCCTTGCGAAATTGTTTAATGCAGCATTCTATAAGTATATAGGTGTGTTTGGGTTGTTTTTAAATATTAAAAAAATATATATATATCATAGAGTTGTTTGTGGTGGATTAAATTAAACGCGATAAGCGGTGACGTCACAATCGTGTTGCATTGTGGTATATGGAGCTGCCTGAAGTGTACATATTAAGTCGACTCGCTCCCTCGGTCAAAATCGAGGGAGCGAGGGTCTGTCCATATAAACTTCCTCGTCCACTTCAGGAAGTGGAACGCACTTCAAAATGGCGGCAGGGATTCCCCCGAGGGGAAGTGCTTAGGGAAGTTCGCAAGTGCGTGTCTAAAAGTCGAGTGGAACGCAGCCTTTGTGTTGTTGTATGTTGCCATGACGTTCACGCGCGCACGAAACTACTACGATGGTACCTCAACGTTTTCAGTGCTTACACCGAACCCAAATATGTTCAGTCAATGACTGTATATTGTGTTCAATAAACATAAAACATTTGTGATAATCTGTTGCCCAAATATTTTATTTAATGTAATGTTGAATTGCTTTGCTTGTTAAGATAATGTAAACCCATGAGGCAAGAAAAACTTAAAAGCATATTCATATATCTTAAAACTTCTGGTTACATGAGCCTAAGCTCTTTTCAATAAAATCCATGCAAAAGTTAATATCAGATCTCTGTCATATGGCCAAAAATAAATCCAAAAATAATGCTTTTTGCATAGTTGTGTTTGACACATGAAAACTGTAACAATGTATCTTACAAGGTAACACGATGTAACCTTGCTCTCACTTGAAATGTGTCCCCACATTAAGCCCTTGAATTTGAGGATTTGACCTGGAAAGTCCTTGAAAGGTCCTTGGATTTGAAGTTAACCAAGGTGTGGGAACCCTGATTTTCAAAACTCTTAGTACTAATATCACAACAGATCATTAAAAGTGCACTTTTTTTCAAACATTTCAGCATATTTCCATCATAAATCACAAAGTATCCTTTTCACTACACAAAATAAGTGTTTCATCTATATAAATGTTTCATTCACAGAAACTGCCTTTCATAAAGATCTTACTATCAAACTTTTGATTTGCATCTCTTCTCATTCAGTTTAATACATTTGTCTATTATTTAATCCAACTGATCTTAATGGTTAATCAATGAATCATTTGGTGCACCTATAGATTTCTATAGATATTGATTCTATAGACAGTTTCTATTGTACTTGTTTGCGATTTCCAATATCGATTACCAAATGTAATGAATTCTTTTAACATAAGTGATTTATCTTAGATGATAACCGCCACTATGTACAAAGTTTGTGTACGAATGTGTGTGTGTGTGTGTGTGAGAGAGAGAGAGAGAGAGAGAGAGAGAGAGAGAGAGAGAGAGAGAGAGAGAGAGAGAGAGAGAGAAAAGTGCTATTTGTGAACATAGAGCAGGATAAAGTACAAGGGAGAGGAAACAGTCAATGACTGTACAGTACATCAGATTGATGCATCAGAAGGGAGACAGATGGCATCAAATCCTCATGGCTGTCATACTTCATCACATCTTTTGATAACACACTAGATATATAACATTATGGATTCAATTACATAAGTTAGTAATGTAATTGTGTTTTCTAATGTGGCAACTGTAGCCTGCATTACTATAATTAATTCAGGGTGATTTGAAACATGTATCTTGCATTGTTTGCTGTTGAATGAACTGATTGTTAAAAGTACTAAACTGAAAGAAGATCATACTGTTGTGTTTCTGTGATTAAACCAAATGTTCTCATTACATATTACAATAATATTGTGTTTGAAACAGTGATTATGTGGACTTTAAATATGTGCAATTGAATGAAAGCATTACATCAGGTTTTGAAAGAATGACTAGCTGTGATACAAGTGTGATCAGTTTGGATTTTTGTACTAAGAGTTTTGAAAATGTTCCTTTACTTACTAAAAAAAACTGTAAACATGCATGTAAATCAAATTTACATTTTTCAGTGATATGTTTATCACTGAAAATTGCATCATACTATTTCTACTCTTTAAACAGCATTATGGTACAAATGGCAACAGCTTTCTTACCTGTACGCGACGTTGCGTTCTCTCCATATTTCCGATTCTTTTCAGCCTTTATCCACTGCCTACAACGCTCTGGATCCTTCACTGTAAACCGACAGTAACTCACTCCCACTAAACGTTTACTCTTTTACTACTGGAACAATACAAGTCGAGACCATTATGACTAGGGATGCACCGAAATGAAAATTCTGGACCGAAACCAAAAATTCTGGATACACTCGGCCGAAAACCAAAACCGAAACAGAAAATTACTTTTTTAAAATAATTATTCATTTATTTTAAATTTGTTTTTTGTATAATTGTATTATTATTAGATGTTTTAATTAAATTCAATCATTTTACTGAATCTGAATTTAAAAAAAATACAAGCCAATAAAATAAAATAACCACACTTTTATTTAAAGTAACACACAATAATTAGACAGAAAATAGGCCTATATTCAAATAATATTAAATATCAATATATTAATATTAGTGCTGGGGAAAAATTTATTGTGATTAATCACATCCAAAAATAAAAGTTTGTGTTTACATAATATATGTGTGTGTACTGTGTATAATTATTATGTTATATAGACACACATGCATGTATATATTTAAGAAAAATGTTATATTTTTTATTAAAAAAATTATATATATAAGATAAATTATATATACAGTATATACATGCAAATATTTCTTAAATATATACATGCATGTGTGTGTATTTATATATACATAATAATTATACACAGTACACACACATATATTATGTAAACACAAACTTTTATTTTTGGATGTGATTAATCACGATTAATTTTTCCTCAGCACTAATTAATATCAATATATTAATATCAATATATTATTCTTCATTCAGTTCAGTTCAAATCAGATTTATTTTTTTACCAATTATCAAAATAATGTATAGTCCTAGAAAACTATTATTATCAGAGCATGTGAGCAGAGAGCGAGGAGCGGGTCAGTGAATGAGAGGGTAGCGTCATTTTACCCCATCACGGCTATACCATACCATATTACAGCACAGTAGGGCTAGTGCAAACAGAAACAAGTCTAGAGAAATGTCATGTCTGCACACGGCGCACACGGAGAGGAACACGGAGCAGTTGTTTCGAAGCTGTGCATTTTCGGAAGCGGAGCCGCTCGCAAAGTTACAAAACATGCTGCGAGAGAGTGAAACCTGATCGCCGAACACGGATGGGCGGGGGGGCATATTTTCGGCTCATATTTTTGGCCTTTTTTCTCTTTCGGCCAAAACCCGAAAATGCCATTTCGGTGCATCCCTAATTATGACTAAAAGTTTGCTAAGGAGTATTTCCTACTAAAGCAAGGCGGTATTTAACTCTGGTAAGCTATCCATAGCAGACTGGTGGGAGTGGCCTTGGATGACAACATGCCCCAGTGCATTATGGGTTTTCCCACCTATTTGGCAAAAGGAAAGACAACAGACTTTTTTCTTTGTTTTCTCTAGTCAGGTAGCACTGATTTAAATTCACCTTTCTACTGCATCAGCCAAGTTTTATTGAAAGCTCATGTTGCCAGCAGTGAAGTATCTATTTAATAAAACAAGCTGTGTTACTATTGGCCGGTTTCAGGCCTAGTCCCAGACTAAAATGCATGTTTGAGCTGTTTTAACTGAAAGCAACTTGCACCGACATATCTTAAAATATATCAGTGCCATTGTTTTGTCTCAAGATGCACATCAGTAATGTTTTTTTCTAAGGCACATTTTAAAAAGCTACTTAAAGGGTTAGTTCACCCAAAAGTGAAACTTACCCCATCATTTACTCACCCTCAAGCCATCCAAGGTGTATATGACATTCTTCTTTCAGACGAATACAATCAGAGTTATATTAAAAAATATCCTGGCTCTTCCAAGCTTTATCAGTGTTTCCCACACATAGACTAATTCGTGGCGCGCCACATATTGCGTTTCGTTATTCATTTATTTTTTTAACGCTATCACATACATACACACACACACACACACACACAAGGTGCGTTCTATTCGACCGTCGGCAGGGTTGCCAACTCACACACATTTGGCGTGAGACACACGCTTTCAGGCTCTGTCTCACGCTCTCACTCTGCCCAAGTAAATCTCACGCCAAATTGCCAAACCTGCTTTTGATATGAAACAAAGTCTAAGCTTTTAAATTTTTTAAAGTTTTAATACGAAATTCAAACAATAAATACCGTTTTGGCGCACTTAACGTGGCATAACATGCGCGCGCGGTCACGTGGTTAATGAAGCTCTCAATAGTGCTAAACAAACCAGCGCTGTCAATACATTTGAGTGGCTTAAGCAGGATATACAACAGCTTCACTATACAGGTATTTGCAGCCATTTTTGGTCAACAGTACAGCATAGTGTGCATTGATTATTACGTCAACCATATTTACAGTATCGTTTTATTATGGAGAGTGATGGAGATGCAACATTGTTAACATTACTGTTAATATTTTTCTTGTATTTAGCCCTCAGGTATTCCTTACTAATTGGTCACACTCATACTCATTGGTGATCAAATGTGACCATACACCTTAACTATTTTTCAATTAAATAAATGTTCTATATTTTAGTTTAATAATATTTATTGAATATTTTGAGGAGATATTTTGGTACTAAATACTTTTTTGTGCAATAATTATGGTCCATTAATGACCACTTAAAATATTTTTCTTCTAATATTTTTCTTATTTAGGTTAAAATAGAGAATTCCAAAGCAAAGAGGCAAATTAGAGTCATTTTGTGGCTGGAAAAAGAATAATTTTCATTTGTAATGCCATTACCCAGTAGGTGCCTCTATGGCTCTTTAATAAACATACATGTAGGCCTATCTAGTCTAGTTGCTCAAAAAAGTATTGCAGATCATAACTGCTTATTTTTAGGTTTTGCATCTGAATACATATTTAGACATGATCAAACACTAGATTTCTTTAAATGTGAAATTTTAAAACGTTAATAACTCACATCCTAATATTTTTAATGATACTTATATAAGCACACAAAAGTGAATATTAATGAATGCGAGCAAATATAGTTTAACCCAAGAAAAGTTTAAAATAGTGCTAAAAAGGCAAACTTATTTTTGCTTATATGTACAGTAGGCTATATACATATGAATTGATACTGAATCAAGATCGAAATCAATATTTGTGCCAATTTGTGCAAATTGCTTTCTAATCTGTGGGAAACACTGTTTATAATGGGAGTGAATAGTAACTGAGATTTGGAAGCCCAAAAAAGTGCATCCATCCATCATAAAAATAATCCAAAAGAGAAATGTGGGAGGAGCTTGAGTTTGTTGTTTGAACCGCGAGAGGCGTCTACTCTCACCTGAGCTTTACGCTACTCTTACATCCTACATCATGTGTCGGGTCAGAGGTCACTCTTCCGCCGGAACTAGACTTGCATACGATCGTTACCAGTGATTCTAGTTTATAAAGTTATAAATATGGATATTTTTCTTACGAAAACGCATTGCCTCGCTTTATTAACCCCTGGAGCCGTATGGATTACTTTTATGATGGATGGATGCGTTTTTTTGGGGCTTCAAAAAAATGGTTCACTCCCATTATAAAGCTTGGAAGAGCTAGGATATTTTTTAATATAACTGTGTTTGGCTGAAAGAAGAATGTCATATACACCTAGGATGACTTGAGGGTGAGTAAATTATGGGATCATTTTCATTTTTGGGTGAACTATCCCTTTAAATGTTCTCATTTAACTAATGCCTAATCCTGGCTTAATCTAAGCCCTGTCAGTGAAACCGGGCCTATGAGTAATGACCTAACCATGTAATGAGTAATAAGTAATTACCTCATGTAGACTCTATGGTGTGAAATATGACCCTGAAATAGATGAAAACAGATTTTTTGAAAGGCTTTATAGACAGATAGGTTGAGAGAGAGTGACTTAATAAGAATCACAAGCTGAAGTGTTGTGCTGGTCCCTCAAGACTGGAACTGTTTTAAAACGTTATAATCGTTATTATATTATAAAATGTTGATTACAGCAATCCTTTAAATGTGTGAATAGTCTGTGTATATATTGTGTGTAGAACAGACCCAAGGGAATAGCAATCAATGTAAGTGAGGGAACATGAGACAAATTTTGAAGCGTGTGTTATTATTATCTGGAAGAAAATCAGTGCTTTTGAAAGAGCCAACAACCACAGAAAATGCAATGGCCCAGGAAAATATTCACAAGATCTGTTGCATCATAAAACACCAGGCAGCCGACAGTCTCGAACAGTCAGACTCAAGCTGTTGTTGTGACAGATTTCATCAAATCTGCTATAATGTTCCTGTTTGTACTCATCATTTATGCTAATCAGACGCATTTCTATGGCACATACTGATTTGAATATTGTTGTTTTATGTTCTTTGACAACATTTAATCTGCATTCCAGATTCTGACTGTCATATTTCAATCAACGCAACATTGCACAAACATTCTGTTGTTAAAACGGATTTACTTCGACAAAGACAGTTGAACACCTCTTTTAGAACAAAGAAAGAAATACTGTAAGTATTAAGGAAATACATGCTACATCATATAAAATACCTGATTTTTCTCTGAGAATTTGCCTAGCCACCTCAGAGAACTGTTACTGTAAACTGCAAACTGAGACAAAAAATGAGCATCAGAGTCTCAAAGCCCCAAAACAGGGAATTAACAACAACGACAGCCATTTTAAGAACGCCAGGAATACTATTGATCTAAAATATAAATACTGCATATATATTTCATTTGGTGGTGATACTATTGGAAGATCTGATGCCTGATTAAGCTCAATTTACAAGCGTTTACAGGAAGCAGAGATGATTTGTTATCTTTTATATAAAAATCTGGGTGGAAAAAACTTGCTTCAATAATAGAAGAGGTAGAAATGTATCCGATGCCCAAAAGGTCAGTGATTACTACAGTGATAAATGGAGGGAGCTCACTAGAACCACTATGAGCAAATTGCATAAAAATGGACTCTGGCAGTCATGACCTTTCTGTGAGTGTAATTGGTTCGAGAGCTTAATATCATGCTGAATGTAACATACAAACAGCTTTAGCTTACCAGAATAAGATTCGGTAACATAATGATTCCGGATATGATTTTCTCTGTGTGTCCAAGGTACAAAGGTACAATATTGTATAATTAAGATGAGTCACAGGAACAAAAACTGTAATGATGCACATCATTTTGTTAAAAGCAAGATTTTGTTTCTGTAGCTCCAGTGAGAATCTCACAATATATATATATATATATATACAGTGGGGAGAACAAGTATTTGATACACTGCCGATTTTGCAGGTTTTCGTACTTACAAAGCATGTAGAGGTCTGTAATTTTTATCATAGGTACTCTTCAACTGTGAGAGACGGAATCTAAAACAAAAATCCAGAAAATCACATTGTATGATTTTTAAATAATTAATTTGCATTTTATTGCATGACATAAGTATTTGATCACCTACCAACCAGTAAGAATTCCGGCTCTCACAGAACTGTTAGTTTTTCTTTAAGAAGCCCTCCTGTTCTCCACTCATTACCTGTATTAACTGCACCTGTTTGAACTCGTTACCTGTATAAAAGACACCTGTCCACACACTCAATCAAACAGACTCCAACCTCTCCACAATGGCCAAGACCAGAGAGCTGTGTAAGGACATCAGGGATAAAATTGTAGACCTGCACAAGGCTGGGATGAGATACAGGACAATAGGCAAGCAGCTTGGTGAGAAGGCAACAACTGTTGGCGCAATTATTAGAAAATGGAAGAAGTTCAAGATGACGGTCAATCTCCCTCGGTCTGGGGCACCATGCAAGATCTCACCTCGTGGGGCATCAATGATCATGAGGAAGGTGAGGGATCAGCCCAGAACTACACGGCAGGACCTGGTCAAAGACCTGAAGAGAGCTGGGACCACAGTCTCAAAGAAAACCATTAGTAACACACTACGCCGTCATGGATTAAAATCCTGCAGTGCACGCAAGGTCCCCCTGCTCAAACCAGCGTATGTCCAGGCCTGTCTGAAGTTTGCCAATGGCCATCTGGATGATCCAGAGGAGGAATGGGAGAAGGTCAGGTGGTCTAATGAGACAAAAATAGAGCTTTTTGGTCTAAACTCCACTCGCCGTGTTTGGAGGAAGAAGAAGGATGAGTACAACCCCAAGAACACCATCCCAACCGTGAAGCATGGAGGTGGAAACATCATTCTTTGGGGATGCTTTTCTGCAAAGGGGACAGGACGACTGCACCATATTGAGGGGAGGATGGATGGGGCAATGTATCGCGAGATCTTGGCCAACAACCTCTTTCCCTCAGTAAGAGCATTGAAGATGGGTCGTGGCTGGGTCTTCCAGCATGACAACGACCCGAAACACACAGCCAGGGCAACTAAGGAGTGGCTCCGTAAGAAGCATCTCAAGGTCCTGGAGTGGCCTAGCCAGTCTCCAGACCTGAACCCAATAGAAAATCTTTGGAGGGAGCTGAAAGTCCGTATTGCCCAGCGACAGCCCCGAAACCTGAAGGATCTGGAGAAGGTCTGTATGGAGGAGTGGGCCAAAATCCCTGCTGCAGTGTGTGCAAACCTGGTCAAGAACTACAGGAAACGTATGATCTCTGTAATTGCAAACAAAGGTTTCTGTACCAAATATTAAGTTCTGCTTTTCTGATGTATCAAATACTTATGTCATGCAATAAAATGCTAATTAATTATTTAAAAATCATACAATGTGATTTTCTGGATTTTTGTTTTAGATTCCGTCTCTCACAGTTGAAGAGTACCTATGATAAAAATTACAGACTTCTACATGCTTTGTAAGTGCTTTGTAAACCTGCAAAATCGGCAGTGTATCAAATACTTGTTCTCCACACTGTATATATATACACACTACCAGTCAAAAGTTTGGACACACTTTCCCATCAAAGAGAATGGGAAAGTGTGTCCAAACTTTTGACTGGTAGTGTGTATATATATACACTCACCTAAAGGATTATTAGGAACACCATACTAATACTGTGTTTGACCCCCTTTCGCCTTCAGAACTGCCTTAATTCTACGTGGCATTGATTCAACAAGGTGCTGAAAGCATTCTTTAGAAATGTTGGCCCATATTGATAGGATAGCATCTTGCAGTTGATGGAGATTTGTGGGATGCACATCCAGGGCACGAAGCTCCCGTTCCACCACATCCAAAAGATGCTCTATTGGGTTGAGATCTGGTGACTGTGGGGGCCATTTTAGTACAGTGAACTCATTGTCATGTTCAAGAAACCAATTTGAAATGATTCGAGCTTTGTGACATGGTGCATTATCCTGCTGGAAGTAGCCATCAGAGGATGGGTACATGGTGGTCATAAAGGGATGGACATGGTCAGAAACAATGCTCAGGTAGGGCGTGGCATTTAAACGATGCCCAATTGGCACTAAGGGGCCTAAAGTGTGCCAAGAAAACATCCCCCACACCATTACACCACCACCACCAGCCTGCACAGTGGTAACAAGGCATGATGGATCCATGTTCTCATTCTGTTTACGCCAAATTCTGACTCTACCATCTGAATGTCTCAACAGAAATCGAGACTCATCAGACCAGGCAACATTTTTCCAGTCTTCAACTGTCCAATTTTGGTGAGCTCGTGCAAATTGTAGCCTCTTTTTCCTATTTGTAGTGGAGATGAGTGGTACCCGGTGGGGTCTTCTGCTGTTGTAGCCCATCCGCCTCAAGGTTGTGCGTGTTGTGGCTTCACAAATGCTTTGCTGCATACCTCGGTTGTAACGAGTGGTTATTTCAGTCAAAGTTGCTCTTCTATCAGCTTGAATCAGTCGGCCCATTCTCCTCTGACCTCTAGCATCAACAAGGCATTTTCGCCCACAGGACTGCCGCATACTGGATGTTTTTCCCTTTTCACACCATTCTTTGTAAACTCTAGAAATGGTTGTGCGTGAAAATCCCAGTAACTGAGCAGATTGTGAAATACTCAGACCGGCCCGTCTGGCACCAACAACCATGCCACGCTCAAAATTGCTTAAATCACCTTTCTTTCCCATTCTGACATTCAGTTTGGAGTTCAGGAGATTGTCTTGACCAGGACCACACCCCTAAATGCATTGAAGCAACTGCCATGTGATTGGTTGATTAGATAATTGCATTAATGAGAAATTGAACAGGTGTTCCTAATAATCCTTTAGGTGAGTGTATATATATATACACACACACACACACACACAGTACCAGTCAAAAGTTTTAATGTTTTTGAAGTCTCTTATGCTCATCAAGCCTGCATTTATTTAATCAAAAATACAGAAATACATATATTTAATCAAGATATTAAATAATTAAACTACCCTTCAAAAATGTTAGGTCAGAAAGACTTTTTAATGTTTCTAAACGTCTGTTATGCTCAACAAGGCTGCATTTATTTGATCAAAAAACAGAAATATTGTGAAATATTATTACAATTTAAAATAATGGTTTTCAATTTGAATATACTTTAAAATATAATTTATTTCTGTGATCAAAGCTGAATTTTCAGCATCATTATTCCAGTCTTGTGTCACATGATCCTTCAGAAATCATTCTAATATGATGATTTATTATCAATAGGCCCTATTTTAATATTTATGTTTCATGAATAATTATGTGATATTTATGTTTCATTTGATATTTATGCAAAACAAATGTGTAGCTTGATGACGCCTGGATTTGGCGGAGCTTTTATTCTGCCGCAGACGAGCGCTTCTGCTTCTTCCGCTCATGTGTATGTGGGGTAACGCAGAGCTGTTTATCATATTAGATACATTATTTGAGTGTGTTGAAAGTTATGTTATAATGCTACTCTGTGTGTTCGCTCACCGGCTAATATGAGACACTTGTTCACACTGCAGTGAGCTAGATCGATATTAGGCATGGTAAAACATGGTACTCGCGGTAAATCAAGAACACCAGATTTAAACAATAAGACTTAACTGTGTTGAGCTGTAGAACAATGATTAGTTTTCTGTCGATGAATGATCCAAACAGTTGCTCACCTGTCTAATAAAACACATCATATATTAAAGAGTCTTTGGTGTTTCCATGGTTTCTACAAAATAAAACCGTAAATTGAGGGTAACACGGGTATGATGTCATTGATAGGCGACGCACGGACACGCTCCGTTTCCTGGTTACAATTGCTTATTTCTATGGATTTAAACATTCTTGGAAACATTTGGGATAATGTAAGTACACAAGTCAATAAAATATATAACACTGTTATAGTAGTTTTTGGATATTTTAATCCAAAAATCTTACATATTGTGCCTTTAATGAAATTTATCATCAAAATGTTTAATATCTTAGATAAAAAATTTTTTTGAAAAAAATTATATTTTTTTTATTTTATCAAACTTTTAATATTTTTTTTAATATCTTAAATTAAAAGAACAGTTTTTTTTTTAAAAATAATTTAAAATAATGGTTTTCCATTTTAATATGCTTAAAAATATAATTTATTTCTGTGATGCAAAGCTAAATTTTCAGCATCTTTTGTAATAATATACACTACCGTTGAAAAATTTGGGGTCAGTAACTTTTTTTTCTTTCTTTTTTTGAAAGAAATTAATACTTTTATTCAGCAAGGATGTGTTTAATTGATAAAAAAAAAAAAGTGATAGTAAAGATTTATATTGTTAGAAAACATTTCTATTTTGAATAAATGCTGTTCTTTTTAACTTTTTATTCATCAAAGAATCCTAAAAAAAGTACCACAGGTTCCCCAAAAAAATATTAAGCAGCACAACTGTTTCCAACATTGATAATAACTGAGTATCAATGATTTCTGAAGGATCATGTGACACTGAAGACTGGAGTAATGATGCTGAAAATTCAGCTTTGATCACAGAAATAAATTACATTTTAAATTATATTAAAACAGAAAACCATTATTTTAAATTGTAATAATATTTCACAATATTGCTGTTTTTTCTGTGTTCTTTTTAATCTAATAAATGCAGGCTTGATAAGCATAAGAGACTTCAAAAACATAAAAAATAGTAATGTTTCCAAACATTTGACTGGGTCTGTGTATCAAAAAGTCTTCAAAAAATCACTTTTCAATGACTTCCAGTTTACTTTGCCTTCCTCTGCAGTAAAGTTAGCGGTTCACTCAGCCCTCATCCATAATGAAAGTCTCCACAACACTGAACATTATTAAGTCTGCGTAACGCTTCAGTCACCACTAGTTATTATATATTTAAAACCCACTGTGGTCTCTATAAAATGGAGGCTACGACTATACAAGGGCAAGGCTATATACAGTAAGCACTTCACTATATGAGCCATTACATTTTATGAGCATTTTTATTGTTTAAAATACAATTTACAATCCCCTAAAGCTAATCAGAATAAATCTCAAACACATCATCATGTCATGTAACAGTTGAGTGAAGTTTGTTCAGTTCATTAACAATCACAGTTAAACAGGAAGTTATTATTAACATCATCTGTGGGGGTGGGAATTAACAGCACACAAACCAGTAACATGTTGTATATATACTTATTAAAGGCTCAGTTTGGAGTGGAAAGTCTACACACACACACACACACACACACACAGATAAACATGTCAAAAGCATGTATCACAATCACATCACCTTCAGTGAGTATTAGTGTTGTTTGTGGAGAAATGAGAAATGAATGATGCAATTTAGAAACCCATAGTCTAAAGATAGTGAATGAAGAATGTGATGTTATATCACAGGAATTACTCAAGATTTTCATGAAGAAACCATAGTAACTGGATTGATAACACTATGCCAATATAATGATACTGTATTAGAACAATATTTGCTACATTAGGCCAGTGTAGAAGATCTTCAACCGATTTCCACTCCTTCTTTTACACTGTTCCAAGGCACAAAATGACAGAACGGAGGCCTCTAGTGTCAAATATGGAGAATAACAATACATCTTTCAGTATTTGTGCTTTCTAATGCAACATGAAAATGTAGAAACGGGGAAAAAAGAGAATTTAAACAATCTGACACATGCAAGACTTTTTGCAGTTGTGTCCACGGCCCATGGGCTATTTCTCATAGAGATCAAGGGGGTAATGCTCTTTATACTGCTGGACGTGCCGCCACATGGCGTCTTTCTGCTTGGCTATATTAGGAGTCATCTCATCGTAGACATCAGTGAACAGCAGGTCGGGGTGGGGTTTCAGACGTCTCTCTGCTTTTTCGAAGGCCTCCATGACGAGTTTGCGGGACTGCTTCCTCCAGGCCCGCTCCTCGTCCTCGCCCCACCAGTCTCGGTCGGTCATGTAGTGTCTTAGGCGAGAGATGGGGTGGTCCTGCTTGTCCCAGTAGTTCACCTCGTCGACCGAGCGGTAGGCAGAACTGTCGTCACTGGTGCTGTGATGACCGATCCTGCAGGGGGAAGAGGTAATCGCTCATTTCACAACACTAGGATACATTACCAAAACATAATATGTGCAGAAACCACAACTTAAAACTCTTATGTAATACACTGCCTGGCCAAAAAAAAGCGTCGCTGTTTGAATTTAGGCAAATAGGTGGTGCAATCAAAAACGATCAGTCTATAATCCCACCCACTTTGAAGCGGTACTAAACTGCAGTGGAAAAGCAAACCGAGCCAAAGTAAAGCGAGCCAAACCGTGCCGGGACGAGTCGTACCACACAGTGGAAAAGCGACATAAGAGTCAATAATTATTGCAGTGATTATTATGTTTCTATCATGTTATATGCTTGGCGACAGTTCTTCTAACCCTAATTGATGGAGTGTGTAGCTTTTCATCTCTTAAACAACCAAGTAGGAAGACACATCATGGCCATATTCCAGGATGACAATGTCAAGATTCATCAGGCTCAAACTGTGAAAGAATGGTTCGGAGGGAGCTAGGGATGTGACAGTGAGGAAAATTTCCCAACGGTTAATCGACGTGTGCCAACACCAGTAATACCGGTATCACCGTTGGAGTTTTCCCTCTTTTGCACCTCGCTTTTAAATCATTAATTTGCGAAAGTAAAATGTGCGAGGCCGCACGGGCATTCATAATGGTTTGGAGCAAAGCGAGTGTTTTCAATTTAATTCCTTTAGAAGTTGAACTTCCATAGGAATAAACTGGAAACGCTCACTCTGCTCTCCACCAGTGGACACGCACCATTATGAATGGCCGTGCGCATTTCACTTTCGGTTTAGAATTAGTGCCAATTCGGGGGCGGCAATAGGCGCTTTTACATTTAGCTTTAAAAATCAAATCTTCCGCTATCATCTTGTCAGTCAGCTCCTCACTCTCTGATGAATGAGATCTGACTCCTGCTGCGACTCTCGTTTGGCTCACACTGTAATGAGCAGACACGTTCAGTTTTTAATTGTAATGTCTGCTCTCTAACTGAACTAAATTATTTTATTACTATAAAAAAAATCAAAAAGACGGTGGGGGGCGGTGGGCAAGTGATGTAGGTATGTAGGCAAGGTATGGTTATCACTGTCAATCGGATTCAATCAAGCATTTAAATACGGTTGTCACTCCAGAAACTTTGCATGTGTAGTTAGCAGCATGAAAAATATGTTATATACAAAAAACGAGCAAAGATCGCAGCCATTATAATCACTGAAGCTGTCAATTACAAAACGAGGTACACAAAGCTGCACGAAAACTCCTGTTATAATCAATGAAGCAGTGTAAGCTGTGCAGTGAATCTCTTATTGACATTGTGTTTATACTTCGTTATACTGAAAGGATTCGCGAGTGTGCAGAACTTGTGCTGAAACAAAACTTTGCCGTTTAAGCGGATTCTGACTAACTTAAACACGTCTGATTGGCCATTGCGTTCACATGCTCAACAGATATGTCTGTGATTGGCTACAAAGCTTAACGCTGTAAATAGAAACCTTTGACACTTTCACTGAGCGCTTACACAAACACCCATGGGAGCGTTTTAAAGCAGACCGCTATCAGCGGGTAATGTACTGCAGAACAGCAGTATCATCACATTAAAGGGGGGTCTAATACGATTTCATGCATTCTGACTTATTTACATTGTTAAAGAGTTGGATTCTCATGCTAAACATGGCACGCCCATCAACGAGCTTCGTTCGGGTTACGGGAGCCGTCGGCTGCGCTGTCATTTTGTTTTTAGACCACGAAATCAACTAAAGAAGTGTGTTTCTGGTTGAGGGAAAGATAACCTTGTTCAGCTTCCCAAATAACCCAGCGTTAAGGAAAGGAGCAACGGAGTTCTGCAAGTGTGTTTGTTTGTTCCCGGTCATGAGTGGAAACCACAGGCGGTGAGTGAAACTGCATCAAATGTCTGTTTTGTTGGCAATCGGCGCATAAGTGCATATAATGGAAACAACACAAACGTATAGTGAATAGAAAGTTATCCAGGGATAATGCCTTGATG
Source organism: Coreius guichenoti (assembly GCA_039654105.1). Classification (NCBI taxonomy): domain Eukaryota; kingdom Metazoa; phylum Chordata; class Actinopteri; order Cypriniformes; family Gobionidae; genus Coreius; species Coreius guichenoti. The sequence goes on along the minus strand of CM077181.1, from coordinate 3,579,594 downwards.
TATTGTGTGTGTGTGTGCGCTCTCTTTAGCTCCACCCACTGCACGCCTCCACGAGCTCGGCTGTTTTCTGAAAGAATCGGTACAGTGTATCTGTCTTTTATAAATATTATAAAACTAAAGACTCTTTGGAGATATGAAGGATGCAATACTACTCTATAGGTACTCAAGATTAACATGAGATTGGCTAAAAATGTGTGTGTTATGTACCCTTTAAATGATCAAATCTTTGGCGGCCACCAACATATTTTCAATGCAGGAAAATCCCTGATAACAGGCCGCTCACCCTGGGATCTGCCTCTCATATCACACTTGACTTGTGCTCTTACAGTATACAAAACAATCGTCCAAGAACATGACCACTATAACAATAGTTTAACAATATTAGGGCTGGACAATATGGACAAAAAATGAAATCTCAACAAGGCTGTTTGTGTGTCTTTGTAAGAAACCTACATCAAGCACATGTTTTTTTTCCCCCAAGCAATAGGCTAGTTCGCTCCTACATATTTTATGCTGCTTCATAAAAGCCTACATTGCAAAATATTGTGTTGACAAGTAGGTTTACAGTGCATCTCATAGTGTTTTCTGCTGAGTTTGCCACTCTACATACAGTACAAACAGACCCAACCCCAAATGGCACCGTTGTGGTCTCCTCCAGGTCCACACTGTGCCACATAGGCTGTTTAAAGGTAATATAACACTGTGGAAGTTCTACTTCCTGATATTCAGCTGATTCATGTAGATAAACTCTACCTGTAGGTCATGGCTTCAATGAGGAAGGGCTGGTTTTCAGCCACCGCTCTGCGTCGCGCCTCCTTCGTGGCATTGTACACTGCAAAAACATCATTTCCATCTACACGGATCGACATCAGTCCATACCCTGGACCTCGAGCAGCTTTGGACAAAAAATAGAGGAAAAAAAAAATGAGACAAATGAAACACAGAGATTCACATGGGAGTCTGTGCCGGACAGACTTACCAATACCATCCCCTCTGTACTGCTCATTGGTCGGCGTGGAGATAGCATAACCGTTATTACGGCAGAAGAATATGAGAGGACATTCAAGGGTGGCGGAGAAATTAAATCCAGCATGTGCGTCTCCCTCACTGGCCGCCCCCTCTCCGAAGTAACAGATCACCACACGGTTTGTGTTCTCCCGCTTCACTGCGTACGCCGCCCCGGCCGCTACAAGAGGAGAAACAGATCAAAGTTCAGTAACACTTTATTTTAGGGTTCAATTCTCACTATTAACTAGTTGCTTATTAGCATGCATATTACTAGGATATTAGCTGTTTATTAGTACTTATAAAGCACATATTAATGCCTTATTCTGCATCCCTTAATCCTACCCAATACCTAAATTTAACAACTACCTTACTAACTATTAATAAGCAGTAATCAGGAGTTTATTGAGGCAAAAGTCATAGTTAATGGTGAATATGTGTTCCCCATACTAAAGTGTTACCCAAAGTTCTTACTGAGATCTACACCACTGTTCAAAGGTTTGAGGCCATGAAGATTTTTTTTGAAAGAAATTAATGCTTTTATTTAGCAAAGATGTATTAAATTGAGCAAAAATGACGATGAGTAATGGCTGCTGAAATTATACATTAACTATTGTATATTCAAATAGAAAAGTAATAATATTTCACAACATTACTGGTTTTCTCAAGAAGGTTTTTGAATGGTTCGTGGAGTGCATAGTTAAAGAAACAACAACAAATGTAATGCTAAATATTTTTCTAATGCGAGACTTTTATTTTGAAAGACATTCGTGAAAGCTGTTGACTCTTCTTCTGTCAGATGCAGTTTAAGTAAAGAGTGCCTGAGAAAAACGTGTTTCAGTATCTGCTGTCAGACGAGATGTCAGGCTAAATGTCAGTGTCATTATTCTAACGTTAACTTTCCTGTCCTGTCAGGCCAATGTGGAAGTGTGCACTGTATATCACTTCATGTGGGTATGATGTTCATTCTATTCATCAGGATCAGTGTCCATGTGTTTTATTAACAGTTCATGTTAGTATTGTTTTCTATATTTTTGATGATTGTGGTGGCTCATACCAACGTACCAACTGTATTGTATTAACAAAAACTAGTTTGTGAGTGCTATTTAACAGACTTACTTTATATTGTACATTCATCAGTGTTAGTGATATTCTTACAATTTATGTGTGTGACGGTACATGTGTGTGTCAACCATTTCTGAGAAATAAATTTGTTTGGTTAAAATTCCTAAAAATTTGGGTCGCAGCTTAATGAGCATGGGAAAATGTGGGTCTCACAGCCAAACCAGTTGAGAACCACTGATATAAGAGACTTCTTTCAAAAACATAAACATCAGAACCCAAACTTTTGAACGATAGTGTATATAAAAACTCTTGATGTTCTGCTCACTTCTTACCTTGGGGGATCTGAGTGGCAAGTGGTGAGGAGATGGTGACAAAATTGAGGTCTTTGCAGCCATAGTGAACTGGCATTTGTCGGCCCTTGCCAAGGTCATCAGCGTTTGCATAGCACTGTGCCATAAACAGATCCAGAGGGAAGCCTCTGTACATCAGTACACCTACGGAAATCAGAAAAAATACATTTATATTTAATCAAATATGACTAAAATAGTAAAATTGTGTTAAATATAATAAATAAGTATTATGTTAAGTCAAATATTAATACATAACATTTATTTAATCAAATATCAATGCAAACTAAATTAAATTGCCATATTTCTCCATCAGACTTCATCAGTGTTGGGGAAAGTTACTTTTAAAAGTAATGCATTACAATATTGGGTCACTCCCTAAAAAAGTAACTAATTGCATTACTAATTGTTGTTGTTACGTTTACGCTACTTTTTCTCACCTGGGCTGGACTTGCTTGTTTTGGGTTTTTGTTTTTTTTCCAATTACAAAAAAAAAAAAAAAAAAGTTCTATTTTTGGCAAATGTAAAGGCCCTTTTACACCAAAAGTGTAATTAATAAGCCTCAGGCTGAAGGAAATGCAAATTCAGATCTGTACAGTAGAGCGCGCAGCTCAAACAAACCTTCCAGCTGTGCTGCCATTCTGGATTGCAGAAGAACAAGAAAGTTCAACGCTCTTACTTTCAGCAAAGACATTGGTTAATAAAGTGAGATTATGCTGCTTTCACATGCTCTCGAAAATGTCCTACTTCCCACTTCTTAAATCGTGATTACCAGCTCGTCGCATTCAAGTGCTTTGTTGTCGGAAAGAACAGGAGTCATGTAGGACACCAGGTTTATTCTTGCCTATTTATTGGGAAATTATATTCATTGACAACCATCACTGCGCTAGATAGTCAGCTTGCTGACAATTCTGTTAATTTCTGTCAAATACAGGCTATTTTCACTGTGTATAAAACATACAATGACTATTCATATATGTAAAAATGCACTACTTTAACGACAAGCAATGCATGTTCACATTTAGTCTAGATCTACAATAATAATCATGTTCACACACAGAACACCTGCACTTACTCCTGATTTCTCTCAACATGAGGACAGGAGAGCTGTCAGTCAATACATACTTTGTGATGGGAAATTCTGCAAGACTTATTAATAACAAAATTGTGAGAGCCACTACAGTCTCTCCAGCTTGTAAACATTCTCACCAGCTTCCCGGTATTGTCCAAAGACCAAATCAGTAGGGTCAAGAGCTGCCGCACTTCCAATATGTGTGCCCTCCTCACCGTAATTGGTCATGTAGAATGAGATGCGGCCCTTGAACACAAATGCATACCAAATTTAAGCATTATAAACTTTCAGATGTCATTTCATTTCATTTTATGATGGAGTCAGTATGACACTAAAATCCACCGCATCTCTCACCTGCCTCTGAGACTCGTAAAGAATACGATCCATTGTGTTGAGTAATGTCATCTTCTGATAGAAGTTCAAAACCGTCTCTTTTGGGAGCTGAAACACAATTAATGCCGTGAAGTGTTTTGATATTATTATTTATTAATAACCTGGTACTAGCTTATTTCCACACATTATACCAGGGGTGCCCAATCCTGTTCCTGGAGATCTTCCCGCCATGAGTTCAGATCCAACCCTGATCAAACACACCGTCTGTAATTATCAAGTGCTCCTGAAGATCTTAATTACCGTGTTGTTCCGAATATAAGACGACCCTGATTATAAGACGACCACCTCATAGGGAAAACCATGTAGCCTACTGAAATTTCATTCAGAATAGAAGTGAAAATCTGGGAAATCTGGGTACTGTCTTACGTTTTAAATCGTGTACGGGAAGTTTGGTCCTGTCAGCGAGGCACGCAAACATAGCGAGGCACACTCTTAGACGGTAAGCTTTGCGTTTTAATACTGTCTTTTTGCGCTCGCAATCTTCTAACATTACACTCTGACACACCGTATTTCTTGGCACACTCGTTTTATGCGTATTTGGCGCCACCTATTGTTGCGGGTGTATTATTGACATGTAAAAGTAGACCCTGAATATAAGACAAACCCCTTTTTTCAGATGTATTTCTAAGAAAAAAAACATCTTATATTCAGAACAATACGGTAGCTGCTTTAGTTGTGTTTGATCAGGGTTGGAGCTGAACTTTGCAGGGAGGTATTAGGTAGATCTCCAACAGGATTGGCAGCCCTGCATTATCCTCAGTACACATTGTATGATTTTAGGCTGTCCCAGACTAAAGATGACCAATCGTGGCGATTTCTGTGGTCGTGGCTCCTAAACGGTGGTCCTGCATCAGACAGTGAGAGCGGTTCAAAGATGGCTGTTGTCACGGTCTTGCGACCAAAGATAGCCTGCGATCATTTGCTGACAGTGTCATTTTGTGATTATCTCACAGTGTGTTTGCTGCTGATCTACGTCTACTGGCAAGAAAATAAAAATGCAACATGAAATGCCGTATTGATCAATGTGACATGGCACTAAAACTTAAAGGATTAGTTCACTTTAAAATGAAAATTAGCCCATGATTTACTCACCCTCAAGCCACCCTATGTGTATATGACTTTCTTCTTTCAGACGAACGCAGTCAGAGTTATATTAATAAATATCCTGACGATTCCAAGCTTTATAATGGCAGTGAATGGGGCCCATGATTTTGTAGCTCAAAAAAGTGCATCCATCCATTATAAAAGTGCTCCACACGGCTCCAGGGGGTTAATAAAGGCCTTCTGAAGCCAATCAATGGGTTTGAGTGAGAAAAATATCCATATTTAAAACTTTATAAAGTAAAATTTCTAACTTCCGCCAGACCGCCTTCCGTATTCAACTTACGAAAAAAGTGTAACTGGCACGACGATGGCGTCGGATGTAGCGTAAGCATTTTGAACTGTGAGAGGCATTACACTTTCTCCTTAAAAAAAAAAGCCTGGAAACATCAGGATATTTATTAATATAACTCTGATTGTGTTCATCTGAAAGAAGAATGTCATATACACCTAGGATGGCTTGAGGGTGAGTAAATCATGGGCTAATTTTCATTTTAAAGGTGCCCTGCCACACGTATTTCATTACTTTTGTGGTAATGTCTGAAGTTCTACCATGGACTCCCACTTTGTGGAAAAAATGCTTTGTTTACCTTGTTTCAAGCAATTCTAGCGTGGTATAGAAAGCCTGCAGGAAGACTCAGCTCGATTTGCGCCAGTTCTCATTAATATTCAACGAGCTAAGCTGCTTGACTCTGATTGGCTAACAGCTAGCCAATGAGAGCCTGGCTATCAACATCCTTGCTGTAATGAGCTCAGGCAACACCACGTCAGACTGACCAGCTTTTGTAATCGGCCTGATTTCTCCGCTTATTTCTTTTCAGTGGCTAGAGCTGACAGAGGAGGCAGCAGTTCATTTTCACATTCACGACATAACACAAACACATATGGACCTAACATATTTCAAAAAATACAAGTAAAAACAGTTTTGTGTGGCAGGGCACCTTTAAAGTGAACTAATCCTTTAAAACTACTTACCTCAAGCTCTATTGGCCTCTTTTCCCTAGCCATGACCACGTCTATAATTCTCCTCTTCCGCTTCCTCCTCTTTTTTCAGCGCACATAACCACACTTGCCAAAATGAGATTCATCTTGCTCTGTTTGTTTACCACTAGCGTATGCTGATTACGTTTATTCTTCTATACTATCTTGCATCGTAGCCTATGATTCAATAGGTGTGATCATCGTATAGTCTACATACATGTCGTATCCGAGTTTATTAGATCCATGTCGTACAGTGTGATTTTTGTAAGGATCTTATAGGATTGCTAAATCACACAGTCTGTATCAGGCATAAAACGGAAGGATCCTCACCTGAGGATCCTCTGATGGATTGATGATCTGGCCCTGTCTGTCCATCACCCTATAGACAGGGATTCCTGAGATCACATTGGGCTGGATAAACTCCAGGTGATCAATAAACTCCGCCGAGGCTCCAGGAAACTGTGGCTTCTCCGCTGAAGTATCAAACGGCTCCTGGCAAAGAGCTCTCTGAAGACAGAGAATCAGGGAGTAAAACACAAAAATATCACAGCATCTATGCATTATGAGATCTGTTCACATATTTTAACAATCAGACAAAAACTGCTCAACAATTCTCAGCTCACCTGGCTTTAACAGACAGTTACTACCTAGTAGTGATAAGATCTTTTATTTTCCCTTTGTTTTGGTGTAAAGGTGATAGGGGTCATCTTTTGATTCTGATACAGCATTAAAACGTAAAGAGAAAATACAGATCCTAAGCTCTAAAATATATACAGAATAAGATTAAATATTTTATACATCTTGCAGGCTGTAAAGCATTGCTGAATTGATGTGAATTGGATTTTGCTGCATGAAAACGAAGATTGATTCACACAACTGTACTTGAATGTGTGATGCTATGATGAATGTCAAAATATTTGTATGGTCATGGTTTGTGAATCGATGCACAATGTGATATCTGCAGGTAGATTTAGGATCACAGTGAATCTTATGCACCTGAGACCCTTAATCAGATTTAATGCCCACTTTCAATTTAAGATCATCTCATTACATACATTACAGTATTTTGTTGTTGTTCATGTCTTGAAAATGTCTATTTTATCATATATATATATATATATAGAGAGAGAGAGAGAGAGTACTAATGTTGTAAACAGTTTATGCTGTTTAATATTTTTTTGGAACCTGTGATACTTTTTTTCAGGATTCTTTAATGAATAAAAAGTTAAAAAGAACAACATTTATTAAAAATAGAAATCTTTTCTAACAATATAAATCTTTACTATCACTTTTTATCAATTTAACACATCCTTGCTGATTAAAAGTATTAATTTCTTTCAAAAAAAATAAATAAATTACTGACCCCAAAGTACTGAACGGTAGTGTATATTATTAAAAAAGATTTCTATTTTAAATAAATGTTTAAAAAAAAAAGTATTCATCAAAAAAAATCCTGATATTAAAATAGTAAGCAGCACAACTGTTTCCAACATTGATAATTCAGCTTTGCATCAGAGAAATAAATTATATTTTAAAGTATATTAAAATAGAAAACCATTATTTTAAATTGAAATAATATTTCACAATATTACTGATTTTTTCTGTATTTTTGATCAAATAAATGCAGGCTTGATGAGCATAAGAGACTTCTTTCAAAAACATTAAAAATAGTAATGTTTTAAACTTTTTGACCGGTACTGTATACACACACATACACACATAAAATTGAAATAAAATATATTTCAATGAAACATGGCTACTGGGATTATCTTTGTGTTTTCCTCCATACACACCCCTCAACCAGCCAATCGGCTCTCAGTGTAAATCTACAGCCTTGTGAAGGTTAAACAGTCCATTACCCACAACAATACACACAGATCTGACCAACAGTTATTACATTAAAACAATTACTAGATGATTAGATTACATGATCAGGCAGATCGAATATAATTGTATTGGGTTTTTATGTCAGATAGATGAGGGATACCTATACATTCGCATTAATATTATTCTAAAACTTAACATTTTAAGACTAAAGTTATTTGTATTATATATGTACATTAAGGTGTTTTGTTGTGACACACAATCCAAATAACGCCAAATGTTTTGAGGCTCGCGCAGCTACACGGAGTTCATACATCTTAATGTGAACTTTTGTTGTTGAGAAAAGTCCATTAGCTGAGTATATTCAACATTTATACACGTTAAACTTACACTGATGCGGAATGACCTTTGCTGGAGAAGCGTTGTTGCCTTTAACGCAGTATTTTGACGGATTGCATGAAGTCCAATGCCGTATAATTTCTTAACACCCCTAACCGCCGCCATCTTTACGTCAAGTGCGTGACGTCGCGTCTTTTCTCTCCTCTAATGACAGTCTGTGCAAATCCCATTCAGCGCGCCCCCTGCTAGACAATGTCATGCAATACAAACATTCATCCAATTTTTTACGTTTATATCTGGGAAATGTATCCATTTATTTGCATGTTAAATATTATTGAGAATAAATTCCTGATTATGACCAAATTAGTAGCAGAAACAATTTGATTAAACCGGTCTGGCATCGTGGTCATTACAATACTTTTACCACTAGATGGCGAACGTGCGCCATGTCGTCATTATTGTGCGCGCAAAACAATGACGCAATGAGAGCGACGAGCGGATTGTGCGTGAGGACCATGATGGAGTTAGATCAAAGTTGTTTAGTTTTAAGGGAATATGGAAGTGAGCAGAGTTTGTTATCAAGACCTGATGGCTCCTCTACGTTTGTGCAAGGTATTTACATAAGTTTGTAACTGGTTTGTTTGTTTATTCTGAGGGACGGATGCCTGTCAAGCCAAAGAATATCCAGCAGTTTGGTTCATTCATGTCTGCATTGTTTTGGATTTGTAAATGTATTTCAGGGGACACGAGTATCCTGGCTGGAGTTTATGGACCAGCTGAGGTTAAAGTCAGCAAGGAAATCTATGATCGTGCGACTGTAGAGGTTCTTATCCAGGCCAAAATGGGGCTTCCAAGTATGTATTTTCATATAATATTGTGTGTGTGTGTGGGGCTGTGTGTGTGTGTGTGTGTGTGTGGGGCTGTGTGTGTGGGGCTGTGTGTGTGTGGGGCTGTGTGTGTGTGTGGGGCTGTGTGTGTGTGTGTGGGGCTGTGTGTGGGTGTGTGTGTGTGTGAGGGTGTGAGAGGTGTGGGGGTGTGTGTGTGAGAGGTGTGGGTGTGTGTGTGAGGGTGTGAGAGGTGTGGGTGTGGGTGTGGGTGTGAGAGGTGTGGGTGTGTGTGTGAGAGGTGTGGGTGTGTGTGTGAGAGGTGTGGGTGTGTGGGTGTGTGTGTGTGAGAGGTGTGTGTGTGTGAGAGGTGTGGGTGTGTGTGTGTGAGAGGTGTGGGTGTGTGTGTGTGAGAGGTGTGGGTGTGTGTGTGTGAGAGGTGTGGGTGTGTGTGTGTGAGAGGTGTGGGTGTGTGTGTGTGAGAGGTGTGGGTGTGTGTGTGTGAGAGGTGTGGGTGTGTGTGTGTGAGAGGTGTGGGTGTGTGTGTGTGAGAGGTGTGGGTGTGTGTGTGTGAGAGGTGTGGGTGGGTGTGTGTGAGAGGTGTGGGTGGGTGTGTGTGAGAGGTGTGGGTGGGTGTGTGTGTGGGTGTGGGGGTGTGTGTGTGTGTGTGTGAGAGGTGTGTGTGTGTGTGTGTGTGTGTGTGTGAGAGGTGTGGGTGTGTGTGTGTGAGAGGTGTGGGTGTGTGTGTGTGAGAGGTGTGGGTGTGTGTGGGTGTGTGTGTGTGAGAGGTGTGTGAGGTGTGTGTGTGTGTGTGAGAGGTGTGTGTGTGTGTGTGTGTGTGTGTGTGTGAGGTGTGTGTGTGTGTGTGTGTGAGAGGTGTGTGTGAGAGGTGTGTGTGAGAGGTGTGTGTGAGAGGTGTGTGTGAGAGGTGTGTGTGTGAGGTGTGAGAGGTGTGTGTGAGAGGTGTGTGTGAGAGGTGTGTGTGAGAGGTGTGTGTGTGAGGTGTGTGTGAGAGGTGTGTGTGAGAGGTGTGTGTGAGAGGTGTGTGTGTGAGGTGTGTGTGTGAGGTGTGTGTGTGAGGTGTGTGTGTGAGGTGTGTGTGTGAGGTGTGTGTGTGAGGTGTGTGTGTGAGGTGTGTGTGTGAGGTGTGTGTGTGAGGTGTGTGTGAGGTGTGTGTGAGGTGTGTGTGAGGTGTGTGTGAGGTGTGTGTGTGTGTGAGGTGTGTGTGTGTGTGAGGTGTGTGTGTGTGTGAGGTGTGTGTGTGTGTGAGGTGTGTGTGTGTGTGAGGTGTGTGTGTGTGAGGTGTGTGTGTGTGAGGTGTGTGTGTGTGAGGTGTGTGTGTGTGAGGTGTGTGTGTGTGAGGTGTGTGTGTGTGAGAGGTGTGAGGTGTGTGTGTGTGTGAGAGGTGTGAGGTGTGTGTGTGTGAGAGGTGAGAGGTGTGTGTGTGTGAGAGGTGAGAGGTGTGTGTGTGTGAGAGGTGAGAGGTGTGTGTGTGTGAGAGGTGAGAGGTGTGTGTGTGTGAGAGGTGTGTGTGTGTGTGTGTGTGAGGTGTGTGTGTGAGGTGTGTGTGTGTGTGAGGTGTGTGTGTGTGTGAGGTGTGTGTGTGTGTGAGGTGTGTGTGTGTGTGAGGTGTGTGTGTGTGAGGTGTGTGTGTGTGAGGTGTGTGTGTGAGGTGTGTGTGTGAGGTGTGTGTGTGAGGTGTGTGTGTGAGGTGTGTGTGTGAGGTGTGTGTGTGAGGTGTGTGTGTGAGGTGTGTGTGTGTGGTGTGAGAGGTGTGTGTGTGTGAGAGGTGTGTGTGTGTGAGGTGTGTGTGTGTGAGGTGTGTGTGTGTGTGTGTGTGTGTGAGAGTTGTGTGAGAGGTGTGTGTGTGTGTGTGAGAGGTGTGTGTGTGTGTGTGTGTGAGAGGTGTGTGTGTGAGAGGTGTGTGTGTGAGAGGTGTGTGTGTGAGAGGTGTGTGTGTGTGAGGTGTGTGTGTGTGTGTGAGGTGTGTGTGTGTGTGTGAGGTGTGTGTGTGTGTGTGAGGTGTGTGTGTGAGGTGTGTGTGTGTGTGTGAGGTGTGTGTGTGTGTGTGTGTGTGAGGTGTGTGTGTGTGTGTGTGTGTGTGTGTGAGGTGTGTGTGTGTGTGTGTGTGAGGTGTGTGTGTGTGTGAGAGAGGGGTGTGTGTGAGGTGTGTGTGTGAGGTGTGTGTGTGTGTGTGAGAGAGGGGTGTGTGTGAGGTGTGTGTGTGTGTGAGGTGTGTGAGGTGTGTGTGTGTGAGGTGTGTGTGTGTGTGAGGTGTGTGTGTGTGTGAGGTGTGTGTGTGTGTGAGGTGTGTGTGTGTGAGAGGTGAGAGGTGTGTGTGTGAGAGGTGAGAGGTGTGTGTGTGTGAGAGGTGTGTGTGTGTGAGAGGTGTGTGTGTGTGAGAGGTGTGTGTGTGTGAGAGGTGTGTGTGTGTGAGAGGTGTGTGTGTGTGAGAGGTGTGTGTGAGAGGTGTGTGTGAGAGGTGTGTGTGAGAGGTGTGTGTGAGAGGTGTGTGTGTGAGAGGTGTGTGTGTGAGAGGTGTGTGTGAGAGGTGTGTGTGAGAGGTGTGTGTGAGAGGTGTGTGTGAGAGGTGTGTGTGAGAGGTGTGTGTGAGAGGTGTGTGTGAGAGGTGTGTGTGTGTGTGTGAGGTGTGTGTGTGTGTGTGTGTGTGAGGTGTGTGTGTGTGTGTGTGTGTGTGTGTGAGGTGTGTGTGTGTGTGTGTGTGTGTGTGTGAGGTGTGTGTGTGTGTGTGTGTGTGTGTGTGTGTGTGTGTGTGTGTGTGTGTGAGAGGTGTGTGTGTGAGAGGTGTGTGTGTGAGAGGTGTGTGTGTGTGTGTGTGTGTGAGAGGTGTGTGTGTGTGTGTGAGAGGTGTGTGTGTGTGTGTGTGAGAGGTGTGTGTGTGTGTGTGTGTGTGAGGTGTGTGTGTGTGTGTGTGAGGTGTGTGTGTGTGTGTGTGAGGTGTGTGTGTGTGTGTGTGAGGTGTGTGTGTGTGTGAGAGGTGTGTGTGTGTGTGAGAGGTGTGTGTGTGTGTGTGTGTGTGTGAGGTGTGTGTGTGAGGTGTGTGGGTGTGTGTGTGTGTGTGAGGTGTGTGTGTGTGAGGTGTGTGAGGTGTGTGTGAGGTGTGTGTGTGTGTGTGTGTGTGTGTGAGGTGGGAGGTGTGTGTGTGTGTGTGTGAGGTGGGAGGTGTGTGTGTGTGAGGTGGGAGGTGTGTGTGTGTGTGTGTGTGAGGTGTGTGTGTGTGTGTGTGTGAGGTGGGAGGTGTGTGTGTGTGTGTGTGAGGTGGGAGGTGTGTGTGTGTGTGTGTGAGGTGGGAGGTGTGTGTGTGTGTGTGTGAGGTGGGAGGTGTGTGTGTGTGAGGTGGGAGGTGTGTGTGTGTGTGAGGTGGGAGGTGTGTGTGTGTGTGAGGTGGGAGGTGTGTGTGTGTGTGAGGTGGGAGGTGTGTGTGTGTGAGAGAGGGGGAGGTGTGTGTGTGAGAGAGGGGTGTGTGAGAGAGGGGTGTGTGAGAGAGGGAGGTGTGTGTGTGAGAGAGGGAGGTGTGTGTGTGTGTGTGAGAGAGGGGTGTGTGAGAGAGGGAGGTGTGTGTGTGTGAGAGAGGGGTGTGTGTGTGAGAGAGAGGGGTGGGTGTGTGTGTGTGTGAGAGAGGGGTGGGTGTGTGTGTGTGTGTGTGTGTGTGTGAGAGAGAGGGGTGGGTGTGTGTGTGTGAGAGAGGGGGGTGTGTGTGTGAGAGAGGGGGGTGTGTGTGTGAGAGGGGGGTGTGTGTGTGTGAGAGAGGGGTGGGTGTGTGTGAGAGAGGGGTGGGTGTGTGTGAGAGAGGTAGGTGTGTGTGTGTGAGGTGTGAGGTGAGAGGTGTGTGAGAGGTGAGAGAGGTGTGTGTGAGTGTGAGAGAGAGAGAGAGAGAGAGAGAGAGAGAGAGAGTGTATGTGTGAGAGAGTGTGTGTGTGTGAGAGAGAGTGTGTGTGTGAGAGAGAGTGTATGTATGTGTATGAGAAAGCGTGTGTGAGAGAGAGTGATTGTGTGTGTGCGTGTGAGAGTGAGTGTGTATGTATTCCAGTCTTCGTTAACCATTCTATATCATTTATAAATGATTATATACAAAATAAATTGTAGTTATTAAGATTGATGCGTTTTGGAATTGGTCAGATTTATTTGCTAGGGAAAAAATATTGACTTGCCTAATAATTATGCACACACTGTACTACATGTATCTAATAGAAGTAGCAGATTAATTAAATATCAAAACACAATTGAAAGCTGGGCATGATGTGATCTTTAAATGAATAAATGAACAGAAATCTGACCAAAACAAGTTGAATGAGGACAACTCATGTTTCTGCCTGTGAACCACAAAATAAATCAATATCACTATTAAATGTTTTTATTTCAAGGCTAATATTTATAAATTAGTTTAAGAGAAATGCTTTGATTTTTATTTGTGATTAAATATTTATGATGTAGTTTCCTAATTGTATTCCATATCAGACCATCAGTGCAGCCACTGATATAATAGTAGGACTCTAGACAATATCTGAACACATCAATTATTCTTCCTAATGGGGGACTTTTTTTTTTTTTCTTATTCAAGAAGCCGTTTCACTCAGGTATACGTCACACAATAGGGATTAAAATACTCACAACTTCCACTTTATGCCGACTTTTAAAATTACATTTTAGAAATAAAAAAAATAAAATTTACATTTTATTTAACATTTACTTCATGGAAAACACGTCATTTATAAAGGTTTTGCCAAAAAAAAGTGAACATTTTTGATAAATTAATAATCATGCAGACTTTAATTGCATGATTAATAATCATGTAATGTGTTTAATAAGAGGCTTTGATTTCAGTAATGACATGATTCAAACACCTCTTCTGTCAACATTCGCCTGCATCGCCTGTTCTCACCATTAGGTGGCGGTCTGGTACAGACTGAGTTTTCCCATTGCATCTCCTCATGTTGTGTTGTTAGGTGTCCGAGAGCGCGCGAGAGAGCAGTGTGTGCGCGAGACGTGCGAGGCGGCTCTTCTGTTGACTCTTCATCCTCGCTCTTCTCTCACAGTCATCCTGCAGGTCGTCCACGATGATGGCTCTGTATCCTGAACACCAGCAAAACTGTTTCTAATATGTGTCAAATTAAGAGAATATATCTGATGTTTGTTAAAGGTGCATTACGTAAAACAAAAAAAAACAAAAAAATCTGTACTAAAGCATAAAAATACCATAATATGTTAGGAAACATGCTACGTTCAAATACTTGTTTCTCTGAAAAACAATGTGACAGCCAGTTATTCTACTTTGAAATGTGCTCTGTGTCAGAATGTCTGTTTTTGTTTTGGTCTGTGTGACCCCGCCCACTGCCAATTTACCCAATAGTATTTCAATGCTCCGGGTTGCCAGTTGATGGAAAACACAGAGATGGAAGCCAGCAAACGAACTGGGTCAAATATTGTAAATTCTCCACGACCTAAAAAGCCTCAGTAATAAAAACATTGCAAACGTATACATTAGCTGATCCACTTACACTGTAAGGCTCGTTGCTTTCCATTGCCAATTTGTGCTCGTTTCTGTTGCGTGTCCTCAATCTGGCAACCCACGTTAGTGTGGAGGAGGAGGAGGAAACTCTTTAATAGAGGGTATGCATTGACGTCACTTTCCCGCCGGAACACGCCCCCTCAGCCGGACTGAGTGGCAGAAGAGCTGCTGCTCGACTGGATTTAATAGGGGAAACTGTGAAAACCTGAGCAAAACAAACAGTTCTCAGTTTAAACTGAAGGTTGGACTCGATATTGTGTTCCTTACAACTTACCAAAGATCCAGTGATCCATGGATATTGACATGCAGCCAAGAATCGTGTTTCCTGACATTTATATGAGCCTGATTTCAACGCTGGGGAAATACATAAAGCAAATCTGCATGTGAACGCTTTAAATACAATATAGGTAGGTCTAAATCCGGGTGATCACTTATATCAATGTTATATCGTCATATCGTCCAGCCCTAAAACTTGTATAGTTTTTGTCAGTGTTTATTTAAAAACATCCAATTATGCAGAAGATGGTAAATATTTAATTGAGTTGTCTATACAATATATAACAATACAATTTATAGAAAATGATTTTACCCCAAAATTCAACATTTTGACACAAAATGATAACTGCAAATCTACGTTTGGCTGCCTGTAGTCCAGTTGTTTGTGAATTGCAGCGATCCATTTGCTTCTCTTTTCTGTAGCTTTCGTCAGTCTGTAAAAATATACCTCAGATTTCTTGTCAATCTCAAAGCTCTTTCTCGTTTTAGATGTGTTTCGTGTGTTTCGTGGCATTCACACTGAAAACCAATGCTGCCGCTCAGTCTTTCTGCCACTCAGTGGGGCGTAACTGCAGTCACTCCGGCCGATGGTGACGTCACGTGCATACCCTCTATACATTGAATTTGGACTGCAGTACCCAGTTCAACCACTAGATGTCATATTACATACTGCACCTTTAATATTTGAGCATTTTTAGTTACCACTGAAGAGAACCATTTGTTTTTAACACTTACTTTTCATTAATTCCGAGTCTGTTGAGCATGTTCAACTGAACAAATACAAAGTATTATTTAATAAAAGCTGGCTTTGGGATCAGTAATATTTTGTTGTAAAGAAATTAATACTTTTACTCAGTACGGATGCATTAAATTCATACAACGTGACAAAGACATTTATAATGTTACAAAAGGTTTTTATTTCAAATAAATGCTGATCTTTTGAACTTTTTAATTCTTCAAAGAATCCTCAAAAAAAAAAACGTATCACAGTTTCCTCAACAATATTAAGCAGCTGTTTTCATCATTGATAATCATAAATGTTTCTTAAGCAGCAAATCATCATATTAGAATGATTTCTGAAGGATCATGTGACACTGAAGACTGGAGTAAAGATGCTGAAAATTCAGCTTTGAATCACAGGAATAAATGACATTTCAAAATATATTAAAATGGAAAACAGTTATTTTAAATTTCAGTAATATTACTGCATTTTTAATCAAATAAACCTCTTTCAAAAACATAAAAAAAAATCTTTGCACCCTGAAGAGTAATGTGCATTGATGTTGATTATTTTCTTGCCTTCACACTGTGTCCCATCCTTATCTGACTGTCAGCTGCTGTCGTGCTGCCTGAACGCTGCCTGTATGGCTCTAATGGATGCAGGGCTTCCCATGAGCCACCTTTTTTGCGGCGTGACCTGCGCTATTAGCAAAGAGGGCCAGATAATCACAGACCCCACGGCTCAGCAGGAGAAGGTACGCTGCACTTCCTGTTTCCTAGGGCCGACACAAACCATACGGCACAAGTTAAGCTCTTGATCCGTGCCTTTTATGTTTTCTTTTCCAGGAAAGTCGAGCGTTGTTAACCTTTGCTATTGATAGCGTCGAGCGCAATGTTTTGATGTCATCAACTACAGGCTCTTTTTCAGTCCACGAGGTGAGCTCGGATGCAGCGATTCATTCTCGCGTGTGATTCATTGCTCTGTTTGTGCCGATGATACATAGGTGCTTGTGTATGTTTCATAACCTGCTGGAATCTTCTACAAGGCAATGACATAAATGTGTTTTCTTCCTACACAGCTGCAGCAGTGCATCGCTATCAGCCAAAAGGCTTCAGAACAAATCTTCCTGTTTTATAGGGATTCTGTCAAACGCAGATATTCAAAGATACAATAAAACATGACTCTTAGGATTTTTACTCTGAGTTTGCTTTGTCATTTATTCACTTATTTTCACTAAATATGATATATTTGTTATATATGTTGTTGACACTGTTATATATATATATATATATAGGGCTGCCCTAATAGTCGACTAAACGTTAGTCAACGAGAAGAGACTTAAAGGGATAGTTCACCCAAAAATGATCAAAAAATAATTTACTCACCTTCAAGTTGTTCCAAACCTGTATGAGTTTCTTTCTTCTGTTGAACATAAAAGAAGATATTTTGAAGAATGCTGGGAACCAGACAGTTGTATTTTTTTCTTCCTACTATGGAAGTCACTGGCTACCTTCAACTGTTTGGTTTGGAAACACTTGAGGGTGAGTAAATGATGACAGAATTTTTATTTATTTTTTTTATTGGGTGAACTATCCCTTTAAGGCCCGTTCACACCAAGAACAATAACTACAATGATAAAGATACAGTTTTAAAAATCGTTCTAAATATAAAAGAATAGCAGAGTCCAGACCACAGCTATAATATAATATGGCACTGAGAAATGATATCGTCAGAATCACTTTCTCAATGTTTTTTTTCTCCAGCAGATGAACGATTAAAACATTGACATCCAATCAGATTATTATTCTTGGTGTGAATGGGCCTTATCAAATTTTAATTGGTTGGTTAGTTGAATATGTATATGTGTGTGTGTGTGTGTGTGTGTGTATGTATTTTGGGGCTGTCAAGCGATTAATCAAATCCAAAAAATAAAAGTTTGTGTTTATATAAGTGTGTGTACTGTGTATAATTATGTATATATAAATACACACATGCATGTATTTAAAAAATGTTTGCCTGTATATACTGTATATATTTATGTAAATATTTAATATATAAATATAACACTTTTCTCAACCGTACATTTAAGAAATATTTGCATGTATATATTTATATTTATATTCTATATAAATATTATATATACACACACACATTTTTCTTAAATATACATGCATGTGTTTGTATTTATATATACATAATAATACAGTACACACATAAACACAAACTTTTATTTTGGATGCAATTAATCATTTGACAGCACTTTATATATATATATATATATATATATATGTGTGTGTGAATTATATTGTACTAAAACTGGAGGATTTTCTGACTCAGTTATTGCATATGTATAATATATAAGTGTGTTATGACCCAGCCTACATGCGCTGACCCATAAAGCTTTACAGAGCAATTCTTTGACTCCAAGATGCTATTTTTATCATTTCAAGCTTGTATTTTCTAGCTTATACCATATTAATTTGCATAATTTGTGTTTGGTGCCATAATGAAAAACACTGTTTTTATGCCTGGCTAATTATAGAAAAATTTAAGAGATGCGCTGTAAACAGCCAAATTGCTACAGCTGTTGTAGTTTCTGTCCTGAAATAGATAATAAATAGCTGGATGTCTAAAAAAAGTAAAAAAAATAGACCATAATGCTGCTTTTTTTGTGTAACTCAAAACACGTTTAAACTTTTAAAAAAAAGCAATTTAAGACTATAGCCTTGGGAACCGCAGCTTTCAAAATGTAAAAGATGTGTTGGAGGCTTCCATTAGACTCTGTAAGCTGGGTCAGTGAGGAAATTATTACACAGTATATTAATATGCATTATCATTAATTGCCGTTCACCGCAGTTGTGTTTGATGTTCCATTTAGTTTCTCTAGAGATGTGTGTTGTAATGAGTGTCATTAAAACATGAAGGCACTTTCCACAACAATCACAAATATTCCCGAGGCAAATCCAAATGAAATTTTCAATCAAGTGCATTTATTTGTTCATAACAGGAAATTTACATACACGTTTACACGAGATTGATGTAGAGGGGGAATAAAATAATGACAGGAGAGGAGACTTGTGTTCCTGTGGTCTGGATTATGGAGCGCTGCACTTTGACCTGTGCGCTGCAGGACTGTGTGTGGCCATGAGAGCTGACCGGAGGGGGCTGTGCTATCGCTCCTCTCCTCTGCTCGATGGGGCAGCTTGTTGGAAAAGTAGTACATCATTTCCTACCATGATATGACCCAATTTCTAACCGCGGGGAGCTTGAAGGGCACCTGCCAAGGCAGTTTATGCTGACTGCTGTTTTGTGGCTTTAATCTTTTGGAGCAGGGCACATTTCAACCTTTAAATCACATAGACCTGGTTTCACAGGCAAGGCTTAAATTAAGCCTTAGTTCAATTAGGACATTTAAGTAGCTTTTAGAAACGTGCCTTAGAAAAAACATTACTGATGTGCATCTTCAGACAAAACAATGGCACTGATATATTTTAAGATTTGTCAGTGCAAGTTGCTTTCAGTTAAAACAGCTCAAACAAGCATTTTAGTCTGGACTAGTTTAAGCCTTGTCTGTGAAACCGGGGGGATGCACTTGACATTTGAATGTCGACTTTATAATGTACACCACCATTCAAACATTTGGTTTGAATGGAGGTTTTTAAAAATGTTTTTGAAAGAAGTCTCAGCAAGGCTGCATTTATTTGATCAAAAATACAATAAAAAAGGGTAACATTGTGAAATATTACAATGTACACATTTTAAAAAAAAGTTTTCTACTTAAATATATTTTAAAATGTAATTTATTCCTGTGATGAAACTGAATTTTCAGTCACATGATCCTTCAGAAATCATTCTAATATGTAGATTTTGTACTCAAAAAACATTTATTATTTATTCAATCACATTGTAAAATGTTGCTGCTTAATATTTTTGTGGAAACTGCTACATTTTTAGTATTTAATGAATAGGAAGTTCAAAAGATTTATTTGAAATAGATTATAAATGTCTTTACTGTCACGTTTGATCAATTTAGAGCATCCTTGCTGAATAAATGTATTAATTTCTTTAAAAAACACACTTTCTGACCCCAGACTTTTGAACGATAGTGTATTTCTGGCATTTATATACACTCACCTAAAGGATTATTAGGAACACCTGTTCAATTTCTCATTAATGCAATTATCTAATCAACCAATCACATGGCAGTTGCTTCAATGCATTTAGGGGTGTGGTCCTGGTCAAGACAATCTCCTGAACTCCAAACTGAATGTCAGAATGGGAAAGAAAGGTGATTTAAGCAATTTTGAGTGTGGCATGGTTGTTGGTGCCAGACGGGCCGATCTGAGTATTTCACAATCTGCTCAGTTACTGGGATTTTCACGCACAACCATTTCTAGAGTTTACAAAGAATGGTGTGAAAAGGGAAAAACATCCAGTATGCGGCAGTCCTGTGGGCGAAAATGCCTTGTTGATGCTAGAGGTTGATGCTGGGCCGACTGATTCAAGCTGATAGAAGAGCAACTTTGACTGAAATAACCACTCGTTACAACCGAGGTATGCAGCAAAGCATTTGTGAAGCCACAACACGCACAACCTTGAGGCGGATGGGCTACAACAGCAGAAGACCCCACCGGGTACCACTCATCTCCACTACAAATAGGAAAAAGAGGCTACAATTTGCACGAGCTCACCAAAATTGGACAGTTGAAGACTGGAAAAATGTTGCCTGGTCTGATGAGTCTCGATTTCTGTTGAGACATTCAGATGGTAGAGTCAGAATTTGGCGTAAACAGAAGGAGAACATGGATCCATCATGCCTTGTTACCACTGTGCAGGCTGGTGGTGGTGGTGTAATGGTGTGGGGGATGTTTTCTTGGCACACTTTATGCCCCTTAGTGCCAATTGGGCATCGTTTAAATGCCAAGGCCTACCTGAGCATTGTTTCTGACCATGTCCATCCCTTTATGACCACCATGTACCCATCCTCTGATGGCTACTTCCAGCAGGATAATGCACCATGTCACAAAGCTCGAATCATTTCAAATTGGTTTCTTGAACATGACAATGAGTTCACTGTACTAAAATGGCCCCCACAGTCACCAGATCTCAACCCAATAGAGCATCTTTGGGATGTGGTGGAACGGGAGCTTCGTGCCCTGGATGTGCATCCCACAAATCTCCATCAACTGCAAGATGCTATCCTATCAATATGGGCCAACATTTCTAAAGAATGCTTTCAGCACCTTGTTGAATCAATGCCACGTAGAATTAAGGCAGTTCTGAAGGCGAAAGGGGGTCAAACACAGTATTAGTATGGTGTTCCTAATAATCCTTTAGGTGAGTGTATTGTCTAGTTTCAGGAATCCTGGGTGCATTTGTATACTGATTCTAGATCAGTCTCAGTTGTATGGATTATGTTAACAGTTCACTAGTCAAATTAATAAACAATGTTTACGAACAAGTTTACAAACATAAATATCCTGCTGTAAATGGGAGTGCCATTAATTGCGTATGAATGCAGGTGGATCTGAAAGTATGAGAAATGTGACGTATGTGTTTTATACCTGTACTAAAGCACTTCAGTCAAAGCGTCGTTTGGCACGGCTTATCACTCGCCTCTAGGGTTATCAAGGCGAAATGTAGACCCACAAAAAAGATCGAAGTATTAGTTACAACACAATAAAGAGTGCCCATGCAGACTGACTGTGGTAGAAATGTCACTGACTCCAGTTTTGAGCTTCCTATATCCCAGAATCCCATTTTAACCAAGTGTATTTCATAACCTCAAGTGCATGCCTTCAATCGCACAAATGCAGAAGTTAATGACTGCCAAGACAGGCAAATACCCTTGAGTTCACATCTACAAAACGTATGTTATATGCTTAGTAGCTCAGTATGAATATACATGATGACTATCTTATCATTTACATACCTGCAAACTCGTCGCCTTTGGGTGAAATTCTTTATATGAATGTGTCTCTGAAGGGAAAGACTGTCTTCACAAAACTTTTGATAGCATTTTCTTTTCGCTCGACCTTCGTATAATGCTAAATACAGTGCTGTTTATTCACCTTATTTTTAATGTAAGAGCCGTTTGTTATTTGAATGTTGCTGGCTTCCACTTCCAGTTATCTTTAGCTATACAAAAACAATCCGTTATGGTAATGCATTATTAAGTAATTCATTATGTTTCCCTTGAAAAGTAAAGTAAGGGATTACTCTTATTTTTTCTGTAATTTAATGACAGTTACTTCTGATGTAATTGCATTAAATATTGTATAAACTATAGAACAATTCTATATAAAACAACAGTGGATTAACATCATCTAATGTTAAAGTGTATGTTTTTAATGTAATTCCTTCTTTAAATACTTTGTTCAACTGGTCGAGGTTGATATGGGATTTAGAAAGTAATAAGTAATGCAATACTTTTTAGAGAGAGTAATTGGTACAGTAATCTAATTACACTGTTGAAGATGTAATTAATTACTTTTTAGAGTAACTTACCCAACACTGGTTATGTGGCTTGATATTGCAAACTGGCATTTGTTATATTAATTTATTATTGGTCTGTAGCGCAAATAGTTTTACCGTTTGCTGCACTTTATTGTTCTTCTAGTTATTTACCTATAGCAGCAAATGAATCTGAAGTCTCGCACATTCTCAGAAAATAGATTACTTCTGTGTTGCAAAATAAGCGCAGCACTGCTTTGTTTAACAGAGGGATTCCTGCTTTTCCGTAAGCGCCACCTACTGTCATGGAGTGAATTTGTGTTTTCATACAGAAAGTCTGCATTTTTTGTTCAGACCAATTATATATAAAATACATAATCACTTAAAATTTTGACTAATCAGAAACCTTGTATTATTTGAACTGTTTAAATCATTGATTTTATGCTCGTTTTACAGTTTAGGTTGTTATACGTTGTTCTATTCTATGAGAATTTTCCAAAATTATTTCAACTGCTGATTCCTGATTTGTTACCTTGTTCGCCAGTCCAGAGTTTGCAGGTATGGTTTAGCTGAATCACAGGGTGCTTTGCACCTGAGTGTTTGTTTCGGAACCGGGTGTATTTTCTTCCTTGGTTTGGTTCGTTTAGGCATATGTGAAGTTGTGATCATGGCAATCGCGCTCGGATCCCAGCCAAAACAATGACTCAGGCGGTCTCAGCCCAATTGCAAACGAACTTTGGGACGGTTCACTTGAGGTGTGAAAGCAATCCGACCCAATGGACCAACGAACCAAATGGTATTATAATTCATAACAGGAAATGTGCTATATAAATAGCAGTAGTGTCTGATTCTGTGAGTTGTGTAATTGCGCTTCTCAGTGGGAATGCTGTCCTGATGAAGCCTTGATTCCTGCTCTAGCTGCATTATATCATTCGTATAGTGTTCGTGTGTCTTGACACAGTTAACTCTAGACAGCGCTGGGAGATCCAGAGAGAGTGTGTTTGAATTTGCTGCAGTATTAATACGAATGTAGTATATCATTTAACAGTGGGAATCACGGCTACATTCGTATAGTGTTTGCGTGTCTCGACAGTTACAGATAAAGCCACAATAATCTCATGGAGCGAACTTGTCAATCATCTTGATGGATGATGTAGAGGAAACTCTGACCAATAAGAGGACAGTTTTACTCACATGTAACTTGCATAAACACATTTTGGTATGCTTTGAAAGGTTGCCTTGTGAAAGCGAACCGGACTAAGAAGAAAATGCAACATTGTAACAAATTAAGTCCCTGTTTCAGAGCAAAACAAACAATCTATAGGTGTGAAAATGCCCATAGGTGTCTCCATATGGTAGAAAAATTAGTCTACATTTATCAAGCTGAATATTCCTGCAGGAGAAGCTTCACTTTATATGAATGCATCTCTGAAGGGAACAGACTTCAAAAACTGTCATTTAATTTTCATCCTACCTCCGTAAACACAGTGGTGTTTATAAGCGCAGCTCTGCTTTGGTGTACAGGGGTAACAGCTGTATTTCTGCTTTTAAAGATAAAGAGTGGCTTTGCATTTTTATTCAGCAATTCTTGTTCAGACCAATTGTATAGAAAACACACAATTGTTTATAAATGACTGATTCATCACCTTTTTCACCGGTTCGGAGCTTGCAGGTATGGTTTAGCTGAGTCATATGAAGTGTCTCTAAACAGTCTTGTTGGTAGGTGGACAAATGGAGAGTCTACATTTATCAAGCTATGAATAGAGTCCTGCAGGAGAAGCATCTCATAACAGCATGACTCAGTGGAAGCTGCAGTATATACACCGATCAGGCATAACATTATGACCACCTTCCTAATATTGTGTTGGTCTCCCTTTTTGCTGCCAAAACAGCCCTGACCCATCGAGGGAGGCATGGACTCCACTAGACCCCTGAAGGTGTGCTGTGGTATCTGGCACCAAGATGTTAGCAGCACATCCTTTAAGTCCTGTAAGTTGCTAGGTGGGGCCTCCATGGATCGGACTGGTTGTTCAGCACATCCCACAGATGCTCGATTGGATTGAGATCTGGGGAATTTGGAGGCCAAGTCAACACCTCAAAGTCATTGTTGTGCTCCTCAAACCATTCCTGAACCATTTTTGCTTTGTGGTAGACCGCATTATCCTGCTGAAAGAGGCCACAGCCACCAGGGAATACCGTTTCCATGAAAGGGTGTACATGGTCTGCAACAATGCTTAGGTAGGTGGTACGTGTCAAAGTAACATCCACATGGATGGCAGGACCCAAGGTTTCCCAGCAGAACATTGCCCAAAGCATCACACTGCCTCCGCCGGCTTGCCTTCTTCCCATAGTGCATCCTGGTGCCATGTGTTCCCCAGGTAAGCGATGCACATATACCGGACATCCATGTGATGTAAAAGAAAACGTGATTAATCAGACCAGGCCACCTTCTTCCATTGCTCCGTGGTCCAGTTCTGATGCTCACGTGCCCACTGTTGCCGCTTTTAGCGGTGGACAGGGGTCAGCATGGGCACCCTGACTGGTCTGCGACTGCGATGCATCGTGTATTCTGACACCTTTCTATCAGAACCAGCATTAACTTCTTGAGCAATTTGAGCTACAGTAGCTGGTCTGTTTGATCAGACCACACGGGCCAGCCTTCGCTCCCCACGTGCATCAATGTATCCCTGCCTAATATATCCCACCCACTAACAGGTGCCGTGATGAAGAGATAATTAGTGTTATTCACTTCACCTGTCATAATGTAATGCCTGATCGGTGTATGTGTGTAATGCATTTCCCCCATCGCATATGAACTTTTGCCTGTGCATTCTTGTTATGCACCCTCATATTTGCAGAATCTGTCTGAACTTGAACTTGTTTTCTATCTAACGTTTTCCAGCTGAGTTCTGAAGTCATTTATGGTGGAGTTTTCATTTCGTAGAGTGGTTCAATGACCAGCTTTAGAGCTCAGATAGAAAATGACCCAGTTTGCTCGAGTCATGTGTCTCAGAGGGCAAGTCCTGCTGTTTCACAGCCAAGTCCGTTGTGATCTCCTGATCTGGCTGTCCTTGTCGAGTTCCCTTCTAACAAACCCTTAGGCCTCAGTCACTCCCCTCCCCTGCCAACTTGTGCCAAGACAGAGCGCAGGTCTCTCTTTCTAATGTGTCGCAATCATTTTTTTGACCCAAATACAGATTTCAGCTGAATTTTTTTCTCTAATCTAATGAACACTGTTACGATCTGAATCATCTCCTTGTTCTACTGAGCTTCAGACTCTAATATGACCATGGTGAAGTTGCAGAAAATGTTACAAAGGCGCCGTCTCTGCTGAACGAATGTATTTATTACAGGTGTAGATGAATGCAAGTATGTAAAGAGCAGCGGTTTGTGTGATTAGGAATCAGGGAGGTGTGTTTCTGGAAGATTCGAGAGAGGATACCAACGCAGGAGTCTTTAAGGTGGTTTCCCGGACAGATAGGAGATCAGGGCAGCAATGGCACAGATGTAAGTGATGATGCCAAAGACGATCGAAAGGATGGAGAGCCACAGAGCCTGCCGAGATGCTGTGCTGGCACCCTGGAAATCTCCTTGTGCTGATGCTTTGTTCGTCTGGAGAAGACAGAAGGTAAACGGTAGCATTAATCATAGTAAATGATGGACGTCCCTCTGCTCTCTCGAGGTTGTTTACCGCATAACTGCAGTGATTAGCTTTCGCGTAGGAATGGTTAAAGGCTTGCGTATTTTCCATCATTACACTATCCTCTCATTTAATTTCTGAATTCACCTTTGATCCCCTCATTTTAGACAACACCCCCTGCTCTATTGGAAATCAATCACCAGAGGCCTCTCATTATGACACTAATTAAAGTCTGAATGAAATCCATTGATCAGACTCTTGTCGGCTATGTGGGCTGAACGTCTGGAGTGCTTGAAGGTGCTTGAACAGAATAATAAAAGTTGCTTCAAATTGTTTACCAATCCCAAAACACATAAAAAACACCTTTTGTAAGGATCACCAATCAGATTAGAGCTTTCGAGTTCTGTATGTGATATACATCAGGCGGTCAGCAAACGGTCTGTGGTAATAACACAAGTGTCTTGACTTGTTTTAGTCTTATGTGTGCCACTTTGATTCACTGGTGGCATAATCCTTCAAATCTCTTCAAATCCTGCCTAAACCCTCAGGTGTAATTCCATAATGTCCACACTCACTCACTCCCAAAGGAGAATTTGCCCTGAGCTTTCTGCTAATCTCTGCCGCTTTCAGTCCATTTGCCCTTTAGACACAGAACAATGAACAAGTCTGTCTACCTATCCGTCTGTCCATCCATCCATCCATCCATCCATCTGTCCGTCCGTCCGTCCGTCCATCTATCTGTCTCTCTATCTATCTATCTATCTATCTATCTATCTATTAGGCTTGCTGCGATAGTCGGTGTTGCCAGTGTTACCGGTGTTCAGGCGAAACACCGGTTACATCCCTTGCCCACCGCGGCACCGCCCACCACCGTCGTTTTGATTTTTATAGTAATAAAATCATTCAGTTAGAGAACAGACACTACAATTAAAAACTGAACGTGTCTGCTCATTACAGTGTGAGGCGAACGAGAGTCGCAGCAGGACAGGAGTCAGATCTCATTCATCACGAGAGCGAAGAGCTGACAGACAAGATGATAGCGGAAGATTTGGTTTCAAAGCGAAATGTAAAAGCGCCTATTTAAGTGAGTTTGTCATTGTACTGTTTTGTTGTTGTGGGTTCATTAGCCTATTATTCTTAATGAAAAACACAATTCAAGCAACCCGCCCCCGAACTGGCGCTAATTCTAAACCGATAGTAAAATGAGCACGGCTGCACTGTCATTCATTCACGGCTGCACTGTCATTCATTCACTGTGTCTGGCGCGTTTTCAGTTCATGCCTATGGAAGCTTAACTTTCATAGGAATTCATTGAAAACACTCGCTTTGCTCCGCATCGCTCCGTTATGAATGCCCGAGCGGCCATGCGCATTTTACTTTCGATTTAAAATTAGCGATCTGAAAAGCCCCCGCCGGTGATACCGGTTTTATCAGTGTTGTCGCGTCGATTAACCAGTGGGAAAATTTCCTCACCGTCACATCCCTACTATCTATCTATCCATCTCTGTCTATCTATCTATCTATCTATCTATCTATCTATCTATCTATCTATCTATCTATCCATCCATCCATCCGTCGATCCATCCATCCATCTCTGTCTATCAATCTGTCTGTCTGTCCGGTCCATCCATCCATCCATCCGTCCATCCATCCATCAAATTCAAATTCAAATTCAAAATTGCTTTATTGGCAAGACTGTAAATAATACAATATTGCCAAAGCTTGGATTCCATACATACATAAAAGTAATAATAAAAACATCAAAATAATAGAAGAAAATATCTATCTGTCTGTCTGTCTGTCTATCTAACATTGAGTCTAATAGAAACCATCTATCAAATAGAATGTAGATTAAACTACATTGGTTGATATTCACGTTCTGTAGACAAAATGCAGATTATTATTAGACTAGATGTGATGTTATTATCAGGCACTATGGAGGACTTCTGCAGTCCTCTATATAATGGACTTCTAAGTGTATGATTTATGGGTCGTGTCCTCTTTTTTCTTGTCCTCTCCATTAGTTGGCATTCCAATCTGTTTTCTCCCATGTATCATATGCTATATTTCATTGAAGGACATGAATGACATCAGAATTCTTTATGTTCATAAAAGATACAAGGTTAAGAGTAAAGGATAATGATAATAGTGCTGTGTCCTATGTGACAGTATTTGAGTAATATGCAAACACTGTATGAGCAAGAAGAATTATATATCCACAATCCAACAAAAGCCCAAGAGAATGGCCCGATACCTTTTGGGAAAGATAGAACGCAGCAATGCCCAGAGGCCAGAAACAACAGAGCATGGAAAAGAAAGCCAGGCCCAGGTAATCTTGAGGGATCATGATGGGAAAGTTGCTCTCACTGTCTGTATCACTGAAGTCATCGCTGGAGGAGTCCTGTGGGTAAATTTCACAATCATCAGCCCTACTGCAGCATACAGCTCCACAGAGGTTACATGTTACATCTCAATGGAAATGATTTACCGAGTTTTATTAATTTATTATTTATTGAAATGTATGTTGTACCTAATTCTTCATAGGATCCTGTGAAAGGGAGTTTCAGAGGGAAGTCTAAAATTGTAGGTTATATAAATTGCATGTGAACTTCAAATATAATTATGTTTTATCCTACAAGGGCAATGACTTTACTTTTGCTGTGCTGTATAAATGTATCTGTTGCAGGTTTTTCTGGTTCCTGTAAGATGATGTGACAATGAGGTTATGCCAAATGTGCACTAGTCGTGCTGCATGCCTACAGGAGAATTCTGACTCAAAAAAGAGCTGTGTTTTTAATATGTGTCTTTCTCTGTGTCTGACAACTCTGCTCGTTTCACTTTCTCTACAACCATAGTGTTTACATCCTCCAGATGCACGTCATATATTTTGCACTTTGCTGACTTCTCTGTAAAAAGGATTCATGGACTAAAAAAAAGTATGGGAAAAGGGGAAAAAATGCTTTTCATTGTACACTAAATAACCCAGTCAGATTCAGTTTTGAGCAGTAACTT
Source organism: Coreius guichenoti (assembly GCA_039654105.1). NCBI lineage: Eukaryota > Metazoa > Chordata > Actinopteri > Cypriniformes > Gobionidae > Coreius > Coreius guichenoti. Next base: position 3,551,011 of record CM077181.1, on the reverse strand, counting down.
ACTAAAAGCATGATGCAACTAAACTAACTACAAGCGATTTTTTTTAAACATAAAGCAGTGTTTCGTGACAAAATGCTATATTGCTGTATTTTTCATCAAATTTTATTGCATCGCTGTGAGTGAGCAGAGGCAATATTAAAACACACTTGTCTTCTCTCCCATATGTAGCACTGAGAAGTCAGATGCATTTTAGTAAAACATGAATTACTGATCAAATAAATGATTCACTGATTCATTTTAACCCCCAATTTCAATGTTTTTGTGCTCCAACTTGAGAATGACCTGTACTTTTTTTTTTTAGAATGACCTGTATTTAAAAAGGGTAACTTGTGGTATAGAGGGTATGCACGTGACGTCACCGTCGGCCGGAGTGACTGCAGTTACGCCCCACTGAGTGGCAGAAAGACTGAGCGGCAGCATTGGTTTTCAGTGTGAATGCCACGAAACACACGAAACACATCTAAAACGAGAAAGAGCTTTGAGATTGACTATAAATACATTTGACAAGAAATCTGAGGTATATTTTTACAAACTGCCGAAAGCTACAGAAAAGAGAAGCAAATGGATCGCTGCAATTCACAGAAACAACGTGACTCCAGACAACGAAACGTGGATTTGCAGTTATCATTTTGTGTCAAAATGTTGAATTTTGGGGTAAAATCCTATATATTGTATTGTTACAGTGGGGAGAACAAGTATTTGATACACTGCCGATTTTGCAGGTTTTCCTACTTACAAAGCATGTAGAGGTCTGTAATTTTTATCATAGGTACTCTTCAACTGTGAGAGACGGAATCTAAAACAAAAATCCAGAAAATCACATTGTATGATTTTTAAATAATTTGCATTTTATTGCATGACATAAGTATTTGATCACCTACCAACCAGTAAGAATTCCGGCTCTCACAGAACTGTTAGTTTTTCTTTAAGAAGCCCTCCTGTTCTCCACTCATTACCTGTATTAACTGCACCTGTTTGAACTCGTTACCTGTATAAAAGACACCTGTCCACACACTCAATCAAACCTCTCCACAATGGCCAAGACCAGAGAGCTTTGTAAGGACATCAGGGATAAAATTGAAGACCTGCACAAGGCTGGGATGGGCTACAGGACAATAGGCAAGCAGCTTGGTGAGAAGGCAACAACTGTTGGCGCAATTATTAGAAAATGGAAGAAGTTCAAGATGACGCTCAATCTCCCTCGGTCTGGGGCACCAAGCAAGATCTCACCTCGTGGGGCAGCCCAGAACTACACGGCAGGACCTGGTCAATGACCTGAAGAGAGCTGGGACCACAGTCTCAAAGAAAACCATTAGTAACACACTACGCCGTCATGGATTAAAATCCTGCAGCGCACGCAAGGTCCCCCTGCTCAAGCCAGCGCATGTCCAGGCCCGTCTGAAGTTTGCCAATGACCATCTGGATGATCCAGAGGAGGAATGGGAGAAGGTCATGTGGTCTGATGAGACAAAAATAGAGCTTTTTGGTCTAAACTCCACTCGCCGTGTTTGGAGGAAGAAGGATGAGTACAACCCCAAGAACACCATCCCAACCGTGAAGCATGGAGGTGGAAACATCATTCTTTGGGGATGCTTTTCTGCAAAGGGGACAGGACGACTGCACCGTATTGAGGGGAGGATGGATGGGGCCATGTATCGCGAGATCTTGGCCAACAACCTCCTTCCCTCAGTAAGAGCATTGAAGATGGGTCGTGGCTGGGTCTTCCAGCATGACAACGACCCGAAACACACAGCCAGGACAACTAAGGAGTGGCTCCGTAAGAAGCATCTCAAGGTCCTGGAGTGGCCTAGCCAGTCTCCAGACCTGAAACCAATAGAAAATCTTTGGAGGGAGCTGAAAGTCCGTATTGCCCAGCGACAGCCCCGAAACCTGAAGGATCTGGAGAAGGTCTGTATGGAGGAGTGGGCCAAAATCCCTGCTGCAGTGTGTGCAAACCTGGTCAAGAACTACAGGAAACGTATGATCTCTGTAATTGCAAACAAAGGTTTCTGTACCAAATATTAAGTTCTGCTTTTCTGATGTATCAAATACTTATGTCATGCAATAAAATGCAAATTAATTACTTAAAAATCATACAATATGATTTTCTGGATTTTTGATCCAGATTCCGTCTCTCACAGTTGAAGAGTACCTATGATAAAAATTACAGACCTCTACATGCTTTGTAAGTGGGCAAACCTGCAAAATCGGCAGTGTATCAAATACTTGTTCTCTCCACTGTATATACTGTATTGACAACTCATCAATTAAATATTTACCATCTTATATTCTGCATAATTGAATGTTTTTAAATAAACACTGACAAAAGCTATACAAGTTTTAGGGCTGGACGATATGACGATATAACATTGATATAAGTGATCACCCGGATTTAGACCTACCTATATTGTATTTAAAGCGTTCACATGCAGATTTGCTTTATGTATTTCCCCAGCGTTGAAATCAGGCTCATATAAATATTAGGAAACACGATTCTTGGCTGCATGTCAATATCCATGGATCACTGGATCTTTGGTAAATTGTAAGGAACACAATATCGAGTCCAACCTTCAGTTTAAACTGAGAACTGTTTGTTTTGCTCAGGTTTTCGCAGTTTCCCCTATTAAATCCAGTCGAGCAGCAGCTCTTCTGCCACTCAGTCCGGCTGAGGGGGCGTGTTCCGGCAGGAAAGTGACGTCAATGCATACCCTCTATTATGATTCCAATTTACATGACAAAAATTGTAGTCAGTAAACGTAATCTATTAGATTACATTTTAGGTAATATAATCTGACTACTACTTGATTATTTTTGACCTAACTCGTTCACACTTGTAGTTCGGTTCTCTTGGTTCTTTTGGCCCAAACCAAAAAAGATAACGATACATTTAGTCCCGGTTTGCTTAGCGTTCACACTGTCATTTTTAACACCGAACCTAAAGATACAAAAAAACGCCTTTTATCACGTATATTTTGCAACAATACTTGTGCAACATCCAAACCGATGCTGTGTTCTGGGCTAAATGCGCTCATTGTATGTGAGTAGCTTCATATAATGGTATTTTGACCAGCTGAGAACTCGTGAAGAGCTTATAAAATGTGTAAAGCAGTCAAAACAGTGTCAGGAATCCCTCCGTCACACACACAAACCAAGATCTGCTGCGAGGAGACGCGGTTCTGACGCCTGTACCAAACATCACGGCTATGATGAGAAAAAACAGGTGTGCTTGAGCATTCTGTCCTTTTTAGGGTCGCATCTTGTTACATCATGTCCCATTTTTGTTTACATGTCTTTGGTCTGTGTTGTGTTCATATGAGGGTGTGTTCACACTTGGCATGTTTGGTTGGATTAAAACGAACCCATGGTGTGATTGCTCTGTTAGTCCGGTTCATTTGAATAAGTGTGAACGCTGACATCTGAACCCTGGTGCGCACCAAACATGCAGACCGAGACCACTGAAAAGACGGGCCTCAGTCTGCTTCCAGACAAACTCTGGTGCGGTTCGACTGAAATATGAACGCAACACGGACCAAAGACATGTAAACAAACCAAAAACAGGACATGATGTCACAAGATGCGACCCTAAAAAGGACCGAATGCTCAAGCACACCTGTTTTTTCTCATCAGTCACGATGCTGCCCGTCAAATCCGCGTCTCCTCGCAGCAGATCTTGGTTTGTGTGTGTGACGGAGGGATTCCTGACACTGTTTTGACTACTTTACACATTTTATAAGCTCTTCATGAGTTCTCAGCTGGTCAAAATACCATCATATGAAGCTACACACATACAATCAGCGCATTTAGCCACACACAGCAGTTTTGTATTGCCATATATATATTGCCATAATTACAAGTAATCAGTTGGTGTCAGCACTGTTAGTTAACAGTGGTCAGCTTCCTGTCAAATGTCCTTTACGGTCAGAAATGAAAGCTTGAGATCTCACGGGGCATTTTAAATTATAAGTAAACCTCACAGCCATCTGAAATAAAGGCGTATGAATATTTAAAAGAGTAGCCTTGCAATCATGTTACCATCTCCCACATCACTTTTAAGCGCCTTTTGGCATTTAAATAGAGTAATATTTTATTAATGCTGTGTCACAATAGAGCAGGTCCTCATAGAACACATGCAGTCACTTGCTCCGGTCTTGCCGGACTCAGTCGTTTCTCCTCTTTGTTAGCACTGCCTCTACTCAGAACAGGTTTTTAAATATTTTAATGGCAGCAGTTTTACACTTGACCTCCTGATGAAAAGCCCTGATGGCATGACAGCATGTGTAATCAGTGCTGACAGAGAGAACCTCAAGTGCTCTTTTAAAGGGACTGAGTGTTTGTGCTATGTGACAAGCAGCTTTTCAGAGGAATGCTTCTGTGCTCTGACGCAGAATGCTAAGTGTTTGAGTATGCTTTGTTTGAGCTGCATGTGGTGGCGCAAAATAAATCGTGTCAGTTTTTTGGCAGACATAAATGGTCCGATAGTTTGATGTGTTCTTGGCTGTCACAGGTAAAGAAAGACCTTTTTTTAAGCCATCGATCAAAATGATTAGGGGGTAAGCTGAATCTGTAATCTGAGTCTTTGCTTCTCCCACCTAGATCTTGTTTGCTGGTGTATGAAATAGAAGTAGGCATGGAGCTCATCAGCATAGTGGCATTATTATTCACACGCCAGTGGACGCAGAGCTTTCAATAATCATGCTGGGTTTGAAGGCCAGTGTCCGTGCTCCACATCCCCCACTGCTATTCATGCCGTTTGATTTTTCAATTTAAAAGCTCATTCACCTATCACTGACTGTACAGCATTTGAATTCCACATTTGTGCTGCAATATACAGAGCATTAGAGGAAATGCAGGGCTTAACAGCTAGGTGATTTTCTATTTTTCAAATGCAGGAAGCTACGAGGATTTGGACTGCGAATGAGCAACTGCGAATCCAGTAAACAGAGAGTGACTTTATACGAACTCAGTTCACTCTTCTCTTCAGAGTTCAAATACAACAGCAAGAAAGAAATGAGCGAAAACAAGAAAATCAAACAACCAGCCATTGCCACCGCAGACCGAATTGAGAGGAAAACAACAGGCAAAAGTTTAGGGTCTGTACGATTTTTAGGCCCGGTTTCACAGATAGGGCTTAGATTAAGCCAGGATTAGGCCTTAGTTAAATTAGGTCATTTAAGTAGCTTTTATAAATATCACGTGTCTTAGAAAAACACATTACTGGTGTACATCTTTAGACAAAACAATGGCACTGACATATTTAAGATTAGTCAGTGCTTTCAGTTAAAACAGCTCAAACAAGCATTTTAGTCTGGGACTAGTTTAAGCCTCGTCTGTGAAACCAGAGATAATGTTTTGTAATATTGTAAAATTATTACATTTTTTTAAATAATTAAAATCTAAAGTAACTTTTCTGGTTTAATATATCTTAAAAAGTTATTTATACCTGAGGTGGCAAAGCTGTTAATTAATACTCCAGTCTTTAAAGTCACACGATCCTTCAGAAATATTTAATATTAATCTAATACTTTTTATGGAAACGGTGATACTTTTTTTTTTCAGGATTCTTTGATGAATAAACAGCATTCATTTGAAATAGAAATCTTTTTGTAGAAGTCTTTACTGTCACTGTTGACCAATTTAATGCTTGCTAAGTATTATTTATTTATTTTTTACTTTTTGTCACCGGTCAAAAAAGCTCAGATTGGAGTGGAAAGTTCTGTGCGTGATCTACTGACGACGCGCAAATTAAAGAACACAGACGCAACCGGATCATTTCCATAATGACCAACACAATCTACCAGTTAGCGTCTGGCTTTTGGTGCAAACACCAGTAAATTGATGAGCACAAACTTTAGTAAATCACCTTGCATGATTTATTTAAATACTCTCCTCCCATGAATTTTGTGCCTGAAAGGGAAACTCCTACAAATGCATATGCAATAAGGTCAGCCGCAAAAATAACCCTGTCCACACCTTTTCAGCGCTAATTTATCACTAGTAAATCCTAACAGTCGTTTTTTAATGCCAAAAGAGGGTTTGCGCTGGAGCAAGCTGTTAGTAAATCTGGCCCAAAGTGTCTAATGTGTGTTTAATAATAAAGTGTTTAGGGTTAGGGGGTAGGTGTAGGGAGGTCTTTATTGTCCCAATAAGGCGGCATCCATTTAATAATTTTAATAAATATAATAATTTACACTCTATGTTATTATTGCATACCGTTAAATGTACAACACTGAGGTGAAAATAGTATCTGCCACTATTTGTAAGTATAAACAGCATCTAACTACTATTTACACTTAGCCTATTGCAAAGAAAATACTGATATTTTTACAGTGTAAATAGAATCTATCGCTATTTTCACTTAGTGCAAATAGTCGCTGCCATTAAAGAAACACCCATGTATTGTATTCTGGAGGTAGAAGCCTTACCTCAAAGTCTGGCAAAAGGTCATCCCCATCTTCCATGCTGTAGGATACACTATGAACATCTCTTGTCTCTGCCAGCAACTTCCTTTCCAATGGTGAACCAGGGCCAATGTCCACAAAGGTGGTTTCCAGATACTCCTTACTGTGGATGCCCATGGAGTCAGCAGCGGCCCAAATGGTAGTAGGAGGATAAAGAGTCTCTAGGGTGCTAGACAATGAACACGGATCCAGTAGCTGCTGCTGTTGAATATCTGTAGAACTGCAGTAATTCCTCCAGTCCAGAGCGGGCAGTCTTTTGTCCTCCTCGTTCCTGACCAATATGCCTTTGAACAGTCCACCACCACTTGAGTTTTTGGGGCTGTCGCCCAATAATGGATGTTCTAGTTCATCCAATTTCTCCATTTTGAGAGATCTGGATTTGACATCAACTGATGCTTTCTGGCTGATCTGGCCAACAGTTGTATTCTTAAGAGTATGTCATTTACATAAAAGCAGTAACACAACAGTTTAAATTGAAGACTTTTTGGTTGGTTTCTCACAGATACAAGCATAAACCTTAGCAGGGAAACTAACTCATGTGCTCCATCTCCTCCGAGAGCACTTATTTTGGTGCATGCGTTTAAGTGCGCGGAGCTCTTGAATATTCCATTTTCTTCACATGTCAGGAGCTATTTGTTCCTTCGCTTGATGACTGAATGCAAGATCCATGTAGCACGTTGTACACGATTGGTTATATCTCAGCCCATAAATATGCTAATGTGCTTCATTTTACATGAAAAAAAGATGGAAGTCATTTCTGATGATGGAACACCGTGATTAGCCACCGACTGTAGACAGGTTGTGAAATTGTGAGGATTTTAAGCGTGAACCTCCCTTCTTCTCTCGCCCATTCAGACGAGAGGACTGAAATGTTTTGAACAGAATTCTGTAATGGGAGACTTTTATCTAAATATGTAGTGGAATAAAAATAGCTGCGAATTAGACCAAAGCTGATAGGAATATTCTCTGAAGTGCCAAAAGCTTTGAAGGAAGTGTCAGCGTAAGCTAAAAAAAAGCATTGACAGGAGGTTGAAAGACTTATCAGCTTTATCAGCTATGCACCTATATATATATTGTTTTTGTCTCCCGGTTTGTTTTCAGAGCCACAGTGTGAAATAGACTTCAGACGTCCACAAAAATAGTATCCTCTGGAGTGCGGCTTCTGGTCAGCAAGTGCTCAAGAAACTCATTCCGTTTGTAGCCGAGTTGAAATGTCTTGATGAAGAAATCAGAGTGCTTGGGTATTGATTTATAGCACTAGCTGAGACCAGAAAGCTCATGTGGGGACCTGTATTTTTAATGCGCCACGCTCTCCCAGCCGAGTGAAGTCTCTCAGAGCCGTGTCTGCCACCTCTCACCTTTCATGTTGGCACTTGGACTGGACTGTCAAAAGAAGAGAACAGAGTCAGAAATAGCATTTAGCTTCAGTGCACACAGAAAAGCTCTCGATAAGTGATCCCCAAGTGTCTCTATTTTATAAGGCCAGTCTGCTGTAATGCTTGAGTGGCAGGATGGTATGTGCCAAGGAACAGACACTAATGAACTCGACATCTGCCTCTGAACAATTCTAAGAGGTCTATTCCAAAGAGCACGTCTCTCTCAAAGGCAAAGAGCATCAGTGAGAGGGCTCGTTGGTTTGGAAATATGGTCTGCAGTGAGAGGGCAGCCGCCCAAGTACCCTTTAAAAATGTTATATGGGCATGAGCGCACCCTCTGGCGGATCACGATGCGTTACACGTCATCTAGTCCACTTACTCGCTCTGCATACAAATCTCTGTGGCCCTCACCTAAAAACAGCCTCAGTACTGCCATCTGAATCTATCGCCGGAGAGAAATTGAGGTCCAACAGAGGTCCAGACTGTGTATTCATAAAAAGATATTTCCAATGTAAACACCTGGATGCATGCCTAGTTATACAAGATCGTCAGGGTGAAATGGAGCTTATGATGTGGTGATGATATTCCCTTCACCTTGTTTATTCTGTCAGTCAGACTCATTTTGTTATCGGGATGTGAGCCATTTTGATTATCAACTGCTGACTGCTTTTCTTCCCCATGATAGCCACTGGTTTACTTAATCAACTGCTCTTTTGAATACATAGTAGTATATTGTTATGCATTTATTATTTTTATGAGTAATGTCCCCTTACTGCAGTGACCTTTAAGGGTGAAGTGCCATTTGACAGTTTGTATTAAAGGGATAGTTCACCCAAAAATGAAAATTCTGTCAATATTTACTCACCCCGCATCGTTTCAAACCCGTAAGACTTTCGTTAATCTTCAGAACACAAATTAAGATATTTTTAATGAAATCTGAGAGCTTTCTGTCCCTCCATTGACAGCTACGCAACTACCACTTTGTTACCAAGTTCATAAAGGATTGTAAAACTAATCCATATGAATTGAGCGGTTTAGTTAAATTTTTCTGAAGAGACTCGATCGTTTTATATGATAAACATTGAATTTAGGCTTTTATTCACATATAAACATTCATCAGCAAATATAAAATAGAAGCTCAACCAAAGCTGTGGGCAAGAACAAACCTCATTGGTTCTTGCTGAAGCTCAAACGTGCTGCGTAACACGAGAATGAATCTCATTGGTTCTTGAGGAAGCTCAAACGTGCTGCGTAACACGAGAATGAATCTCATTGGTTCTTGAGGAAGCTCAAACGTGCTGCGTAACACGAGAATGAATCTCATTGGTTCTTGTGGAAGCTCAAACGTGCTGCGTAACGCAAGAATGAACCTCATTGGTTCTCGCTGAAGCTCAAACGTGCTGCGTAACACGAGAATGAATCTCATTGGTTCTTGAGGAAGCTCAAACGTGCTGCGTAACGCAAGAATGAACCTCATTGGTTCTCGCTGAAGCTCAAACGTGCTGCGTAACACGAGAATGAATCTCATTGGTTCTTGAGGAAGCTCAAACGTGCTACGTAACACGAGAATGAACCTCATTGGTTCTCGCTGAAGCTCAAACGTGCTACGTAACACGAGAATGAACCTCATTGGTTCTCGCTGAAGCTCAAACGTGCTGCGTAACACGAGAATGAATCTCATTGGTTCTTGAGGATGCTCAAACGTGCTACGTAACACGAGAATGAACCTCATTGGTTCTCGCTGAAGCTCAAACGTGCTGCGTAACACGAGAATGAATCCCATTGGTTCTTGAGGAAGCTCAAACGTGCTACGTAACACGAAAATGAACCTCATTGGTTCTCGCTGAAGCTCAAACGTGCTACGTAACACGAGAATGAATCTCACTGGTTCTCGCTGAAGCTCAAACGTGCTGCGTAACACGAGAATGAATCTCATTGGTTCTTGAGGATGCTCAAACGTGCTACGTAACACGAGAATGAACCTCATTGGTTCTCGCTGAAGCTCAAACGTGCTGCGTAACACGAGAATGAATCCCATTGGTTCTTGAGGAAGCTCAAACGTGCTACGTAACACGAAAATGAACCTCATTGGTTCTCGCTGAAGCTCAAACGTGCTACGTAACACGAGAATGAATCTCATTGGTTCTTGAGGAAGCTCAAACGTGCTACGTAACACGAGAATGAAGCTCATTGGTTCTCGCTGAAGCTCAAACGTGCTGCGTAACACAAGAATAAACCTCACTGGTTCTTGCACGTCAAACGAACATGCTTGAGCTTCCGTTTACCACAACTGATGAGCGAGTTGATGAAATAAAATGTGAATAAAAGCCTATATTCAATCTGTTGATCATATAAAGCAATCAAGACTCTTCAGAAAATTTGGGCTAAACCGCTCAATTCATATGGATTAGTTTTACGATCTCTTTATGAACTTCTTGAAGCGTCAAAGTGTCAATGGAGGGACAGAAATCTCTCAGATTTCATCAAAAATATCTTAATTTGTGTTCTGAAGATGAACGAAGGTCTTACGGGTTTGGAATGACACGAGGGAGAATAATTAATGACAGAATTTTCATTTTTGGGTGAACTATCCCTTTAAGAGTCTCAGATTCTATGGAATTACCCTTGATGTAGACCTTTTTTGATCAGTCATTGGCTGAAGAGTCTCAGTCAGTGGGTGTTAAAGAGAGCAACTTGGTCCGATCAAAATCTGCTGTCACATTTCCCAGGGGCCCCTCTGTCAGTCAGTTAGCCCCTGAAAAACCAGAATGACGTCTCAGAATGATAGGCATCTGGTGCAGGTGAGCGTCTGTCTCTCATTGCTAACCTTGTGCTGTTTTCAATCAGTCCTCTACATGCCTGTCTGCACCAGTCTGACACACCTGATATCATCTCTGTCAATGTAGCTGTTAGAGATTTACCTGAGGCATTGCTGATTATTTTGTAATTTAATATGTATATGGATTTATACCTTCCTTTAAACTAGTTGCTAATGGATTCTACAAAGTGTTAATTGAAACTTTGATAAAGCGATCCAGCATACTTAATATTAATGATATGCAAGAATACTGCATTAGAAAAAAAAGCTATTTAAATTCAATTTAAAATTTGATTTTAACACTTTGCTCAAGGCAATCATCTGCCCTCTGCAGTGTGTGTGAACATAATATAAAGGATTATGCTATAAAGAGATTCAGTCGTCATTTACTCAGCTTTCCAAACTTTCTTTGGAACACAAATGAAGTTTAGCAGAATGCCCAAGCTCTTCTTTGCATGTAATGAAAGTGAATGATGGCCACAGCTATCAAGCAAGATTTTCAGTGGATAATTTCTGCCTCATCCTCACAAAAAGATATACTGTGAATATTGTGCACATAAAAATGCATATGGATAACTTTTCCATATTCTTTCATTGTGCACATTTGACTTTTCTTTGATCGCCATTTCATTGTATTGAAGAGAGCAGCTTGAACATTCTGCCTAATATCTGTCCTTTTTGTGTTTCAACAGAAAAAAAATGTCCATTTTAGGGATGGGTATCGAGAACCGGTTCCATTTTAGAACCGGTTCCAAATTCCCCAGAACCAGTGATTCGATAAGAAACGCGCATCTCGGTTCCACTTATCGGTTCTTGTGTGCGCAAAAGACTCGCGCGCTGTTTTCCGTGCTCTGCACACATCCAAAACATGCGCACAGAAAATGTGATTTTAAACATTCTGTGCCACACACACACACACACGTGCGCACAGAACGGCTTCTCGCGATAATGAACTAAGTTCGCTTCCTCGTCTTTTTTCACAGCACACGAACTGACAAATACACACAAAATATGTCAAAATATTCTCGTAAACACAGCTGGTTATGTCTTAAGACAGAAGAAAAGATGAAAACGTATGTGTGATCTGTGCGCAGCTCTTAAAGTGACGGCAGATTTTCCGGATGCCGTCTCTATGACAACATTAATCAAACAAAAGACAACGAGAAAACTCACTCGCTGTTCTAGACAGAATATAATTGAACTATTTGTAATGTATAGCCTATATTTTATTAATAAAGTGCAGTGTTATTTTACATTTGATTATACAGTTTCTGTACCTGAATACCTGAAAATGTTTATTTCTTTCTATATTTAAATCTTTGCTCAATTGTATTTATTTGTGCAATTGATAATTTATTTGTTCTTTATTTAATTACTGAGTGTCTTTAATAATGCTTGAAATTTATATTAGTTAGGCTAGTTGTTTTTCCTCTGGTATTTTTAAACCATAGGCAAAAGTTCCTTGTGTAAGTGTTCTTAGCCTGTTGATTTTTGTTCATGGTATTCAGCTCCTATGAAATGTTTTACAATAAGACTTAGAATAAATGTGAATGATATCTAAGTTTTTTTTTTTTCTTTTTTACCTTATTGGAATCGGAATTAGGAATCGATAAGAATCGGAATCGATAAGCAGAATCGGAATCGTTAAAATTGAAACGATACCCAACCCTAGTCAGTTTACACTTTTGGATGAACCCATTAAATGCAGAAGTCTTTATTCATCAAGGATGCATTAAATGACCTAAAATGACAGTAAAGACTTTTACAATGTTTCAAATGCTGTTCTTTTGAACTTTCTATTCATAAAAGAATTTTGAAAAAAATAATGCATGTCTGTTTCATATTAGAATGATTATGAGATCATGGCTGCTGAAAATTCAGCTTTGCCATCATATATATAAATATATTGAAACATTGAAAAACAGTTATTTCAAAATTTAAATTTTTTTAAATATTATTTTTGATCAGAGCTTTGGTGAACAAAATACTTATATACTACTATATGTGTATATTATATATATATATATATATAATTTCTATCCTACATGTACTAAATTATATTGAAATATACTGTAAATAATTTTGTATTATAATTTAATAAAATGTATTTATTTATAATTATAAAATTAAAAAAAATTATATTATGTATTACATTTATTTAAATATATTAATATATTTTGTATTTAAAAATAATATTTTTTAATAATATTAATGTTATCATATATATATATATATATATATATATATATATAACAGATATTAATATATGCAGAACATTTTTACAATTATATATAAATAATAAATAAATATATACTTATTTCAAACACAGTGCAATTTTCTTATAAATAAATGAATTATAACATTTGCTGACAAATAGAAAAGGAAAATTGATTCATACAGTTGCCCACTCATTAGATAATTTTTTATTAAGTCAGTTCTGTTTAAAGGTTTTGACACTGTTTTTGTTCTGATTTAACCACTTTCAAAACAGCATATTTTAATTGGCAAAGGAATATTTAATTCATTTTTTTCCCCACCCACAGTTTTCTAGCCATATATTCAGGTGCTTTGCCTCAAATAGAAAGTCAAAAAGGAAATCTGATTTGAGCAGCACATAGAGTGGCATGATAAAGAAAGAAATTGACTCTATAGTGGTGCACTTAGATCAGTAAAGTAGAAGCAAAATCGAATTGCATCTGATTTTATACACTATCCATTACCATACAGAGCATCATGAAGATATACGGAGCAGCGTATGAGACTGTTCCGGTCGAGTGCAGATCTGTGGTCTGGATAGTGGCATCGAGTGCTGAAGCCTGCATTACTCTGCTTCATATTGCTTTGCTCTGCTCTCCTGTCGTTCTCCTCCTCCACTTGTGGTTGTACACTTGAGTGCAGACAGAACGGCAGGGTGATAATTCAGGAGCAGATCCCTGCTCTCCCTGACATCAACATTACTGCAGTGCACCTCTAAACACATTGGATGGAGAGGGCCACAAACATCAGAGATAAAAATATGGACAGACCTACACCCACATACATTCACTCTGTGTATGGCTCTTAAAGGGACAGTTCGCCAAAAAATGAGAATTCTCACCCTCATGTCAGTCCAAACCTGCATGACTTTCTTTCTTATGTGGAATATGAAATGATGTAATTTGCCGTTGATAGTGGAGGGGTTTAAGCGGACTAAATGATGGGAGAAGCCTGAAGTTTTCAACAGAAGATCAAGTTGATTGAACATTACGAGGTCAAAAATGAAACACTGCCAGTTAAAAGTTATTAAGATGATGATAAGTAAAAGGTATTAAGATGTTTTAAGGTTTTTGAAAGAAGTCTGTCATGTCCAACAATGTTTTGTTAATTTGGTCAAAAATACAGTAAAATGCAAACACTGTGATATATTATTACATTTTATAAGAACAGTTTCTATTGTAATTATTGTAATGTAATTTATTCCTGTGATCAAAGCTGAATTTTCAGCATCATTACTCCAGTCTTCAGTGTCACACGATCCTTCAGAAATCATTCTAATATGAGGATTTAGTGCTCAAGAAACATTATCATCATCAATGAAGTGATGCTTCATATTTCTATAGACACTGTGATACTTTTTTCTGGATTTTTTGATGAATAGAAAGTTTTAAAAAATTATTATTTAACATAGAAATCATTTGTGACATTATAAAATATCACGGTTTCCACAAAAAATACTGAGCAACACAACTGTTTTCAACATTGATAATAATACTAATACATGTTTTTTGAGTAGCAAATCATCATATTAGAATGATTTCTGATCATGTGACACTGAAGACTGGAGTAATGATGCTGAAAATTCAGCTTTGCATCACAGGAATAAATTACATTTTAAAATATATTTAAATTGAAAACAGTTATTTTAAATAGCAAAAATATTACTGTTTTTACTGTATTTTTATCAAATAAATGCATACTTGGTGAGCATAAGAGACTTCTTTCAAAAACATTAAAACTTAATTATTCCAAACTTTTGACTGGAGGTGTACACAATGTCCAATTCATGATCAAATCATTCTTTTGAGTCACAAAACATGTCTTTAAATAAGTCTTTTTCTATCATATGCCTTCAGAAGACATTAAATATAGCGCAAGTGTCAAATGGACCACTTTTATGATGTTTTTATGGTGCTTTTTGAAGCTTGAAAGCTCCAGTTCCCATGTGTTGTCATTATGTGGAAAAGAGGAACCAGCACATCATTCAAAATATCTTTTGTGTTCCACAGAATAAAAAAAAGCAAGGTTTGAAATGACGTGGTTGATTAAATGATGGCATTAATTTAATTTTCGGGTAAACTATCCCTTTAAGCTATGATGGCTTGATTCCAGAGGAGATGCACTCAGCTTTATTGCTAACCCCACCAACCCCATCCAGTCACCATAAAAGGACTGCTGTCAGCTGCATTATAAGCCTGCCTCCCTTTCTGATTCCTGCCTCACACATAAAACACCCGGTCAGTTGGACCGAGCTCTACAAGGACAGCACAGCAAATCAGCCCCAGCACTTTTATAGAGAACCACTTCTCTCTCCTTTGCTCCGGCTACTTCATCTTCTTTTTGTGTTGTTTAGTACTGACCTCTGTCTTTTATTTGATTCCTTTAGCCGGTTCAGCATTATTTCTGCTTAACCAACAATCTCAGGGTCCATTTATAAACGTGATTCCAAAGCAAAAAAAAAATTCTATCATAAGACTGTGGATGTACATTTGGCATTGGGCTTTCTTATAAAGGGACAGAGGTTATTGTACTTTTTTTTTTTTTAACTGTTTTAAGCGATTTCTTCACCACTATTGTCAAAAAATAAGAAAAATAGCACAAAAACAAAAAAAAAAAACAACAACATCTGTTTCCAAACAGGTTTCTTGAACATGCCTCCCATCTGCTATTGGTCAAACAAACTGATAGTCCCGCCCCAAAATTACACGACTGGTTGAGCCAGTGTTGCTGTGTGTATGTCAGACAAAGCAATGTTTACAGCAGTGTTTTGATGGCTCCCCTGCAACTTTATTAATTTATCTTTATAAATCATATACCATTTGATATAGCTTGAATAATTCTTTTACTGATCAAATGTTGGTAAGATTTTTTTTGTTATTGAAGGAAGTCTTCATAATGATCAATACCAAAGCTGCACTTATTTGATCAAAATGCAGTCATATTGTGAAATATTACTACAATTTAAAATATATATTAAATATTTTTTCAAATGTAATTTATTCCTATAATGTCAAAGCAATTTTCAGCATCATTACTCCCCAGCAAGCAACAGACGTCATTTCACAGTCTAGGTGAACTACAGACCCAATATAGTCTTATATAACCTTGAATTTGGTTACATGTCGTTTATGCCAAAATAACTTGTGAGATGTTTGATATTCCATCATGTAAGCAAAGTCAACAGTGATTACAAGGTGTTTGGTTTCATTTCTTTGACATGTTTATGTTCTAGATGACTAGTCTATACTTGGGCTATGGTTAGATGTCTATTAAACTTTCACTGACAGCACAAATTTTGCCTTGTTTTAGCCTAGACGTCAGGGCTGTAACTATTAGACGTCTTTTAAACGCAAATTTGCTTGCTGGGTCCAATCTTCAGTGTCACATGATCCTTCAATATTAATATCAGTTGAAAACAGATGTGCTGCATCATATTTTTGTGGAAAACATGATACAGGATTCTTTGATGAATAGAAAGTTCAAATGAACACCATTTATTTGAAATATATTTTTGTAACATTATAAACACGTTTGATTAATTTAATGCATCGTTGCTGAACAAAAATATCAATTTCTTTGAAAAAATCTGCAATACCATCATTTATAATTTGTCTTTATTTGTAATTTTTCATGATTAATTTCAGACAGGAAACTCACTGCTAAGGAGAAAACATCTGCTTATTTTTCATGTATTTCTGTCTTTAAATCTTTCATACAAACAAAGCGAAAGAGGATACAGTCCAGACTCTGTAAACGGCAGCAGGAGGAAGCAGCTAAGTGCCAATGACCAAGCTAATGGACGACAGATATTGCACTGAAAGCACAAGAGAGGCGTGCTGAGTGGAAAGGCAATATCAAGCACACAGACCCACTGCAGAATACACTCACCCTTCAGTATACACTCACCCTTCAGAATACACTCACCCTTCAGTATACACTCACCCTTCAGTCCCTTCACTATACACTCACCCATCAGTATACACTCACCCTTCACTATACACTCACCCTTCAGTATACACTCACCCTTCACTATACACTCACCCATCAGTGTACACTCACCCTTCAGTATACACTCACCCTTCACTATACACTCACCCATCAGTGTACACTCACCCTTCAGTATACACTCACCCTTCAGTATACACTCACCCTTCACTATACACTCACCCATCAGTATACACTCACCCTTCACTATACACTCACCCTTCACTATACACTCACCCTTCACTATACACTCACCCATCAGTATACACTCACCCTTCACTATACACTCACCCTTCACTATACACTCACCCTTCACTATACACTCACCCATCAGTGTACACTCACCCTTCACTATACACTCACCCTTCACTATACACTCACCCATCAGTGTACACTCACCCTTCACTATACACTCACCCATCAGTGTACACTCACCCTTCACTATACACTCACCCTTCAGTCCCTTCACTATACACTCACCCTTCAGTCCCTTCACTATACACTCACCCTTCAGTATACACTCACCCTTCACCCTTCACTATACACTCACCCATCAGTATACACTCACCCTTCAGTATACACTCACCCATCAGTATACACTCACCCTTCAGTATAAACTCACCCTTCACTATACACTCACCCATCAGTATACACTCACCCTTCAGTATACACTCACCCTTCAGTATACACTCACCCTTCACTATACACTCACCCATCAGTATACACTCACCCACCAGTATACACTCACCCTTCACTATACACTCACCCTTCACTGTACACTCACCCATCAGTGTACACTCACCCTTCACTATACACTCACCCATCAGTGTACACTCACCCTTCACTATACACTCACCCTTCAGTCCCTTCACTATACACTCACCCTTCAGTATACGCTCACCCTTCACCCTTCACTATACACTCACCCATCAGTATACACTCACCCTTCAGTATACACTCACCCTTCACTATACACTCACCCTTCACTATACACTCACCCATCAGTATACACTCACCCTTCACTATACACTCACCCTTCAGTATACACTCACCCATCAGTATACACTCACCCATCACTGTACACTCACCCATCAGTATACACTCACCCATCACTGTACACTCACCCATCAGTATACACTCACCCATCACTGTACACTCACCCATCAGTATACACTCACCCATCAGTATACACTCACCCTTCACTATACACTCACCCTTCAGTATACACTCACCCATCACTGTACACTCACCCATCAGTATACACTCACCCTTCACTATACACTCACCCTTCACTATACACTCACCCTTCACTATACACTCACCCTTCACTATACACTCACCCATCAGTATACACTCACCCTTCACTATACACTCACCCATCAGTATACACTCACCCATCAGTATACACTCACCCTTCACTATACACTCACCCATCAGTATACACTCACCCATCAGTATACACACACCCTTCAGTATACACTCACCCTTCACTATACACTCACCCATCAGTATACACTCACCCTTCAGTATACACTCACCCTTCACTATACACTCACCCTTCACTATACACTCACCCTTCAGTATACACACACCCATCAGTATACACTCACCCATCAGTATACACTCATCCTTCAGTATACACTCACCCTTCACTATACACTCACCCTTCAGTCCCTTCACTATACACTCACCCATCAGTATACACTCACCCTTCACTATACACTCACCCTTCAGTCCCTTCACTATACACTCACCCATCAGTATACACTCACCCTTCAGTATACACTCACCCTTCACTATACACTCACCCTTCACTATACACTCACCCATCACTGTACACTCACCCATCAGTATACAATCACCCATCAGTATACACTCACCCATCAGTATACACTCACCCTTCAGTATACACTCACCCTTCACTATACACTCACCCTTCAGTATACACTCACCCTTCACTATACACTCACCCATCAGTATACACTCACCCTTCAGTATACACTCACCCTTCAGTATACACTCACCCTTCACTATACACTCACCCTTCAGTCCCTTCACTATACACTCACCCTTCAGTATACACTCACCCTTCACTATACACTCACCCTTCACTATACACTCACCCATCAGTGTACACTCACCCTTCACTATACACTCACCCTTCACTATACACTCACCCTTCAGTCCCTTCACTATACACTCACCCTTCAGTCCCTTCACTATACACTCACCCTTCAGTATACACTCACCCTTCACCCTTCACTATACACTCACCCATCAGTATACACTCACCCTTCAGTATACACTCACCCATCAGTATACACTCACCCTTCAGTATAAACTCACCCTTCACTATACACTCACCCATCAGTATACACTCACCCTTCAGTATACACTCACCCTTCAGTATACACTCACCCTTCAGTATACACTCACCCTTCACTATACACTCACCCATCAGTATACACTCACCCTTCAGTATACACACACCCATCAGTATACACTCACCCATCAGTATACACTCACCCTTCAGTATACACTCACCCTTCACTATACACTCACCCTTCAGTCCCTTCACTATACACTCACCCATCAGTATACACTCACCCTTCACTATACACTCACCCTTCAGTCCCTTCACTATACACTCACCCATCAGTATACACTCACCCTTCAGTATACACTCACCCTTCACTATACACTCACCCTTCACTATACACTCACCCATCACTGTACACTCACCCATCAGTATACAATCACCCATCAGTATACACTCACCCATCAGTATACACTCACCCTTCAGTATACACTCACCCTTCACTATACACTCACCCTTCAGTATACACTCACCCTTCACTATACACTCACCCATCAGTATACACTCACCCTTCAGTATACACTCACCCTTCAGTATACACTCACCCTTCACTATACACTCACCCTTCAGTCCCTTCACTATACACTCACCCTTCAGTATACACTCACCCTTCACTATACACTCACCCTTCACTATACACTCACCCATCAGTGTACACTCACCCTTCACTATACACTCACCCTTCACTATACACTCACCCTTCAGTCCCTTCACTATACACTCACCCTTCAGTCCCTTCACTATACACTCACCCTTCAGTATACACTCACCCTTCACCCTTCACTATACACTCACCCATCAGTATACACTCACCCTTCAGTATACACTCACCCATCAGTATACACTCACCCTTCAGTATAAACTCACCCTTCACTATACACTCACCCATCAGTATACACTCACCCTTCAGTATACACTCACCCTTCAGTATACACTCACCCTTCACTATACACTCACCCATCAGTATACACTCACCCTTCAGTATACACTCACCCTTCACTATACACTCACCCATCAGTATAAACTCACCCTTCACTATACACTCACCCACCAGTATACACTCACCCTTCACTATACACTCACCCTTCACTGTACACTCACCCATCAGTGTACACTCACCCTTCACTATACACTCACCCATCAGTGTACACTCACCCTTCACTATACACTCACCCTTCAGTCCCTTCACTATACACTCACCCTTCAGTATACACTCACCCTTCACCCTTCGCTATACACTCACCCATCAGTATACACTCACCCTTCAGTATACACTCACCCTTCAGTATACACTCACCCTTCACTATACACTCACCCTTCACTATACACTCACCCATCAGTATACACTCACCCTTCACTATACACTCACCCTTCAGTATACACTCACCCATCAGTATACACTCACCCATCACTGTACACTCACCCATCAGTATACACTCACCCATCACTGTACACTCACCCATCAGTATACACTCACCCATCAGTATACACTCACCCTTCACTATACACTCACCCTTCAGTATACACTCACCCATCACTGTACACTCACCCATCAGTATACACTCACCCTTCACTATACACTCACCCTTCACTATACACTCACCCTTCACTATACACTCACCCATCAGTATACACTCACCCTTCACTATACACTCACCCATCAGTATACACTCACCCATCAGTATACACTCACCCTTCACTATACACTCACCCATCAGTATACACTCACCCATCAGTATACACACACCCTTCAGTATACACTCACCCTTCACTATACACTCACCCATCAGTATACACTCACCCTTCACTATACACTCACCCTTCACTATACACTCACCCTTCACTATACACTCACCCTTCAGTATACACACACCCATCAGTATACACTCACCCATCAGTATACACTCACCCTTCAGTATACACTCACCCTTCACTATACACTCACCCTTCAGTCCCTTCACTATACACTCACCCATCAGTATACACTCACCCTTCACTATACACTCACCCTTCAGTCCCTTCACTATACACTCACCCATCAGTATACACTCACCCTTCAGTATACACTCACCCTTCACTATACACTCACCCTTCACTATACACTCACCCATCACTGTACACTCACCCATCAGTATACAATCACCCATCAGTATACACTCACCCATCAGTATACACTCACCCTTCAGTATACACTCACCCTTCACTATACACTCACCCTTCAGTATACACTCACCCTTCACTATACACTCACCCATCAGTATACACTCACCCTTCAGTATACACTCACCCTTCAGTATACACTCACCCTTCACTATACACTCACCCTTCAGTCCCTTCACTATACACTCACCCTTCAGTATACACTCACCCTTCACCCTTCACTATACACTCACCCATCAGTATACACTCACCCTTCAGTATACACTCACCCATCAGTATACACTCACCCTTCAGTATACATTCACCCTTCACTATACACTCACCCATCAGTATACACTCACCCTTCACTATACACTCACCCATCAGTATACACTCACCCTTCACTATACACTCACCCATCAGTGTACACTCACCCTTCACTATACACTCACCCTTCACTATACACTCACCCTTCACTATACACTCACCCATCAGTATACACTCACCCATCAGTATACACTCACCCATCAGTATACACTCACCCATCAGTATACACTCACCCTTCGCTATACACTCACCCTTCATACTCAGTATACTCCATGACTGAAATAAAGTATGATGGAGAACAGGTGCGTTTTGCTAATTAAAGCAGAAATTAACTCTGCTTTAGGTCTATATGAAAACGTATTGACTTTGATACTATGAATGTACTTCCGAAGATTAATTAGCCAAAGTCTGAATTGTAATGTGCTGTACGTCTCTGCTTATATAAGTGAGAGCTTTGACAATTCTAGCACAATAATTCCTTAAGCCCAGCAATGTCACATTATACTCAGGATGGAAAGATACATAATTGCTCCCTAAATAACATTATAACGGAAAAAGGAATTCAGCTCCACTGAGGGACGGTGTTTTTACATCCCAGCATTCTGTGCGTGTGTTTGGAAATGAGCTCATTTATCAGCCATCTTTCAAGTCCAATTGTTTCTACCTTCTTTCTCTCTCTGTCAAGCTTACTCTTATTGTTGTAACCATAGCTACAAAAATAGTATGGCCGCACCATGGTATAGAGTGCAGCAGTCGGGTTCCGGAAGGAAAAATTAAATTACCCATAATGCTGTACAGAAAATTACACCAATCAGTGAATTGGGAAAAAAAAGCAACCAAGCCAAAATAGCTCTGCCCACTCCCATGAAGCACTGCGAATGTTGTAATCAAGTTGATGTCTCTAAGCTCTCAACATACTTAAATATTTGTATATATATTTTACAAAACACGTCTATTGTTATTTAATTTTATATTTCTCCATCGTTTTTAATTCGATTATGCTGTTCACAATGCTTCATGGGATTGCTCTCTCATTGGCTGTAGGTTATCGCCGATGTAACACATTTCACACAGCAGGATTTTGAATCACCGACAGGTCCAGATATTTAGCATGCCAAATATCTCACGGGTGTCGGCGACTTTGCCTATGATTTCAGGCATTTGTCGGCGATTTCGCAAAACCTGTCGGCGAACGAAAATCGGGGCTAAAATCATGCAGTGTGAACTCGGCATAAGGGGTCCTTGCCCTGAAAAACGTTGAAGACCACTGCTCTATAGTGAATCAGTTTTATACTGATATGATGTACACCTTGAATGCACTGTAAGGGGCCGTACACATTTTTTATTTCCACTATACAGCTTTTCCATTGCTTTTCTGTGTAAACATGCACTTGATTGACGTCTTTGGCCGTGCAGATACAGTCTCCCGATACCACAGCAATAAACGATTACTATATTCATATTCCATGGCGTTTACACAGATGAGCCAAAACATTATGACATTATGCTTAACATGCTGTTGGTCCTCCGCATGCCGTCAAAACAGCGCCGTCCCACCCAGGCATGGACTCTACAAGAGCCCTGAAGGTGTCCTGTGGTATCTGGCATTAGCAGCAGATCCTTCAAGTCCTGTAGGTTCCAATGTGGAGCCACCGTGGATCTAACTTGTCGGTCCAGCACATCCCAATTGAGTTCTGGTGAATTTGGAGCCAAGGGCAACACCTTGATCAACCATTCCTGAACAATGTGTGCATTGTGGCAGGGTGCATTATCCTGCTGAAAGAGCCACTTCCAGCAGGGAACACCATTGTCATGAGGGGGTGTACCTGGTCTGCAACAATGTTTAGGTAGGTGGTACATGTCAAAGTAACATCCACAGAGCACATTGCCCAGAGCATCACACTCTCTTCACTGGCTTGTTGTCGTCCCAATATGATCCTGGTGTCATCACTTCCTCGGGTAAACGGCACACACATACACCTTCTTCTACTGCTCCAAGGTCCAGTTCTGACACTCGCATAGTAGGCACTTTTGATGGTGGACAGGGGTCATCATGGGCACTGTAATTGGTCAGCGGCACCGCAGCCCCATATGCAGCACATTGTATGTGCTGTAACACATTCCTCCCATTGTCATCATTAAAATTTTGTGTGACTTGTGCCACAGTAGACCTTCTGTTGGCTCGGATCAGATGGGATAGCTTTCTTTGTCCTCGTGCATCGATGAGCCTTGGCCGCCCAACACTCATCGGTTTGTGGTTTGTCCCTCTTTGGACCAGACCTTAATATGTGGCCTTGTTAAGAGATGCTCAACGTTATTCGCTTCACCTGTTACTGGTCTTAATGTTTTGGCTTATCAGTGTGTAAGCTATTTCATAGAATACTATGGTATAATGTACAAAATGTACTCATTTAGCAGATGAGGAATACGACAAAGCAATTCTTCCTAGAAGGTAATTACATGAGAAGCATGGTAAATATAAAAATAAAAAAAAACGTGGTATTACCATGGCACCATATTCAAAAACATGGTACCATGGTACTTATAGCCTTTTTTACTAGTACCTTTTCTCTGCCTCTACTCCATTCTTTCCCCTGTCATTTCCACTTCTCTCCCCCGACACTCTCTATCTCTCATTCTCCCTTGAGTTGGGGAGAGCGCTCAGTGTTTCAGAGGAGCCATTTGCACATATCTTAGCTGGGTGATTTCTCTCATCCCTCGGGCCCCATTGTGCCTCACACCAGCTGTGCCTGAGAGAGGGAGACAGACAGTGAACATACACACGCTGTAGGGGTTATTTCCCTTCCATGGACTGAGCCTTTGCACACTGTGTGTGTTTGAGACTTTGTATGTTTGTCTATGAGCCATGAACTCTGTGTGTCTATGCGTCTGACTCTTTCTCATTATCTATAATCTGTTTATAATGGGACATCTCATTATTCTTGTTGATCCACTTGGGTGCAGAAAAGGGCACCGGGGCTTGACAGATCTATACTGGTGACAATAAAGAATGGAAGTCTTCTTTCATCTAATTGCACTGAATTTCTTCTGTTTGGGTTTGATTTCTGGTTGTGCGTCTGAAATCTTTGTGCATGTTGCTCTAGTTGCTGTTGTGTCCAAAAGATGAAAAATGCTGCTTTTGCAGGCAGTATCCGGAGATTGGAAGGCATCAAGGCATGTCCGAATGCAATGTTTGCATAACATCCTGTTGACAGAGATGCCTTCATAAGGGTTGGTTGAAGGCAACACAGACATCCTTCGCTGCCTATGATATCTCACAAACCTGGGCATGCAATTTGAGGGTTAAATGAACAAACATTGATAAAAAATGATATTCAGTTGAGCAGTTGAAAAAATAAATACTTTTATGTTTATTTTTATGTCTATTTTTTTTTACTTTTCTACAAGGGCTGCACGATTTTGGGGGGAAAAAAAATCTTAATTGTGACTTCTCTGATAAAAATCATGATGTGATTAAAAAAAGCTTTAGGTTTGCTGTGCTTGTTTATAGAGCTGCACAATGTGGCCAAAAATAAAATAAAAAATAAAATAAAATAATAAAAACTATATAAAGCAATGTTTCTTATTTTGTTTAATTTTTGTTTATTATTATTATTATTATTATTATTGAATACTCAATTTTATAGTGCAATATTACTATAGTAGTATTTCCCTGTAAAATAAAAAAATTAGTATTTAAGAAAAAACTGTTTTACAGTACAACTGTAAAATTACAATACTAATATTTATGGTTGTCAATTCATTTTCAAATGTTAAACCACACAGCTTTCATTTTTGCTGAAAACTACAGGGAGCCATTAAAGCTTCTGTTTTGTTGACAACAGGCAGTTTATAATAGCTTCTCATTGCAAGTTTGGGAAGATGCGTCATCAGCGCATGTTGCTTTCTCAAAATGCATGTGATGTTCCAGTTCAAAGTTACCAAAACATTGCCTGTTTGCAACTGACTGGGCAGCGAAGCAGACACAGCCACTGGTTCAGACCTCTATTTCATTCTCATTTAGTGTGAGATGGCTCTTCTCATCTCATGCCAGTGCTTGTTAACCGAGACGGCTACAAATCATGATAGCTGTGCTGTGCATAGGGAGCAAAATACGATCAATCGGAACTGCTGGTGTACGGTGCTCTTATGACACATCCAGTTTTATGTGGTAAAGTAGTTGAGGTGTTTGTACTGTACTACACAAGCTGCTTTCTATTGCCAGAGGGCATTTTTTAAATTAAAAGGCTTATGGTGCAAACAAGGAACCAAACAAGCCTACAGGGTTTTTGCTGACGCTCAAGTTGAATGTGGTAGGGGAACATATTTCAGATCTAGCTTCGTTGTGCACGGCTCATGTCTCATATTAACTGGTTATAGCATTCACACTGCCCGCATTACCAGCACAACACTGGTAGCAGAAGTGAAGCTGTAAGTAGTTTCAATGATAAGCCTATTTTTGTCACACGCAGTATGCTAAACTCACCTTAAACTATATTTTTGTGTTGAAAATGTACTATAAACCTATTCAACACAACCTAATCAACACTATCTTTGCCAATGCAAGCTTTTATGAAATAACATAAAATAATGGAGTGAACAAAGTTTAATAAAAGTTACGTAGAACATGCACAGTGAGCAAGTAAATGACACACACACACACACACACACACTGTGGCGGGGTCTATGGTGCGATGATCATAGGCATAATTTGCGGGTGGGACGTGTCCCCACCACTTTTTGCCAGGGTCGATATCGTCCCCACCACTTTTTGAAACATCTTGCTGCACGGATGAACCTACCTAATACAAACAAAACACCTCCAGTTAACTAGCAGAGCATAATTTCGTTCGTTTGTTAAATAAGAGGCGATCTGGCGCTCGTTGCCGCTGTTTTCAGTAGCGCGGATTTATCTTGTGGCTCGCTTCACACAGACGAACGCTTTAATCTATCGCTTAACGCCGTTGCGAAGACTTTCTATTTGTTCCTGTGAAATCACAAAACAAAATGCACAAAAAACTGTCCCTGCTCTTGATATATAACCACTGATGATATTTGGTTTTGATGAGAAAAAAAAAAACGAGGACAGATTAGAACTGAGATCCTCTGACACGCTTAACACAAGACCATTAGGGAACTAGACAAGCAAAGCTTGCGAATCAATGCATTTATTCACGTGAAAAATCTTGGCACTAACGAATTATTGTGTTTAGATGCAAGAATTAAACATGAGTTCTATATCGATAAATTGAACCCAATGAACTACTGAAATTGATTTCTGGACATCTTAATATTCTTTTTTTCTGCAATTGTTATTGTACATATTTTACATCTGATATAACATTGTATTAGCACTGCTATATCAGATATACCCCCCCCCCCCCCAATACACACACCTGTCCCACCCACCTTTTTAAAACAAAGTTACGCCACTGGCGATGATGTATAACTATGCCTCGATGTCTGGAGGCGGTCATATGCAAATGTATTTGCCTGTGTTACGTCGCAGATCCCGCAGTACCAAAATGAGCCGTTTTTCGACCTTGATTCAATTAATAAATACTTTTTATTATAATGCGGAGGACATTTTAAGCTATGAAACTTGCAGGATGTTTTAATGGTACAAATACCTTATATGTCAAAAGATCAAGGCAAATTTGATTTCTCATGTCATGACCTTTTAATATAAAATTGTTCATATTAGTTATTAATCATAATAATTATTAATTATATCAAGCAATGTATTTATAAACTAACTAAGTTTATAAGAAAACAAATTCATAACAAATTCTCTGATGCTTTAGGATTCATGGGTAGTGTAGTTCTTCACAACACTATACCATACAGTCACTATTAAATGTCGAAAATATTGAAAAGTTGTAAACTACAAATCCCTCAGTTTGTCGTACAAGGACGTAGTTTGGTTACACAATGTGAAAGCACAACACGAGCCTGCAGCAGCTTCTCTTACGTGCTGTTTGTGCGAGCGGTGTGAAACAGACCTAGAGGAAAGGATGAAAGAGCTCTCAGTGACCTGACCCCTTACTGGCCTTCTCCTCCATCATCTGAGTCAGAGATCACAGCACACACACACATAAAGAGCGCCCATCCCACTGACACACAATACACTCAAAATTGAACAATAAGAAAAATCTAAAAAACACTTCATAATACCAATACAGCAGACACAAATATGAGAACTGTGAGATGCTCTGCATCACCGAGAACACATTTAATCAAATGAGAAATCCTCTCACATGTCGCACATAATCACCGGCTAATTGTTTATTACTTACGCTAAGTAAAAGGTTATCTCACCAGCACGCAGCAGGCAGGGGAATATGGCAACACGCTGCATGTGACAGCAGTGCTGATAAACAAGAAGAGATGTCGTGTGTGTGTGTGTCTACAGGAGAGTTTAGATTAGTAGTGAGATTTGTGCACAAGAGGGGGATGCACAGAGACTTTCAGGATAATAACACACAAGAGCGTATGTCATGAAATAATCTCCGTTTTATTGTAATCTGGAAGTATGATTTGTAGAGACCGAATTTAATGGTTTGTGTGTGGGTGAAGGGTGTCATGAGGGTGAGGAGCAAAGAGATAAGATTTATTAAATATGAAATATACTGTATTTTACTTTGAGTAATTAATGTCTTAATGCACATCTAAACATGAGAATTCATTTATACCCTCAATCTCTTGGGAGCATCCACTACATGAATCACTACAGAGGCAACACTGGATTGCAGATACAGTGACTAACAATAGAAATGTCTTTCTCTAATGGGAACTGCTGCAGTTCTCCCTAACAAAAGCTGAAAGTGTGTCCTTGGCTAAATCAGCACATGTACTGCTGAGCAACATGGTTCTCGTATCGCTAAAGTCGGTGACACAATAATAACGGCAAAGCTTGTATGTGTTATGATTGCCAGAAATGTCATTACACGCCATGCAAGAGGCACAGAAGAGCTTGGCGAAATAATATATGATTGAATTTTTTGAGGGCAGCAAAAGGTCTGAACAACAGCACAGCAAAATTGAAGAAATGTCCCACACATCTGACATGAAATAACATATTTCCAAAGAGAAATACAGATAACACTTACACCCAGACTGCCCGTAAAGAAACTGTATGGTATGAATATACTGGACAATACTGATTAAAATGCATTTTTATCACAAAAGACGAGCAAAACCTACCTCTTTTATTTGATGCTGAACTCTGCGCTGGTGTCAGTGAAGTCTCACACAGGAGGAGGAACTGAGTGGAGCAAAACAGATGAATCCATCGGCCCAGTTTGAACTTCAGCAATACTTCAGCACCAAGACATATTCTCCATTTGTGTGTACAAGTGTGTCTGAGAGAGAGAGAGAGAAAGAGAGAGAGAGACGGGATGGTGTTAGAGTAAAAGAGTGACAGTTCTTGTCTCCCAAGTTGAGCGCTGTAGTAAAGCGAGCTCCTGTTTGAGTGTGTAGAGACACACTGCAGTACACACTGCTGCTGATGCTTACACTTTATTCTCTCTCTCTGCCTGTCTCTCTCACTTCACACTTCTCTGATGGAGTCAGTAGTTGCTCTTTTAATCCTGTTTATGCTGGGTATTTATACCACCAGTGCTCTTTTAAGTCTTCCTGGCGAGACTTCCAAACTACAGCAGCGAAGCGGCTCTTTGCATCTCCCTCTCCTCTTTTCTCTCCACATCTCTCTTTCCCTCCTCCACTGTCTTTTTGCGCTCCACTCCACCCCCCACTTTACCCCCTCTCTCCTTGGCTCTTCTCAGTAGAGAATCAGTGTATCGCAGGGTCCTAGAGCCTGACGGTGTTTGGTGGCATGCGTGTACAGTGTATCCCTGCTACTGTAAACACATCAGTATGACTCAAGCCTCCTCTCTCCCTCTCTCTCTCTCTCTCTGAGGGTGCTTCAGAACAGGTTGTCTTGTGAAGCATTGTTCTCACTGAAAATATGGCCACAGAGTAGACTGTTACTGAGAGCCTGTCCACATATGTCAGTCCTACAGAGAGCCAATATAACTGATCAAAGAAAGACATAAAACTATCTACTTCTATACTGTGGCATAGGGTGGTCCTTGATTTTATCCATCAGGAATTGTTTGGATTGTAAAAAGTGGCCTCAAGGATGCATTCCATTTCAAATAAAAGCTGTTCTTTTAAACTGTCCTGAAAAAAAATCATATCAGCATATTAGAATGATTTCTGAAGGATCATGTGACCCTGAAGACTGGAGTAATGATGCTGAAAATTCAGCTTTGATTACAGGAATAAATTACATTTGAAAATATATTAAAATAGAAAACAGTTATTTTAAATTGTAATAATATTTCACAATATTGCTGTTTTTATTGTATTTCTAATCAAATAAATGTAGCCTTGGTGAGCATCAGGGTCTTCTTTCAAAAACATAAAAAAATCTTATAGACCCCAAACTTTTAAACGGTAGTGTACTTTGATATAAATGATAAAATATTGATCCGCCTCAATTGAACGCATACGTTTTTTTATGCACATTTTTTAAAACGTATGCACATCTTGCCGTTTCCGTCCATTGTTTTTTAATGCAAAAAATTCAGCTTTGCATCACAGGAATAAATTACATTTTAAAATATATTAAAATAGAAAAGTTATTTTAAATTGTAATAATATTTCACAATATTGCTGTTTTTATTGTATTGCTAATCAAATAAATGTAGCCTTGGTGAGCATCAGGGTCTTGTTTCAAAAACATTAAAAAAAATTAGACCCAAACTTTTGAACAGAAGTGTACTTTGATATAAATGTTTTTTGTTGCACATCAAGTGATTTATTTAGTAAATGTGTTTTCATCAGTCTATGTGTATGCCTACTCATTGGATAAAAAAAAGAGATTTGTTATTTTTATTTATGCACACCTTTCCGTTTCCATCCAGTGTTTTTTTCATGCGATATCCTAAAATGCCCATAAAAATAGGTGGATGGAAACATAGCTACTGGCCATTGAATAATATAAACCAATAGCCAACAGATATTTATGCATTGCTTTAGCTCAAATTCTGTTTTAGCACCATTTCGGTATGGAATCGCTCACTTTGTACAATGCAATCAATTCCCAGCGTACAAAATCAAAGCTTAGGTAAGTCAATTTGGATTTGATGTAGACTTTAAGTGAACAGTGCTGCTATTATTCATGTTCACATAGAAAATCCAGCCAGAATTGTTCAATCCGTGGCAGTAAGCTCTTCGTGTTGTTTTCAACCATCTGACCCACTTCTAGAGACCGTTTTGCGAAATTAAGATTTCTGTTCAATATAGAGAACGAAGCAGGAGAAAAACTGTCTGTCCTGGATTTTAACATTAATAAAATGGACCTCAGGGGACCGATAAAGCCGAGTGCAGGGGATGGACATTAGTAATCAATAAAAATCCTCTAGGCTTATGCGGTCTGTTTCATGAGGTGGGCTCCCTCTCCCCCCTCCCTCCGCCGCTGGATTCTTTCATGTGGCGCTGTTGTTGATGGGAATAGGTCAGTCAACACGGTGAATCTGATGCTTCATTTGTCTTGTGCTGTCAGGACGACAGCTGTTTGGTTGAGTGTATGGTCAGCATGGATCAATAGCCTTTCCTCTTGCTCGCTGCACCCTTGCTGACAACAAACAAGCACACCATTTACCTCACACACAAATCAGGAGGACAAGGGCAGACAGATGAAGAGGTGCAGATCATTGGGGAAAACAAAATAGAACTAGGAAGCGACATATAGAAAGACACGAAGACAGACTAAGGTGACTCCTGTTGAAAGATGTGATGTGTTTCACGTGCACATGCAACTTAATGTACGTTATTTTTATGATAGGCAATGTTGGAGTAATTAACTACAAGTATCAATGCTACTAACTTTACTGCTACAATTTTCAGTAGCAGTAGCGAAGAGTAGCAAGTTAGTGAGCAAAAATGCTACATTGCTGTTTTTGATACTGCAATGCATTATGCATTCATTTTACAGCCAAGCCAACTGAGCCAATAATCAAAATCTCTCTCAAAGTGAATTGAATCAATTAAAAAAACTCACTGATTCAAATCTATGCATGTTATTTTAATTCCTTGTATTGCTAAATAGAACTTTTTTCTTTTACTGTATTTTTGCTTATAAAAATATATATGTGACCCTGGACCTAAGTCGCACGGGTATATTTGTGGCAATAGCCAACAAATAGCCAAGGTAGTAGGGTAGTTTTTGTTGTTGTATTTCATATAAATGTATTATGTTTAATGCTGTCACCCTAATTGAGATTAATTTACCTGTTCATTCATTCATTCAAAAATCCTCATTATTTTTTCAGTGCCAGAAAAATAAACGGTTGTAGTTTATACCGCAGATTTATTTAATAATATTTAATATATTTAAAATATATATTATTATTATTATTATTATTGGTATTTTGGTAAATTTTTGGTCTTTTTATCTCATAATATCAAATTTTTATGTCATAATTATGACTTTTCTCATTGTTTCATTGTTCTTTTCATCTTTCTTTTGACTGTCTTAATTTTTATCTTTATCTTTTTATCTTATAATTTCGAATTTCAAATTTATCTCATAATTATGACCTTATCTAATTTCGACTTAGTATGTCATAATTATGATCTACCAACAATTGTTTTTCTCTTATGTGGTGGAAATAGGCTTCCATTTGAACACATACTACTATCTAATTTTTAATTGTGTTAAAACCATTAAATGAACAAATAAAAGTACGCTAAACAAAACAATTTAATAAAAAGATTATTTTTATAAACAATCCAATGTCCAATTAATAATAAAAGTGTACCTAGTACTGAAACTACATTTTCAAAAAGCCTAACTGTAGTTTAATTACTTTAAATTACGAGTAGCTTGTGGCATGGCAAGTGCTTAAACCAGTCTAGTAAACATAGAATGGTACTCCTAGTCCAGGATTCCTATCATGCAAAGCAGCAAAGAGCACACTGAACTCTAATCCATCCTGCAGCAGAAGGTCAATGTCATGACGTATGCGGAGGCACGCTGACCCATCTCACCCACCCATCTGAAGAGGTCAAGGCCATTTATTCAGGTGATTAAAGCAGTAATCCATAAGGGAAATCTGTGATGTTTTTATATGCAGGAGAATCATGGGGAATAGAGGGGTTCAAATTAATTGACCTCACTCTCAAACGCAAAAGATTGCGCGCACACACATCAACGCACATTGAAATGTATGGCATTGGCATATGTGAGTGCACATGCTGTTTATTCGGGCACACAGAGAGCAGACAGCCTGAAATAATCCCCAGTGACAGCAGAGAGAACTCACACACCTGACAACACCCAGACAAACGAGCTCAGCGCTCAGCTCCACTCCTGCTCATTACATTTGGACACACAGAACCGCACGCACAAGCCTAAGAGAAGACAATAATATGCACATGAAAAACTGTGAATGTGTATGAACATTTGGAAATGCTTGGAATGCATACACAGATAGACAATGAAATATTAATATGATCAGTACACTTTGTGTTTTTCACTAAAATATAATTAAATCGAATAAATAAAATGAATTTTTATGTGCAAACAGAACATCAAGAGCCAGAGGATGGAGAAAAACGCAAACTATTCTCTTTATACTGCCACATTAATGTCACATTTTCTTTTTTCATATTTTATACACTATTTTGGACAAAAATGTGCATTTAAAAAGATTTTAAACATGGTAAAATGTAACTCTTAAAGGTGCAGTAAGCGATTTCTGAGAAACGCTGTTGATGTCTGACCCAAAAGGATCTTGATGGCTCCGCCCACAAATTCACAAACAGGCTATGCAACACAGGCACCTCCCCCCTAATGAGTGGACACGCCCCTTTCTGCTGATTGGCTACAAGTGTGTTTTAGTGCTCGGTCCAATCCACTTTCAAAAGCGTTGAAATCGCTTACTGCACCTTTAAGCCCTTTTGACACTGAAATCCCTCTTGACAACTGCAGAGCCAAAGCGACCACACATCATTCATTTTCAACGACAGCTGATGATTACAAGTAACATGAGCGACAGTGGCCATCGGTGATGAGATTTGAGTGTGTCCAGCTTCTTGTAAAGTTGAGAAAAATTGAAATTTATGCCAATAAACAATAATGCATTGACAACCAGAAATCCTATATTGTTGGTATGTTGAGCTTGATTCATAAATTGATAATCGTTTAACTTATGATATGATATGATTTATTATGCACTGCTGTAATTTCTAGAAACATTTTTGAATTAATTCCATCAACGCATACATCTCATCTGTGATCAGATTTTCAAAAGCTATTTCCAGTTATAATAGTTATGGTATCAAGCAGCAAGAACATATGGAAGCACATTTCTGCCAAAAAATCATGTTTTGTATTTGGACTGTATATCAAAATTGACATAAAAAGTCATAAAAATGATAGCATAAAAAGTTAAAAGTCATACTTCTGAGTTAAAGATAAAAGTTCATGACATAAAAAGTCAAAATTATGACTTAGATTATGAGATAAGTCTGACTTTTTATGTCATAATTATGGCTTTTTATATCAAAATTCTGTCTTTTTACCTCATAATATTACTGTTAATATTTTATTTTAATTATTTTCATTGTTCTTTTCATTTTTCTTTTGACTGTCTTAATTTCCACTTTTTATGTCCTCATTTTAACTTATCTCATAATCATGACTTAAAATGTCATAATTATGATTTATCAACTATTTTTTTCTCTCTTATGTGGTAGAAATGATGGGCTTCTATATGAACACCTACTAGTGAACATCAGTACAGCAAGCCAGCAACATACAACAATAAAAATACCATCTGAGAGTGTGAACAGGGCTGTATTGACAACTGAAAGCCTTATTAAATTTGCCAAAATATATTTAAAAATTTTTTTTAAAAAGATCACAGGATATTTACAATCTTGGCATGCATACATTTAAAAAAAAAAATCTTTCTGTGGAGTTGTGGGCCTGCTAATACCTGACCATTCACCTCAAATAACCTCTCAAATGAAGGAAACAAGCATTTAGTATTTAAAATGAATTTCTGACAGCATACACAGCGCTCTGTACCAGCTCATCATTGCTTTTTAAGAGTACAGTGCCGTCTCTTAGTCAGCACATGCTGCAGCTCAGAGTAGCTCCAGTTAATGACTTGTCACATTACAATCCTCTTAAGGAAGCTGAGTCAAATCCGGCTCATTTCCCACTGATTTTCTGACCCTGTTGTCTAGCGTTACACACACACACACACACACACACACAAACAGCGACCTCAGCAGCACAAAGACCGTCCAACCTCACCAAGCTCATTGCCGAATCAGCAGCTGAACCAACTTACTCAACACATACTCCATCCCCGCAGTCCAACATGTGTAATTCTCTCACTGCTGCAGGGAGTGAATCTGATCTTACAGAGCCTTTCACACCAGTCTAAACTAACCTGATGACTTCCACACCTGAAAGAATAACTTTGCAGATTTTCAACCTGCTTTATATTGTTACAATGTTGGTAGTATAAGTGACAGAGAACAATGTTTACTCGTTCTCCGTGTTACCTGGAACAAGAAATTCCCTTTTGTCACCAAAAGTCTGCTGGATGATGCAAAATTCTCTCCATATTAATGATTCTTTGCACCCTTTATCCACTGCCTACAACGCTCTGGATCCTTCACTGGAAACCGACAGTAACTCACTCCCACTAAACGTTTACTCTTTGAATTCTTGCACCCGGGAACAATACAAGTCGACACCATTATGACTAAAAGTTTGCTAAGAAGTATTTCCTACTAAAGCAAGGCGGTATTTGACTCTGGTAAGCGTATCCATAGCAGACTGGTGGGAGTGGCCTTGGACAGCAACATGCCCAGTGCATTATGGGTGTTGAAGTTTTCCTACCTATTTGGAAAAAGGAAAGCCAACAGACTTTTTTCTGAGTTTTCTCTAGTCAGGTAGTACCGATTAAAAAAAAAATAAAAAATCCACCAGTTTTATTGAAAGCCCATTTTGCCAACGGTGAAGTTCCCCTTTAAGACAGTTTTTACATTTTAAAGGTATAAAGTATATAAAGATACCATTCAAAAGTTTGGGGTCTAAGATTTTTAATGTTTTAGAAAAAAGTCTCTTATGCTCACCATGTCAAGAGTTCAAAAGGCACAGACAAACACAACTCAACTGATCAAACCGGCTTCTGGACTCACCCAGGCTGCATTTATTAAACATTTTTTATTTTCTATTTGTAATACATTTTAAAATGTAATTTATTCCAGTGATCAAAGCTGAATTTTCAGCATCATTACTCCAGTCTTCAGTGTCACACGATCCTTCAGAAATCATTCAGATATGATGATTTGCTGCTCAAGAAACATTTATTATTTTTATCAATGTTGAAAATTGATATTTTCTGTAGAAACCACAGCACGTGTTTGACCAACTGAATGCGTTCTCGCTGAAAATGTTTATTTTCAATCAATGAATAAATCAATAAATCTTACTGACCACACATCTTTCATTCTTTGAATGAGGCTTTTTGCATCATTATAATATCTGACATGGCCCCAAAATAAAAATAACAAAATTAATAAATTAAAACACTCATCATAAAATAGGTGTATTCAAGTCACTGTACGCATTAAATTAATTTTAATGGATTTTTAAATAAATTTATAGTACAAAAAATGAGCATCACTGGTTCTAATAGCATCTTTGAGCAAGCAAGGCTTTATTTAAAGATATTATAAATGATAAATTCAGCAGCTTCACCAACAGTGCTGTCACATGAGGCAGAATCTGATTTGTGCAACATTCCAATCAACCAATTAGATTTGAGGGACTTTTCAGATTTTATGTCAAGTTTAAACTTACAACCAGGGTTAGGTGCTTCTACATCAGTGTTATTCACCTATCATTTCCCTCTGATTTTAGGGATAAGTTATGGGTAGGGTTAGGTTTTAATGGTTAAATTTTCAGACAGGAATGTTGTTCCAGGATCAACAAAACATGCTGACCCAGGAGCGCGTCTAACTCGGCTAAATCAGGACGTGCATCTGTGAGCATGTGTTGTGCTGAAAACTATAATAGCTGCACATTTCCAGAGTAGCTTTTGTTTCTCTGTAACCCGACGGCTCTATTTTGAAGTTTCCAGGGTGGCTTGTGCTTTAATCTTCACTTTCAAAGGGAATCATGTAGGCCTGTGGACAGACTTGTCTGTGACTTTGAGCTGAGACAAGAGTGGTTCAGTCTTTCTCTTGTAGCTAAAACCAAGCCTAAATGCTGACAAAGAGTGTGTGTGTGTGTTGTGTGTGTGTTGTGCGTGTGTGTGTGAGGGGGCTGAGCTGTACCGTGGCTGCAGGCTGTACATCACTGTGGAAGAGATGCTGTCTTTGTGCAATTTTCTGTTACGTGTGGTGTTACATGCCAAGTATCAGCAGTCATCAGAATCCCTTATCTTTCCTAGAATTTCCAGCGCTGTTCTGTGCCTCAGGAGCCATGAATTATTTATCTCTAAAAGAGGGGGGAGAGTGAAAAATTGGTTGAAAGGATAATCAAAATGGAGGGATGGGATAAAAAAAAAAAAAGGAAATCCCACTAAAATCCCACTGCCTGTCCAAATTGTTCAATCCCTCTCTACATTTCAATCTATCCTATTCTCTCCCGTGCTTTACCCCCCTCTGTGAAGCTCTGATGATGTGCGTCCAAGAGCACGACTCGTTTTGTGAGGGATCAAGCTGACTTCCATCAGCAAACGCCTCGCACACAAATACACAAACCTGCAAAATTAGGGCAGACTGCCTAGAATCGAAAGCACATTTCTGTCCTCGATAATCAGTAACACTCCAGTCATGCCCAGTCTAACTCACATTTGTTAGGTGCCTCATCCATGAAATTTGCAATTAAGGCATTGTGACGGTCAATATTTAGACTGGCTTCAGCTAACTATCCATTTATGGAGCTTCCACAAGAGAGATTTATGACTCAGATGTTGCTCCCTCATAGATCAGGAGACATACGATATCTACATACTGTATCAAAGGTTTCTCCTAAAGTCCCTTTGGAGAAATAAAAAGATGAGACACAAATGAGAGACAATTATTGACATACAGTACAAGTAAACAGTGATAAATTGAATGAGGTGTTTAATGTGTTACCTGTGTGTGTGTGTGTTACTAAGCGAGCAATACATCAGTTTTTTAAATGATTTAATTTAATAATCATTTATAATCATTAGTCATTGATGTAATTGTCATATGATTGATATTATAATTTGATTTATATCAATTTTCATTCAATTATTATTATCATTAATATGTTTTTATATTTTATATGAATTATTATTTTATCCTTTGCTATTGTTGTTTAATCTTATGGTTGTGTGGTTTGAAGGGATGTTTGTCTTCATGAGTATAGGAGATAAGAGAACGTCCCCATTTCAAGGTTTTAACGTCACATTACGATTTTGTGAAGCAGTAATTTTCCATTGTTTTATGGAAACATGAGTACTGAGACATTCAGATGAAGTCTGAGCATTGAAACATACACAACTAAGATTATTCAATAAACTCTGCTCTTTTTATTATCATCACTTAGTCTCCTGCTTCCGCTCTTCTCAGCCAAACTCTCCGGCTGATCTTTATCTTCTGGCAGGGATTCTGCGTCCGGGGTCGGATCTAATATATCTGATTTTTTTTTTCAACTCATACACCCTCACACCTGCATGAGTTTCTTTCTTCTGTTGAACACAAGAGAATATATTTTAAAGAATGTTAGTAATCTAATCTAACAGTTGACGGTAGCCATTGACTTCTATAGTAGGAAAAAATACCATGGAAGTCAATGGCTACCGTCAACTGTCTGGCTCCCAACTTTCTTCAAAATATCATCTTTTGTGTTCAACAGAAGAAAGAAACTCATACAGGTGTGAGGGTGAGTAAATGATGACAGAATTTTCATTTTTGGGTGAACTATCCCTTTAAACCTAAAGGGGTCGAAGCATTAGAGAGAGAAAACCTCAATCAGTGTGTTTACTTTGAACCCAAATGAGGAAAAGGCAGATGAGAATGAATGACACTAATAAACAGGGATGCACAGATACCATTTTTTCAGAACCGATCCGATACCAAAAATTCTGAGTATCGGCCAATACCGATACCAATCCGATACCAGGGCAGTTTTGTTTAAAAATTCAATGTAGAATTTCTATACCTCAGTGTGTTGAACTGATGTTAAACACAATCTAAAGAAAAACAACATATTAAAAAAAATATATAAAATCACAATCTATGGCAAAAATACTACTATAAACTAGGTGGATAAATTAGATTAGTGGATAATTCAGCAGCAAAAGTTACTCTAGAAAAATCATGGAGTGCACAATAATTGTATAAAATCTAAACATTTAGTGGAAAAAAAAAACAGTGGGGAACAAATAAAAGTGAATAAGTGTAGCACTAAATCTGGTAAAATGTTACACGTAAAATACATTCATAAAAAAAATAATTTATATATATATATATATATATATATATTTATTTATTTATAGAAATAGGGCCTATATACTAAGAAATTAAAAGACATTTATTTTAAATGTATAGCGCAGATTTTTTTTTATGAGGCAGCAACATATTATAGATAGGACAGAACAAGAAAGGATATTAATAATCTTTCATTGCGCAAAAGGCTCCAATACAAGCGGCACAAAGCGCGTATGCGCATCCCGTGCGCAGGATGATGCGCTTGAAGCAACATGGAGTCACAGCGCGCAGCGCTCCGTCCGCATTGAGAAGTTCAAAACACAAAGGGAAGATATATCGATGCGTAGTGTATCTATCTATGCAATATTTTATTGAGCCTTTTCTTTTAACAGTTTAAAATTTCAGTTACCGTGCGTGTGAAGAACAATACGATCTCTAGTCCAGTGTTGTGACCTAACAGACACCCGGTAGAAAATAACACGATTTAGAAACCGCAATAAACTCCAGCAAGATAAAGTCATGTTATGCAAAACCATAGAGCGTTATCTACAGATCAAGCATAATAACAGGAACATTGAATCATCTTGAAGAGAGTTTCATCGTGTTCACTGTCGTAACCGGTCGCAACACGCAGTTTGAAAGCTGAATGGAGAATGACTGACAGCCACAGCGGAGGGAAGCATTTACGTGAACTTGAATTTAATGACTTAAATATTCATCTGTACTTCACATTAAACTATAGAATGGCTTCAGAACACTTAATATAGTGCACGAAGAAGAGTTGATGATGCTTTATAATGTTGTTGTGCCTTTTGTGGGGCACTGGGGCTTAACAATAACACAGAATAGTATACGCACAGCATCGGATTTGGATCGGTCCTGTCTGACCGATAGCCGATACCGATACTGAGTATCAGATCGGCGCATCCCTACTAATAAATAAAGGGTCAAATGGTGGGAGAAAAAGCAATGTAGTCAGGACTAGTGTTGTCAAAAATATCGATATTTCGATATGTATGGATACTGAAATATCTGAAACAATACCAATGCTCCTTTCTACAGTATTGATACACCGATACCAGCTGCGCTTTCTTGATCTCCTCTCCGACCGACAGCGAGTTGACACGCACCCGCCTCCTCTCATTCACTTAAATAGTGTTGGTGTGACGGGTCTGAATTTCGCGAGGGATTGCACATAATTCTACTCATTCCCGCAGATTTCGGGCTCACATCTGAACCACACACACACACACACACAGTAATAAAGCCGCCTCTGACATACAAGTGTAAAAATGAGCTCCTTTTCCCAGCTTATTAATGGTCAAATACACTAAAAAATAATGTCACAATGCCCATCTTGGTGAGTATTAACGTAAACACAGTCGTAAACAGTTCAGGAAGAATGTGTAACAGGAACAGTGTTTTGGATCCATGCGTGCGTCGGGTCTTAAAGGGACAGCAGCCGAATATTGTTAATGTTATTCAAACTACAAAAAGACAAACGATCACTTACTGCTCTTGACTGAGTAACTTGTGTAACTTTACTGGATTAATCTGTATTTAATTTTTTACAATGAAGATTATCCAATGTTATTTTAAATTTGATTACTTTGTTTTTTTAAATTCAGTTTCTTACCTGAATACTGTTAGACCTACCTGAAAAAATAAAGCAGTCTATTTTATTTGTATCTTTATTATATTGTATTTATTTGTGCTATTGTTAGTAATTTGTTTATTTGTTCTTATTTTATTACTGTTTACTTGTCTTTTTAAATTCAATTTACCATTTGAAATCAAGCTTCCTTGTGCTGTGTGTAAGCTATTGCAACAAAATTACCCCACTGTAAAAAATACATTGAGTTAGCAAATATTTGAGAGATAATTGTAATGGTAATTGATCAACGTTTATATATGAAAAAAAAGCTTAAAAGCTTTATCATATAAAGTGATCTCTTCAGAAGAAATTTTTGATTGCCTAGACTTTCAATAGATGGACAAAAAAAAAGAAATAATATTAAAAATATCTATTTGACAGTATATGAAGCGTTTTTTCCCCGTGGTATCGAATATCGATACTTTTCCAGGTATCATATTGAAGTTAGAAATTCCAGTATCGTGACAACACTAGTCAGGAGGAACAGTGAAAAGAGAAAAGGTTTCAGTGAAACAAAGAGAACAGCCTTTGGGGACTGAGTCATGAGTGCTTTTAGCCATCTCAAGAGCTGT
This sequence comes from Coreius guichenoti, assembly GCA_039654105.1. Classification (NCBI taxonomy): domain Eukaryota; kingdom Metazoa; phylum Chordata; class Actinopteri; order Cypriniformes; family Gobionidae; genus Coreius; species Coreius guichenoti. The sequence goes on along the minus strand of CM077181.1, from coordinate 3,509,554 downwards.
AACCTAAATTAAAGTGAGGCTGCTAATGATTATTTATTTAGCTGCTCTTGGTCTGCAGCTCTTCCCACACAAACACATACAGGCAAAGGTTTGGACTGGAAACACCTCCTCATTCTCATATATTGCGGTTTTCTGCTATTTAGAATCATAGTAAGGTATGAGAAGCATGGGAATTTTGTAGCAAGCGAACATGCTAGATCAAAATGATTTATTTGAGCGTTTATAGACATTCTCGGATGTTCAGTAACTTCGTTTTGTTCAGAGAATTCAATGAGTGTCTCTCGCACAAACACACACATTTGGCCGTGAGTCAGACACACAGCGAGTTTCTCACACTGACATAATCGCATTACAACAGATGAGAGCGAATGAAACATCGCTGAGAAATGCTGGTGAGGTAACATGCTTTAGGAGACAATACTGCTATTAGTGTGGGTCAGCACTGCCAATGATGACAACTCTCTACAGCGCTCTCCTCTGCTCTCTCGAAGACTGACGGTTTTTACTTAGCACAGCAGTTTTTCTTCATTTCATTTTTTTATTGCCCTTGGCGAGCCACCTCATTAAGAACAAGGAGAGAACGAGACAGGCCCGGTTCTAGGCACCTGTAGAAGGGTGGGCTGGCAGATATCCTGGGTGGGCTTTTTGGTTGAGGAGGGGGGGTATACGACAGATAGATAGATAGATAGATAGATAGATAGATAGATAGATAGATAGATCAATTAAATGCCACACAGGATGTGTTTTTTAATTCCATTGCGCTACTTTTATATCGTTTTTTTAATGTAAAGTCACCCTAGACCGTTAGACTGTTGCGCTCGCATCTCTTCCATACTTCTGCAGAGTATCGTTCATGACGCAGCTTTATAAACGCGGCACTCAAGTTAAAATAACTTTTAAAAACGCGTCTCTAGACCTGCATCTCGTCCTGTATGAATGGCCCTAAACTGATTAAAAGATAAACAGCGCATTCTTATTTCAGTGCTGTTATTTAAACAGTCAGTTTGCCTCATACATTCAGTTTACAGCATCAACAGCTAGCCAAAGAGGGCAAGGTTTCAACTGAACTATGCGTTTGCATTTTAAACACTTAGCTACATTATGTTCTAGCTCTGTCCATGCAATAAATGCACGTTGTTGTTTTTTAGCTAATTTCAACTTGGCATGAATCAAAAATCAAATCAGAGCTGTATATTAATATTTACAAGATACATATTCATGAATACAACTCCTCGTAATTGCCTTAATAGCACGCAAATATTTCTCCCGTTTTCGTTCGTGTGACTGCAGCCTCTGCTTTTCTGCTACAGACTGAAGCGCGCGAGTAGCCTATAACGCGCCGCGCCGTTACTTTCAGTTAATAAAGGGGAAAATACTGCAAATTTCTGGTGTTATTTTTGTGATTGTTTGGGGCATTCTACAGCCCCTCATCAAAACTTTCAACACATAGCCCACCTCAGATTGTTTTAATCAATGCACAAATCGTAAAAACAAATGAACACTATCAGTGTCTAAATTCTGATTGGGTGGGCAAGGCAGACGTTTGGGTGGGCTCAGCCCAGCCCTGCCCATGCATAGAACCGGCCCCGGAACAAGAGCTTAATGGATTAATTCAGCCAAAAATAATAATAATAATAATAATAATAATAATAATAATAATAATGTTATCATTTATTCACCTTCATGTTGTTACAAACCCAAATTATGACTTTCGTTCTTCAGTGGAACACAAAAGAACACATTTTGAAAATGAGACTGGTTATTCTTTTGTGTGCAATAACAATAAATAGGAAGGGACTAGAGCTTTCAAGCTTCAACAAGGACAAAAAAGCACCATAAAAAGAACATAAATATGATTCATATGACTTGTGTGTGAGTCAGTGACAACTACTATGGATCAACTGACTCATTGAAAAGATCTGAATCAAACAAATGATTTGTTTATGAATTAAACTTGAGATTTTGGCCCTCATTCGCTTTCATACAGAGCAGCCAAAACACTGTATGCCAAAAAAATTGTCTTTTTGTGTACAGCAGAAGAAAGCATGTCATACAAATTTGAAACAACGTGAAGGTGCTCGTGAAAAAAAAAGTAGCATACTTTGGTTACACTTTATTTTAAGGTGAAGTAGTTACATTGTACTTACTCAAATAAGTACTGAGTAATATTAATTAACTACATGTACTTACTGTAGAGTTATGGTTAGGGTTAAGGTTTGGTTTAGGGTTAGTTGCTTGTAATTACGCATAATTTACTGTTATTACTATAGTAAGTGCATGTAGTAACGTGTAACTACGTCACCTTAAAAATAAAGTGTTACCATACCGTACTAAAGTTATTACGGAAATTACATATTTTAAAAATACATTATTAAGTGCGAAATGAATGTTAATTGCATATGAAAATGTATTATAATTTATATTACATGCAATTAGCTGAACTTTAGAGTGCTTTTTTGACCAACTTAAATGTGACTTAAGTGCATCTTTATATGTAATTGTATATTTTTGCACAGCTCTGTGGAATACTTGATTGTGATTGGTCAATCGTGCCATCCTGCGGTATGTTATTCCCCGATAACAACCGGTAAAAACTGATAACACAGGCTCATCCGGGTAACTGAAGTCAGCGCTTTATGCTTGCTAGGTACGTTTTTTCTTTGTGGAAGTTGCGTTTGGTGAGCTTATAAAATATTAAAACTCAAATCAAAATTTTGTGTACAGTTATTTAATTATGTCATCCAGCATCACAGACTCACTCTCGTTTCATACAAACGCAGCTGCTGCTATTTTGCAATGATTGTCTTGTACACAGTAATGGATTATAGATAAACAAACAGGTACAATTTTAAAACAGTTTCGATTAAGAAAAAAAAAAATTCAATCTCTCTTATCCCCATAATTATTTATGTGACAAAATGCTGTGTAATAATTGGTATGACTGTAACGTATCCCTTAAATGTCTGTCTAGTTTGAACTTGCTGCTTGCTAGCAATTGCTTTCTTTGCGGAAGCTTAGAACATTTGAACTATAAAATATTTCAACTCAAGTCAATATTTTGTGTCTTATTTACTTATGTACCAAGTAGCCATGTAATAAGCGGGATAATGTACATCCAGCCGGCTGTTATCGCAGAATAAACTGTTATGTATGTACATTATCTCTTACATATACAGTATATATATGTTCTGCCAAATGCACCGACAAGCATTTATGATAAACTAAAGTATATTTTAATGTCATTTCTTATGAACCTTATATGTCATGTATTTAAATATATTTGAAATTAATTACACATGTGTAATGATGACGTTGCAATTAACCTTAATATAATATTGAATAACACACACTGTAAGTAAAGGGATAGTTCACCCAAAAATGAAAATTATCCCATGATTTACTCACCCTCAAGCCATCCTAGGTGTATATGACATTCTTCTTTCAGACGAATACAATCTGAGTTTTATTAAAAAATGTCCTGGCTAATCCAAGCTTTATAATATCAGTGAATGGCAGCCCAAAATTTGAAGCCCAAAAAAGTGCATCCATCCATTATAAAAGTGCTCCACATGGCTCCGGTGGGTTAATAAAGGCCTTCTGAAGCAAAGCGATGGATTTGTGTAAGAAAAATATCCATATTTAACACGTTATAAAGTAAAATATCTAGCTTACTCCAGACAGTAAATATGATATAATGTCCTATAATGTCCTGGAGTGCATGTTCATTTATAGACGGTTTGTCTATAACTTGAGGCAAAAACGTGTGTTTTACAGGCTTTGTGTCTTAACTATGGCCTTTTCCATGTGGCCACATTTTTTAGGGCCATAAAACGTCTTATCAGTTGGTATCCAGGGTAACTCCACTTTCTCTGTTGTGTTGGGGGAAGGTCTGTTACTAAGCACAAAGCATTTAAAACATATTTGTTAAATGTAACAGGCGATTATGTGTCTGATTTGCCTCAGTCGCTACAAGATAATAACTGCCAAGTCCGACAACACGACAAATCTCAAGCACTTGACTGTGCGCAGAATAACTTAAACTTAAGAGCAGAAAGTTGCTCCATATTTGACTGCAAGAAGAACTGCAGCGCGTCACGTAAATGAACCGAAACTCAGCATATAGGCTACTTGCCTCACAGGCATGAGAAATAGGCCTATAGAAAGCTTGAAATGCCTACTTTTAAACGAACCAATTCGAATCGAAAACAAATACTTTGATTATGTAATCCAAATGAAAGGTGCATTTCCCTTTATAGGCGCGCACGCGCGTTCACTACTGCGGAGATGACGAGTCAGCATCGTCAACTTCATCTTTGCAGCCGACAAGGACTCAGAAAACACTAGTTTATTAATAATAGCAATTAAAATTAATGTCTCCTTACTATTTTTACATTCATAATCATAAGGCTACTTTTGCGGCAAGCTTTATGCGTGTGCTTTAGCGCAAGTCATATATTCCGCACCCCAGTATCCTATATATGAGTCTTTGAGTCTGTAAAAAAAAAAAAAGTCAACAAACTGAAAAAATTAACTTTTTTTTTTTTTTTTAGATAATGTAATCTTGAAACAGAAAAATAATATTGGTAAATTGGTATCGAAAAAAGTATAGTTCAGGAACCGGTATCGAAGTCAAGGTATCGGTATCGACAATTTTTAATGATACCCAGCCCTATTCGTAAGTTGAATACGGAAGCTAGATATTTTACTTTATAACGTGTTAAATATGGATATTTTTCTTACAAAAACCAATTGATTCGCTTCAGAAGGCCTTTATTAACCCCCCAGAGCCGTGTGGAGCACTTTTATAATGGATGGATGCACTTTTTAGGGCTTCAAATTTTGGGCTGCCATTCACTGCCATTATAAAGCTTGGGTGAGCCAGGACATTTTTTAATAAAACTCCTGATTGTATTCGTCTGAAAGAAGAATGTCATATACACCTAGGATGACTTGAGGGTGAGTAAATCATGTGGTAATTTTCATTTTTGGGTGAACTATCCCTTTAAAAGGTCCACTATGTAACTTTTGGCCCTCTAACGGTTAAAAAACAAAACTGCATGCATGCATCCGATCTAATTGCGCAAGAACATTGTTTTTGGTTGTGCTTCGACTCTGCGTGACAGAACCATATTCATCCGCACTTTCTTATTACTAAAAAAAGAGAGATTATTCTACTGCTCATAAAACATTCACTACTAGGCTTAAAGCATGACAAATATTTATTAAAGCATGATGGTTTAAATATACTTCAAAGTTGCCGTAAAGAAATGTCATGAATGTGTACTCTCATTAACTACACTTAAGTTGTTTTTTGTTTCATTAGTTTTTTTTTTCCTTTAAGATTTAAAGTACACTACAAGTCAACATTAACTACAATTAAGTGCACTTTTTTCACAAGTGTGAGTAAAATAATTTCTATTTTTGGGTCAGCTAGCCTTTTAACAATCATTAACCAAATCAGATAAGAACATAATGACACAAGGTGAAACCGTAGCTCACTTTAAACCTGCTCTATCACACAATATGCATTTGAGACTCACTCATGCGGCTTTCTTATCCTCCCCTCCCAAACACACACCCACACAGAGTACAATGTGTGTCTTTATTACTGTCTACCTCACAAACACATGCAAATAGAGTTCTCGGTGTATGCTATTATCCTTCCCTTCCAAATTCACACATTCAAGGGATTTTGTGAGGTTTAGTGGGATTCTGATGACTGTGAGGAAGCTGAGAAATAATGAAATAAATGCCGAAGTGGCCATTTAAGGGGATTAGACTCACAATGGGAACACCTTTCAGAAGAGGGTGAAAGCGGTGTGTGTCTCAGACTCTGTGGCAATTAAAGTGATTAATACTGTGAACCAAGGAATGGAAGGGAGATTTGGTAATGGAGGCAGATTAAAAGTAATTGTCACAGAACCTGACCCTGGAGAGGAGAAGAGAGAAAGGCAGACAAAGTGAGATAATAAAGAAAAAGAGACATACAGAAAGGCAGGAAAAGACAGAATGATGGCATAAATCAAGGCACTATATAGATAGAAGGAATCAGAGAGAGACAGAGTTGGACTTAATGACCAGCAGAGTGATTAAAGAGCGAATGAGAACAGAACGATGTCTCTCCTTCAGAAGAATCTCTTTCCTGACTTGCACTCTCCCTGAGGTGGAGTCTGATTTTTGCCCTTCATGTTAGATCAGAGAGAATAAGTCTGTTTTCTTACCACTACATATAGTCTCCTAAGGCGTCTTTACACTGCTGAGTTAAGGCTACTCTGAGGTGGCTCTGTGTCTGCTCCAAAATCTGTGGAAGAATGCAAGCTCTTAATATGATAAATAATATTTATAATAAAAATACAACACACTTTAAAAATACAATATTTATAAATTAATTTTCGATTCCTTTATCAACTATATTTTAATATTTTTATGGAGTCACTAGAACAAGTGTGCTTTTGCTTTAATACAACAGTTCAGAGTTAAGTTAAAATTGAGTTAACTTACATTTTAGGCACAATATTTCCAGTTAATTTGTCTATTTTTGTCATTTTTATATTGCAGAAACAGTATGAGTAGTATGCTATTTTTAATTCAGCCAGTCACATGAATGAATAAGACGAATCAGTTGACTGAATGACTCAATGACTCACTAGCCCAAAGTATACTTTGGTTTTTACGTGTACACTAGGTTATTCATAATGCGCATGACATAAATTTCATCATCAGCATAATGTACTGCATACTGTACTCACATAGCAGGATGTTTTTTTTTTTTTTACAGCTTACAGTGGGGAGAACAAGTATTTGATACACTGCCGATTTTGCAGGTTTACCCACTTACAAAGCATGTAGAAGTCTGTAATTTTTATCATAGGTACTCTTCAACTGTGAGTGACGGAATCTAAAACAAAAATCCAGAAAATCACATTGTATGATTTTTAAGTAATTAATTTGCATTTTATTGCATGACATAAGTATTTGATACATCAGAAAAGCAGAACTTAATCTTTGGTACAGAAACCTTTGTTTGCAATTACAGAGATCATATGTTTCCTGTAGTTCTTGACCAGGTTTGCGCACACTGCAGCAGGGATTTTGGCCCACTCCTCCATACAGACCTTCTCCAGATCCTTCAGGTTTCGGGGCTGTCGCTGGGCAATACGGACTTTCAGCTCCCTCCAAAGATTTTCTATTGGGTTCAGGTCAGGAGACTGGCTAGGCCACTCCAGGACCTTGAGATGGTTCTTACGGAGCCACTCCTTAGTTGCCCTGGCTGTGTGTTTCGGCTCGTTTTCATGCTGGAAGACCCAGCCACGACCCATCTTCAATGCTCTTACTGAGGGAAGGAGGTTGTTGGCCAAGATCTCGCGATACATGGCCCCATCCATCCTCCCCTCAATACGGTGCAGTCGTCCTGTCCCCTTTGCAGAAAAGCATCCCCAAAAAATGATGTTTCCACCTCCATGCTTCACGGTTGGGATGGTGTTCTTGGGGTTGTACTCATCCCTCTTCTACCTCCAAACACGGCGAGTGGAGTTTAGACCAAAAAGCTCTATTTTTGTCTCATCAGACCACATGACCTTCTCCCATTCCTCCTCTGGATCATCCAGATGGTCATTGGTAAACTTCAGACGGGCCTGGACATGCGCTGGCTTGAGCAGGGGGACCTTGCATGCACTGCAGGATTTTAATCCATGACGGCGTAGTGTGTTACTAATGGTTTTCTTTGAGACTGTGGTCCCAGCTCTCTTCAGGTCATTGACCAGGTCCTGCCGTGTAGTTCTGGGCTGATCCCTCACCTTCCTCATGATCATTGATGCCCCACGAGGTGAGATCTTGCATGGTGCCCCAGACCGAGGGAAATTGACCGTCATCTTGAACTTCTTCCATTTTCTAATAATTGCGCCAACAGTTGTTGCCTTCTCACCAAGCTGCTTGCCTATTGTCCTGTAGCCCATCCCAGCCTTGTGCAGGTCTACAATTTTATCCCTGATGTCCTTACACAGCTCTCTGGTCTTGGCCATTGTGGAGAGGTTGGAGTCTGTTTGATTGAGTGTGTGGACAGGTGTCTTTTATACAGGTAACGAGTTCAAACAGGTGCAGTTAATACAGGTAATGAGTGGAGAACAGGAGGGCTTCTTAAAGAAAAACTAACAGGTCTGTGAGAGCCGGAATTCTTACTGGTTGGTAGGTGATCAAATACTTATGCAATAAAATGCAAATGAATTATTTTAAAATAATACAATGTGATTTTCTGGATTTTTGTTTTAGGTTCCGTCTCTCACAGCTGAAGAGTACCTATGATAAAAATTACAGACCTCCACATGCTTTGTAAGTAGGAAAACCTGCAAAATCGGCAGTGTATCAAATACTTGTTCTCCCCACTGTATGTGTGCGCCTTACGCCCCATTCACACAGCCAGCGACTCGCTGTATGTCGTTAGTCTCTGTACAGTGAAGACGCTTGTGGGTGTTCCGTGTGCCGTCGCTCTAATGTTATTGGTAGACTGCATGTCTGGCCATATCTTAAGAAAATGCAATCACAAATGATATATAAAATCATTCTAATTTGACTAGGAATTAGACTTAAAAGAATTAAAAGTAGCATTCTGCTGTTGGAGAGTGTTGTGATATAAACTACTGCAGTGCTCAGTGCATTTAATGATTGTTTTAGGCTGCATTAACTAGGTCAGCCGGAACCGGGAACACTTCCCATAACACCTGATGTACTCGTTACATCAAAAGAAGAATGGCATCTACGCTAATGTTAGTCTCTCTGTTTATCCCGAGGTTTGCTGCAGTCAGCCGGATCCGGGCCGTATCCAGATCAGATGGCGGACCTGCGCCTAGACATGACCAACGCATCCCTGAAGTGTCTGCAGAGACCGTGTCAATTAGACTCCCCCCTGTAAATGCCTCATCAACACGACATCCTCATTAAACCAGTCTCCGGCGTGATGACTCCGATCTTTCGAATATTCCGATCTAATATGACTTCTGACCTGTAATGTTGCCAGAATCATAATCATACACTGTTTGTTCATTGGCTAGAGGAGAACTGGCACCCCGACTGAGCCTGGTTTCTCCCAAGGTTTTTTTCTCCATCCTGCCATCTGATGGAGTTTTGGTTCCTTCCCACGTCGCCTCTGGCTTTTGGCTTGCTTAGTTGGGGACACTAAATTTCAACTATATTACTGATCTGTCCGCATTGACACTATATGATAACTGAACTGAGCTGGATGACATCACCGTTTTCTCCAGAGCGGCTGTACAGCCGAATCAAATTCTGTTGCGTTATTTTCCTGTTAACACTGTGAAGCTGCTTTGAAACAATCGGCATTGTAAAAAGAGCTATATAAATAAAGGTGACTTGACTTGACTTTAATCATTAAACAGATTAACAATTAGAGCCCGACCGATATGGGTTTTTGGGGGCCGATATCGATATTAGGGAGTAAAAAAATTCCGATATGGATATATTAGCCGATATTCTTTATGTGTATATTATAGTACAGTACCAGTCAAAAGTCTGGACACACTTTCCCAGTGATGTCCAAACTTTTGACTGGTACTGTATATAGAATGCAGTATATACATAATATACATACATTATACATAAATACAACAGAACAAACATACAAATGAAAAACAGTTATTTTCAGGTTTTCATGTAGGTCTAAACTAGATTTTCAGGTACAGAAATAGTAATCAAATGTAAAATATCACTTAATAATCTTCAGTGTATAAATATAGATTAACCCTTATTAAAGTTATTCAGTCAAGAGCCGTGAGTGATTTTTTTTCTGTCTTTTGTTATCTCGTCTTTCATGAGAAAACGCTTCCCTGCCACTGACAAGATTTTTCCCGTGTTTTCACTGTTATATGGTAGGGGGCGCAATTACACATCTCCTGAACAAGTACAGAATCTGATCAAAACAGGCAAAGAAGAGGCAGGAACGCGCGATCTTTTATAAGCAGATGCATATGTAAAATAACGCGATCATCAACATTAAACAGCATATAAATCGAAACTGCCTAATGTTACTTAATGAAATGTCGACCGAGGACGAGCTATAGGACTGTGAAGCTTTGGGGGTGTTGATGGACTCCTTATGTGTTTTGATCATCGTTCTGAATCCCATCTGTATGTAAGCTAGTCGCGATTTTCTCAGCTTTTTTCTCAAAATGTTGCTTTTTTCATGAAACTTACATTCAAGTGTTGATAAAAAAAGAATGCATGAAGCTAGAATAAAACAGAGAGTCTATTCTTTCTTTTGATATATTACATGTTCAGATATTCATACAAGATATTCTGTGGGCCATGAAACTTGTGAAAATGACCAAAAACGCTGGTGGTGACTAGCAAATTTCATTGTTTACGTTCACTATGTTTACGATGATACTCGACAAGACCGGCATTTTGACATAATTGTGTGTGAATATTCGCGCGCTGTGAGACGCGTGGGCGCGCGTTCATATCGGTGGCATATCGGCGCGTATATGCCGATGCCGATATATCTGCGACCAGCTCATATCAGCCGATAAAATCGGCAGACCGATAAATCGGTCGGGCTTTATTAACAATCGATCAATCAACAAATTAAACTCACTCATACTGTTCAAAATGACTAAAACATCATTCGAATTTGACAAATAAAAAAAATTCTTGTCCCTAATAATCAACATAGTACAGGAGAAACTATAAAATGAACTGCAGCAATGCTGTTCACTGCATCATATAATTAACAACACAAATCATCAATGTATGAATCAAACTCACTAAGACATTTTATTATATCCATGTATGTGGTTACAGTAAAATCATATAAAACAGTGAAATCGCTCCGGTCCTGTCGGACGTCGACTTTACATTTTCACACCCCTAAACATGACGCAGAACAAAACTAACTGTGATTGGTCGCGTTACATGTCAGTCAAACGTCCTCTTGGGCTGTCCTCGACCAATGAAAGCTGCAAAAAAGTCCAGACCTTCTGCCGTCAGTCTGAAGGTCTGGCTATGCGAGACTACACTGCATGTAGCGACACAACACAATAAATTCCCGACAGAATGAATGACGCCTCATTCTGTTTCTGACATACTCCAGGTGCTCACACTACTTATGACACAAAGAACAAATAGGCTACGTTTACAGAGTCAGATTTTGGGATTGACAACCATATTTACTTACAGGTGCAAGTCTCAAAATGTTGCATTCAAACAGCAACTTACAGTAGCATCTCGAATAACTGTCTGTATGAACGTGCAATGGGAGTCCAGTCACCATCACAACAGTGACCAAAGTAATGAAACTGAAAAGTCTATCACTTTTGACAAGACAACAGTCCATTCGAGCCGCAAGTTCATCCGTCAAATTCAAACTTCATTAAACGACAGCAGCACTTATATCTGGTGGAGAGCGGAGCATTTGAGGGGAACATAAAACCTTCAGATGACACACAGCTAATATCTCCGTCGCTGTAAGTTATCGAAACCACACATGAAAACCTGCAACACCCGGTAGACACGTGTTTGTGCAGCACAGAGCGGCTCTCTTACACTGTATGACTTGACAGAAAACTAGTTGTCCTGTCCGGTTCCATTCACACAGCGCAGGTTTTCCGAGAATACGGTTGTGAGTCCTGAAAATGTTTTGGGCTTGAGTTTGGGTTATAGAATGCGGTTGTCACTCAAATAAATATCTGAACTGTGCGTGACCGTAACCGTATTAAGGACTCAAATACAGGACTGACAACCGTGTTCTGCTGCTGTGTGAACGTGGCCATAGATTTGCAATGTTTTTGTGTTGCGTCCAATGTAGACAGCCTCAAATACTGTTGCACTGTATATCAGCGCTCTTGGAATCAACCAGTTTCCGTGTAAATGTGTATCATCCCAGTGCAATCTAATTTCCTGTATAAATGCACCTGGGAATGAGTTTTAGGCTGAAGCTATCACTGCAATGCTACATGTGAGCACAACAGGATGGACTAGAAAGAGAGAGAAAGAGAGAGACTGAAATAAAAAGGGAAGCGTGGTTGGCGTAGGAGCAGGTGAGTGAGAGTAATAGATGGAAATGTGTCTCATGAGAAACATAGAAGAAAATTGAGACACAGGAAGAGGATATTTGTGGATGCGGAGGTCTTTAGTGGTGTTCTCCTCCACTTGCGGCTGCTGAAACTGAATGATTTATTAAAGAACGAGAGAGGAAAGGAGGGGACAGAGAGGGCAGCCAGGCAAGGCCTGATTAACCGGAGGAGGGAGAGAAGACAAGCATCCCTCTATTATTCATTACTCCAGAGGAACAGAGAAAGGGACAGGAGGGTATGAAGAGCAGAGCTGGAGATAAAGAGAAAAACAGGGGGAGTGGAGAGAAGAAGATGGAAAAAGATGGGGAGATGTTTTTATATGGCACTCTCTTTTGCCCTATTTTGAGAGCCTCACGGACTCATGCATGCTGAGAGTATGTGTCATACCGACGAGATGTTTAATATCTATACATACAGTGCAAATTATAGGGCGGCTTAAACCAAAACCGTAAACACATATTAAGGATTGAGTGAACCAAATGTAAGTCAACCATTAAAAACATGTAGCAGGGTTCATTTGTCTACGGTATTGCCTACAGTGGCGTGTTTATAGTTATTTACTTAGTAGCTGTCTGCAAATGAGAAGTAAAAAAAAGAAAGTAAGATTAATTATGTATTCATGAATTATAAGGTGCACTGCGAGAACATACAGAGAGGCAATATTTTTTGAATCTCATAATATAAATGTAATTCCATCTTGCCAAACAACAGAATAATGAAGTGTTGAATTGAATATATGAAAATATCTGTTCAAAATGACTAGAAAAGAAGCTTTCTAGAAGCATTATATTTTTCTTGATATTAATAACACAGAAAATATATAATACTACAATTAGTATCTCGCCATTAGACAACGAGTCAGTCAAATGGAATACATACATGCTTTCCATTCAAATCATTATCAAATGGGATTAAGCCAAAATAAAAATATTGTCATTATTTTTTTTAATTACAAGTATATTTTATTTCAAAATATTACATTGTAAATTTTATTACTTTAGCTAACTGGTTAAAAGGCAAATGTCAACAAAATTTGATAATTACCTAAAGACTTTCCTTCTAATACAAATTCAGACTTATGTAATATATTCTTCTCAACTGCTATGTTACTGTGCTGTGTATTTTGGTTTATCATAGTTTTATCATAGAGTTTTGTTGCCACAATTACTAACTGCAATCATTTCATTGTTCATCATGTTAAACAAACAAGATTTGTTTTCATTTTTTAATTAGGTTTACTGAATTTGTTCACTGAGGCACACACACTGATTAAACACTCTTAAAAGGAAAACAAAAAGCGTTAGTAATGGTATAATTTGCAGTCATTCAGTGTTTTTATTACTCATGCCAGCCCCCGTCCATATGTGTGCCACTTGCTGCATTGTCTGTCCTGTACATAATGTATTAAGAAATGTGCTTGTTTACAGAAAGATCTTCCAAGGGTCCATCTTATAAAGCCAATATCTTCTGCGGTAATTACTCAGCACATGGCCTTTAATGCTTTAAAGATGAACATTCAACATTTATGACTTCAGGGACAGGGATCTGGTGCAAGAAGGGGCCGTCTGGGTGATGTGTGTATGATAGCTTGTGTGAGGGCCAGTATTGTTTTTAAAAACTAAAACTACTAAAAATCATTAGGTAATTGAAATAAAGCTAAAATAAAATATAAATATTAGATGTAAACTTAAAGGGTTAGTTCACCCAAAAATGAAAATTATCCCATGATTTACTCACCCTCAAGTCATCCTAGGTGTATATGACATTCTTCTTTCAGACGAATAAAATTATATTATATCGGAGTTATATTAAAAATGTCCTGGCTCTTCCAAGCTTTATAATGGCAGTGACTGTTGGGTCATTTTTGAAGTCCATAAAAGTGCATCTATCCATCATATAACTGCTCCACACGGCTTCGGGGAGTTAATAAAGGCCTTCTGAAGCAAAGTGGCGCGTTTGTGTAAGAAAAATATCCATATTTAACACTTTATAGAATAAAATAACTAGCTTCCGGCGGTCAGCGGTACGCAAGTCGACTTTACGGCGAAAGAGTTCGCGATCCCTTACGCAATGTAATAGGAGCATCGCAAGCTTTGACGCCTCTCGTGGATAGTGCTGGGCAACGCCCCTCTTATATCGAAAACCTCTGCCATTTCTCTTTAAAAATTCTCGTTTTAGACGTCTCATTCATGACCGGTGTTTTGTTTTGCTCCGCTCCATCCTCTGCGCTTCTGCGTTCGTCAATACGCATGTGTCAAGGGTTACTCTTTCACCGTAACTTTTTACTCTTTCACTTGCGTACCGCTAGTTATTTTATTTTACACCTAAACAAGGAAATAAGTTTAAGTACTAAAATGGAAATAAATTCAAAATACACTATATGGAGAAACGTATTTGGACACCTGACTATTGTGCCAACAGGGATTGTAATGACATTTCATTCTAAATATATAGACATTAATATGGAGTGGTTTCCCCATTTGCAGCGATAAGCTTCCACTCTTCTGGGAAGACTATCCACAAGATTTTGGAGTGTTTCTGTATCTTTTGCCCATTCATCCAGTAGAGCATTTGTGAGGTCACTGATGTTGGACAAGAAGGCTTGTCTCACAATCTCCGTTCCAGTTTATCCCAAAGGTGTTGGATGGGGTTGAGGTCAGGGCTCTGTGCAGGCCACTCAAGTTCTTCCACACCAAACTCATCCAAACATGTCTTTATGGACCTTGCTTTCTGCACTGGAGCACAGTCATGCTGGAATAGAAAAGGACCTTCCCCAAACTGTTTCCACAAAGTTGGAAGCATCACATTGTCCAAAATGTCTTGGTATGCTGAAGCATTAAGATTCCCCTTTACTGGAAGTAAGGATCCTAACCCAACCCCTGAAAGAAAGACCCATACCATGATTCCTCCTCCACCAAACTTTACAGCTGGCACAATGCAGTCAGGCAGGTTCTCCTGGCATGCGTCAAACCCAGACTAAATCATCAGATGCCAAACAGAGAAGCTTGATTCGTCACGTTTCCACTGCTTCAGAGTCCAGTGGTGGCGAGCTTTACACACTTATCCGACGCTTGTCATTGTACTTGCTGATGTGAGGCATGCATGCAGCTGCTCAGCCATGGAAACCCATTCCATGAAGCTCCCGCCGCACAGTTTTTCTGCTGATATTAATGCCAGTGGAAGTTTGGAAGTGTTTGTAATTGCAGACTGCAAAGCTAGGTGCTTGTGGCAATGGGTCTGATTGAAACACCTGAATTCAAGAGGTGTGGAATTTTAAGAGGTGTGTCCCAATACTTTTGTCCATATTAGTCTTGGGCCGATAGACGATGCCATCGTCCATCGCCGATGGCTGACAGACATCACGATGTTGAGACAGCATCGTGATTTCCCCGCCCCCCGCAAATAAGTTGTTCCCGATCACAATACAAATTACATTCAAAACAGTTCAATGAACTTAATTTAAGCACTAAAGATTTTATTGAGCAAAAAAATGCCAAACGCATTATAGGCTACTAGATGTTTTATACAAACTAAACCAATGATATTCAAATGGTGGACCGTGGTCAGCATCCACGTTTCCATCCGGACCGCGAGACAGAACGTCAGCACCATTTTCCTGTTTCTAGTTGAAGTGAGGAGAGCGCCAAAACAGTGGTGCGGATCACACCACAAGCACTTAGGATCGTTTGTGGTAATGATATTTCAGCACTATATCCTCTAGAAGTTTTATCTAAAGCCAAACCTGCTTCATTCAAGCCTTTTCAGCTCCGTACGTGTTCTCAGACGCGCACCACATTAATGGAGCTTAACGCTCAAATGCAACCCCCTGATGTCATCGTCCATTGCGATGTTTCAATCGTCTGATGCCAATTTGCTAGACACTGCCCAACCCTAGTCCATATAGCGTATTAATAAAAGCTATAATAGCTACAGTATATACAGCAACTTCGCACAGCCATTGAAGAGGAGTGGACCAACATTCCACAGGCCACAATCAACAACCTGATCAACTCTATGCGAAGGAGATGTGTTGCACTATGTGAGGCAAATGGTGGTCACACCAGATACTGACTGGTTTTCGGACCCCCCCAATACAGTAAAACTGCATATTTTAGAGTGGCCTTTTATTGTGGCCAGCCTAAGGCACACCTGTGCAATAATCATGCTGTCTAATCAGCATCTTGATATGCTACACCTGTGAGGTGGATGGATTATCTCGGCAAAGGAGAAGTGCTCACTAACGCAGATTTAGACAGATTTGTGAAGAATATTTGAGAGAAATAGGCCTTTTGTGTACATAGAAAAAGTCTTAGATCTTTGAGTTCAGATCATGAAAAAATGGGGGCAAAAACAAAAGTGTTGCGTTTATAATTTTGTTCAGTGTAAATAGTTCTAAAATAACACTGCTTATATGAGGGATTGATGCTGTGCAATGTTAAGTGGCTTTAAATAGAATGTGCTTAATTTTTAAGTGGACATGACAAATTAGATTTTTTTTTTCAGTTTGAATAGACATGATGCCTCTGAAATCAGTCATCAGTACGCTGTCGATATAGAGTTTTATCTGAGGTCATGTCATGTCAGATAATTAGACTTTATGATGCATTTGGTCATGCACACCAATAATTTATCCTTCTGCTACTAATCTTAAACACTAAAATATGGATTACATTCATATCCAGCTGACAAGTTTCCTTTTCTCCATTTACACATGAAGAGGGAGGAAGAGATAAAGAAAGAGAACAGCCTTTCATTTCCATTTTTCCACTCATTTTTTTTCTTCTCTTTTTTTCCTTTAGAGACATCAGAAAAGCCCATCTGTTGGAGGCTGATTACACATTTATTTGTTTTGAGGTGCACGCACACTGTCTTGTCACGTCAAGCGGGCCTGTCAGGAGCTGATGGGCCAAAATGCCATCTCTAATAATGGCCAACTCGTCTCTAGACTAACAGTGTGTGTCTGAGAAAGGGGAAGGGAAAAATGGGGGGAGAGACAGACAGAAGAAGAAGGAAGAAGGAAAAAAAAAAAAAAAATTCACAGAAGGAACAGTGTGAGAGAATCAAGAGAGAATGAAGCAGATGATGGCTGGCAGTGGAGTGGAACTCAACAAGGCAAAAAACGAGGTATGGGAAATAAAGGGATGAGGTCAGAAAAGTGGGAGAGACTAAAAAAAGCTGAAAAGCATTCAGGTGTGCCTGTGGATATGAGGTTTGGTTCGTTTCTGAAGGGGGCACGCTCTCTCTGTTCGAGTTTTCCAAAGCACTCTTTCTCTCTACCCTCCATCATAATGGGGTTCCAATGAGGCATCAAATGAGTTCTACCTTCACACAATCACCATTCGATACAAAGTCCCATCACAACAGCACCAGTCCTACACATAGACTATAAAAAATATGGACGACAAACCTTCACTCTCTTCCATTGTAGAGAAGTGAAGCCGCCAATGTCCAAATATAGCGCTGACAACATGGAGCCTGAGTCTGAGCAGTAGTGAGCGTGAAGTGGAGCCGCGGTATCAAGACCCCGCTCACACTCCCGCAGAATCGGTTAGTAGAGTTTACTGCAGAACAGCTCATGAAATAAACAGTTATGGAAATGTAGAAATTAAAAGTTAAAGGTCCAATCTCCTCCCGAAAAAAGTCTGTTGGTGCCTCAGTGACTACTTCGCTCAATCATGACGTCACACATCAAATAACTAACTAAAACCAAACTTGTTAAAAAAAATAAATAAAAATGAACACTTGAACTTACATCAGCGTGATAAAAACTACCTAAAATGACAGAAACCATCTTTGGAAAAAATTTATTTAAAGTGTAATTTGATTTTTTTGGTTAGTCTCACGTCCCATTAGATTACATGGAGAGGGTGGGGTTTATGACCTATACTGCATCCAGCCACCTGGGGGCAATCGTTTTGGCTTCACTTTTCAGGACTTGTGCAGCACACTTAGTCCTACTTTACATCAAACATTCTATGCATGTATGAAGCAGTCCCGGCACCAGGACACACGACTTGGGTGGGCTTTTATAATTCTCAGGTGGGGCTTGTGGGTTGAAGTCATGGGCGTTTGAACCATTGTATGTGGGTGGGACAAGACCCACCCACTTTTTAAAACCAATGATATTGGACCCACTCACTTTTACCGTCTCTAAATCAACGCATGTCTGTTCACCTACCCCTAACCGATGAACACTTTATAAACATACGTTATATGCTTTATTTCTACTTTTCGAATATTTTCTTCATTTTTATTGAAAATAAATGCCTTTCCGATCTGATATGTGATGGGAAAAGGGAGTAGAGCGAGTTCGGCAAACGGCGGATTCCAACCTCGGGTCGATTTGCATCAAAACGCCCATAGTTGAAATTATATTGGGGGGGGGTTGTCTTTGGGAAAATGCAATGCTTTTGCGAGAGAAATATAATTTTTCTTCCTAATTCTAATTTTGTACAGTACCTTAGGGGCTCCATACTTTTGTATGAAACAGGAGGGAGCAAATCTTTGAGCTCAGATTATAAAAAGAAAAAAATATTTATCATCCTACTTGATGTCTTAACCAATTGATGTGTTTTTGTTGCTATATACCTCCTGTAATTTCAAGCTAATCAGACCACTGAACACTGAGATATGGGTATTCATGTGTTCACAATGTCTGGTGGCCATTTTGAAAGCTGTCTGAAAACTTTTCACCAGAAGAGGAGCCCCTTAAATGTGCATTTTTTAGATATTTAAGCCTTTATTTTGGATAAGTATAACTTCTTATTGCAAAATTAAGAGATTAATGTTTAGACTTTTGCATATTATAACCTGAAACCTGGATGTGGGAAATAATTACAGTTAGATCCAAAAGATAGCAACATAGCGCAGGTGCTACAGAACATTGTTAGCTTACTAGCTGTATAAGATTGTGTGCTACACTAATATATTACTTCACAGGCATTACTGGCTTGTACTTTTAAATCCATTATATTATAAATTTACAGTTTATTGATGTTCTGTGGTTTTACACTGCTGTAATTTTTAAAGATTTCATGTTATTGCAAGGTGAGCTTAAAGGGTGCACTACTATGAAAATCACACAGCTTCAGTGTGACATCAATAAGAAAAAGTATAATTTCATAGATATTTTCAATAATAGCGGTCCATATTAAAATATGTATGAACTTAATACATGACTTAGATTATTTATTTAGCAAAATTGTCCTTTTAAATTTAATTTAATAATATTTATTAATTAAAAAAATTTTGCTGTTCCAATTAAGCTCAGCGTGCTCCCTTTAAGCTCATCCACATTGAACGTCTATGTAAATAGTTCATAAACAGACTTTAAATATTAACTGATGGTTGTCACTTCAAGTTAATCTTTATAAAATTATTTTTTTAAAAATGTTGTTTAAAATAAACAAGAATTTTCCACAAAAAAAACATGTTGTGAGCTTAATGGCAACAGGAGTGTGCTTAAAGGGTACAAACATGTACCCATTAAGCACAGCCAGACTTTGCATTTAATGATGTACATCTTAATTGAAATGCCTTTGTTATTTAAAATAAAATTAAATATTATTGTGTGAGAGATTATCTTTTATTTTAACATAACTTCTTGTACTGAAACCAATACCCTGTGCACTAAAATGTCTCAATGTAGACTTTGGTGAGCTTAATAGGTACGTTTACCCTATATTCACATAAGTTGATCAGTGAACATCAACCAAACCTCAATGCGCGAGAACAAACCTCTTGAGAACAGTCAAACGAACATGCTTGAGCTTCTGTTTACCTCAACTGATGTGTGAGCTGATGAATGTTTATATGTGAATAAAAGCCTAAATTAAATCTGTTTATCATATAAAGCCATCAAGTCTCTTCAGAAAATTTGGACTAAACCTCTCAATTCACATGGATTACTTGTACAATCTCTGTATGAACTTTCTGAAGCTTCAAAGTGTCAGTTGTGTAGCTGTCAATGGAGATAGAAAGCTCTAAGATTTCATGAAAAAAAATCTTAATTTGTGTTCTGAAGATGAACTAAAGTCTTACGGGTTTGGAACGACATGAGGGTAATTAATTAATGGCAGAATTTTCATTTTTGGGTGAACTATCCCTTTAAGACAGAAAACTTTCAGCCTTGTAACAAGACGTACACTTCAACAACGATAAGGCATATATGTTATTAACCTGCAATTAAACTTAATTCTCTTTCGCTAAAGTTTTCTCTCATGCATCATTTTGTGTCTCTTACCGTTCTTCAGATTGTTCTTCAGAACAGTGTTTTCGTTAGCTTGTCTAAACGGTGGGAAACTCCTAAACTTCTATCCAAAAAATAAATGTACGCCATTAAAAATAAATAATACTGAAGACCTCCGAGGCCATTTTTAACAAAGCAGGTTTGTTAAAAAATTTCACTTACTTGACAATGAAGCCGTTGAAGCCGCATCCTTTCAAACGCAAAAAGGCGCCAAACTCAGTTCGTATTAAGAGAGCGAGATCTCGGAGTGATACGAGAAACACGAAAGTAGTACCGGTAAGTGATTTATTTATTATAAAAAATATTTAAACAAAAATAAATAATATTTAATACACGCTTGATAAAAAAAAACGCAATCGCGTATGACACTCACCATGCGCTGAGGACATTTGCCTTTGTTATACAAGTACTTTAGCTCAGTAAAATACTTGTTATACAAGTACTTTGTCAGGTGATGTCACACAAAATGGTACGTTCTTGTTCTGTGATAGGCTGCAATAGTAAGTCTCATGACAGAAAGGGTCAAAAACTAAACAACAGGGAAAGGTTTTTTTTTTTTTTTTTTTTTTTTAGCTTTCCCACTTTGAAGAAAGGACATGGACAGCATGTAGCGGACGTAACAACGAAGCGTCAGATGGCCTGGGTTGCAGCGGTGCGACGCAAAAACATCACCTTGGCAAACATATCTCCGAATGTACTATAATAAAATACACTATTAAATTCTACATACATTGATTTACTTCAGTAATGTCAGACAGTTTGTTTCATGATGATGACTTGTTTTATTGGAACAATGTTTCTGTTTTATTGTGTTAGGCATTTTGGTTTGTGTAATTGATACAATAAAGAACAAATGCATGAAAAGGGGGCAACTTAGTATTAAATAATTAAAAATTCTTCCTACTCGCAGCACGTTCAAACTAAACAAACCATCCTTAATCATTAATGAATTATACAGTTAACATGATATTATTATTACAGCAAACCCACCTTTGCTGATACTACTGTGTTGTCGCAGTCCTTTGGTCGGAATGTAAATAAATCCTGTACCCAGCCATTGGTGAAATGTCCGTGGGCTTCAAGAGATTTAGAGTTTTTAAATTGTTCACTGGTATATGCGCTTATACCATAAACAAGATAGTTGACAATGTCGAGGTATGAGGATGGAGGTAGCAATGCGGGATCAGCGCTCCAACTTAAGTCAGCTCATATGGATCTATGTTCTGAAAGGATGACCATTTTTCCAAATAACGAATCTTTGAGTTTATCGCGGTACGGCTTTTTCTCGATCTTTATTGAGTTTATCGCGGTACGGCTTTTTCTCATTTTTCTTTTGCTTCTCCAGTTTTGCGAGTAATTTATTTGTTATCTCTACTCTTATAATATCTTCAATACGAGTCAAGTCAGTAGCGATACCTCAAAAATGGCGTCACACACAACAAACCCACGTGACTGACAAAGACCGATACATGAGTACCCAGCTGTGACTATTATAG
This sequence comes from Coreius guichenoti, assembly GCA_039654105.1. Lineage (NCBI taxonomy): Eukaryota > Metazoa > Chordata > Actinopteri > Cypriniformes > Gobionidae > Coreius > Coreius guichenoti. The sequence goes on along the minus strand of CM077181.1, from coordinate 3,487,727 downwards.
TGCACAGTGATGTTTACTTAGCCCATGGTTCTCAGAACACTGTATTTGGAGAATAAAGCCCCTCGAGGCTTATGTAATCTTACCACAAGCATAAAGATATTACAAGCAAATAGAAAATAAAAGCTCTGGATGACACTCCAGTTCTTCCAGTGTAGGTGGTGGCTTTGTGTTATTAACAGGCTATGCCCAGAATTATTTTTGCATATGAGTATATAAAAAATGTTCATAGCATAATGTCAGCATGCATCTTTTGAGTGTGGTGGAATGAACGAGTCTATCTGATAGCAGGCTGATCAAAGGAATCCTCTGGAACTTAATTAACAAGATTAATTACTAGCTTTTTTGCCTTAATTAAACCAGAGTAAACATAATAATGCTAAATAATTGATTAATCAAATGTGCTTCAAATAATATATTCCCCATCTCTATAGAATCTTTAAAACTAATTAATCAAAATACATTGGATTTATTAACCTGACCAAGAGGTTGAAGAAAATTAAGCTCATATATCATTAGCAGACATGAATAAATGAAAATGCTGCTGGGGTGACCTCTAGGGGTGATGGGTGCAAAATGTAAATGTGTTTTGATATCAAAACTGACTGAACTTTGCCCTCTGCTGTTGGCTTGAATGCATTGTGTGCAATAAGCTTTATTAGCAATTATGTATGTCCTGTAAAGAATCAAACAAACCACAAATGTACAATTAGTATTTATTTATGTTTTTTTTGTGCAAGAGCATTACAGAGAGTTACAATTTGTCATTGTCTTCTTAACAGTCACAGTCAGTGGATTCAACAAAGCTAATCAAACAAACACTCATGCACACACACACACCTCTAAAGCAAACTTCCCTCACATCAAAGCAAATATTTAATATACAACCCACATGGAGAGTATATTGTTATGAGAAGAAAACTTTCACTCATATTTCATACTAGGTCGCTATGAAAACAGGGATAGAAGTAGCAAGTTAAAAATTACATAAAAAATAAAAGACTACGTGTGGAACGTTTTGGTGTGGAATACTGTAAAAAAATATGAAGCTGAGTTAGGGCACCAGTTATTCAAATGCATCTGTAAAAACCCTTTTTTTTGTTTTTATGTAACATTACTGATTAACAACTGATAAAACTAACATGCAAAATATGCATAAAAAAGCAATACTGACAGACTGATGAATTCCTTTCTGCTCAGTGCTGAAAAACATTAGTCAAGACAGAGAATGAGCCTTTCCAAACAAACAAATGAGACCTTCAACCATTTATTATTAAATCCAGTCCAGTTTGTTCATACAATGAAACTAAGTCCCTGTTCTCAAATGAAATCGGTAGCATGTGCTGATTTACAAGCTAAATTGTTCTTAATAACAGTTTTTCCATTGGTAAGGTCTATATAAACTTATATATCCACTATTCCCAGTGAAGTGACTTTGTAATGGTGTTCTTATAGTGAAAACTGAACTGAAATAAAAATAAACAAAACTCGTACATATATTCAAACACACAAGTGAAACCTGTGTTCAGACTTGGCTGGCATGATTCAGATGCACTGATTGCTTATGTCTTTTATGTTAGTGGATGGGTTCAGCAGAGTGACTTAGGCCGCACTTTTGGAAAAAGCTGCATGAGAGAGAACAACAACAAAGACCTTTAAAGACAGAGTAAAAATTGAGAGAATGTATGAAAGACAAAAGGTTGCTACACTTGACCAGACAAACAACATTTTAAACATTGCAGTGGGAGACACCAGCACATATTTTGTGTTTTAATTTCTTCTAAGAACACTGTAGAAATACTTTTTAGAAAAAAAAAATCATACTGTAGCAGTTTGAACTGGCTTCTGGAACATGGTATCTGGTTTGTTTCTAGTCCAAGGTGGTCTTTAAAGACGCAGTAAGCAATTTCTGAGAAACACTGTTGATAACTGAAATTAACCCAAACAAACACACCCCTCCCTTCATTGCTCCGCCCCCAAAATGCACGAACACACAATGCAAGAGTGGATGTCTCTTTATAGCTGAAGCAAAGTAAAATTATGCTTCGTGAAAAACAAAGCTTAAAGTTAACGATAAAGTTAAAATATAAAGTTAACGAACAACAAGGAAGAACAAAAAATGTACACAAAAGTATATACAAGCTAGAGTTGGTTGTTAGTCGCCAGCAGACAAACAATGACACTCAAAACTGTCCTGTTACTACAGCTAACATTACAACAACAGCATTGGTTCTGTGAAACATAAAACCAATGTTGCTCACGTATGGAGCAGAAACACAACCTCTGTGTTCGTTTTCAGGCCTTCCCGCTTAGATCTCTCCAGTGCTGGAAAGCTTTTCTAATATTAACGTGGGTCCTAAAGCTCTTGCCTGATCATAACCAACTCTTTTGTAATGCCTCTCAGCCATCTCTCTGTCTACAGTCTTTCTTCAAGTCTCCCTCTTGCTCACTCTCTCTCCTCCCCCATCATGAGTGGACACACCCCCTACTGCTGATTGGCTCACTCTCTCCCCTCCCCATTCATGAGTGGACATACCCCCTACTGCTGATTGGCTCACTCTCTCGCCTCCCCCATCATGAGTGGACACACCCCTTACTGCTGATTGGCTCACTCGCTCTCCTCCCCCATCATGAGTGGACACACCCCCTACTGCTGATTGGCTCACTCCCTCTCCTCCCCCATCATGAGCGGACACACCCCTTACTTCTGATTGGCTCACTCTCTCTCCTCCCTCATCACGAGCGGACACACCCCTTACTGCTGATTGGCTCACTCTCTCTCCTCCCTCATCATGAGTGGACACACCCCTTACTGCTCACTGGCTCACTCTCTCTCCTCCCTCATCATGAGTGGACACACCCCCTACTGCTGATTGGCTCACTCTCTCTCCTCCCTCATCATGAGTGGACACACCCCTTACTGCTGATTGGCTCACTCTCTCTCCTCCCCCATCACGAGTGGACACACCCCCTACTGCTGATTTGCTAAGTTGCGCTGCTCGGTCTGGTCCACTTTCAACAGTATTTCTCAGAAATCGCTTACTGGACCTTTAAACAGCTGAAAAATTGTCAATTTCAGTCTGGCACTTTGCAGCAAGTTTATTTCAGTAAGTGTGACTGCACATTTAGAACCTTTTTGACTCAAAGACCACCCATTTTCAAACAATAATATGGTACATGTACTTACTATAGTAATAACAGTAAATTATGCAAATAAACCAAACATAGCAAAACCAAACCATAACCATAACCCTACAGTAAGTACATGTAGTTAATTAATATTACCCAATACCTACAATGCAATTACACTGTAGAAACATCACCTTAAAATAAAGTGTAAACAAAATTATTCAAAGGCCCACCCATATTGTCTAAAATATTTTTAGACAATATGTTTTTTACCAGAAACTGGGAGTGTTGATATATTACATTAAATTAATTAACCACAATTCATTTTTTTGATTCCAGAAGTTTCTGATTCACTCTTCTTTAAATAAAACAATAGTTATTGAAGGGGAAAAAGAAATATCTTGATTGTTTTGTGTTTTCAGCATTTTAATTAAGTTATACTTTTTATACATAATTAAATAATACTTTAAGTCGTCAAGTGGCCCCCTTTGCTGAGGCCCCCCTCAGTCCCCTAGTTGAGAACCATTGTATTAGACCATTATTGTATTTTCCCTTCTTACCCCAAAGTAGTTGTTTGGTACAAAGCCCTCTCTGCCGCACAGTGAAGCCCACCACCAGTCCACCCCCTCAGGCTTCTGCAGGATGGTCACCATGTCTCCTTCTTTGAAGCTCAGTTCGTCGGGAGCCTGGGCAGGATATCCCCATAGAGCGTACACCACCCCACTGTTCTCTACGCCCATTGCTTCCTCCGCACCTAAACAAAAACACACACATTAAAATGAGCATAATGGTGGCTGCAGCAAATTAAACTGCTACATACATGACTGTGCTCAAATTAGTGTTTGTGTAATAAGGGTGTATTGCATGTCATCTCCACCCGACAGTTTATAAATTGGCTGACTTATACTGACCGTTGTTTCCAACCCATAAGAGCTGATGGTACTATTAACTCAGGAATGTACAGCTCATTGTGACATGCTAAATATAAAGCTGGGAGTTAACACACATGTAGGCGTTACGGCTCTAAAAACTTGTGTTGCGCAAGTAATGTCTGTTCTCCTTTTTTCTCATGACATTATCCTCACCTCTCAGGAAGCTCTCACACTCCTCGAAGGCCGGGGCGTACGGGTCACACTTCTGTGACGCTGTGGCCCCATCGCTGTCTGTCACGGCCATCACCGCTGCTCCGTTCCGAACCAGAAACTCGCACATTTTACGGTCATTACAGGATGCAGCACAGTGCAGAGGCGTCCTGCCATTGAGATGAGAGTGAATATACAGTGTGCATACATATGCAAATACATAGGCACATACAGGGCTTGACATTAACTTTTTTTGCTCACCAGCCACTGTGGTTAGTAGTTTTCCAAAGTTACTAGCCACTCAGCATTTTCACTAGCCACAGTTTTGACATCGATACCATGGGCAAAACGGCCATATAGATATTTTGAATATTATCTCATAATTTGGCAGCAGGTATATTAGGCTGCTGTCACTTTAAGACCTGACACACGGATCCATTATACTGTTACACATGCATTTTCTTTCTCTTTTCCTCTCTTTTCTCTCTCTGTTTTTATGTTCACTTAAAACATAGCTGACTGTGTTTACGTGAATACTCGCCAAGACCGCCATTTTGTGTGCATTTTACTTTATGTGCACACACTTTGGCTGTGAGCACAAAATCTGCGGGAATGAGTAAAATTATGGGCAATATGCACAATCCCACGCCGAAATTCAAGCCCTAAACACCAACAATATTCATCTGGAGCAAATGAAATGAGTGAGTGACTACATTGCACTTAGTTTATTATTTCAGATGCCTTATTAAAAGACTACAGTTGAAAAATGTATATATTACATATAAAAATCAACCCGCCAAAGTGGCTAGTAGGAGTGACTGTGTTACACGCCACTGCTGAAATACACACGCATTTGGTGGATATATATATAGATATATATATATATACACACACACACACACACACTCTTGTTAAATTGATCACTTACCATCCGTGACTGTCCGGAGCGCTAATGTTAGCCCCTATCCGCACCAGGAACTCCACCACTTGTAAGTGTCCACCGCAGATGGCATTATGAAGGGCTGTGATGCCTTCATCATTAGACTGGCTTGGGTCACTCATCTATACAGGGACACACAAGTGCACTCTTAACATAGCAAACTGAAGAATTACACAACGTTACATTTACAAGTATGGGATGCATTTTGAATACTTTGACATTTTTATTTCAATTTTTTGTATTTTGATTTTCAGTATTAGTTTGAAGTATTTTGATTCATGCAAAATTGTTACATATTAACATTTTGTCATAATAATTTGTATCTTTGAAAAGTAAAATCACTAACATTATTGAGTTTTTGTTCAGATTTTAGTGCACACTTATAGTAATTATTTTGCACACTCACATTTTCATTTTTACAATTATTTTTTAGTTACATTTATTTTTTTACTTCTAGTTTAAATTTTTAGTTTGTGCAAATAATTACAAATATTTACATTTGAACTTAAAAACATTAACTCTTTCCCCACCAGCATTTTTTTTGTTTTGTTTTTTTTAAAGTTGCCAGCCACCAGAATATTTTGGTGTATGAATATCTGAACAAGCAATCTATCAAAAGAAAGAATAGGGCCTCTGCTTAAAAAACAAAACAAAAAAAAAAAACACTTTATTCTAGCTTCATGCATTCCTTTTTTATCAACACTTGAATGTGGGTAAATTTCATAAAAAAAAGAACATTTTGAACAAAATCATGTTTTTTTCAAAGACTACAACACGCATAAGCAATGCTTTTATTGCTTGTTTCTGCTCCTTTTTTTTCTGTGTTTTAATCCAGAGATTCTGTACTCTTTCAGAAGATGCCTAATAGCGCCCCCTACCGTATAACAGTGAAAACACGGAAAGACAAAATTCCGTCAATGGCAAGGAAAGAGTTAAACACAATACAGGTTGTCACGATGTCAGACTTTCACTACATGTTTATCATGGCCAAAAGAATTTATGATAAATGATTTTATTGCTGTAGAAATGTTTTGGGGGGAAAAAAGCTATCAGTCAAATAATTTTCCAAAATCAATATTCTTTTTCTCTGTTTTATGAAATCAGAGTTAAGGTGCAATATTGGACTACCATGCTGGAGTGTCAACCAGTTACTGGTGCTGGATTATTTACGATATTATTGTATGTGTAATATTATCACAATATCAATATTAAAATGTTTTTAAAATATTACGGTTATCGTCAATAACAGTTTATTGCGACACCCATACTCAAGACCCTGTGTTCTGATCGATTTATTTGTGCACTGTCTGTTTTTTAGCGTTTATTGTTGTGTGCTGTCGCCCCAGACTGGAAATAATCCTATACAGTGCTGATGCAAGCTAAGCAACCGTATTGCAAGGTGCCACCCGAATGCCAAAGCAATGAGACATACCTCCTGTGCAGCCCTTTGTACAGTTTCCAACTCTCCTACTAAGGACCCATCCAACATCAGAACCAGTGGGCTCAAGTGAGCTCTACGGCTGGAGGATTTATTGGCTTTGCTGCCCTTCCGTAAAATAGAGTGAACACCCTGAACACCCTGTAAAAGCAGATAAGATTGAAAAGCAGATTAAAATCAAATATCCTCTTAACCGTCACTGGTGTCTACTGTTACTGAGCAATATGTAATCTGTCTGCCCTTCACCTTCTGGTTAGGAAAGACCTGTATCTCTGTGATTGGTATTGGATCTATTGTCACAGCAGACTTGGTACTATCTTCTCCATCTGAAGAGCTGCCACTTTCAACAGCCGGTTCTTCCTTGATGCGAGTGGACTTTCTGCGAAACATTTTATTCATCATCTGCTTGTAAGGGTTGGGTTGGGAAACGGGCAGGTCATGCAGGGTCTGAGGAACATCGGCTGAGCCGCGTTTCTTCAGGGCCCTGGGGAACTCAGCCCGGATGCGCATCAGTTCGTCTAGGTCCGTGTCCATCTCCGTCTGCGGGGCCACCACGGGCTGCAGACGCGTGGGGCTGAGAGGGCGAGGAGGCATCTCTGAATCCTCCACGCCTGGTTTCATGTACACCGTGCCATCTGTTTTACTTGTGTCTTGTTTCTCAAGCTCAGCATCAACATCTCCAGGGTGAAGTACTGTTTATACAACAAACAAAAAATAGCATTTTAAATTGCAAATAAGTATGTCCATAATAATAATCAGGGTTCCTACACATTTTCCATTTCAAAATTCCATACTTTTCCAGATTGAAATTTCCAAACCTCTCTGTAGATTTTTCAGACCTTATTTAACATAAATGTTTTATACAGCATTATTTTCAGCATTATATTTAGTATATGTGACCCTGGACCACAAAACCAATCATAAGTCGCACGGGTATATTTGTGGCAATAGCTAACAATACATTGCATGGGTCAAAATTATCCATTTTTCTTTTATGCCAAAAATCATTAGGATATTAAGTAAAGATCATGTTCCATGAAGATATTTTGTAAATTTCCTCGTAAATCGTAAATATATCAAACATTTATTATTAGTAGTAATATGCATTGCTAAGGACTTCATTTGGACAACTTTAAAGGAGATTTTCTCAATATTTCGATATTTTTGCACCCTCAGATTCCAGATTTTCAAATAGTTGTATCTCGGCCAAATATTGCCATATCCTAACAAACCATACATCAGCTGAAAGCTTATTTATTCAGTTTAAAAATTACCCTTATGACTGGTTTTGTGGTCCAGGGTCACATATAGTACAGTCATCTGTAAATATTCTTATTTTCTCTGGGTTTTTTCATGCACTTACATGTTGAGAAGAAACCCAAAACACTTTATAACCTGCATATATTCACCTCTGACACATCGGTTTGATACTGTAATCGTGATGTTTGATGTTGAACGATCACCACACAGCAAAGTACTGTCTGATTTAGATGATCCTTTATCTGTTGTTGGTTTGAGTGGCACGTGCACATTCGTTTAGTGAAGACTCGCTTATGGCAAAGACAAACATTTTTGCGTAATGAAAATGTGCACCTTGAATTTATTCAATTGTGTTCGATAATCACTAAAGGATCACCAAAAATTTTCCATGAAAACACTCTGCTTGTATGATAAATTGTTTTTGTTTTGTTTTTTGTTTTTAGAAATTCTTAATTTTATATTTTAGAAAACTGAATAGGGGCAATATTCTGGAAACACAAATATTTAAATAAAACAAATAAAATTCCATACTTTTCCAAACTGTGTAAGAACCCTGAATAATAATATTAGTAATAATAATAATAATAATAATAATAATAATAATGTAGCTGCATGTGCCATGTTCTTTGAAATGTTATCTTTGTATTAATGGCTTTAAAAGAATTTTTTCAATTTAAATCACTAAATTTAATAATGTCACATGACTACATATGTTAAAAGTAATAACACATTTTTTTGAATACACACATAATCAGTATTTTCAAAAGAAAAATGTAAATAGATTTTTCAAGCAAAAAAAATTATTAATTTACAAATATCACAACTTTTTGGGAAGTTGCACAACATGACATTTTAAAACTAATCTTGCCTTTGTTATGTAATGGTGAAATTACATTTCCATATGTTTTATGTTTTTTTTCTGTGTTGGTTTTTCAGCTTTTAAAATGTATTATTTAAAAAAAAATAAATAAATAATAACAACAACAATAATAATAATAATAAAAATAAAAAAATAAATAAATAAAAAAATATATATATATATATAAATAAATGTATTAATATACATATTAAAATGTATACTATATACTGTATAATATATACTACTATATACTATAATCAGGGCTTGACATTAACACCCGCCAACCCGCCATTTGCGGGTGGATTTCAGCAGTGGCGTGTAACACTCACACTAGCCACTTTGGCGGGTTGGATTTTATTGTAGTCTTTTCTAAAGGCATCTGTTATAATCGCGTTGGGCGTTATAACCAATTACACACGATTCTTTTGAGCTTATGATTGCAATGTCTAATAATAAGAGGCGTTCAGATTAGTCATCGCTGAAACGCCGGAGTTCTGTTCAGAGCGCGTTCTCACTGACTGAAATCTGCACTCTCATCATAAACAACAAAGCAGAAATGTAGCCTATGTGCGATGAACGTAGGAGATTCATTCATCATACAGTGATAGACTCTTTTGTTCAGCAGCGAAAATAGTTTCAAACTAAGATCACAGCAGAACCACAGCGCATCTGATGTGACTGGCATAACGTTGGCTTGACGTTGGGCATTCGATTTCGCGAATTTAGGGACCGTGTCTAAAGTTACATACGACATTGGTATACACGTTTCTAACTTCAATAGCATTTGAAGAGAATGACTTACAGTCATAAAACCAACTGTAAAGTGTTCATCTAGGTGTCAGGTATGATGCACACCTTTTAGATTTTTGATATTTAATAAAATAAAATCACATGAAAATATGGATATGTATTGTCATGCCCTGACTATAATATATATATATATATATTAACAAATTACTACATATGAGATTTTATTTCAAGAATTCATTTTAAGCATTGTTTTAGTTTTTTAATTGGCTTCATACTTTCAAAACTATCAAAATGAATTTTAATTCAGAAATTAAAATAATGCTCATGAAAGGTTTATTCAAGTCACTGCATACATGAACTGTAATTTAAATGTATTTTTGAATAAATTAATAGATGCAGATCAAAAAAATGTGTGTCACGTCATTGACCCGTATGCGAGTGCTCGTTGGCCCACTCATGGCATCTGTTTGCTGGTACCTTCTCTATAGTAGGGAGGTTGTCTTTGAGCTTGCGGAGGTTGAGGCGTCTGATTTTGCCACAGGTACTCTCGGGGCAGGGGAAGGTGTTGGTGGAAAATTCCTTGCTGGGGCTCTCCTATTGGGCCAGGGGTGTATCTGTTGGCAACTGCAGCATAGTAGGGGTTTTGGAGCCTCATGATCACGGAAAGCGGGATGGGCCTGTGCTGACGGACTCCAGAGCTTACAGGTGGAATGGAGATACGGGAAACGATTGGCTGAGGGCCGTAAGCTAAGTTGGGGCTTGAGACGAGGTCAGGGGGCACTGAGATACGAGCGTTCCTCGGGAGCGAGCTGACAGATGATGGGAGCGAACGGGGAATGGGAATGGTATCCTGATGGCAGAGACAGAGAAAGAAGCTGTGAGAATTAGAGAACAGAGGATGCATAGTTTTCTTTACATGCAACTTTGCAACAATTTTAAAAAGAGCGCAAGACAGTAAGAAAATGAGACAACAGCTGTTTCCTGTTTCATGGGAATATTCTAAACTTGTTTCTTATACCTGGAAAGTCCTAAGGCATAATTACATATAAACTTTTTTTTCATTGGTTATTATGGTATTAGCAAGTTATTATATGGTTGTTAAACTAAAAGCAACCATAAAAAGCATTATGTGGGAGAGAAAGAGAGAAAATGTCAACGGGTGTGTTCTTGAAAGGCTTTCAGATTTCAGTTGATCCAGGCAATTCAACAATGACATGTCACTATAATAGTGCCATGAGCAATATTTAGATTGGCACATGCACCAACAACCACTTTCACGCACACGCCAAAGTTTGCACACCTTCTTGGTGGAGGAAGGTGCATCCAGGTTCGATTCTTTCCAGTTGCTGTTGGGTACAGCTGGTCTGATCCACTCATTCTCTACAACACAAAAAGGAAAACATATAATTAAGGAAGAATTAACATTGAGAGAGCGACTTGACTACAGATGATGATATGTGCTTAAAGTTAACCCTCTATTGCACAATGTTGCCTCTTTGTAACAAACCCATTTTCTTCACTTTGCAAGCACATGTTATAGCAATAAAATGCATAATAATGAAGGTATGACTTTGAATAAACCAATAAAAAGGCTTTTCTTTGTCATAATATATCTTTAAAGATTGTCTAGAAGACTCTGAAAAGTACTAACTTTTATTATATATTATTATTAATAATATTGTAAACTTTTAGAGCACTTAAAGGGATAGTTCACCCAAAAATGAAAATTATCCCATGATTTACTCACCCTCAAGTCATCCTAAGTGTATATGACATTCTTCTTTCAGACGAATACAATCAGAGTTTTATTAAAAAATGTCCTGGCTAATCCAAGCTTTATAATGGCAGTGAATGGCAGCCCAAAATTTGAAGTCCAAAAAAGTGCATCCATCCATTATAAAAGTAATCCACACGGCTCCGGGGGGTTAATAAAGGCCTTCTGAAGCAAATCGATGGATTTGTGTATGAAAAATATCCATATTTAAAACTTTATAAAGTAAAATATCTAGCTTACTCCAGACCGCCTTCCATTTTCAACTTGTGCAGAAAGTGTAATGCCTCTCGCAGTTCAAAACGCTTACGCTACGTCCGACGTCATCGTCGCGGCAGTTACGCTTTTTCCGTAAGTTGAATACGGAAGCCGGTCCGCCGGAAGCTAGATATTTTACTTTATAACGTGTTAAATATGGATATTTTTCTTACACAAACCCATCGATTTATGTTAGGCCTTTATTAACCCTCCCCGGAGCCGTGTGGAGCACTTTTATAATGGATGGATGCACTTTTTTGGGAATCAAATTTTGGGCTGCCATTCACTGCCATTAAAAAGCTTGGAAGAGCCAGGACATTTTTAATATAACTCTGATTGTATTCGTCTGAAAGAAGAATGTCATATACACCTAGGATGGCTTGAGGGTGAGTAAATTATGTTCTAATTTTTATTTTTGGGTGAACTATCCCTTTAAAGTCATAAATTATCTGTATATTATGAATGCATAAATGTGTTTGTTACACAGAAGAAACACCATGTGACTGTGGATGGAATTGATATAGATGGAGCGACTATAGAGAATTCATTGTGTTATATTTATTTCGATTTTCTTCACATTATCCGGTTTTTTTTTTAATCATTTACTTTTTCAGTATTTACGTAACATTTATGTAAATTTAAGTAAAACAAAATATTACGAATTCTGTCACTTAGCAGTTTAATAAAATTATCATTCTGATATTAGTACAAATGAGTCAATATTTGAATGAACAAAAACAGGTCTGGTTAATTCCTGTTAATTTCTGCGCAATGTTGCCTCCAGGTTTATTAATGAGTAATGCAATTTTATGACAGAAAAGTGAGTTGTTTTTTATATTACTTTTAAATTCTGTGTAAACTGTGCAACAGAACTTACTATCATAGGTGTGGTGAGGCTTTCTCTCGTATGAATCCAGGTCTGTCTCGTTCCACTTGGCGGGGTTCTTCTGCCTCTGCATTCCCTCCTCTGAAAGGAGATGAAAGAAAGAACCGATGAGGGAACAAAAAGATCTTTTCAGTAAACACCAGTAAAAATCATTTAAGCCCTGAAGGCATTTTTAGAGTTGTTTTTTTCCCTGAGTGGCATACACAAAAGTAAAGACTCATAACTCCAAAACTATAGCAAGGAGAGTCAAAAGGTAGGTATAATTTGATAGAAAACTTTTTACATTTTTAGAACATTTTTTTCCATTACATTTGGACATTCTCATGCTGAGAAACTGCTAATAAAAGACAAAAAAGTGTGTTAAAGGGATTTTTTTTCTTATTTGACATGCAATAACTCAGGAAGGAAATAAGGTAGGAGGACAAGTTCCCCTACATGTGAGCTGTATCTGGATCAAATTTTGTGGTGATAGCATAAAGTAATCAAAAGTTACAGCATTTGGAACCACGGTAGCCTTTTTGTTTAGCCGAGCGTCCAAAAACCTCTCCAAACAAGTGTTTCCGGCTTATGTCATTTTATTCTTATAACTCCATTAAGGAATATTTTTAGACCTAAGTGACGGATTATGGTGAGTATGGGCTCTTTTCCATTTTCCACGATCTATGCATGTTTCATGAAGTTACAAGTGAAAACGCCACATGAACGCTACCTTTGTTTTATTACTTAGCTACATGTGGGGTTTTATGTGTGTTATAAGGAATATCATTAGATCTAAGTGATGGATTATTGTAAATTTTTAATCAGACAAATCTGCTGTAAGGCCATTTTCATGATCTATGCATGTTTTATGAAGTTACAAGCAACGTGACATAAATGCTGCATCCGTATAATATATACATATGGGTCTTGCGGGGCTTCACGTACAAAAACTCACTCAAGTTTAGTCAAGGCTCAAAACAATTATACTTGTACCTTTCAAATTACATATGACACATGACTATATGAGCTGTATGATGTTTTTGACATATTACAGTACAAAAAAAAAATTTCATAAATTGTAAAATTACAATTTATGAAAAAAATTGTAATCAGCAAATAACTACTTAAGAGTTAATGAAATTGGCTACATGCATTGTAAAGTTCAGACTTTAAGCTTTCAAATGACACCTATTTTGTGTTGATCAACATAATATTTTTGAAAAATATGATTATTAATTTTTTCATAGCTAGGTGGTGCCCGCCGGTGGTACACTCCGGTTTAGAGGGACGACTCAGCACTCGTTAAGAGTTGATCAAAATGGTTTCTAAGTTTCTAAGCTTTGAAAAAATGATACCTATTTTGTGTTATTCCATTCAGTGGTTGCTTAGTAATTTGATTATGATTTTATTCGTGCCGGAGGTACACTTCGGGTTTAAAGGGTTAAAAGAACCATTTTTTTGGGTGTAAAGAAAAATCTAAAGAACCTTTTTCCACTATAAACCTTTTGTGCAATGGAAAGGTTCTATAGATTCTTCATGGAACCGTAAATGCCAATAAAGAACTTTTATTTTTAAGTGTTTATTTATATGCATTTTATACATTCAAAATCCCAAATACCTAATGGTCTGAATGGCTGGAAGTTGCGTGGTAGCGTGCTGGGTGATTGTTGACTAAAAGGCTGAGAGGAAGGAGCTCGATCCAACCTTGGTGACCTGGGCATCGAAGACATGGGGTTAGCTGAGGACTGAAGGAAACTGCGAGATGTTTTGCTGTCGTATGTGGGGCTGGATAAGGGCGACAGTTCCACATAACTCAGCGATCCTCTCGCGCTTCGTTCTTGAGGCCTCAGCGACATCTGCGGCATTCGTCTCAATGTATTTGGAGACATATTAGGGGGTATCTTTTGGTCGACAGAATATCGTGAATCTGGGTTGTCTTTACGTGACATGAAAGGGGAATGCTGCTGGGTTAAAGGACTAGGAGATGAAGGCCTAAATTTCATGCTGTCTAGGCCAGGTGATGGAGATCCCATCATGACGGCAGGAGGAAGGTCCAGGTTGGATTCTTTCCTGCTGATGGTGGACTCTGAGCTCAGGCTGCTCATGGTGCTCTGGGTAAAGGGGAAGCTTGTCCTGATGTTCTCAGATCCATTCTTGTTTGCGCTGTACAAACTGCTGTTGCCATTGCTGCTGCTCTGGGGTTTGGGGCCAGAACTCTACAATAAACAGAACAATGATAACATCATGATGTCGGATTCAAAATACACTAGGACAATATTCAGCCACATATGCACCATCTCAAACTGTGGAATGTAGATAGAAACTCAATGAAGTTCTGGGATGACCATGGCACTCTTTTCGATTAAAGGGTTAGTTCACCCAAAAATGAAAATTAGACCATGATTTACTCACCCTCAAGTCATCCTAGGTGTATATGACATTCTTCTTTCAGACGAATACAATCGGAGTTATATTAAAAAATGTCCTGGATAATCCAAGCATTATAATGGCAGTGAATTGTTGCCTCGTTTATGAAGTCCATAAAAGTGCATCTATCCATCATATAACTGCTCCACATGGCTCCGGGGGGTTAATAAAGGCCTTCTGAAGCGAAGTGGTGCGTTTGTGTAACAAAAATATCCATATTTAAAACTTTATAGACTAAAATAACTAACTTCCGGAGGATTGCCGTACGCATCGATTTTATTCGTCTGAAAGAAGAATGTCATATACACCTAGGATGACTTGAGGGTGAGTAAATCATGGGGTAATTTTCATTTTTGGGTGAGCTATCCCTTTTAAAAAGCCTTTATTATTTCATGGCTACACACGAAACAAAACTCTACTGTTTCGGCGCATGCCTTCCTCGGAGAGTAGCACAAACACATTATTAGTAAACCGCTGACATGTGATCAACCTCTTATAAAGTATTGAGCATTCACTGATATATCTAGTTTCCATATTCTCAATATTACAAAAAAAAATAGACTAAAGTCTAGGTCTTTATTTAATACTAATATAAGATTATAAATCTAAAACGTCTCTTTGTCTGTAGATAGAAGCTATTGACATTTTTTTTTCAGCTATGATGGATTGATTTATGTTATATAAAAATAACAATTAATGATAGTTTCTGTATAAAAAACCCCAAAACAAAACAAAAACTATTCTGCATTATTAATAATAATAATAATAATAATAATAATAATAATAATAATAATAATAATAATAATAATGACATTTTCTTGAGCATCAAAACAGCATATTAGAATGATTTCTGAAGGATCATGCTGAAAATTCAGCTTTGATCACAGGAATAAATTACATTTTAAAATAAAAAACAACTTTAAATTGTAATAATACCACAATATTGTTGTTTTTATTGTATTTTTAGCAATTAAATGCAGTCTTGGACAGCATAAGATTTATGCTTAAGATATATAAATATATTTATTTATTATTTATTTATGATTTAACGCCATATCAGCAGCAATGGCTATATTTATGGCAATCAACAGTATTTCAATTTTTAAAAAATAATTATGATTACAATCACTTCAATACATTTACAATAATTTAACAATCAATATACAAAATCAGACATATATACCAATAACAACAACAGTAAAATAACAAATTACATAGAATCTTTCAATTTAATATTTGATAGAAATTATAAAATTATTCCAGGAGAAAGATGTATAAATATATGTATGTTACTTTCCCCCCAAACCCTATATGTAATTGGTTGCTACATTGTTTGTATTATATTTATTATATTTAGTTGTTTTGCATGTCATTTAAATATTACTGCTGTATGTAAAAATATGTAGTCATTATTGTCTCCTGATTTACATGAAGCTATAAACTGCATGAATAATGATCATATTATGTGTATCATACTGCACTGCAGGACATTGTTGTCACTGCTTGAAATGTCAATAGATAGAAAAACAGCTTGGCAAAACTAAAACAGCTCTGTACCTGTGCATTAGTGGTTTGCACGACAGGAGTGGCTTCTGACAAGAGAGAGCTGAACTCCCGTGACAGCTCATCCGCTGTGGCCAAAGATGCGTTCAATTCATCGTTGATGGACTGAACTACAACATACACACACAAACATTGAGTGAATATACATGTAGCTGCTGTAACATGATGTAACAAGCCACTCCAGAACTATGTAGCACCTTATTTGCCATTTTATAGACACTCACAAAGGACTGAAAAATCTTAGCATGCTTAGACATGTAACCAATACTGTTATAACTGCTGCATCATGTCCTGTCCTACATTGCCTATATACATAACTGCTGGTGTACTGAAATACTTACACATCAAGCTGCTGCCAAAGCTGCCCTGGGAGTTCATGGTGTTCGTGTTTCTGCAGACGTGACCTCTAATTCATTCAACACACAGCCTGAGTGAAAAAAGGAAGATCAAGATTAATCTTTCACTGTCCATCATAATCTCGAACATCTAATCTTTAGGAAGAGCATGCTTTCTGACTCAAAACTGAAATATTAGAAATAATTTGTTCTCTATTTTATTTTCTATTAATTTGATGCAAAAGAGCTTTTATTTTATTTTGTTCTGACAGTAGTTCTGACACTTATTTACCCTTTTAAAGTCCTTCCTATTACAGTTTAATCTCATAAACACCTTGAACAACCAGTCTAACTACACTGACTTAAATATCACAATCCATCTTTTCAAGGTTTCCACTAACAATGAAGCAGCACAACTGTTTTCAATATTGATGATCAGAAATGTTTCTTGAGCAGCAAATCAGCCTATCAGAATGATTTCTGAAGGATCATGTGACACTGAAGACTGGAGTAATGATGCTGAAAATTCAGCTTACATTTTATGAAAACAGAAAACAATTACTTTACATTTTAATGATATTGAAATATTGAAATGTGAACAATATTGCTGTTTTTATGTGTGTGTGTGTGTGTGTGTGTGTGTGTGTTTATGAATATAACGCATCGATTTAACAGATTAATGAGTCATGATTATTCTGCAATAGTGAAGAAATAAAACATGCCCAACCTACTAAAGCATTGACATACAGCAGGACTTGCGAGACAGGATGACTTTCTAATGCATTCCAAAACAGTCCAAAAAATGCAGTCAGAGAAACGCCCTGTCCCACGTCCAGCATGTTTCTGCAACCCGTTCTTTACACCAGTATAATTAACTGCTACTGAAGGCCATTCGATTAAGAGCAAGTGACCCTTAGAAACATGACTTTCACATGCTGATGTGTCTATATACTTACCCCCGACATGTGTGAGAACATGTGGGCTGTGCATAGAGACAGATTGTATGCGTATCTGGATGTTTTGTTAGATTTCACCCTCTGTAAGTAAAAAAAATACTAATAATAAATTAAAAACTTTATTAGTTATTTGCGCAGTGTTACATGCTGGAAGAAGTTCATGAACATCACTCATTTTACAAAGTTAAAACATGCTAAAGCATGCAAATATTGTCCTTTGTGAAGCAATGACTTATGAATAACATTAAGCGGATATTTGGTGAACTTTGAGTGGGGTTGTATTAGTTACAACTGCTTCCCAGGCTCTCATTCACTTCCATAAGCTTCTCTGAGCTGACACTTTCACTCTTCACAGTGTGATAAACAGTGTGTACATGTGCTTCTTGTGCTCTCTTTCCAAACAGCATCATGACTGATCTATAGAGCATTGCCCGGGTCACCTCAACGAATGCCCTCCCTTCCTAAAATAAAATGGCAAGACTTCTGAAAATTTACTTGAGCGGTCAATATACCATTAAAATTTTCAATCTAATTTAGGGATGGAAATTTTGGATGATACCGATAATTATTTATATTTGAAAGCCGATAACCGATATATTGACCGATAAATCTAAATCCAAATTTTTATATAATTTTTGAAAGCCTGATTACAAAAACAAAAGTCTCACCATTAAAAGCCATGTCCCAAGCACACAATTATAATGTTCTCATTATAATTTTATGTAGCCTATATGACAGACTTGACCATATTTTCCTTTTTGAAGTGATTCTAATCATATTTCAAGCAATTCAAAACCATCATGATGAACAGTGCGCAGCTGAAGGAAATAATCCATTATTTATCGATTATCAATTTAGCCAAATTTTCTTATCAGGCCGATAACCATAACATTAAAAATAAACATATATCGTCCAATACCGATATTGTGGCCGATATATTGTGCATCCCTAATCTAATTACTAAGTTAAAAACATGGTTTTATTTTGAACATGGGGAATGTAATAGGGTCGAAGACATGCTCATATTTCATTCAGATCTGAAAAATGTATTAAAAAATACATCAAAAATGCAATTTATGCATATAATGACTTGAATACACTTCTTATTATGATGTATAGTATATTTTTATTAGACATTTAAGATGGTTTTGTAGAATAGCCTGCACACTGATATGAAAGAAAACATCCGTTTACTATTTTAGTATTTTTTATTTATCTATTATTTTAAATGTAATTTATCCCTGTGATGTAAAGCTGAATTTTACTCCAGTCTTCAGTGTCACATGATCATTCTAATATGATGATTTGCTGCTTAAGAAACATGTGAAAGCAGTTTTTAATATTTTTGTGGAAACTATAATTAATTTGTATTAATTAACATAGAAATCTTTTGTAAGAGTCATGTACAAGTTTTTACTGCAACTTTTGATCAATTTAATGCATCCTGGCTGAATAAAAGTATAAAAAATATCTTACTGACCCCAAACTTTTGAACGACAGTTTCTCATCCTTTTTAATAACTAAATATAAACAAACTGAAATTCAGAGGTGTAAAGAGTACCTGAAAACCATACTTGAGTAAAAGTACAGATTCCTTACAGTGAAAATGACTCCAATACAAGTTACAAGTCACCAATTCCAATACAACTGGAGTAAAAGTCTTAAAGTATCTGATTTTAACAGTACTTAAAAGGAACACTCCACTTATTTTGAAAATAGGCTCATTTTCCAACTACCCTAGAGTTAAACAGTTGAGTTTTACCGTTTTCGAATACATTCAGCCGATCTCCGGGTCTGGCGGTAGCACTTTTAGCATAGCTTAGCATAGATCATTGAATCTGATTAAACCGTTAGCATCTCGCGCAACGGAAAATGAAGGCTGAAAATAGGCTAACGTCCGTCAACATAAACAACGTGACAACCTGCTTGCACAGGGAGCATGCTGGGGACTATTTTCAGGCGTTGCGTAATATCATTGTGCCTGCTGCACCCACGGTACGACAGTAAAGTTCCTTGATTATTACGCAGGAATGAGAGTATAGTTCCTAGCCATATCGGTCTAGAAAATAGCAACTTTTCATTTTCCGTCGGTCTTAGTACACGATGTAACTACAGAAGAGTCAAGTTTTAAATAGGAAAAACATTGAAAGTCTTTGGTCATTTTTGAGCGAGATGCTAACGGTCTAATCAGATTCAATGATCTATGCTAAGCTATGCTAAAAGTTCTACCGCCAGACCCGGAGATTGGCTGAATGGATTCGAAAACGGTACAACTCAACTGTTTAACTCTAGGGGAGTTGGAAAATGAGCCTATTTTCAAAAATAGTGGAGTGTTCCTTTAAGTATTTTACTCATACTAAATATAGGTTCAACGATGCACTAGTCCTCGACACCTGAGAGACATGCCAGTGAAAATAAGAAACAACTGATTTGTAAGATGAGAAATCATGTTTATTTTCTAAAATCAAAATAAAACTGAACACCTCAATATTGCAATAAATCAAGGTTGACACAACAGCATCTTAAACGTCTACAAACTGTCAAGTCTCAGTTAAGCTCAAGTGCACAAAAAGGCCATAAGTAAACCAATATCCTTCAATAAGGTTTCATCAATATAGCGGATAAATAAAATAAATGTTAAGTAAAATTAAATAGTCAAAGCCTTCTTGCACTGGATGTGCTGGTTTCTGCCTCATCAGCGGCTGCAGTCATGACCTCATCTCATAAATCAAACACCTGCGATTCAGCAACTCCCTGCTAATGCACTCGCATTCACGTAAAGTAGCCCTGTTGACATGTTTGGGTGAGTAAAGGCAAAACACATAAGATATAGTACCTTCAACGCCCTTAGATGGCGATATCGCTTCTTTATAGCAGAAACAAACTCCTGCAGAAAAAGTTAGGTGCCATGCAAAATGTAATGTGTAACTGCATTACTCAACACAAATGTATTGGAGTAAAAAGTACATTTACTTGTTTAAAAATGTAGTCAAGTAGAGAGTAAAAGTTGCTAATATATTTTGATACTCAGTACAACTACAAAGTAGCCAAAAAGATACTTAAGTACAGTAACTAATTACATTTACTCAAATACTTTACACCACTGCTGAAATTACGCAACATCTACCACATTGGGTGTTTTTTCACTTTGCACGTTTTATCTGAATGCACACACGGCAAAAAAAAAAACAGCGGAAAAAAGGAAAAAAAATACCACAATAGCCTTCACCCCCTCTATCTGTATTCTCACACACTCTGTTTTTGTTCCTCGTCTGATCTTAATCCCTGAGCTCCACCTCTCATTTCAGAGGTTGAGGCTTTTGGTGACTGAAAATTTAGCACTTTTGTTGCAGTGCCGTTGGACTGGGATCTGGTACAGCGAGCCTGGAATGTGAAGTTGAGAGTGACACAGGTTAATAATAACTCTCGTCTCACGCTGATAAGAAGACCTAGCCCATTCTGAGCCTGGGGCAGAAGCCACAACTAAAAGATTAAGACAGCAGTGCTTTTCACTGATGAATCAGGGTGTGGTGACAGAAACCATCTGTCCACTTTCTCTCTTTCTCAACACAGTTTCTCAATCAGTTGTTAAAGTTACAGTTGTCCTTTAACCTATGGAAGCCTGTTTCCGCCACAATTGGGTAAAAAAATATAATTCTTTAAGTCATAATAATGAGAAACTTTCTCGTAATAATGACTTAACATCTCATAATAATGAGAAACTTTCTCGTAATAATGACTTTTCTCGTAATAATGACTTATCTCGTAATAATGAGAAACTTTCTCGTAATAATGACTTAACATTTCATAATAATGAGAAACTATCTCGTAATAATGAGAAACTTTCTCGTAATAATGACTTAACATTTCATAATAATGAGAAACTTTCTCGTAATAATGACTTAACATTTCATAATAATGAGAAACTTTCTCATAATAATGACTTTTCTCGTAATAATGACTTATCTCGTAATAATGAGAAACTTTCTCGTAATAATGACTTAACATTTCATAATAATGACTTATCTCGTAATAATGAGAAACTTTCTCGTAATTATGACTTATCTCGTAATAATGAGAAACTTTCTCGTAATAATGACTTATCTCGTAATAATGAGAAACTTTCTCGTAATAATGACTTAACATCTCGTAATAATGAGAAACTTTCTCGTAATAATGACTTATCTCGTAATAATGAGAAACTTTCTCGTAATAATGACTTAACATCTCGTAATAATGAGAAACTTTCTCGTAATTATGACTTCTCGTAATAATGAGAAACTTTCTCGTAATTATGACTTTTCTCGTAATTATGACTTATCTCGTAATAATGAGAAACTTTCTCGTAATAATGACTTATCTCGTAATAATGAGAAACTTTCTCGTAATAATGAGAAAATTTTACTATATCTTTAATTAATTTATTATAATAATTTATTGATGTTTTAAATGATTTATTTTCAATGTTTAATAATTAATAATTTTTTTATTTTGTCATCAAGCTTGTAACCAAGCTTCATCTTGTAGGTGAATCATTACAAAAACCAAGAACTAGTAAATACAGACCAATCACTATCTACAGACATGATAACAAATGGTACATTTTGTACCAACATAAGCTGCATTTAGATTACCACAGTTCTCCAGATGGTTAATTAAGGGAATAGTTCACCCAACAATGATGATTTGGTCATCATTTACTCACCCTCATGTCACTTCTGTAGAAAACAAAATATATTTTGAAAGATTTTATTTGTCCAAGTCAATGAAGTTCAGTTATTTTGAACACAACTGACTTCTTTTGTGTTATACCGAAGTAAGTCATACCGATTTGGAGTGACAAACCATCCCTGTAAGTCACTTATAATTATAAGTGAGCATTCATGACACATCTCAGACATGACGCTATCCCATAGCATTGAAATCAACCAAAGTTATTATTGTAGAGACAAGTGTTTCATAGTCTAGCTGATAAAAAAAAAAAAAAAAACTAAGCCATGAATTCAAGCAGCATGTAACAGGTTAGAAATTCATGTAGGACCTTGCCAAAAAAGGTGTAATGATTTATAACCAGCTGAGACAGATACACTCTCAGAAAAAAAGGTACAAAAGCTGTCACTGGGGCGGTATCTTTTCAAAAGGTACATTTTAATATGTACCTTTGAGGTACCAATATGCACTCTTTAGGTACAAAAGTGTTTGAAAAGGGACCACCCCAGTGACCGCTTTTGTACCTTTTTTTTCTGAGAGTGTGGGAGGTTCATCAGATAAAGAATAAAAATCAATTACACAAATATGCAACGGTTGAAAAATGGCCACGTACAAAAGCTCAGAACTCTGCTCTTACAATGAAAGGCATTGATTACATGGATCTTTTTAGATGACAGTAAGTTTTAGGATTTTATTTCAAAACCTTGAAAAGGCTGCTTCTGAAGGGGAGTGGATCAGTTCATTCTGTTCTCACTAACCTTTATCATGATATGGACCATTGACTGGGTACAAAAGATCCAAATCTTATGAACCTCACCCCACTGTCACACTGTGGGCTTTCGCACAAGGTAGTTGGGAACTCAGTTATGTGAACTAACCCCCAGGGTGGTTCCCCGAAAACAAAATTTTCCCCAAGGGCCATTTTCCTGGTTGCATTCACACCACCAGTAGGAACTCTGAAGTGATGTAAGCCAGCCGACAGTGATGTCATTTAAGTACGGCGTTCAACACCTGGAGGATGGAGGATGTCGTGATCAGAGCTGTGTTTTTGTTGTGAGTTGTGAGTTTCGTGACAATGGAGATGGAGTGTAGACGACGTATTAATTAAGGAGCAAAAAGGAGGGCTAAGAGACGAAATCTCTTATGACAACTTGCAGTGCCACATGTTAAACATGTGCCGGTATACATGGTAATATGATATATCACGATAATGAACATGCGCGATATTGTTATCGTAGGCATTTCAAAATACAGTGAATAATTATTTATGAATTATTCCGATTTTTTCATGCATTTTAAGAATACTTTTCCCATCAACTGGTTAAAATGCACAGCACTGCTGTATGCTGCATCAAAGAGGCATGCACGCACTCTGATATAAACAGAGTCGATGAGATGCGCATGGCAGAACGAGTGAAGGAGTTGCGCTGAATGAAAACGCACATACGCACATTCACTCTCTGACAGCAGATGGCACTGATGCAGCCTTTGCCTTATTAATAAATTGCCTTATCGACACGACATCCCAATATACCGTCTCCGGCGTGATGACTCCGATCTTTCGAATATTCCTATCTAATAATTGCCTCACCGACACGGCATAATGGCCAGAGGAGAACTGGCACCCCGACTGAACCTCGTTTCTCCCAAGGTTTATTTTTCTCCATTATGCCACCTGATGGAGCTTTGGTTCCTTGCCACTGTCGCCTTTGGCTTGGCTTGCTCAGTTGGGGACACTAAAATTTTCAACTAAATATTCAAATAAATTTTCAACTATATTACTGATCTGCCCGCATTGACACTATATGATAATTGAAATGAGCTGGATGACATCAACGTTTTCTCCAGAACGGCTATACAGCCGAATCAAATTCTGTTGCATTATTTTCCTGTTACCACTGTGAAGCTGCTTTGATACAATCGGCATTGTAAAAAGCGCTGTATAAATAAAGGTGACTTGACTTGACTGATGCAGCCATTACCCCAGTAACCCCGTAAACAAAGCAGCTGTGCTACTTTCTGTTTCTGAACAGTATTTAAATGATTCAAACAGCCATTCAGATTTTTGTATTCACAATGGTGTTCATCACAGCACCAAATACTTTCGCTGCGTCCGAAATCGCGTACTGTCAGAGTAGGTACTACATTTGAATTTGAACTTACTTCACAGCCGTTAAAAAAAGTATGTTCTATATAGTACACTATGAATGTATGTAGTATGAATGTAATCCGGACGTACTACATCCGCCATGTTCATGTCATTATCATGTGATCCCCTCCCATGCCCTCATGGGATAGTAAAGCGTACATCGAATGCACACTTAAGAATCTCGCCGGAAGTAGTAGGTCATCCAGGGAGTTTTTGTCTACTGTTTTTCAAACACTATGAATTCGGACATACTACTCTGTTGGCGTACTGTTTTTCGCATACTATATAGTAGGGAAGTATTCGATTTTGGATGCAGTGCTAAAGACTAAACTGAAACATTTTTACATTTTAATCTGGTCTACAACATGCCCTAGATATTGTTTGAAAATGTTTTGATTCTTTATTGTTCAGTCACACTTTCCATTAAGGCTCCATTAGTTAACATTAGTTAATTTATTAGTTAAAATAAACTAACAATGAAAAATACTTCTAAAACATTTATTAGTCTTAGTTAATTTCAACATTTAATAACGCTATTAAAATTAAAAGTTGTAACTGTATTATTTAATGGACACTTTTTTGTATTTTTCAGCATGTCGCCATGACACAACGAGAGCATATCGTGTTTTTGTGTCAATTTTGGCAAAAACATAATAAAAACAACATAAAATCGCTTTGAAACCAGCTGACGAAAAGCAAAAACGAAGGTATTATAACATAAACTTAATGTCTAATGTTAAAGTTTGCTTTTACGTTTATGCACATTGGAAGCAGGACTTGCCGACATCCCCGAGTACACAGGTCGACATCCGACTTTAAGTGGCATTCCAGACGTCATTTCCAAGAATCCAAATTCCAAGCTGTCTGGAACGCAGCATAAGACCCTACTCTGTAGTAAGTAAGAGCTAATTTAGTCCCCCCAAAAGGTGTTCCTATAACTAAAATTGTTCCCAGCTCCTGGGTACTTCCGCCAATAGTTATAGAAACGTTGAAAATGTTCCTCCAGTGCGAAAGCCTGATTCACTCCAAATTCCTGTGACAAAACTTAAAGAGAAAGTTCAGCCAAAAAAATGACAATTCTGCCATCATTTACTCACTGTGAGTAAATTATCAAATTTTCATTTTTGGGTGCAAAATAAAACTTATAATTGTACTGAAATAGCAACATAAACACAAAGACAGACGCAAAAACACACAGATAAAACAACTGTCAAGTGTACTGCATTTCCTACCACTGTTGAAACGCAAAACAATCAGATTTATCAGATTTGGTTTAACGTTTTGGGTTGACACACAGGATTGGGGAGTGTCAGGTGTAATTTCAGACGATGGTCATCAGAGAACATTCTGACTAATCCCTGTTAGTCATCCTGATACCATGGGTGGGTTTTTATACAACTCACACTCTTCCTGACCAATGATATTAGTCACTTCTGTTTTTCTAAATGGCATGTGCAGCCTTGTGTGTGAGTGAGTGCAATCTAAAGAGTCTCAAATAACATTTGCCTCTGGAATCTCTCAAGTCTTCAGAATTACAAGCTTAACATTCCTTGTGAATCACACAAGATATCTAACATCCACCATGACCGCATCCAACCGTACAACATTACAACATTAACCGCAGTTCACGCAAGGATAGGCTGGCATGGTATTGAAACAGCATGGAAATTTGTTGGTTTATAAAGTGCAAAAGGGAGCCATAAAACTCTCCAAACAAGCTGTAGCAGGACAGGATTGGACAGATATGCAGGTTATCTGGTTCTGACAACTTGGTGGTAAATCAGGCCTGAATGCAAAATTTGGACCCATTCCCAACACCGTTTAAAAATGACATGAAGGTGGTATTTACTGACCTGCTTCAGAAGAATGTACAAACAAAAACACACTGTTGAGCAAAAGATTGGGCATGTTTAACCCTGTAAAATCTATTTTCTGAAATGGCAGTTTGTCAAACCTATCAAAGAAAATCTTTAAAAAAAATGTTTGCATATGTTTTAAATTTTGTAGCATATTTGATACATCAGGCTTTTATAGCCCATATAGTGAGAATATGGAGGAGGAAAAAAAACACCAAAATTGTATTCAAAGGCCCAAACAAGTAAATCAATGAGATCTTTATAACAGTATAGCAGACGACTTACATAAAATGCATATAATATATCAGTTGTCACTATATCTCCCTGTCTTAAAGGGATAGTTCAGCCAAAAATTAAAATTGTCATCCCTGTATGTGTTTCTTTCTTCTGCCGAACACAAAGCAATTCATTTTAAAGAATGTTGGGGACCAGAGAGTTGACAGTAGCCATTGACTTCCATAGTAAAAAATGGCATTCATAAATAATACTAAAAAAATAATACTATGAAAGTCAGTGGCTACCGAAAACTGTCTGGTTACCAACATTCTTTAAAATATCTTCTTTTGTGTTCAACAGAAGAAAGAAAGTCATACAGATTTAGAACAACTTGAGGGTGAGTGATGACAAAATTTTCATTTTTGGGTGAACTGTCCCTTTAAGACAACATTTAAATTCTTATTTTTATGCTCAAAGCTCTGTAATTGTAATGTATTTATATAATGCACTGCAATACAATACAACTATGCTTTGAGAGATGTACAAATAAAGCCTGTTGTATAATATTTGACACAAACATTTGAACATGATTTGTCTAAAAAATGATGTATGGAGTGTTCATCTGGAAATATAACTAACAATGAAGGAGGACATTTTTAGAGTTATACTAAAAGTCTTTTACTTGCTAGAAGATTGTGTACTGGTTTTTCAGCAAATAATTTGTATCATTTAGAGGCCTTCATATATCAAATATGATACAGTAGGCTTTATAGGGTTAAACATCTGTAACAAAAAGCAACTGGCTTTCATGTTGACAGGCCTTTATTCAGGACGCTTTAATATTCTGAACAACACAAAGTACTACATTATTACCAAATAAATAAGAGCTCGAATAAACTTTTGAGTAATTCAAAGACTTCATTGAGGTTTAGTAATAAATAATATATTGTTCAATGAGAACAGACTTCAAAAGCTTTTTCCAAGACATCTGAATCCCATTAAAGCTTCTCTGACTCCTCCTTCCACATTTTCTAACACAAAGGCGCCTTAAAAACTTTTGAAACAGTACATATT
The DNA here is from genome assembly GCA_039654105.1 of Coreius guichenoti. Classification (NCBI taxonomy): domain Eukaryota; kingdom Metazoa; phylum Chordata; class Actinopteri; order Cypriniformes; family Gobionidae; genus Coreius; species Coreius guichenoti. Next base: position 3,460,092 of record CM077181.1, on the reverse strand, counting down.
TTAAGATATATAATACTTAAAAATGTTCCTAAAAAGGCCTGGCATAACGGACACGATCGAGTCCACTGTACAATCAACACCGCCTTCTCAAATCCAAGTAAAACGGCTAAACTCTCAGTCAAAAGTACAATAACAAAACATTCCTGTACCTTGAATAGCTCTATTAGGTTGTCGTGCTGTGTAAAGTCCTAGAACTTAGTCCCGCTGAGCATGGATGTGTTACATGACTAGCTGGAAAACATTTCAATGGTGTTTAACTCTTGCCTGTGAAGTTCTGAGATCTTCAGTCCAGCCCACCGCTTCTGAAACCCGACCCAGGTGTTTCACAGCTGGCGCAGGTAAACAGTGCGACGCTATGCGCTCAGACATGCTTTTTTTTTTTATTTGCTTCTTATTTGTATCGTGATTGTTTTTATTATTTATTTATTTAAGAGCTATTTAGAATGTTTTGTAAGAGTTTGCAGTGTAAAAATGTCCGTATCATATAAACACAGGCTATTAAATAAATGTGGGGCAACCTTTAAAAAAAACTAAAGGACGACAAGGATTTTATATTTTTTCTTAAACTAAAATAAATAAATAAAAAATTGTGGGAAACGTGTATTATAAATCTCATGAATATTAAAACGACGTCAAGAGCAGCGTCCACATGACGTCCTTATCATCCCGCCTTCTTAGATGACGTATTTTCCGCCAAGATGGTTGTCGGTGCCTTTCCGATTGCAAAGCTGCTCTATCTAGGCATACGACAGTTGGGCAAACCAGTGGCTAACAGGATAAAAGCAGGCGCGCGGAGGAGTGAATTCTTTAAGACCTATGTCTGCCTTCCTCCGGCTCAAGGTAAGCTGACATTTGGCTGTTCGTGTTTAACGGTCTCTGAAGGCGTAGACGTCGAAAGATTCGCACTGTATTTGCTATTCAGCCAATCGCAGAGCCGTTGAGAGATGGCTCTGGCCAATCGCGACTGCTGCGATTTTCTCATTGGGTGTTTTCAACGACTGATTTACCAAGCGACCAATGAGGTACTAGAAAGAAGTTCCCTTTAGACAAATGAGGCTCGAGTTTGTTTAAAGGGGGCGGGACTCAACTGTCATTGAGGGTACAGCGAAAGTGCCTTTCGCGACTTCTTGATTTTGTTACCGGTTTAATTTTGAACAAAATCCTTGACATTAGAGACAACGGATCGCATTTACTTCTCTTGTGTGCACTCAAATATTTTCTGGAAAAATATGTATTATTGGTTAGAGGAGACAAAGAGCCAGTCACTGCTCACTTTTGCTATAGAAAACATATTATATTTGGGATGCTGTTAGATGCATTTTTCATTCATGTTGATTCTGGGCAGATTCTTTATTCATAAATGTAAATGTATGAAGTTGAAACCTTATTTTTCTGTATTTATAAGATACTTTATTTGTAACTACTTTACATTATTGCAATGTTTAAAAACAAAAAAGGCCCAGAATTTATTATTCTTATTATTCCATTTGCTAGAATAAAAAGAGACCTTAGATTATTAGAAGCGGAATGAAGTGATTATTATTATTTTTATTACATTATTATTATTTTATTTATTTAAGCTGTTACTTGCCTTGCTTAATATGTTTATTTGCATTTATGAATGCCATAATAAATGTATATTCTGTTCATTGTGTTCAATAAAAAAAACTTCTTGATTTGTTTCATATAATGTAATGTATGATTATTTTTATATACAAGAAAGATATATCATTTAATTTATATATGAAGTAATTAAATATATTTATAATATTTCAGGCAGGATTAGTTAATGTAATAATAGTTGAACTGATGATTGTTTATGTGTTGACAAAAGAGTTTTGATCGATAGGTAGATAGATCTTTTTAATATATTATAATTTTAATGAATATTATTTTTATTTTATCGTTTTTATATGCTAGTCTCTTTACTAAATACTTTTAAATAATAATATTTTAATATTATAGTATTTATATACTAGTCATTTTTAATATGTGTTTAATATCATTTGTAAACACACAAGGACATCACTGTTTTCTGCAGAACTGCTTTATAGATTAAATAAATTAATTTAATAATTTATTATTAATCTTTACAGCAGAACTGAATCAGCACTGACTTCAGCTGAACAATGACACCATTTTCTGTTAGAGCTGCTGTACAGTCAAATGAACTCTTATCATTGTGAAGCTGCTTTTGAATCAACCTGTATTGTATAACGCGCTATCTAAATAAAGGTCACTTGACTTAACTAGTCTCTGTTACATGAGTTATTTGAAGGTAAAAAACGAAGTGCATCCCTCTATTAATTCCATGCGGTCTCTTGTGTTTTCTCTGTAGCATATCACTGGATCGAGATGAAAACGAAGATGAGAATCATGGGTTTCCGTGGCTCCACCATCAAACCCTTGAATGAAGAGGCAGCTGCGGAGCTTGGGGCAGAGCTGCTCGGCGAGGCCATCATTTTCCTCATCGGCGGAGGCTGCATGGTGCTCGAGTACAGCCGCCAGGCCACCAACTCCAGACGCAAGGAAGAGGAACTCGCACAAACCATTACCAGTCTGCAGACACAACTAGGAGAGCTTGCACTAGCCACAGAGACACTGGATGCCCAAATCAGAGAGGTTAACAGACTTCTGTTGTCCCTCCCAGCAGCCCCAAGCACCAAGTAACAATATGCATCTCTAAAATATGCCCTAAGGAGGGTACAGAGACTGGTTTATGGGGACAGTTCAGTTGTGGTGCAGCACTGCCATATTAACACACACACACACACAAAGTCTTGGTTAAGCCCTCCCATACACATAAGGCTCTACAAATGAGGAAGGAACAGAGAGAGTGTTTGTGTGTGATAAGTGACTGACCTCCAGCGTAACAATAAAAGCTTGTCATTCGTTATCGGTTTGGTTGATTGATGCTGTTTTCAAATGAACGTTGTTAGTTATTTGATGACGCTGTTAAACGTTTGACCACTTATTCTGCACAACATTATTTCATAACATTTCAGTGATTCTTTTCCATTTTTTTTGGGATGAAATTGCCACAAATTAAAATGAGATTGGTATTAATTCCGTTTCAGCTTTAATGTAATATGCTGTCGGAGTTGGGCATTCATCATCATTCACTAATGATCTGAAAATGCACTTGAATTGTGAATACTTGAATGACAAATTCCATATAGTAAATATGGATGTGTCTGTCAATATAGGAAACAGAGCTCTTCTCTGTGTGTGCTGCGAGAAATGACCCATTGCATCAAAAAGACTGCTGTGTTTAATATGGCATGTGTATATGGGTGTATATTTATCATTGTAAAATAAAGTTAAATATTCTATGATGGTTGGGGGTTTTTTGTATCTTGATTATATTAAAATTGTGAAAACATTTTGTGGTTGTCAAATGCCATTTTCACACGATTACCACATGACAATTTTAGCACAGTTTATTTTTATAGCAAAGTTTATTATTTTACCACACTATATTCAAGGCACAAAATTTTGTTTACTTAAATACTTAGACTTAAATTTGAGAATGAAAATAAATTGATAAAGAAGCAAATACATAAATTTGAAAAGCTTTAGAATTTACAGTTGGTAAAATGTAACAGTTCCCATATACAATGGATTTTAGCATAGAATTGGATATTTTTATTGTCAGTGCAATGAAATTTTGTGCTTTGTTGCAAAAACTATGAGTGTGTATATATATATATATACAGTGGGGAGAACAAGTATTTGATACACTGCCGATTTTGCAGGTTTGCCCACTTACAAAGCATGTAGAAGTCTGTAATTTTTATCATAGGTACTCTTGAACTGTGAGTGACGGAATCTAAAACAAAAATCCAGAAAATCACATTGTATGATTTTTAAATAATTAATTTGCATTTTATTGCATGACATAAGTATTTGATACATCAGAAAAGCAGAACTTAATATTTGGTACAGAAACCTTTGTTTGCAATTACAGAGATCATATGTTTCCTGTAGTTCTTGACCAGGTTTGCACACACTGCAGCAGGGATTTTGGCCCACTCCTCCATACAGACCTTCTCCAGATCCTTCAGGTTTCGGGGCTGTCGCTGAGCAATACGGACTTTCAGCTCCCTCCAAAGATTTTCTATTGTAAGTAGGAAAACCTGCAAAATCGGCAGTGTATCAAATACTTGTTCTCCCCACTGTATATATATATATATATATATATATATATACACCAATCAGGTATAACATTATGACAGGTGAAGTGAATAACACTGATTATCTCTTCATCACGGCACCTGTTAGTGGGTGGGATATATTAGGCAGCAAGTGAACATTTTGTCCTCAAAGTTGATGTGTTAGAAGCAGGAAAAATGGGCAAGCGTAAGGATTTGAGTGAGTTTGACAAGGGCCAAATTGTGATGGCTAGACAACTGGGTCAGAGCATCTCCAAAACTGCAGCTCTTGTGGGGTGTTCCCGGTCTGCAGTGGTCAGTATCTATCAAAAGTGCTCCAAGGAAGGAACAGTGGTGAACCGGCGACAGGGTCATGGGCGGCCAAGGCTCATTGATGCACGTGGGGAGTGAAGACTGGCCCGTGTGGTCCGATCAAACAGACGAGCTACTGTAGCTCAAATTGCTCAAGAAGTTAATGCTGGTTCTGATAGAAAGGTGTCAGAATACACAGTGCATCGCAGTTTGTTGCCCATGCTGACCCCTGTCCACCGCCGAAAGCGCCAACAGTGGGCACGTGAGCATCAGAACTGGACCACGGAGCAATGGAAGAAGGTGGCCTGGTCTGATGAATCCCGTTTTCTTTTACATCACGTGGATGGCCGGGTGCGTGTGCGTCGCTTACCTGGGGAACACATGGCACCAGGATGCACTATGGGAAGAAGGCAAGCTGGCAGAGGCAGTGTGATGCTTTGGTCAATGTTCTGCTGGGAAACCTTGCATCCTGCCATCCATGTGGATGTTACTTTGACATGTACCACCTACCTAAGCATTGTTGCAGATCATGTACACCCTTTCATGGAAACGGTATTCCCTGGTGGCTGTGGCCTCTTTCAGCAGGATAATGCGCCCTGCCACAAGGCAAAAATGGTCAGGAATGGTTTGGGGAGCACAACAACGAGTTTGAGGTGTTGACTTGGCAAACAAGTCCGATCCATGGCGGCCCCACCTCGCAACTTACAGGACTTAAAGGATCTGCTGATAACATCTTGGTGTCAGATACCACAGCACACCTTCAGGATGTGTATATATATATATATATATGTACACACTACCAGTCAAAAGTTTGAGAACAGTTTCAGATTTTTTAAATGTTTTTAAAGAAGACTCTTCTGCTCACCAAGGCTGCATTTATTTGATCCAAAATACAGCAAAAACAGTATTATTGTGAGATATTTTTACAATTTAAAATAACTTTTTTTCTATTTGAATATATTTTAAAATGCAATTTATTCCTGTGATCAAAGTTGAATTTTCAGCATCATTACTCCAGTCTTCAGTGTCACATGATCCTTCAGAAATCATTCTAATATGCTGATTTGCTGCTCAAGAAACATTTATTATTATAATCAATGTTGAAAACAGTTGTGTACAATTTTTTTTTTCAGGATTATTTAATGAATAGAAAGTTCAAAAGAACAGCATTTATCTGAAATATAAAGCTTTTGCAACATTATAAATGTCTATACTGTCACTTGATCAATTTAATGCATCCTTGCTGAATAAATGTATTAATTCTTTAAGTCCCCCCCCCCCCCCCCAAAAAAAAATTCTTACAGACCCAAAACTTTTGAACGGTAGTACAATGTTACAAAAGCTTTCTATTTCAGATAAATACTGTTCTTTTGATTTTTTCATTCATCAAAGAATCCTAAAAAAAATGTTTTACACAACTGTTTTCAGCATTGATAATAATCATAAATGTTTCTTGAGCATCAAATCATCATATTAGAATGATTTCTGATCATGTGACCCTGAAGACTGGAGTAATGATGCTGAAAATTCAGCTTTGATCACAGGAATAAATTACATTTTAACATATATTCAAATATCAAATCAAATCAAGTCACCTTTATTTATACAGCGCTTTTTACAATGCCAATTGTTTCAAAGCAGCTTCACAGTGTTAACAGGAAAATAATGCAACAGAATTTGATTCGGCTGTATAGCCGTTCTGGAGAAAACGTTGATGTCATCCAGCTCATTTCAATTATCATATAGTGTCAATGCGGGCAGATCAGTAATATAGTTGAAATTTAAGTGTCCCCAACTGAGCAAGCCAAAAGCAAGAGGCGACGGTGGCAAGGAACCAAAACTCCTTCAGGGCCAGAATGGAGAAAAAAAACCTTGGGAGAAACCAGGCTCAGTCGGGGTGCCAGTTCTCCTCTGGCCGACGAAGAAATAGTGTATGATTATGATTCTGGCAACATTACAGGTCAGAAGTCATATTAGATCAATAGATATTCGTAGGATTATTCGAAAGATTGGAGTCGTCACGCCGGGGACGGGTTTAATGAGGATGTCGTGTCGATGCGGCATTTACAGGGGGGAGTTTAATTGACAAGTTATTGACTGGATTTCAATATCCCTTACAATATTGAATTACTTTCTAAAACGGTATAGCTACTTAGTTACTTATTATGGAAAGTAATGCATTACGTTACTTTTACGTTATTATTTCTTATCTGGTCTGGACTTGCTTGTTTGTTTTTTAATAACAAAAAAAGTTCTATTTTTGGCAAATGTAAAGGCCCTTTCACACCAAAAGTGAAATGAATAAGCCTCAGGCTGATAGAAATGCAAATTCACGTCTGTACAGTAGAGGGCGCAGCTCAAACAAACACTTCAGCTGTGCTGCCATTCTGGATTGAAGAAGAGCAAGAAAGAAAAAACACAATGGTGATGTTTATGGTTGAACCAAAGACATTGGTTAATAAAGTGAGATTAAGTATATTTGTGTCATTTAACATATTTAATTATTGCAGGTTTGCATAATATTCTGAGTTTGCATTTCACTGTTTTTATTCATTTATTCATTCAGGAATACTGAATCTGTTTTTGTGTGACTAAACGCATCTGCACTTATTCCTTATTTTTCTCAACATGGAGACAGGAGAACTGTCAGTCAATACATGGGAAAACAAAATAACTTGTGTTACTTATTAAAAAACTGATATTTTGCTGTAAATGTAAAAGTAATGCGTTACTTTACTAGCCACTTGAAAAGTAATCTCGTTACGTAACGCGCACTAGCTACTTGTAATGCGTGACCCCAACACTGTTAGTAAGTTAGTAAATACACTTTTAATTTTGGCTACAAAAATAACTATATCACTTATATATGAGAAATATTTAAATTTATATATAATTGTATATATTGTTGGGTAGAATTATTTTTTGTTAAATTAACATTGGTAAACATTCACTGCTGGATGAACTAAATAGTAAAGGAATGCACTGTCTGTCCGTCCATAAAAAAAATCAATCTCATGACTAGAAACCCTTGGATGTGTCCAGTAGGAGGCAGCACTCAAACACTCTGGACAACATTCAGTGTGTCTTCTGCTGCCCTGTACTGAAGCGCGCGCTGCTGTAGATCTGTGTTTACACAACTCAAACACTCTCCTTCACCTAAACGAGAGCTTTTCCTGTGGTGAGTCCTTCATACCCTTTTTACTGGCATTTTAGAGTTTGCATTAGTGAAGGCAATGTCCATTTACATGAGCACCGTTAGCTAGAATCCGCAGTTTGACAAATCAGACGAATGCATGTGTCATTTCTCATTATATCGCATCATAGATATGTAAGCATTTACTGAATTACAGTAGATGTGCGTGTTTACCCATGCGTTTACTACACAACTTAAGTGTGCACGTGATTTAGCCAGTTAGCTGTGCGAATGACCCACCCTGCCAGTATCTGTCTTGTATAATGATAGCTAGTTTCTACCTGGTCTAACTTGGTCATCTTGGACCAGCAACAAACCAGCTAGCATGTGATCCTAAAGTGGTCTAGTTTGTCCAAACAAACTGGTGTCTTGCTAGTCTGAGCTTGTCATTAGGTTTTTTTATTAGCTGTTTTTTTTTAATCAGTCAGCTAGTGACCAGCTTTTCCAGTGGGATATGCAATGCATAAGCATTATTGATGTTTTGGAGATAATCATAGTTGTCTTCCGTTTAGCAGGATTGGGAGCGAGGGCTCCACATTATGTCATGCATGATGAGTGTGGATGTGAAGAAACTGAAGGTGAACGAGCTGAAAGAGGAGCTGCAGAAGCGCGGGATGGACACCCGAGGCCTCAAAGCGGATCTGGTAGAGCGGCTGCAGGCGGCCCTGGAGGAGGAAAAGGGACACACCTGTGAAGAGGAGGCTGAAGCAGGTACTAGAGTATGCGTGCATGAAGAAGATGCATGCTTGATGATGGTGATAATGCATTTGATCTCATTGCATGCTTGCCTTGACAGGTGTTGCAGAGGCTGGGAATGATCCAGGGCAGATGGATGGTGAGAAACAGGGGTCTGATAGTGATCCTAAAATCCCTGTGGATGAAGCTAAATCTGAGACTGTAGAGGAACAACAGGCAGCTGTTGAGACGATCTGCAAGGAAGGTAAGACTGCAACTGGGAGTTTGAATGCATTTCATCCTCAATTTTGAATTATGTGTCTCACTGGTATGCAGCTTGGCTCGCTTGTTCATATACACTAGATTACAAGTTATGATATTTTCTATCTTTTGACCAATATAGATTTTTTGATAGCCGGTGGCCAAAATATTTATCATATCACAGTACTTAAGATAGCAAATAACTCATGCTGCAATGGAATGTATATTCATTTTTACGTAATATTTACTAAATTACAACTTGAAAATGAATCAATATGAATATAATTTGAGCTTATTGTTTTCACATTATTTTCACAAATAAAGAACTTGTTAAAAATATGAATAAAAAGGAAGTAAACACAGTAACAACAATGCACTTAGGAATATGGTAATATGTGCAAGTCATATTTAAATAAAGTCCAGGTAATGCTAATTGTACATTAAGTACACAGTGAATATGGCATAGCAGATACAGCGCAGCATAGTTCAAAATCAAGGATTTATAGTTTGTCGCTCGTCCAGTGACAGCATTACTCTGCTGTCCACATCTAATTTCTTTGTTCTTGGCACTGTCAAAATAAAAATCCCTCTTCCAATACTTATTTGCCAAACAGAAACACTCAAATTAAAAAATGCCAAATATCTGTTGACATATCTGCCTCGGTAATATATCAGTCGACCACTAACACCACTTCAAGGTGTGTAAAATGAGTAATGTTATTATGTTATGTTATTGCAGATTTATATAAAGTTTATTAACATTTCCTGTGTTTTTTTATTTATTTTATAATCATAAAATAGCCAAATAGTAATTCTTGTTCCTCCCTGGTACATATATCCTGGTAGGAAATCACTGTGGCTACGTTCATATTGCAGACAAAAGTGGCCCAAATCCGGGCAAAAATCGTTTTGCTCATATGTGACCCTGGAGCACAAAACCAGTCATAAGTTGCACGGGTATATTTGTGGCAATAGCCAACAATACATTGTATGGGTCCAAATAATCGATTTTTCTTTTATGCCAAAAATCATTAGGATATTAAGTAAAGATCATGTTCCATGAAGATATTTTGTAAATTTCCTACCGTAAATATATAAAAAATGTATTATTAGTAATAATATGCATTGCTAAGGACTTCATTTGAACTTCAAAGGTGATTTTCTCATTATTTCATTATTTCAATTCCAGTTTTTCAAATAGTTGTACCTCGGCCAAATATTGTCTTATTTATTCAGCTTTCAGATAATGTATAAATCTCAATTTCAGAAATGTGACCCTTATGACAGGTTTTGTGGTCCAGGGTCACATATGTGACACAAATAGGGGTGGGTGATAAGTCCAAAATCTTATATCATGAAATGATTAATTTTATTTCACGATAACGATATATATCACAATATAGTTATTTTTGCTTTAAATAAGATTTTTATGATATCAAAATTTTTCATACCATTGAAATTTCATAATTCTTATCACCATTTTCAATATCATTAAAAAAAAACCTAATACTAGCCTAAAAAAATCTCAAGCTTTCTGAAGACAAATAAATAGTTATAAACAAACTACAATAGAACACACAAATGAAATAGACCTACCTGAAAAACAAGCACTAGAAATAAGAAATACTACATAAATTGTATAAAGTAATCAATTGTATTAACAAATGCATAGTCTTTACTGTGTAAATTAAATATACGTTTATTATTATTAAAGTTATAAAAGTGATTCAGTCAAGAGCCATGAGAGATTTTCTCATTTTTTGTTGTTTGATTAACATTAATAACGTCAGCAGGTAAATGTGGTTGCTGTCACTTTAAGACCGACTGCACGGATCCAATATACTCGCACGTTTTCTCTCTCAACTGTTTGCGTTCACTTAGGACATAATTTACTGCGCTTACTTGCAAATACATGTTCATCGCATAGGTATGTGTATTTAACCGTTCAAGCCCAATAAGGCAGTAAAAAGCACTCAGTTCAGTTTGTGCGTGTACACATATGGTTATACTGAAATGAGTTGTCTTTCAATGCTTATTGCGATTCAACAGTTTAAAATCACCTGTTTTTAAAACGCAATGCTTACATACGATAAGCTTTCGTGACCACTTAGCACAGCAACGTCACGTGAGCGTAACCGCGATAGAGATGGTAGTCCAAAATCTCTACCGGTTGACAAATTTCTACAGGTTAATCGTGTCTACCGGTATATCGCCCACCCCTAGACACAGATATTATTATTTTTTTAATAACAGTGTGAACAGCACAAACCACATGGAATCTGATTTGGGCCACTCCCATTTGTGATGCTAAATCAGATAAAGGTCTCATGTTTTGCAATGCAACCTCAGTCTGAACAGTCATAACGGAATTCATGTGACTTTTACGGTCCTTTAGATCGACATTCATCACATATGTTTTTCTAGCTGGTGTTACTTTGGTTACATCATCGCCCCCTTCCATTACTTCAGATGCCTACTTTTCAGTGCTCCGTTGGTGCTGGCTCTGCTTGAGGCCCTCAAGTGGGCCCCGGCCCCCAGGTTGACAACCACTGCTTTATATTGATTATTGATTGTTTCACAGAAGATGAAGTGGCACCAGTGAAGGTGAAAAGTGAAGATGAGATAAAGCCAGAGCAACAAGAGCAGCAGCGATCTGACCCTGGCAGTGAATGGGAAGATCTGGCGAGCCAGCAGACTGTGGAATCCAAGACTGAACAGGATGGACATGCACATCATGGCCACAAGAGGCGCCATGACGAGAGCCACGGTTACAGCTATTATGAGCACCGCGAAGACAGGAGGTGAATTAACCACAAAGCTGTTGTTATAATCCTATATCAGCATTAGGATTTTGATTTGATGCAGACTAACAAGTGTTAGTATACTGACATTGTGATTTTCTATGTTTGATCACAGGTCCCGTTCTCCTCTGCCTCCTGCTGAAGAGGACGAGGACGACTTTGATGGCACACTAGTGGCCATTGACACTTGTACGTGAGGGCTTGTTTTATTTAATTATGATTTATTATATCTTTAAAATAGCCATGATAATGTAATTCTCTCTGTTAACCTCAACAGATAACTGTGACTTGCACTTCAAAGTCTCTCGGGATCGTTGCAGTGGATATCCTTTGACCATCGAGGGGTTTGCTTACCTGTGGTCTGGAGCACGAGCCACGTATGGTGTAAACAGGGGACGCGTGTGCTATGAGATGAAGGTAATGTATACCGCTCAAAAGTTTGGGGTCAGTAATTTTTTTTTTTAAAGGGTGACCTATTATGCCCCTTTTAATATAAGATTCCGCTGTCCCTAGAATGTGTCTGTGACGTTTACAAACCCCCCAAAATACGCCGTTTTTGTGTCCATTTAAATGCAAATGAGCTGCTGCTCCTTGCCCCTTTCCAGAAGAGGGCGGAGCATTTACAGCTCGTGCTTCAGATACTCCGGCAACAACAAAACTGGAGAATCTCACGCAGCCAAAATGTTAGAAATTATCAGTAGCTGTGTTCAGCCTTACATGTTCGAACCGGAGTCGGACACTGATGGAGATATTCAGGAAGAAATTACAACTTTTAGAATGCAACTGGACGATTCTGAATGGTTAGTGGGTAAATTTATGTAGTTGTTGTGGAGTTGTTTCAACTCATCGACTAGCACGTACCGTCATGTTAATCTAAAAATATTTCAGAAACATCTTTTGTGCAAATCCAGCGTTGAACTGACCCTCGTTTGTGAAGCAGTTCGGTGTAAAATGATTTGCGCAAATATATATATAAATATATAACACTTTATATGGCTGCTTTTATATGATCAAAATAAAGTAAAACAGTAATGTTGTGAAATATTATCACCATTTAAAATAACGGTTGTCTATTTTTATATATTTGAAAATGTAATTTATTCTTGTGATCATTTATTCCAGTCTTCAGTGTCACATTATCCTTCAGAAATCATTCTAATATGCAGATTTTCTGCGCAAGGAACATTTATTATTATTATCAATGTTGAAAACAGTTGTGTTGCTCAATATTTTTGTGGAAATAGTGAGACATTTTCTTTTTTAGGATTATTTGATGAATATAAAGTTCCGAAGAACAGCATTGATATGTTATAAATGTCTTTACTGTCTTTTTAATCCGTTCATAATAATTTCTTTTTAAATCTTACTGACCCCAACTTTTGAATGGTAGTGTAGTTTTGTTGTTTCTCTGTGGTTAACTTTTAAATCAACTTAAAGAGGTACTTCGACGCTGGCAAAATAGGCTCAATAAAACTTGGCTGCCTATACAGTAAAAAGGTGTTTTTTTTTTTGTTTGTTTTTTTTAATCGGTGCTACCTGACTAGAAAAAACAGAGGAGAAAAAAAGTCTGTTGTCTTTCCTTTTGCCAAATGGGTAGGAAAACCTCAACACCCATAATGCACTGGGCATGTTGCTGTCCAAGGCCACTCCCACCAGTCTGCTATGGATACGCTTACCAGAGTCAAATACCGCCTTGCTTTAGTAGGAAATACTTCTTAGCAAACTTTTAGTCATAATGGTGTCGACTTGTATTGTTCCCGGGTGCAAGAATTCAAAGAGTAAACGTTTAGCGGGTGTGAGTTACTGTCGGTTTCCAGTGAAGGATCCAGAGCGTTGTAGGCAGTGGCAGTGACGCAGACTTGCTGACAGATAACTGTGAATTTCTTGGTCCAGGTAACACAGAGAACAAGTAAACATTGTTCATTTACATATACTACTGACATTGTAACAATACAAATAGTTTACCCCCCCAAAAGCCTATTATTTAATATCTTTATTATCTTTAGTTGTCATTCAGAATAGGTGTGTCTTGTTTTTTTTCTTACAGATCATAGAGAATATATCAGTAAAGCATCTTCCCAGCAGTGAGCCTGACCCGCATGTGGTGAGAGTCGGGTGGTCTCTGGATTCCTGCAGCACTCAGCTTGGTGAGGAAGCACATGTACACTCACAGACTCTGAGGGTCTGTTATAGAAATGATCTTTCTGTATTCTTATGTAGGGAATTACTGTGTTTCAGGAGAGGAGCCGTTCTCTTATGGGTATGGCGGAACAGGGAAAAAGTCTACCAGTTGCAAATTTGAAGATTACGGAGAGAAATTTGGTGAAAGCGATGTCATTGGATGTTATATTGTGAGTGCTATTCTTGAATGCTGCTTAAAGGGACAGTTCACCCAAAAGTGAAAATTCTGTCATCATTTACTCACCCTCAAGTTGTTCCAAACCTGTATGAGTTTTTTTCTTCTTCTGCTGAACACAAAAGAAGATATTTTGAAGAATGTTGGTAACCAGACAGTTGATGGACCCCATTGACTTCCATAGTAGGAAAAAAAAAATACTATGGAAGTCAATGGGGCCCATCAGCTGTTTGGTTACAGATGTTATTCAAAATATCTTCTTTTGTATTCAGCAGAAGAAAGAAATTCATACAAGTTTGGAACAACTTGAGGGTGAGTAAATGATGACAGAATTTTTTACTTTTGGGTAAACTATCCCTTTAACTTCTTGCTGTATACTGCCAATTAGGTAGCTGACTTCTAAAGATGCTGTCATGTTTACCATCGCTCTGCAAAATTTTGAGAGTGAAATCCAGTAATTTAAATGCGAATTGGTGCAATGAATAATTTCGCCTGATGGAAGTTCAGTGGCGAAGAAATTTCCCTGTTTGCATTGTACGTTGGGTTCAAGTTTTGATGAATTTTGATGCACAAATTCACAATATGAACCAATAGCATGCCTTTGGTTCGTCAGTGATATCTGTGTGACTGGAAATACCTAAAGGGATAGTTTAATTCCATTTGAGTGTGCTATTAGCATGTTGCTAAGCTAATGACATGATACTCTAATACTCTATTCTGAGCATAAAAAAAAATACATAAATATTGGGTAAATTGCTCTCATTTTAATTTGTTTGAACAGAATTGGGATGGGGCTTACTCTATGATGCCTTAATGCTGTTTAGGTAGGCAGCTCTCTAGGGAATAATGAAAGAGAACCAAAATAAACATAAGTACCTGAATGAAGTAGTTGAATTGATGAATAAACTCATAGTCTTATACGTTTGTGTCTTTTACAGGACTTTGATAGCCATGAGCAGGTAGAAATGGCTTTCTCAAAGAACGGGAAGTGGCTTGATGTGGCATTTCACATATCTAAAGAAGAGCTGGCCGGTCGTGCTCTGTATCCTCATATCCTTGTGAAGAACTGCGCTGTCCAGTTTAACTTTGGCCAACGGGAGGAGCCTTTCTTTTCTTTGCCAGATGGGTACACCTTTATCGGGGCCGTCGACATGGAGAACAGAGTCAGAGGCACTGTTGGCCCTACCAGCAAATCTGATTGTGAGGTAAATTTTCCTAATTCCCTCCATACAGTGTTGAGGAACACAGTTTGACCCATAAAGAGAGATCAATATGTTCAGTGAAAATCTGAAGTTCAGTCAGTCAGAGTTTACTGAAGTCAGAATTTCAGTACCGTAAGCCTATAGTTTATATAGTTATAATTATGGATATTTTTCTTACAAAAACGCATGGCTTCGCTTCAGAAGGCCTTTATTAACCCCTGGAGTTGTATGGATTACTTTTATGATGGATGGATGCACTTTTTTGGGCTTCAAAATCTCAGTAACCATTCACTGCCATTATAAAGCTTGGAAGAGCCAGGATATTTTTTAATATAACTCCGATTGTGTTTGTCTGAAAGAAGAAAGTCATATACACGGCTTGAGGGTGAGTAAATAATGGGATAATTTTCATTTTTGGGTGAACTAACCCTTTAATTAATTTAATTGCATGATGATCATGTGCATGTACTCTCTGAAAGCCAGGCTAAATGAATAAACACTGTTACTGTATTACATGGGTCAGACCCTCGGTCACGTCTCAGGTGCCAGACACAGACATTGGCCATGACGTTAATACCTGAGTAAATGCAATAGATTTGCAAATGCAAAAGAAACTATGATTCCTTTTTTGTGTTATATAATAAAAGAGGAGGGGGTTTTGAGTCCACCTCTTCACCAGGTAGTGTTTTACTTTACCTTTTCAGTGTAGGTTTTGTACCATTGTATAACGTCTTCAAGACAAACATTGTCTGATTTGACATTTGACAATGAAGTCTTAGTCTCAGTACATACAAACCCGATTCCAAAAAAGTTGGGACACTGTACAAATTGTGAATAAAAACAGAATGCAATGATGTGGAAGTTTCATATTTCAATATTTTATTCAGAATACAACATAGATGACATATCAAATGTTTAAACTGAGAAAATGTATCATTTTAAGGGAAAAATAAGTTGATTTTAAATTTCATGGCATCAACACATCTCAAAAAAGTTGGGATAAGGCCATGTTTACCACTGTGTGGCATCCCCTCTTCTTTTTATAACAGTCTGCAAACGTCTGGGGACTGAGGAGACAAGTTGCTCAAGTTTAGGAATAGGAATGTTGTCCCATTCTTGTCTAATACAGGCATCTAGTTGCTCAACTGTCTTAGGTCTTCTTTGTCGCATCTTCCTCTTTATGATGCGCCAAATGTTTTCCATGGGTGAAAGATCTGGACTGCAGGCTGGCCATTTCAGTACCCGGATCCTTCTTCTACGCAGCCATGATGTTGTAATTGATGCAGTATGTGGTCTGGCATTGTCATGTTGGAAAATGCAAGGTCTTCCCTGAAAGAGACGACGTCTGGATGGGAGCATATGTTGTTCTAGAACTTGGATATACCTTTCAGCATTGATGGTGCCTTTCCAGATGTGTAAGCTGCCCATGCCACACGCACTCATGCAACCCCATACCATCAGAGATGCAGGCTTCTGAACTGAGCGCTGATAACAACTTGGGTTGTCCTTGTCCTCTTTAGTCCGGATGACATGGCGTCCCAGTTTTCCAAAAAGAACTTCAAATTTTGATTCGTCTGACCACAGAACAGTTTTCCACTTTGCCACAGTCCATTTTAAATGAGCCTTGGCCCAGAGAAAACGCCTGCGCTTCTGGATCATGTTTAGATATGGCTTCTTTTTTGACCTATAGAGTTTTAGCCGACAACGGCGAATGGCACGGTGGATTGTGTTCACCGACAATGTTTTCTGGAAGTATTCCTGAGCCCATGTTGTGATTTCCATTACAGCAGCATTCCTGTATGTGATGCAGTGCCGTCTAAGGGCCCGAAGATCACGGGCATCCAGTATGGTTTTCCGGCCTTGACCCTTACGCACAGAGATTGTTCCAGACTCTCTCAATCTTTGGATGATATTATGCACTGTAGATGATGATAACTTCAAACTCTTTGCAGTTTTTCTCTGAGAAACTCCTTTCTGATATTGCTCCACTATTTTTCGCCGCAGCATTGGGGGAATTGGTGATCCTCTGCCCATCTTGACTTCTGAGAGACACTGCCACTCTGAGAGGCTCTTTTTATACCCAATCATGTTGCCAATTGACCTAATAAGTTGCAAATTGGTCCTCCAGCTGTTCCTTGTATGTACATTTAACTTTTCCGGCCTCTTATTGCTACCTGTCCCAACTTTTTTGGAATGTGTAGCTCTCATGAAATCCAAAATGAGCCAATATTTGGCATGACATTTCAAAATGTCTCACTTTCAACATTTGATATGTTATCTATATTCTATTGTGAATAAAATATAAGTTTATAAGATTTGTAAATTATTGCATTCCTTTTTTATTCACAATTTGTACAGTGTCCCAACTTTTTTGGAATCGGGTTTGTAGATACACTACTATTCCAAACATTATTTTAAAAGAAATTAATACTTTTATTTATCAGAGGTGCATTAAATTGATCAAAAGACAGTGAAGACATTTAGTGTTACAAAAGATCTTAAACTATAGCTGCTCTTATGAACTTTTCTATTCTTCAAAGGATCCTGAAAAACATGCATCACGGTTTCCACAGCAATTTTAAGCAACACAACTGTTTTCAACATGGATAATAATAATAAATGTTTCTTGAGCAACAAATCATCACATTAGAATGATTTCTGAAGGATCATGTGACACTGAAGACTGGCGTAATGATGCTGAAAATTCAGCTTTGAATCACAGGAATAAATTATATTTTAAAATACATTCAAATAGAAAACATTTGTTTTTTTGTTTATAATATTTCACAGTATTGGGGTTTTTACTGTAATCTGATCAAATAAATGCAGCCTGTTCCTTGGAGTATAAGAGGCTTCCAAAAGTATTAAAATGTCTTACTGACCCTAAACTAGTAGTGAATTTGGTCCAAATAAAGATGTATAATCAAGAGAATATCACTGTTGTCTGTAGGTCCTGATGATGGTTGGTCTTCCTGCTTGCGGTAAAACCACATGGGCCTCTAAGCATGCAGAACTGAACCCAGAGAAGAAGTTTAACATCCTAGGCACAAACGCCATCATGGAGAAAATGAAGGTAGGATCAGCAGGTTTAAATGTGTTTTATGGTTCACATTTGAGAAAAGACGTTTGCACATTCCATCAGTATGAGTGTGAAGGTTGAATCAGCAGAGCAATAGCACAGCTGTACATAAAATGTAGCAATCCACACATATCAGAGTTCAAAAGAGGACGAATTGTTGGTGCGTGTCTCGCTGGCTCATCTGTGACCAGGACAGCAAGTCTTTGTGGTGTATTGAGAGCTACGGTATCCAGGGTAAAGTCGGCATACCTCCATGAAGGATGAACCACATCCAACAGGAGTAACTGACGACACAAGAGGAAGCTGTCTGAAAGGCATGTCCAGGTACTAACTCGGATTATATCCAATAAACATAAAACCACAGCCGCTCAACTCATTGGAGAATTAAACACGCACCTCGACTCTTCTGTTTCCACCAAAACTGTTCGTCGGGAGCTCCACAAAGTCAATATTCATGGTCGGGCTGCTATAGCCAAACCTTTGATCACTCATGCCAATGACAAATGCCGGTTTCATTGGTTCCAACAGTGCAAATCTTGGGCTGTGGACAATATGAAACATGTATTGTTCTCTGATGAGTCCATCTTCACTGTCTTTCCCACATCTGTGTGGAGAAGTCCCAAAGAAGCTTAACACCCGGACTGTTGCTGGCCAGTGGTTTGGGTTGCAATATCATAGCATTCCCCAGGCCCAATACTTGTGTTAGATGGGTGAATCATTGCCATGGACTACCGAATTATTCTGGAGGACCATGTGCACCTAATGGTTCAAACATTGTACCCTGAAGTGGGTGCCGTGTAACACAGCAAGACTGGTGACAGAGTAGTTTGATGAACATGAAAGTGAAGTTGAACATCTCCCATGGCCTGCACAGTCACCAGATCTCAATATTATTGAGCCACTTTGGGGTGTTTTTGAGGAGCAAATCAGAAAACGTTTTTTTTCACATCATGTAGTGATACTGTTCTGCATAAGGAATGGCTCAAAATCCATCTGGCCTCTGTGCAGGACTTGTATCTGTCATTCCCAGGACGAATGGAAAAGGAGAATTTTGGGAGAATTTACACTAATAAATGATTGTGGTCTAAAACCAAATGTTTCAGTTTCATTGTGCAACCGCTGCATTTGGACCTTTTATTACAAATGCACTGCTGTTTAAATTTTTGGGGTCAGTCAGATTTATTTTATTTTTTTTTTTTTGAAAGAAAGAAATAAACTTTTATTCAGAAAGGATGCATTAAATTGATCAAAAGTGATACAAAAGATTTATATTTAAAATTAAATGCAGTTTTTTTTTTTTTAACAATATTTCACAATATTACTGTTTTTACTGTTGTGTATGATCAAATAGATGCAGCCTTGGTGAGCATAAGAGACTTCTTTCAAAAACATAAAAACAAATCTTACATACCCCAAAAAAGCATGGTTCTCTTTTATGGTCTTAGGTGATGGGATTGCGTCGCCAGCGTAACTATGCCGGACGCTGGGACATCCTGATTCAACAGGCCACTCAGTGTCTGAACCGACTGATCCAGATCGCCGCCCGCAAAAAACGGAACTACATCCTGGATCAGGTACTGCAAACACCTTCCCATGATTCCCAGCGAAGACATAACTGGTAATGAGCTCTGATGTTCTTCTTCTAAAGTGTTATTTATTTATCTTTCAGGATAAAGATCTTTCATCTTTTATCTTGTCCTTCATATGATAGAGTAGAAGCAGCAGCCTTTGATAGAATGTCGTATTGAAAGGACAAACTGAAGTGTCAGAAACATCATTAACATCAAACATGCTCTTTTTAGCATTTCAATTATCTTGCATTTTCAATTACGTTGAATTGTTCTGTGAGCCTGTATCGAGGTGTTGAGAGACGAGTATTCTTAGCCTGGTGAGTCAGAAAAACACATTTTGTTGGTAATTCTAAAAGAAATATTGGTTTTAAAGAGACGTCCGTTGTGTTTGTTTCAGTAAAAAGTGAAGTGAAAAAAATAGGCTTCTTGGCTTTCTTTTAATTCTAATGTCAGAGCGTCTCTCTCGCACTGTGTGACGTGACAGAACACTAGTTGTCCAGTCCTTTTCCGTTCACACAGTGCAGGTTTTCTGAGAATGCGGTTGTGAGTCCTGAAAATGTATGGGTGTGAGTTCGGTTAAAGAATGCAGTTGTCACTCCCGGAAATAACTGAATGCAACCGTATTAACGACTCATACAGGACTGACAACCGTATTCTGCTGCTTTGTGAACGTGGCCTGAGGATCCCTAAAACACGTTTTTGTTCCTGGATCCAGGTCCTCACAGACACCCGTTCAAGGGAAAGAAAGAAAAACTACTCTTACTTCATTGCAGGGTTCCAGATTTTGTCCCAGGAAAACACATTTTTGCAGAACGCGAAAGAAACAATAATAAACAGCTTCTACTTTTTTCTTGTCACTATTGCTAGACAAATGTATACGGATCAGCCCAGAGACGAAAAATGCGTCCTTTTGAAGGGTTTCAACGCAAGGCTGTTGTAATTTGTCCCACGGACGAAGATTTAAAAGAGCGAGCGTCAAAGCAAACTGAGGAAGGGAAGGATGTGCCCGATCATGCTGTTTTAGAAATGAAAGGTAGGAACGCTGCTATGGAAAACACCAACATCAGAAAAGATACAAGATAACTTGATTAAACTTTTGCTTTTTGGTTTGTAATTAAAGTTTAAAGACAAAAGTACCACTTCATTATAGAAAACGGCTTTATCTCTCTCACCCTGGTTCTCAGGCCCTGTTTACACCTGGTATGAAGAAGCGTTTTGGTCGACTGAATCACAAATGGACAATGCTAAATACAGGTGTAAACGTGGTCTAAAACATGTTGAGCTTGTCCACTTTCAACCACTTCCAGAGGTAGTCGAAAACGCATCTGACCGGATTGCTTTCGTAGTGTAGACGCTCATGTGGTCGAATGTGTTCAAACAGCCACTAAAAGACCGTCTACTCTCCGCTACTGACCTAATGCGTAAACATTATGGGAAGCTCGCTAGCCAGACGGGATTTAAACTTTGTTGGCTGGAGATCCAAGTTTGGTTTGAAGACAGAAAACGTACCAAGCACAATGTTCTCTCACCATTCCTGATTTCTAACACACACTCACAGCGTTCGGCTGGTCTTGTGACTATTAGAGCAGAAACAAAAGCTGCTGCTCTGTGTGTTTTTCCGTCTCCTCCGGATGCGTTCATATATAAATTGTATGAGCTTATTGTATTTCGTTCATTAGATCGAAAGATCTGAAAAAGCCCAAACATTCATCCGCCCATAGACCCTCCCCTCGAAGAAATCAGGACAGAAGTGGCTGAAAGTGGACAAGAGACGGATTAAAACACCAGGTGTAAAAAGGAATGTCTCTCTCTCGTCTACTTATGATCCGATCGACCAAAACACATCTTAATACCAGGTGTAAACAGGGTTTGATTGGGTCCTTTTGAACATCCAACTCTCACCCCGCTCTGAGATGCTGCAAACCAAGCACTGTGTGCTACAGTGCAATAACATTTAAAAATGCCAATAGAATAATAATTCATACTGAATTATTATATTATATTATATTATATTATATTATATTATAATATTGTGCCAGTTCCAATAAATACACATTAGTTCCATTTTTCCAGAAGTGTTTTTGACATTGCACTTGGTTTGCAGTAGTGTTATTAATTTCCTTCATATGATTTTTATATGAATATTTGGTCAGACTTTAGATTAGGGTCCAAATCTCACTATTAACTACGATTTTTGCCTCAATAAATTCCTAATTACTGCTTATTAATAGTTAGTAAGGTAGTTGTTAAGTTTAGATTAAGGGACGTAGAACATTAATATGTGCTTTATAAGTACTAATAAACAGCCAATAAACTAGTAATATGCATGCTAATAAGCAACTAGCTAATAGAATTGAACTAAAGTGTTACAGATTGTTTTTCTTGTCATCTTGACATTTTCCCATCATCCTTATAGCAAACAGTTTTTTTTCTTTCCTGGTGTTTTGATCTGTCCCACCTTCTTTCCTCTTTCCATGGCTTTAAAGCCAACTTTGTGCTGCCAGAGGTCGGAGACTTCCTGGATGAAGTGACCTTTGTTGAGCTTCAGAGAGAAGAGGCAGAGGAGCTGGTGAAACGGTACAATGAGGAGGGCCGGAAGGCCGGGCCTCCGCCTGAGAAACGCATCGACAGCTGGGGACACCGTAGACGCGAAAGCAGCTACCAGCAGTACGACAACCACGGAGGATCGAGAGGAGACCATCGGAACAGAGGAGGAACTGCAGGGAGCTATAGGGGAGGTGAATTGACCTCATTAGGGTATCATGCTAACTTATTCAAAAATTCTGTAATTTGTGTTTTTTGTCATCTTGCTCTGTGCTTTGTCAGGTTATAACCGTGATGGTTACACTCAGAACCGCTGGGGAGGAAATTACAGAGACGGGCGAGATGGATACAGCAGCAGACATCAGTCTGAAGGAACCTACAATAATAACCGCTATGGCTCCTATAACAAGGAGGGATATAGCCAAGTGAGTGCTGTACACAGCCATGTATCTGTGACAATTTTTAGCCTTAAGGCCCTGATATACTTCAAGCTAAATCGAAGAACGAACTGGTCGTCATTATGAACAAACTCAGCCCAAAGCGAAGTTCATTTGGAGTTTGATTTGGGAGTTCGAACTTTTCAGGAAAAGTTACTCTGACTGGTGAACGTACTACCATTGGTTTGTGTCGATTACGTAATAGATTTGAGGCTCCGCCTTCTTTGATGTGGAAATCTTCTTCGGTTCATTCTGTCGAGGTCAGAGGTCCATGAGTAAAAACGTGAACGCACTGGAGAGACGCTTTGTAGTAGAAAATGAAGTTGAATTGAAAGAGACGCTTAACTCTTGAAAAATGAAGTGACCAAAATGACCAAACTGAACAACTAGTTGTTGATGTATTTTAACGTGCATCAGAAATGTTTCTCTCTTCTGTATGTGTGGTGCAAGAAATCACAGGAAAAAGCGGTATAAGCCTTGACTCAATCGTGTTGCCAGATCTTGCTAGATAAAAACAGCGAACAAGAACAAGTCCGCAATAAATCCAAATGCTGAAAATAATACCAAAATATTGTGACCATAGACTGTAAAAAGATGCACCTTCACCTTACATGAAAATCCACTTCCTTCCACTGTAGAAAAATGAAGCCAAAATATCCCAGTAACAGTCAAAGCCGATTACGTCAAGTCTGCGCAGTCGTGATCCAGAGGTGGAGCCACATTATCAAGGTCCCGCCCCCACACGCCCGCAGATTCGATCGCAAGCACAGCTGTCAATCATGACGTGACACCCTTTTTTTTTATAGCTACAAATAACTAATACCAGACTTATTGGGAAAACGAACACTTGAATATATGTCTGCGTGATGAGAACTACCTAACAGAAACCCTCTTTTGAAAAAAAAAAAAAAAAATTTGAAGTGTAATTTGATTCTTTTTTTTTTTGTTTGGCCCACGTCCCATTAGATTACATGGAGAGGGCGGGGTTTGTGACCTATACTGCAGCCAGCCACTTGGGGGCGATCGAAATGCTTTTGCTTCACTTTTCGGGACTTGTGCGGCATACTTGATCATTCACAACCCGCACCTGCTCACTTTAATAACCCGTAAATTTGATCACTTTATGAGCCAAGCTTAAAGTGGTCATGAATTGAGAAATCAGCTTTCCCTTGAGCTTTTGATATATAAAAAGTCATGGTAATATAAGAATATCCTGTAAGTTTCAGAGCTGAAAGCTTCCTTGTTAGTCAAAGAAAAGCTTTTATTGACAGCTGCCTCAGCAAACGAGAGATCTCAGAATGTGCCAGGCTGTGACGTCAGAGTGTGGTGAAACACCGCCTCAACAGAAGTACACCTGATTCTGTAGCCCCGCCCACCGACTCGTGCCTGACATGATAAATAACATAGGCCTACCTGGAGCTAAACCGGATCGAACTTCCAAGCAATAAACATGCCGCATAAGCTTCATTCAGATTCCAATATTATGAATGCATGGATGAACTTTATTTTTAAAGAATATCCAGCTCACGTGGGGAAGACATTGCGCGTTTGTTCATTCATTTCACCATGGATTCGTTTGTAAACAAGAGACTGGGTTTGCAGACAGAATGAGATTACATGAATAAATGAAGCAACACACTTGTGTGAGTAAAAAGATGTTTTTTTTTATATGTGATAGTATTGCATTGTTACAGATCGTCTGATATCTATTGATTATGTGTACGTGTCTAATTGAACATAACTAGCACACTGTCACAGTGCTGGAGAATCCTTTATTTGAGGTGTTGTCAATGGTGTTAATCAGACTCGGACATGTAGCCTATGGGCCAGGGCTCGCAAAGCCCAACGTCCCGGGGCTGTGTTTTTTCCTGACGGGCTACCAAGTGTGTTGTTCACTCTCTGTTGACTTGATATTTGAAGGAAAAATGCAATCGCGGAAGTTTTGATCATACTTTGATTTGTCTGACTCTGCAGTGAGGCTTGTGTGTGTGTGTTAGTTGATGCACGGTTCGCGGTTATATCCACCGATCGGGCGGGCCAAGTAATAAAAAAAAAAACCATTCCAATTAATTGCGGGTGGATGAGAGATAAATCATTGTGTTTGTTTGATAAAGACATTTTGCGAGCTGGGCGAATCATTCCGGTTGCCGTTTCCCACGTGCTTTCAAAACAATCCCTCAGGTGTACTCACGGGGGAGCCGAAGCTCATTAAATATGCAAAGCTTATCCAATCGTAGCAGTGGGCGTTTACTTCCAAGTCTTCAGTGCGGCACGCCCATAAAAACCGAGCGTTTCATGAGAGAGAGGCTCAAAACCAGGATAGAAAATAGCCTATTACTTATTCATTATGATGTTTTTGAATGTAAAAACCATGCGAACGTCATAAGTTGACCTCAGACAACAGTATAAAAAAATTTAAAAAGCCAGTTCATGACACCTTTAAACAACAAGCCCAAATACGCTTATAATAAGTGGACATGGCAACACTGCAAGAGCGCGCTCTATGAAGCAGCCTTTCCAAGCATAAGCAAAACACGACGTCTCCAACTGTGCTTTAGTTCAAATTGCTGAACATAATGAGTCTTTTGTCAATGTAATATTTCTTTGGTCAGAATAGTAGATACCAAACGCGCGAGACGCCAGAATGTTTCTCGTGTTCTGTACACATATGGACCGATAATTTATTGGACTCCCACAATTGTCACTCCTGAAACTTTACAGTGAGTACGTGGCCATTAATAACATGACGTGAATGTACTAGAGCTGAACTGCAGAGCTCATGCAAACATATCCACATCGCTATGATCAGATGCTTTCTTAACTGCTGTTTTCTCACCGCTGTCATTTTTGTTGTGTGTATTTTATTGTTGAAAGGATAGCGCGCAGCACATATTCATCTAAACGCATGAATACATGTTTTACATGTGCACTAACAGTGTATCGCTGGTCACATATTTCGAACTACTTTTTACCCCCAAACGAAGAACGAAAATTAACTTCGCTGGGAGTATATCTGGGCCTTTATGAGATGTATGTGTGTGTTTATTTTTTTGTTGTTTTTGCTTGATTTATCTTACTTTCTTTTTTTTTCAACATTTTTTAGAGCTATCATCAGGGTTATAATCAAGGCTACAACCAGGGCAACTATAGCCAAGGAAACTACAACCAAGGCTACAGCTATGGCAACTACAGCCAATATCCAGGTTATGGACAAGGTTACCAGGACAGTCAAGGATCTGGACAATCGTATAACCAGCAAAACTACAATCAACAGTATCAACAGGTGAGTTACAGGGAATGTTCTGTGATTTAAAACAGCTTCAGCTGTGTGAAAGCATTTGTGGCAGCTGCTGTTGACCACAGAAAATCATTATGAGTTGTTCGCAAATTACACTTTTGTAAGCTTCTAATCTGCTGCTCTTGGTAAAATCTTTCAAAATAGGAATATCTCTGTGCAAAAGGGTTAATATTTTGGATCTAAAATGTTCGTATCAATTTCATAGGATTTTATTACTGCAAATAATAATTACTAAAGCATATGGCAGGTTGTTAGCACTTCACCCGAATGCTGATTTTGGACATTTTTGGACAGTGTCCAACAAAAGAAATCATTACTAGCCTCAATATTACCTAACTTAATATTAATATTAGTGCTGTCAAATCGATTAATCACAAAGTTTGTATGTTATTTAAACGATTTGACAGCACTAATTAATATTAGTTCAACCAAAATATTTCCCCGTTGTGTTCCTTTTGCCAAGAGGAAGAATCTTTCTTTCCCTATTTTATTTTTGATCTCACACTAATTTTTGGATTCAAATTTCAATATCTTTAGTTTTTTGTGTTTTACTAGATTATTACATTTGTCACTTTTTCCCCACTATAGAAATACTGAGTTAGATGTTTCATCTTTATGTGTATGATAATGTGGTAAATATCACATTCACAAAGCAAGATATCTTAAATTCACATATAATTGTAAAGTACTTGCCTTGAACTTATGTTAACTATTAGCATCACTTAAAAAACCATCAAATAAAAAAAAGCTTTAAAAATCACCCAGATTATTGAACAATGTTTTAACAAATTGTAACTTTTTTCCCCTTTCTGATTCTCTGCAGTGTTGTATTTTTGTTGGAGTTTTAAAAAAAGCTTGAGATTAATGTTACGGAATCGATTACCAAGCTTGTCTGTTGTAGCAAATCTTTTAACTCATTTCATTCAGTGCAAACACTAGTCTGCTTGATTTAGGGTACGTTTACACGACAACAATGTACTAAAAATGGAAAGGTTCTTCCTTTTGAGTTTTTCACGTATAGATGACAATGTTGTCAAAACGATCTCAGTCCACACGCGA
Source organism: Coreius guichenoti (assembly GCA_039654105.1). Taxonomy (NCBI): domain Eukaryota; kingdom Metazoa; phylum Chordata; class Actinopteri; order Cypriniformes; family Gobionidae; genus Coreius; species Coreius guichenoti. The sequence goes on along the minus strand of CM077181.1, from coordinate 3,433,153 downwards.
AAACGACTAAAAACGTTGCATTACGCTGCCAGGCCAGTAGATGGCGATGTCACTATGTAAAGAAACGCTACGCGCCTATAGACTGAACACCTAATACACATGCGCATGACGTCACCGTTTTCACAAACGTGAAAATGTGCATTTGTGAAAACGGTGACGTCATGCGCATTTTTGTAGTTTACATGGAGGCGATAATAGTATCGTTTTCAAAAACGTGCACTTTGAAACACGCTTTCAAAAGTTTACATTTTCAAGCCCCCAAAACACCATTGTTGTGTAAGTTAACGGCCAAAACACATAAAAAGTTTGCCTTTTTTAGTTAAAAATGGTGTAAACAGTCCCTTAGATTGAAAGTGCAGTACTTTTAAAAGCATTTGAATGCATTTTTTGAGCGTTTCAAATCGTCTGCATGCCACAGAGTTGATTTATTTTAAATATTTCTTGAATATGTTGTATAATCATCTTAGGTCTTCTTATTACATTTAAACACTTTTGTCATTATTAGATCAGATGATTGAAATCTAAAACAATAGGTGCATTCACTCCATGTCGTAATTCCGAGATTTTAACTTGTAAAAGCTTCACGTCCCCGTAGAGCTCGTAATTATAACTTGTAAGATGGGAATGTACCACCTGACCACTGCAGATTCATTTCAACGTTGATAGTGTTGCCATAGAAAGGCATAATTCCCAGTCCGAGGACATGAACGACTCCTAAGTTCCTAAAGATTGTTGTAAAGTTGTCATGTTATTGAAGCATGATGTTTTTCTCCAGTATGCGCAGCAGTGGCAGCAGTATTATCAGAATCAGAGCCAGTGGAACCAGTACTACAGTCAATATGGGAACTACTCCGGACAACAGGGCTCACAGTGAACAGGAACCACGCTCTGACATCATCACACACGTAATCATACACACCATGCCACGCTTCTCTTATTAAAACACGTCCTTCCACATCCTTAAATTTTCTCTTTCATACATCTTGTTAAACCATTTACACATTTTTTTCCCCCAAGACTGTTATGTCAATGATTATTTTGAACTAAATGACTGATATGATCACACTAGATACAATCAAACCCCTGAGGTTGAAATAAAAGACTGATTTGTAGTATATGTGAAAGATATTATTATTATTGGAAGGTGCTTCATGTTGTAGTACCACAAGCAGCCTGCAGGTGTAGAAACTGTGAGATGCTGCTTCAACACTGAACAAACAAGTTTGGATTTGCCTAAATTCCATTTAATTTGGAATGTAGATGCTTTTCATATAACTACTCTGTCTTAATTTAACACGAGATGTGACAGTAAAAATGTTTTTGTTTAAATTGTAGTTGTTCAATGTTTTAGATACTCATTGGCATTGCAGATGAGAAGATGAAGAATTTTGTGTTGATAACTTCTCTTCTTGATAATATATAATGCAAGACAATTTTAAGTGTTCATGACTAGCTTGGCTGAGAAAGTACCGCATTTATTTCTGAACTGTTTAGTGTTCTTTGTGGACGTTATTTGTTCTGTCCTGTCCAATCCATTTTTGCTTTGAGAATTAAATGATATAAAACCACCGTGGCTCTGCTGATGGTTTACATGAAGCACAAAAGTGTTGATCCAGCCGGACGTGTCACAACATGCGTACATTCGTATGGGACAAAAAAAAAAACATCTTGATCATTTTTCTCATTTTTATTCCAATCACATCAGACAGTGCTTTATTATGGAAAATACTCAAGATTTATCATTCCTCAATAAATAAAAATCTATAGCCTAAATTCAAGATTTAGTAAAACAGACATTCAAGTTGGAGAGAATCTAACAGAAAACATGTTAGAAAAACAATCAAAATAGGTCCACAGTGTTCGCTCGAATTGACCCTTAATGTCATCCATTAATGCACCGGATGGACGCGAGCACTAATGAAGCAGATTTTGAATCGGGACAGGACTATTGTCTGACATAAACAGTGATATAATACCCTTTGTCTCCTTCTCAATGAATTGTTCATTACATAAGACACAGTGATGCATTATGGGTGTTATATCAGCACCGAAAGCACGTCCCTAAACAGAGGAGGTACATTCTTCCCGTTCAAGTCCGATACAGTTGGTCATTTTCCATCAGTGTGAATATTAAGGCAATACATGTTTGTACTCAATCGAACGATTCTTGCAGAAAGCACCCCGCTCTTCGTGGCGAAAGGCAAGAAAGTCCGTCGGTCTCGTGCAAAGACGAGTGGTAGTGAGGTTGATGTAGCGGTCCACTTTTGAGTGCTCGTGGAGATGCGAGGTCCGTTGATCTGGTCCCTCGCTGGCAGTTGACGCTGGTGCATAGAGAATTCTTACCGTACGGATCCACTGACAGGGTTTCATATAGCCCTGAGGAAGCGGACCATCTGTAATTCCTTAAATAAAATCCCTTCCGGGTAGAATTTCATCACATTTAATGAACGTCATGAACAATCTGTTGAAGACAATAGAACAAGACAGTTGGCGAGGAAAGATGAGGACATGTTCTTCAGTGTGTTCTGTCCAGTGTATTTAACAGTTCCACCACACACAAACAAACGGCCATTTGCCCAGACTACTTCAGTCTGGTTCCTTTCGTTTATCTTTGTTCAGCTTCAGTTCATCCATTTTCTCCTGTAGGAGAGAACTAGGGGCAGATGAACCTCGCACCCTTGCTGGTAGAGTGGCACTCTGGGATGATAAGGCAGGTAACGTTAGTCTCAAGATGTGTATGTTACCCAGTCTCGCTCACTAACTTAGCTTTCTATGCTATCTATTTTGAAAACATCCACTATGCTCGCTGTGAGGAATGCAAGAAACATTGTGTGCGTCATGGCAATACCTTTTCAAGGGGGGGATGCTGTTTCTGGGAATGAAGACGATCTTTCCGTTTGGCCACAGGCGTCCAAACTCCTGGGTCTGTCTGAGTGGACCTGTCGGATAGTGTGGCCACCTCAGCGTCGCTGTCTGATGAAGTTTGGCCCTTGGAGCTTTCAGATCTGTTTCCATTAGGAAAGACAAATGCTTCCTCTTCAGAACCTGATTGAAAGGCCGGAAAACAGAGCCAATAAATCATCTGGATTTGAAAATGTTTTATTGCTTTATATGATGAACAGATTGAATTTAGGCTTTTATTCACATATAAACACTGATCAGCAAACATAAACAGAAGCTCAACCGAACCTGCGTGATGCGCGAGAATAAACCTCATTGGTTCTCGCTGAAGCTCAAACGTGCCGCGTAACAGGAGAATGAACCTCAATGGTTCTCGCTGAAGCTCAAACGTGCTGCGTAACACAAGAATAAATCTCATTGGTTCTTGCTGAAGCTCAAACGTGCTGCGTAACACGAGAATAAATCTCATTGGTTCTTTATGAAGCTCAAACGTGCTGCGTAACACGAGAATAAACCTCATTGGTTCTCGCTGAAGCTCAAACGTGCTGCGTAACATGAGAATGAACCTCATTGGTTCTTGCTGAAGCTCAAACGTGCTGCGTAACACGAGAATGAACCTCATTGGTTCTTGCAGAAGCTCAAACGTGCTGCGTAACAAGAATAAATCTCATTGGTTCTTGCTGAAGCTCAAACGTGCTGCGTAACACGAGAATAAACCTCAATGGTTCTCGCTGAAGCTCAAACGTGCTGCGTAACACAAGAATAAATCTCATTGGTTCTTGCTGAAGCTCAAACGTGCTGCGTAACACGAGAATAAATCTCATTGGTTCTTTATGAAGCTCAAACGTGCTGCGTAACACGAGAATAAACCTCATTGGTTCTCGCTGAAGCTCAAACATGCTGCGTAACACGAGAATAAACCTCATTGGTTCTCGCTGAAGCTCAAACATGCTGCGTAACACGAGAATGAACCTCATTGGTTCTCGCTGAAGCTCAAACGTGCTGCGTAACACAAGAATAAATCTCATTGGTTCTTGCTGAAGCTCAAACGTGCTGCGTAACACGAGAATAAATCTCATTGGTTCTTTATGAAGCTCAAACGTGCTGCGTAACACGAGAATAAACCTCATTGGTTCTCGCTGAAGCTCAAACGTGCTGCGTAACATGAGAATGAACCTCATTGGTTCTTGCTGAAGCTCAAACGTGCTGCGTAACACGAGAATGAACCTCATTGGTTCTTGCAGAAGCTCAAACGTGCTGCGTAACAAGAATAAATCTCATTGGTTCTTGCTGAAGCTCAAACGTGCTGCGTAACACGAGAATAAACCTCAATGGTTCTCGCTGAAGCTCAAACGTGCTGCGTAACACAAGAATAAATCTCATTGGTTCTTGCTGAAGCTCAAACGTGCTGCGTAACACGAGAATAAATCTCATTGGTTCTTTATGAAGCTCAAACGTGCTGCGTAACACGAGAATAAACCTCATTGGTTCTCGCTGAAGCTCAAACATGCTGCGTAACACGAGAATAAACCTCATTGGTTCTCGCTGAAGCTCAAACATGCTGCGTAACACGAGAATGAACCTCATTGGTTCTCGCTGAAGCTCAAACGTGCTGCGTAACATGAGAATGAACCTCATTGGTTCTTGCAGAAGCTCAAACATGCTGCGTAACACGAGAATGAACCTCATTGGTTCTCGCTGAAGCTCAAACGTGCTGCGTAACACGAGAATGAACCTCATTGGTTCTCGCTGAAGCTCAAACATGCTGCGTAACACGAGAATGAACCTCATTGGTTCTCGCTGAAGCTCAAACATGCTGCGTAACACGAGAATGAACCTCATTGGTTCTTGCTGAAGCTCAAACGTGCCGCGTAACACGAGAATGAACCTCATTGGTTCTTGAGGAAGCTTAAACGTGCTGCGTAACACGAGAATGAACCTCATTGGTTCTCACACGTCAAGTGAACATGCTTGAGCTTCCGTTTACCAAAACTGACGTGTGAGCTGATGAATGTTTATGTGAATAAAAGCCTAAATTCAATCTGTTGATTATATAAAGTGATCGAGTCTCTTCAGAAAATTTGGACTAAACCGCTCAATTAATACGGATTAGTTTTATGATCTCTTTATGAACGTTTTGAAGCGTCAAAGTAGTAGTTGTGTAGCTGTTAGTGGAGGGACAGAAAGCTCTCAGATTTCATTAAAAATATCTTCATTTGTGTTCTGAAGGTGAAAGAAAGTCTTACGGGTTTCGAACAACATGACGGTGAGTAATTAATGAACTATCCCTTTCATCCATTAGCTCTGACGCTATCTGTATGCCAGTATACTCATAAGTTGACATGAATTCACTTTTAGCAGATATACAAATTTCAATTTCAGTCTTGCTGTTCCAGGAAAACATATCAAGAATATGTTGATGACTCATCCTGCACTACACAAATGTCTAATCAAACAGTTTCTAGAGTTCTAATACCCCTAATACTATTTCCAACTGACCGCAAGCAGCAAATTACAGTTCATGTCTATGCCTTTCGTTTTATGGAAACTAGTGTTTAGTGCATTTTGAATGTGAAATGAACGGCTAACTGAAAGTTGGTTAGGAGAACTGTGTGATGACTGTTGAAAAAGTGACCCAAGTATTATGATGTACATGTAAGTGAAACGGATTATCAAAAAAGAAAAAAATAGGGCAGGTCTATCGGTTGTTAATTGGATGGAGGCAGATATGAATGCGAACTTGAGGTCGAATTTAAGAAAGGGGCGGGGTTTAAGCAGACTAAATGATGTCCGACATACGTCACCATAGAGCAGTCTGTTATTTCACCAAAAGATTAAGACATTTAAAAATAAAACGTACGCATGGATGAATCACTCACTCACAATAACATTAATACGATGCATTCAGAATTTCCATTTCATGTTGACTTAAAAAAATAAATGTCCCACGGTACTTCCTGTTTAAATCGGAAATACATTATTATGGGGGCAGAAACAGTCTAATTTTGGAATAGCATAGTGCTGTTACTATTTCTGCCATGTCTTTATATGCTTAAAATACCCATTAAATAGTTTCATGAATGGTAGCATACTATTATACTTATGAAATAGTAAGAGAAGTATGCTAGTATGGGTTCATCAAGCCATTTCAAAGGATTTTTAAACATACATTAGCTTAATACAAGTCGCTCTGGAATACTTGATTCTGATTGGTCAACTGTGCTAACACGCAGTTAAATATTTTTTTTAGTAATGACTGTTAAAACATATTAACACATAATATAATTAACATATAAATGTTCCTGCAACCGATTTCCCAACTCGATCTAATGAGAAAACGGTAACACTTTAGGGTCCAATTCTCACTATGAACTAGTTGCTTATTAGCATGCATATTACTAGGATATTGGCCGTTTATTAGTACTTATAAAGCACATATTAATGCTTTATTCTGCATGACCATATTCTACATCCCTTAATCCTACCCAATACTTAAACTGAACTACCTTACTAACTACAAACCCGATTCCAAAAAAGTTGGGACAATTGTGAATAAAAAAGGAATGCAATAATTTACAAATCTCATAAACTTATATTTTATTCACAATAGAATATAGATAACATATCAAATGTTGAAAGTGAGACATTTTGAAATGTCATGCCAAATATTGGCTCATTTTGGATTTCATGAGCGCTACACATTCCAAAAAAGTTGGGACAGGTAGCAATAAGAGGCCGGAAAAGTTAAATGTACATACACTCACCTAAAGGATTATTAGGAACACCTGTTCAATTTCTCATTAATGCAATTATCTAATCAACCAATCACATGGCAGTTGCTTCAATGCATTTAGGGGTGTGGTCCTGGTCAAGACAATCTCCTGAACTCCAAACTGAATGTCAGAATGGGAAAGAAAGGTGATTTAAGCAATTTTGAGCGTGGCATGGTTGTTGGTGCCAGACGGGCCGGCCTGAGTATTTCACAATCTGCTCAGTTACTGGGATTTTCACGCACAACCATTTCTAGAGTTTACAAAGAATGGTGTGAAAAGGGAAAAACATCCAGTATGCGGCAGTCCTGTGGGCGAAAATGCCTTGTTGATGCTAGAGGTCAGAGGAGAATGGGCCGTCTGATTCAAGCTGATAGAAGAGCAACTTTGACTGAAATAACCACTCGTTACAACCGAGGTATGCAGCAAAGCATTTGTGAAGCCACAACACGCACAACCTTGAGGCGGATGGGCTACAACAGCAGAAGACCCCACCGGGTACCACTCATCTCCACTACAAATAGGAAAAAGAGGCTACAATTTGCACAAGCTCACCAAAATTGGACAGTTGAAGAATGGAAAAATGTTGCCTGGTCTGATGTGTCTCGATTTCTGTTAAGACATTCAGATGGTAGAGTCAGAATTTGGCGTAAACAGAATGAGAACATGGATCCATCATGCCTTGTTACCACTGTGCAGGCTGGTGGTGGTGGTGTAATGGTGTGGGGGATGTTTTCTTGGCACACTTTAGGTCCCTTAGTGCCAATTGGGCATCGTTTAAATGCCACAGCCTACCTGAGCATTGTTTCTGACCATGTCCATCCCTTTATGACCACCATGTACCCATCCTCTGATGGCTACTTCCAGCAGGATAATGCACCATGTCACAAAGCTCGAATCATTTCAAATTGGTTTCTTGAACATGACAATGAGTTCACTGTACTAAAATGGCCCCCACAGTCACCAGATCTCAACCCAATAGAGCATCTTTGGGATGTGGTGGAACGGGAGCTTCGTGCCCTGGATGTGCATCCCACAAATCTCCATTAACTGCAAGATGCTATCCTATCAATATGGGCCAACATTTCTAAAGAATGCTTTCAGCACCTTGTTGAATCAATGCCACGTAGAATTAAGGCAGTTCTGAAGGTGAAAGGGGGTCAAACACAGTATTAGTATGGTGTTCCTAATAATCCTTTAGGTGAGTGTATAAGGAACAGCTGGAGGACCAATTTGCAACTTATTAGGTCAATTGGCAACATGATTGGGTATAAAAAGAGCCTCTAAGAGTGGCAGTGTCTCTCAGAAGTCAAGATGGGCAGAGGATCACCAATTCCCCCAATGCTGCGGCGAAAAATAGTGGAGCAATATCAGAAAGGAGTTTCTCAGAGAAAAATTGCAAAGAGTTTGAAGTTATCATCATCTACAGTGCATAATATCATCCAAAGATTCAGAGAATCTGGAACAATCTCTGTGCGTAAGGGTCAAGGCCGGAAAACCATACTGGATGCCCGTGATCTTCGGGCCCTTAGACGGCACTGCATCACATACAGGAATGCTACTGTAATGGAAATCACAACATGGGCTCAGGAATACTTCCAGAAAACATTGTCGGTGAACACAATCCACCGTGCCATTCGCCGTTGTCGGCTAAAACTCTATAGATCAAAAAAGAAGCCATATCTAAACATGATCCAGAAGCGCAGGCGTTTTCTCTGGGCCAAGGCTCATTTAAAATGGACTGTGGCAAAGTGGAAAACTGTTCTGTGGTCAGACGAATCAAAATTTGAAGTTCTTTTTGGAAAACTGGGACGCCATGTCATCCGGACTAAAGAGGACAAGGACAACCCAAGTTGTTATCAGCGCTCAGTTCAGAAGCCTGCATCTCTGATGGTATGGGGTTGCATGAGTGCGTGTGGCATGGGCAGCTTACACATCTGGAAAGGCACCATCAATGCTGAAAGGTATATCCAAGTTCTAGAACAACATATGCTCCCATCCAGACGTCGTCTCTTTCAGGGAAGACCTTGCATTTTCCAACATGACAATGCCAGACCACATACTGCATCAATTACAACATCATGGCTGCGTAGAAGAAGGATCCGGGTACTGAAATGGCCAGCCTGCAGTCCAGATCTTTCACCCATAGAGAACATTTGGTGCATCATAAAGAGGAAGATGCGACAAAGAAGACCTAAGACAGTTGAGCAACTAGATGCCTGTATTAGACAAGAATGTGACAACATTCCTATTCCTAAACTTGAGCAACTTGTCTCCTCAGTCCCCAGACGTTTGCAGACTGTTATAAAAAGAAGAGGGGATGCCACACAGTGGTAAACATGGCCTTGTCCCAACTTTTTTGAGATGTGTTGATGCCATGAAATTTAAAATCAACTTATTTTTCCCTTAAAATGATACATTTTCTCAGTTTAAACATTTGATATGTCATCTATGTTGTATTCTGAATAAAATATTGAAATTTGAAACTTCCACATCATTGCATTCTGTTTTTATTCACAATTTGTACAGTGTCCCAACCTTTTTGGAATCGGGTTTGTATTAATAACTAAGCAGTAATTAGAGTTTATTGCAGAAAAGTCGTAGTTAATAGTGAGAATTGGACCCTAAACTAAAGTGTAACCAAGAAAACCTAACTATTTTACAAGGTTGCGTTTTCATATAATTTGTACGATGAGATTTGTATGAATATGTAAAATATTTTACAACAAAGCAAGCATGGTCCACCCTTAAACCTATCTGAGTGTGGCGTAAACAGAGTATACAAAATCGACACAATGTAAAATAGTTACGAACTGCAATGAGAGTGTGTTGGTGGAATCTCTTAGCTATGCTAGTTTCATGATCACACTAAAATAATTCTCAAATCAGTACTTCATATGATAAATTTGCATTTAAATAGCATAGTGTAGAATCAAAATATCATTGCAAAATAAACCTCTTCAGGATACTACAAAGTCCCTCTATAACATGATCACCCTGTTGGGGGTTATTTTGCGATATTGACTGTATGCCTTCCTTACTGTATATGATATCATGATTGGCATAAGAAAACTCACTCCAGCTGTTGCCCTTAGTGTGGTGGCCTGATATGGGCCCTGGGGTGGAGGGACAAGAGCTACTGGTCACCTGGAACCTCTTCATACACTCCATTCCCACCACATCCTTACAGTGCTTATGGCAGTTTACTCCACAGTCTGAAAGAGACAGGGGGCAGCAGGGTTAAAACGGTGCTGATGTGCCATTTATATAGGAAACTGGTTGATTAGTATGTTCTAACCTTTGCAGTGGTAGCCTTGCTTTATGACTCCCCATAACTATTGGAAAATAGAGGGAAAAAAAGTCAGATAAAGTGCCAGTCAGAACTGCACAAATGCATCGGTCGTCAGTTAAAACACTCACAAATCCTCCGCAGGAGTCACAGAATGTGGGTCTTTTGTATGTGGTCTCGTGGAAGTTGTGAAGGTTGTGGAGGTTGAAGCCGAGCTTAGCACACACTGACATCCCACGCATGAAATATGAAGTGATTTCCTCTCTGCTGATCTCTCCTTCTCTGAAAAATAAAGGACAGAGCAGGATGAGGCCTGATTTGATTCATTTAATGAATTGCACACATAAGGTTTCAAGTTTATGCTCACCAAGGCTGCATTTATTTGATAAAAAATACAGTAATATTGTGAAATATAAGAGTTTAAAATAACTGTTTTCTATTTGAATATATTTTAAAATGTAATTTATTCCTGTGATCAAAGCTGAATTTTCAGCATCATTCCTCCAGTCTTCAGTGTCACATGATCCTTCAGAAATCATTCCGATATAATGATTTATTATCAATGTTGGAAACAGTAAATATGATGATTTGATGCTCAAGAAACATTTCTTTGTTTGATCAACGTTGATCCAACATGACTTCGATGAGCAAAAACATATTGGATCAATATCAGAAATCAACATTGTTTTGATGTTGCGAGAGCTCGATTGTGTGATGATTATATTAGATGTCATTGGGTATGTATGTTAGCAGCCTTCTAGATAACAGTGTTGGGGGTAACGCATTACAAGCAAAGCAAGTTACGTAATCAGATTACTTATTTCAAGTAACTAGTAAAGTAACGCATTATTTTAAATTTACAACAAAATATATGAGTTTCTTTTTCAAATGTGTAACGTGAGTTACTTTTTCCCATGTATTGACTGACAGTTCTCCTGTCCTCATGTTGAGAGAAATCAGGAGTAAGTGCAGAGGCGTTGTGTGTGAACATGATGATTATTGTAGATCTAGACTAAATGTGAACATGGGTTTACTGATCTCACTTGCACAAAAACAGATTCAGTATTCCTCAAAAGGAATAAAAACAGTGAAATGAAAAATCAAAATATAATGCAAACCTCCAATACTTAAATGTTAAATTACACAAATAGACTTTATGTATTTAATCTCACTTTATTAACCAATGTCTTTGCTGCTGACCTTCGATTATCCAATTCAACCATACTAATAAGCAAAAATCACATTTGTGTTTTATTTTAATTTTAATTTTTATTCCTGAAGTAAGAGTGTTGAACTTTCTTTTTCTTCTTCAATCCAGAATGGCAGCACAGCTGAAATGTTTGTTTGAGCTGCACCCTCTACTGTACAGACGTGAATTTGCTTTTCCTTCAGCCTGAGGCTTATTCAATTCACTTTTGGTGTGAAAGGGCCTTTAGGCATTTGCCAAAAATATATATATATTTTTTTTTGTTAAAAAACAAACAAGCAAGCCCAGCCCAGGTCAGAAACAGTAACTATATAATTAGTTACTTTTTGGGGAGTAACGCAATATTGTAACACATTACTTTTAAAAGTAACGTAGATTGTGTAACGAGAGATGCACTTTGTCTGCACATGATGCACATTATCTAGAGATGTTTGGACAGACTGTGTATATTTATGTCCTTACAAGCAAGTCTTGTTGCACTTGTGGCAATGAGCATTGTCTGCATCAACCCTAGTGAAGTGTAACCACACTTTCGAATCTTTTGTTCTCTCAGCCATCGTCACTAAATTAAGCAGGGGTTTCGGGTTGTGTGTGCGCTGTAACGTGCGAGACAGACCCACTCCACATGAGAGAGAGATCTCTTTTCTGGATTGTGAAGAGCAAAAATGTATCAGTCTTAACATTATCGCAAATTAAAAATGGTGAGATAAAATCTAATATGTAACAATGTTCACACTTTAGTTTAGGGTCCAATTCTCACTATTAACTACGACTTTTGCATCAAACTCCTGATTACTGCTTATTAATAGTTAATAAGGCAGTTGTTAAGTTTAGGTATTGGGTAGGATTAAGGGATGTAGAATATGGTCATGCAGAATAAGGCATTAATATGTGCCAATATCCTAGTAATATGCATGCTAATAAGCAACTAGTTAATAGTGAGAATTGGACCCTAAACTAAAGTGTTACCGTAGCAATAATCCATCCATCATCCATCCATCATCTTCCGCTTATCCGGGGCCGGGTCGCGGGGGCAACAGTATTAGCAGAGATGCCCAGACTTCCCTCTCCTTAGTCACTTCCTCCAGCTCTTCCGGGGAATACCGAGGCGTTCCCAGGCCAGCAGGGAGGCATAATCCCTCCAGCGTGTCCTAGGTCTTCCCCGGTGGGATGTGCCCAGAACACCACCCTGGGAAGGCGTCCAGGAGGCATCCGAAACAGATGCCCGAGCCACGTCAGCTGGCTCCTCTTGATGAGGAGGAGCAACGGCTCTACTCTGAGCTTTTCCCGAGTGACCGAGCTTCTCACCCTATCTCTAAGGGAGCGCCCAGCCACCCTGCGGAGAAAGCTAATTTCAGCCGCCTGTATCCGGGATCTTGTCCTTTCAGTCATGACCCACAACTCATGACCATAGATGAGAGTAGGAACGTAGATCGACCGGTAAATTGAGAGCTTCGCCTTACAGCTCAGCTCCTTCTTCACCACGACAGACCAGTACACCAACCGCATTACTGCAGAAGCTGCACCGATCCGTCTGTCAATCTCCTGTTCCATCCTTCCCTCACTCGTGAACAAGACCCCAAGATACCTGAACTCCTCCACTTGAGGCAGGAACTCTCCACCAACCTGAAGCGGGCAAGCCACCCTTTTCCGACTGAGAACCATGGCCTCGGACTTGGAGGTGCTGATTCTCATCCCAGCCGCTTCACACATGGCTGCAAACCGTCCCAGTGCACGCTGAAGGTCCTGGTCTAAAGAGGCCAACATGACGACATCATCCGCAAAAAGCAGAGACGAAATTGTGTGGTCCCCAAACCGGACACTCTTCGGCCCCTGGCTGCGCCTAGAAATTCTGTCCATAAAAATTATGAACAGAACCGGTGACAAAGGGCAGCCCTGCCGGAGTCAAACATGCACCGGGAACAAGTCTGACTTACTGCCTGCAATGCGAACTAAGCTCCTGCTCCGGTTATACAGGGACCGAACAGCCCTAAGCAGGGGGCCCCGGACCCCATACTCCCAGAGCACCCTCCACAGGACTCCGCAAGAAACACAGTCGAATGCCTTCTCCAAATCCACAAAGCACATGTGGATTGGTTGGGCAAACTCCCATGAACCCTCCAGCACCCTGGAGAAGATATAGAGCTGGTCCAGTGTTCCACGACCGGGACGAAAACCACACTGTTCCTCCTCAATCCGAGGTTCCACTATCGGCCGAATTCTCCTCTCCAGTACCCTGGCATAGACTTTCCCAGGGAGGTTGAGAAGTGTGATCCCCCTGTAGTTGGAACACACCCTCCGGTCCCCCTTCTTGAAAAGAGGGACCACCACCCCGGTCTGCCAGTCCAGAGGTACTGTCCCCCAACTGCCACGCGATGCTGCAGAGGCGTGTCAGCCAAGACAGCCCCACAACATCCAGAGACTTGAGGTACTCAGGGCGGACCTCATCCACCCCCGGTGCCTTGCCACCGAGGAGCTTTTTAACTACCTCGGTGACTTCAGGTGACCTCCGAGCCCTTGGCCTCTGCTTCCTCAATGGAAGACGTGACGGTAGGATTGAGGAGATCCTCGAAGTATTCCTTCCACCCTCCGACGATATCCCCAGTTGAGGTCAACAGCTGCCCACCTCCACTGTAAACAGTGTTGGTAGGGCACTGCTTCCCCCTCCTGAGGCGTCGAACGGTTTGCCAGAATCTCTTCGAGGCCAACCGATAGTCTTTCTCCATGGCTTCACCAAACTCCTCCCAGGCCCGATTTTTTTTGCCTCCACAACTACCCAGGCTGCAGTCCGCTGCCTCAGGAGTCCCACAAGCCAACCAGGCCCGATAGGACTCCTTCTTCAGCTTGACGGCATCCCTTACTTCCGGTGTCCACCACTGGGTTCGGGGATTGCTGCCTCAACAGGCACCGGAGACCTTACGGCCACAGCTCTGAGCGGCCGCGTCGACAATGGAGGTGGAGAACATGGTCCACTCGGACTCAATATCTCCAGACTCCCTTGGGATACAGTCGAAGCTCTGCCGGAGGTGGGAGTTGAAGATCTCTCTGACAGGGAACTCGGCCAAACGTTCCCAACAGACCCTCACAGTACGTTTGGGTCTGCCGAGTCTGTCCAGCTTCCTCCCCCGCCATCGGATTTAACTCACCACCAGGTGGTGATCTGTTGACAGCTCCGCCCCTCTCTTCACCCGAGTGTCCAAGACACACAAGACACATCATTGATCTCCGGTCTAGGGCGTCCAGCACCCCTCCCAGAGACCCCAAGAGGGCCGGGTACTCTGCACTGATGTTTAGCCCGTAGGCACATACGACACTGAGAGACCTGTCCCCAACCCGAAGGCGCAGGGAAGCGACCCTCTCGTTCACCGTGCTGAACTCCAACACATGGCGGCTTAGCTGGGGGGCTATAAGCAAACCCACACCAGCCTGCCGCCTCTCACCATTGGCAACTCCAGAGTGGAAGAGAGTAGGGCTGGGTACTGACACAAATTTCACAATTCGTTTCGATTTCGATTCACAAGATTGCAATTCCATTCGATTTTGATTTCGATTCCGATTCGATTCAATATCGATTATTTTGGATATATACAGTGGGGAGAACAAGTATTTGATACACTGCCGATTTGCAGATTTGCCCACTTACAAAGCATGTAGAAGTCTGTAATTTTTATCATAGGTACTCTTCAACTGTGAGTGATGGAATCTAAAACAAAAATCCAGAAAATCACATTGTATGATTTTTAAATAATTAATTTGCATTTTATTGCATGACATAAGTATTTGATACATCAGAAAAGCAGAACTTAATATTTGGTACAGAAACCTTTGTTTGCAATTACAGAGATCATATGTTTCCTGTAGTTCTTGACCAGGTTTGCGCACACTGCAGCAGGGATTTTGGCCCACTTCTCCATACAGACCTTCTCCAGATCCTTCAGGTTTTGGGGCTGTCGCTGGGCAATACGGACTTTCAGCTCCCTCCAAAGATTTTCTATTGGGTTCAGGTCTGGAGACTGGCTAGGCCACTCCAGGACCTTGAGATGCTTCTTACGGAGCCACTCCTTAGTTGCCCTGGCTGTGTGTTTCGGGTCGTTGTCATGCTGGAAGACCCAGCCACGACCCATCTTCAATGCTCTTACTGAGGGAAGGAGGTTGTTGGCCAAGATCTTGCGATACATGGCCCCATCCATCCTCCCCTCAATATGGTGCAGTCGTCCTGTCCCCTTTGCAGAAAAGCATCCCCAAAGTATGATGTTTCCACCTCCATGCTTCACGGTTGGGATGGTGTTCTTGGGGTTGTACTCATCCTTCTTCTTCCTCCAAACATGGCGAGTGGAGTTTAGACCAAAAATCTCTATTTTTGTCTCATCAGACCACATGACCTTCTCCCATTCCTCCTCTGGATCATCCAGATGGTCATTGGCAAACTTCAGGCGGGCCTGGACATGCACTGGCTTGAGCAAGGGGACCTTGCGTGTGCTGCAGGATTTTAATCCATGACGGCGTAGTGTGTTACCAATGGTTTTCTTTGAGACTGTGGTCCCAGCTCTCTTCAGGTCATTGGCCAGGTCCTGCCATGTACTTCTGGGCTGACCCCTCACCTTCCTCATGATCATTGATGCCCCACGAGGTGAGATCTTGCATGGTGCCCCAGACCGAGGGAGACTGACTGTCATCTTGAACTTCTTCCATTTTCTAATAATTGTGCCAACAGTTGTTGCCTTCTCACCAAGCTGCTTGCCTATTGTCCTGTAGCCCATCCAGCCTTGTGCAGGTCTACAATTTTATCCCTGATGTCCTTACACAGCTCTCTGGTCTTGGCCATTGTGGAGAGGTTGGAGTCTGTTTGATTGAGTGTGTGGACAGGTGTCTTTTACACAGGTAACGAGTTCAAACAGGTGCAGTTAATACAGGTAATGAGTGGAGAACAGGAGGTCTGTGAGAGCCGGAATTCTTACTGGTTGGTAGGTGATCAAATACTTATGTCATGCAATAAAATGCAAATTAATTATTTAAAAATCATACAATGTGATTTTCTGGATTTTTGTTTTAGATTCCGTCTCTCACAGTTTAAGTGTACCTATGATCAAAAATTACAGACTTCTACATGCTTTGTAAGTAGGAAAACCTGCAAAATCGGCAGTGTATCAAATACTTGTTCTCCCCACTGTATCAGGTACAATACATGGCAAAGGAAAAAAAAATTCTTAACTAATGCTGTAAACTATGGGAGTCAGTTGTAGCCTATAGGCTACATTAGCCTAATATAATATTGAAGGTAAAAATTAACTGATTTGCATACAAACACTTAAATTACACTCGATGGGTTTTTTATAATAATAAAGTTATAATATTAACTTTACAATTACATAATCATATTTCTACTCCAATTCGTTTTTTGAAATATAAACATTAAAATGGTGGCTGTCATAAAAACTTGCCAGGTTTATTCATACATGCATTAAATATTGAAGAACATTAAAAATTATAATGAATGTGATATGGGGCATATATTTAGCAAAATGTTAATTTTTCTAGCTGACTAACGAGTTTATGGACACTGGATATGGTTTTTCTGAGGTAAATGTGACGTTATGTGACATTGTTTACAAGCTGTTTTACTGACGTCTTTCCACGGTTGAAACACTGATTGAGCGATTCCATGTGACATGATACGGATTCGGTAAGTTGTACTCTATCTTTTAACACACTTTCAGATGCTCATTCATGTTTATTTCGCGCTGTACCTGGTATTAAGGCGGAAGAGAAGATCAGTTCATGTGCGCTGCCGCTTGAGCTGAGCTGCGCCAGAGTGATCTCACGCCACAGCGCCAAAACGGTATTTATTATGTTTTTGAATTTCGTAATAAAATGGACGTAATTTGGAATCTGAGACTTTGTTTCATATCAATAGTAACAAAGCACAAAGATTATTGCGATTTATTGGATGGGAGGCGCGCTACAATGTTCCGTTCATTCAGCTGAAAACAGGATGACTAATCGATTCTTGGGATTTAAGAATCGATATCAGTTCGTAAAAATGAGAATCGATTAAAATCGAGAAATCGATATTTTTTTTACCCAGCCCTAGTAGAGAGTCCAGCCTCTCTCAAGAAGTGTGCTTCCAGAGCCCAAGCTGTGCGTGGAGGTGAGCCCAACTATCTCTAGTCGGTACCTCTCGACCTCCCGCACAAGCTCAGGCTCCTTCCCTGCCAGCGAGGTGACGTTCCACGTCCCTAAAGCCAGTTTCCGTGTCCAGAGATTGGGTCGGGCCCTCGCCTTCGACTGCCGCCCGATCCACTATGCACCGGCCCCTTACGATCCCTCCTGCAGGTGGTGAGCCCACGGGAGGATGGCCCCACGTCGCTCATTCGGGCTGAGCCCGGCCGGGCCCCATGGGAGCCCCATGCGAGCCCCAACCCCGGGCCTGGCTCCAGGGTGGGGCCCGGCTGCGCCATGCCAGGCGACGTCTCGGTCCTTGATTTGGTTTTCTTCATAATGGGCTTGTGAACTGCTCTCAGACTAAGAGCAGTTCACCGTAGCAATAATAAATAGAAAATATATTTTCTTAACTTCTCCAGTACCGAAAGAAGAACAGATAATGTCAAAGTTTATAGATAATAATTTAGCCCCTGGGCCTGTTTAATACTGGGTTTCAGTACCCATCCCTATATATATATATATATATACACTCACCTAAAGGATTATTAGGAACACCATACTAATACTGTGTTTGACCCCCTTTCGCCTTCAGAACTGCCTTAATTCTACGTGGCATTGATTCAACAAGGTGCTGAAAGCATTCTTTAGAAATGTTGGCCCATATTGATAGGATAGCATCTTGCAGTTGATGGAGATTTGTGGGATGCACATCCAGGGCACGAAGCTCCCGTTCCACCACATCCCAAAGATGCTCTATTGGGTTGAGATCTGGTTACTGTGGGGGCCATTTTAGTACAGTTGAACTCATTGTCATGTTCAAGAAACCAATTTGAAATGATTCGAGCTTTGTGACATGGTGCATTATCCTGCTGGAAGTAGCCATCAGAGGATGGGTACATGGTGGTCATAAAGGGATGGACATGGTCAGAAACAATGCTCAGGTAGGCCGTGGCATTTAAACGATGCCCAATTGGCACTAAGGGGCCTAAAGTGTGCCAAGAAAACATCCCCCACACCATTACACCACCACCACCAGCCTGCACAGTGGTAACAAGGCATGATGGATCCATGTTCTCATTCTGTTTACGCCAAATGCTGACTCTACCATCTGAATGTCTCAACAGAAATCGAGACTCATCAGACCAGGCAACATTTTTCCAGTCTTCAACTGTCCAATTTTGGTGAGCTCGTGCAAATTGTAGCCTCTTTTTCCTATTTGTAGTGGAGATGAGTGGTACCCGGTGGGGTCTTCTGCTGTTGTAGCCCATCCGCCTCAAGGTTGTGCGTGTTGTGGCTTCACAAATGCTTTGCTGCATACCTCGGTTGTAACGAGTGGTTATTTCAGTCAAAGTTGCTCTTCTATCAGCTTGAATCAGTCGGCCCATTCTCCTCTGACCTCTAGCATCAACAAGGCATTTTCGCCCACAGGACTGCCGCATACTGGATGTTTTTCCCTTTTCACACCATTCTTTGTAAACTCTAGAAATGGTTGTGCGTGAAAATCCCAGTAACTGAGCAGATTGTGAAATACTCAGACCGGCCCGTCTGGCACCAACAACCATGCCACGCTCAAAATTGCTTAAATCACCTTTCTTTCCCATTCTGACATTCAGTTTGGAGTTCAGGAGATTGTCTTGACCAGGACCACACCCCTAAATGCATTGAAGCAACTGCCATGTGATTGGTTGATTAGATAATTGCATTAATGAGAAATTGAACAGGTGTTCCTAATAATCCTTTAGGTGAGTGTGTATATATACAATATAAAATCAAGGACAAATCATAATATATTAGAATGATTTCTGAAGGATCATAAGACACTGAAGACTGGAGTAATGATGCTGAAATTTCAGCTTTATCATCATAAGAATAAATTACATTTTAAAATATATTAAAATAGAAAACCAATATTTTTTACTGTATATATTTTATTTTTTGATCAAATAATTGTAGCCGTGGTAAGCTTAAGACACTTCTTTCTAAAACATAAAAAAATCTTACAAACCCCAAACTTTGCACGAAAAAAAGTGTCAGTTTCATTTCTGTTATAAACACAACCTTTCGGGAGTTGCGTCTATCAGAGTGTAAAAGGCCTCGTCTTACCTATCGCTCTCGTGTGTGCAGAAGGAGAAGGGGAAATTTGCAGCGATCTTCTCAAAGTCCTCCAGAGAGATGTAGCCGTCCATGTTCAAATCATAGTTCTTCATGATGGACTGTAGGGGGCAACACAATCATTGTTATCTTGAATGCGAGAGACTGACATCTGAAATCGGCTTGTGACATTTGGTCTTGCATGCTATTAAGGAAGTGAGAGTGGACAGTCAGGAACCGACTGTCGCACTGTCACAGTAAGGAACTGGCCCTATAGGAGTGGGAATAAGCACATGCTTCTCACTTACATCCACCATCTGTTTAACGTGTTTGGAGATGGTGGCGGGATCCAGGCGTGGAGTCAGTCCCGATCCCCACTCTGCTACTACGGGGGGCTTCACCGGAGCTACGGGCTACAGAAAAAGTGCGGTTAGAGACCTGTCAGTTTTGTTTTGACACTCAACACCAGCTTGGATAAGATCTGCAACGTTAGAAAATGCCATACAAACGAAGCCGGTTTATTTGTAAAATGCGAATGCTGTCACAGGCAGAGGCTTTATAGGAAATAATCAAAAAAAGCTTGTACGTAACAACACCCACACTGAAAGCAGTGAAGATAACGATCGCGCGTCTTTCAGCAATGTGTCTCTTTTGTGGTTTTCTTTGAAGTGTTTGCACAAAGAGGAGTGCGCTGAGCCCTATACCCACACATCAGAACGGGATACTCCCTGTCTATAAACAGGTCACATACAAGGTCAGACAATATGAAAACACTGGCTGAAGAAATGAATATCAGCCTATTGAATGTCTAATATGTAATGCATGTCAAAGTTTGTGTATGCAGTCTTTTAGATGTTAGACAATTACATTTTCATCTGAGTGCTACTTGCTCCCAGTAATGGCAAGGTGAGGTTACCAGGGTGTTGCTATGTGGTTGATAATGTGCTCTGAGGGGTTTAAAGGGGATTGCTATGTGGTTGCTAGGGTGTTATTGCTGGTTTCTTACTGGCCCATGTCAAAAGTGCACACCTCCAATCAGAACGTTTATGATTATTGTGACCCAAAATGACTTGAAAAGTGGCTTTTTCAAAACTTGTGATGCCATTTGTGATCTTTTTGAGCTATTTTGCAATTAAAACTTGATTGCAAACTAGTGATTAGTAATTGGTGTCTATGACAGTAGTAGTACAATTACCTATGAATATTTTAATATATAAATCGCAAAAAAGCCTTTTTTTTTTCTTTTTTCATCCGGATGGATGGATGGATGGATGGATGGATGGATAGAAGATAGATAGTTTGATGGATGGATAGAAGATAGTTTGATGGATGGATAGAAGATAGATATATAGATGGATGGATAGATGGAAGATAGATGGATGGATAGAAGATAGAAGATGGATGGATGGATGGATAGAGGATAGATGGATGGATGGATGGATAGACAGATGGATAGATAGATACAGTAGATGGATAGAAGATAGATGACGGATGAATAGAAGATAGATGGATGATGGATGGATGGATAGATAGATAGCTGGATGGATGGATGATAGATAGAAGATGGATGGATGGATAGATAGATAAACTGCTCATAATAGATGTGTATTCAAATCATTGTATCTATAAATTAATACATTTTAATAAATTAATATTTAAGAGATATATAAATTAATATATAAGAATGAGAACCATGTTGTTGACGTATGTTTAGTGTTAGGGGTTTGATTGAATCCTGAACCCTAAGCATGAGCTATAATAGTTAACAAGGCAGTGTTTATTTTGAGGACCTCACCTGAATTTTGGGGTTCTTGGGTTCCTTGGCGTAGGAGAGCTCATATATCTCATCCTCCGTGTAACACAAGTCTAGCGAGAGCTGTGGACAAGGTGGGGCAGAACCGTTACACATGAGAGGACGCCTACTGTTTGCAATCCACATCTCTCAGTATCACACAAACAGCCGAGCATAACCACAAAGATGAGGGCTGCCCGGTGAGATTCTAAAAATACTCATTTAGGCTTATAAATAGATGCAGGCTCTCTGTGGAAATTAAATAAAGACATGTTTACGTGCTTCTAAAATAGGCACAATTATTCCATGTACTGGTGGGGCCTGGTCAGGTATTCTCAACCCACAGCATGCATGAGGCACAACAAACACTTCCGAGAAAAGAGGATTTCCAGTTATTGTTAACAAATCACTTTCAAACCACCATTTTCCCTGTCTCACCGTTAGCAGGTGCAGCAGGTCTTTGTTGGCCTCAAACGGTGGGGTGCAGTCATGGATGGCCAACAAGTCGCTAATGTTGCTGTATAAATGCTGCAGTTTCCCCAAGTTGATCTTATCATCCTCAAGGTAGTCTGGCAACGCCTCGTTAAGGGAGATCAGATCTTTGAGATGAACGCCCAAGATGGGCACCTTGAATCCAGTGCAATCGCTGTACACCCGCCTGTAGTTTGAATAGTTACTGTAGGATGACAGCAGCTCTGTGAGCTCACTGAGAGTCTGTCGGGAAGAGGGAAAAGAACAGGTATTGAGCCTTTCTGAGAAGTTATTTTTTTGGTAGCACTTTACAGTAAAGATCACTTTTTAACATTAGTTAAAGGTGCAGTAAGTGATTCCTGAGAAACACTGTTGATATTTGAAATCAACCCAAACAAATACACCCCTCCCTTCTTTGCTCTGCCCCCAAAATGTATGAACATGCAATGCAAGAGTGGACATGTCTTTATCATAGCTGAGGTCAAGCAAAATAATGCTTTGTGAAAAATAAAGCAGATGACGAGCGAACGACAAGGAAGAAGAAAAAATGAACAGTACCTAAGAATATATACAAGCAAGAGTTTGTTGTTAGTCACCAGCAGTTGCTCATGTATGGAGCAGAAGCAACGCAACCTCTGTGTTCGTTTTCAGGCCTTCCCGCTTAGGTCTCTCCAGCGGGAGAAAGCTTTTCTAATATTAACGCAGGTCCTAAAGCTCTTGTCTGATCATAACCAGTGATATTCCTCTGACCTTTTCTCTTTTGTAATGTCTCTTAGCCATTTCTCTTTCTACAGTCTTTCTTCAAATCTCCCTCTTGCTCACGCTCTCTCCTCCCCCATCATAAGAGGACACACCCCTACTGCTGATTGGCTCACTCTCCTCCTCCATCATGAGAGAACACGTCCCCTACTGCTGATTGGCTCACTCTCTCTCCTCCCCCATCATGAGTGGACACGCCCCCTACTGCTGATTGGCTCACTCTCTCTCCTCCCCCATCATGAGTGGACAAGTCCCCTACTGCTGATTGTCTCACTCTCCTCCTCCATCATGAGTGGACACACCCCCTACTGCTGATTGGCTCACTCTCTCTCCTCACCCATCATGAGTGGACACACCCCTTACTAATGATTGGCTCACTCTCTCTCCTCCCCCATCATGAGTGGACATGCCCCCTTACTGCTGATTGGCTCACTCTCTCTCCTCCCCCATCATGAGTGGACACACCCCCTACTGCTGATTGGCTCACGCTCTCTCCTCCCCCATCATGAGAGAACATGTCCCCTACTGCTGACTGGCTCACTCTCTCTCCTCCCCCATCATGAGTGGACACGCCCCCTACTGCTGATTGGCTCACGCTCTCTCCTCCCCCATCATGAGAGAACACGCCCCCTACTGCTGATTGGCTCACTCTCTCTCCTCCCCCATCATGAATGGACACGCCCCGTACTGCTGATTTTCTCACTCTCTCTCCTCCCCATCATGAGTGGACACGCCCTCCTTACTGCTGATTGGCTACAAGTGTGTTGTGCTGCTCAGGCCTAACCACTTTCAACAGCATTTCTCAGAAATCACTTACTGCACCTTTAATGTAATTACATAATTTATTAATTTTAGTTAATTTTAACATATACCAACACATTTCTTAACATTGCAAGCTATACAAGCATAATGTACACTAGCGATTGGATTTCAAAAGATTTTTAATGGTCTCTTATGCTGCATTTATTTAATCAAAAAATGTAGTAAAAGCAGTAATATTGTGACATACAATTTTTCTATTTTAATATATTTTAAAATGTAATTTAATTTAAGCCACAATTCAGGATTCTTTGATGAACAAAGTTAAAAAGAACAGCATTTATTTGAAATAGAAATCTTTTGTAATATAAATGTATTTACTGTCACTTTTGATTAATTTAATGCATCCTTATTATTCACTTCTTTTAAAAAAAATACTTTTAAAACCAAAATTAAAACTGCTCAATAGTATATTTCACATAAATTAACATTAAAAAATTTTTTTACAAAAAATTGCCTAACGCACATTAAATTGTTACCATTTTTTTTGTTATTATTTATTTTGATATTTCACTTTCATCAGACACCGCTTTGCCATTTCTCTCTGCCAAATTCCATTCACTTTTTGATTTTATTTTTATAAAGAGAAGGGCAAGGGCAAAACAGCAGGATTGTTACTTCAATTGTCCTTCCAAAATAGGACAACATCTAAAACATTTACGTAAGGAGCCTGAATCCTTCAGAGATGGGCCTGCAAAGAATCGGCAATCATTTTTGCACTGAATTTGGAGGGAGACCTAGATTTCTGTGGATTTGGCTCCACTAGAACTGCATACAACGGAACTAATATTAAACACTGAAAACAATGAAAATTATTGACTTCTGGTCACTTTGTTGTGGAGAATGTGAAGTGCGCTAAAGGTAGCTTTAGTATAATTGTAATTGAGTGTATTGTGTATTACTTTTCCCTACCCGAGACCTCAAGCAAATATTGTGATGCAGCTGTTTCAAACTAATCAACGATCAATGGCTTAAGATCATGCAATTAGTTAAGCCATTGTAAAAAAGAGGATGTGGCCAGCAATTCTAGTGGTCAGACTGACCTTTGTGACATCAGAGGAAAGCAGGCTGGCTGTATCTTTGAGACGGGAGATGGAACTATGACACAGACCTCCTATCACCGCCATCAGAGTATTGAAATTCTGTAGAGCTCTCAGCTTCTGCTCAAACAGGGGTACAGAAAAATGCACCATTACATTCTCTCAATGCATGGCAACACTCAGCCACTTACATCCTCTTTCCTGTAAAAAAGCACTTGAAAGCAACAGTTATGCAACAGTTCTCCCAAATCATTTCCCAATACAGGAACATTACTCTTGAATGGCACACTTATATCAGATTTCCTCACTGTCACATTTGACGCATTTGTGTGTTTTCTAGGTGTTTTCTTTGGGTTGTCTCATTCGTACATTATGTTTGTGTGGTTAAATACAGGGCAGCACACAAAGCACATATGATGTAATCGTTTCCTCTGAACCAATACATGAAATGTTCAGGCATCCTCAAAGTGAGCATATCCTGATAGATGTTCATCAATCGAGCGGTATGATGAATTTCCAGGATTTTAAATGTTGTAATCAAAAAGACGTCATTCCTTCAGTGTCATATTGTAAAATGTTTTAAGATGAGTCAGACACCTCACGGACAGATATCACAGGCAACCTAAAAAACGAATTGCCGCAGGGCCGGAGTTAAACCACATGTTTTGTCATGCTCTCTACAGTACATTTTACGTCAGTGTCTTGATGGAAAGTTACAGACACAGGCTACTCGAACATACGTATTTCAACATGTACAATTCTTTCATTTTCAGATCCACAACAGTGAATGCTCAGTGCTCACAACATTGGTTTCCAGAAGTGTTTATCCAATTCATTTTCTCCAAAGAATATTTCAAAACTTTCTTCAATAAAGAGTTCAAGGCCATAACACAAATCAACCGGTTCTGAGAAGAATCACAGGAGTACAAACTTTGATTAGAAGATTGTGTATGAATGAACTACAAATTCCATGAAGCACTGGCAATGATGTAATCAAAACAGTAATTATTGATTATATACTGATTTGACTGATATGCTGATTATTTAAAGTATTAATTGTAGGTAATTTATTGTAAGTATAGACTTATATAACTATATATATATAATTATATTTGTATATATTATATCAGGGGTTCTCAACCCTGGTCCTCGAGGGCCACTGTCCTGCAGAGTTTAGGTCCAACCTTGATCAAACTCACCTGTCTGTAGCTTTCTAGTAATCCTGAAAGGCTTACTAGAACCCTTACTGAAAGGGTTCAGGTGTGTTTGATTAGGGTTGGAGCTAAACTCTGCAGGACAGTGGCCCTCGAGGACCAGGGTTGAGAATGCCTGTATTATATATATGTATGTGTGTGTACATGTATATAGTAAATACACACGCACATATATATATACACACATATATAAACAAACTTATGTTAGAAGCGATTAATCGTGATTAATTTATTTTATTTGACAGCACTAATATATTTATGTATATATATATATATATATATATATATAAAATACTAATATATATTATATAATATATATATTAGTGCTGTCAAATCGATTAAATTTTGTTAATAATTAATATTAATAATTTAAATATATATCAAAGTTATCAGAGCTTTGTTGCCACATTATATCGCTTCCTCTCCAGGATTATGGGTAGTGTAGATCTTTATTGAGAATTTGGCAAGTGCACCTGCTTTTTTAAATATTAAGTTGAAATTACATGGATTTATATCTTCTATAGGATCGTATAGTATAGTGTAGGTGTCTTGAAGTGTTTATATTTCATTGCTAAAATTCAGTTTCTCAGGAATAAAAGAATATTACTTGTATTTCTGGAATCCTGCCATTGCGCTGGATGTGTGTGCGTTTGTATGTAATTACCTGTGCTACATGAATGAACTTGGTGAAGACCTCTGCTCGCTGCTGTGGGGTGTGTCTGTTGAGGATCATGAGCTGGACCCACTGGGAGACTCCGTTGCAGAGCATGACAGAGCGCTCGAGCGCCGGATTATCCCTCACTGAGCCATGAACCACATAACTGCGGTAGTCCAGGAACTAGTGTGACACACACAACAATAGGCACAGCTGAATCCAGATGTGCCAAGCACTCACGAATGTGATCGGCAAGACATAACGATCCTCTGATATGATCTGACATGTCCAGGTATGAGTGCGACGGGTGTGATCATGGTTACTTTATTAGTCAGCTCTTGTCTGTGCCGTCACTACAGCACTATACTGAGGTTAGACTGTCACACAAACTCAGACTGCACTAGCTTTTCCTGCAACATTTGGTCAGTTGTGAGAGATACTATCATAAGCCTTCGGGGTGACTTACTGAGACGTTGCAGAAGTTTTTGAACTCCAAGTAGCTGAGGTGTTCGGCCATCTCATCTGGTTCCATGTGGTCAAAAAGCAGCGAAACCTTCCTTTTCTTCACAGAGGGAGAGGGAGTCAGGGAAACATTCACTGGAGGATTACTGGTTTCAGACATAGTGATAGACAGACAGAAACCAAATAGATCGTCACAAATCAGACTGGTGAAGACAAGAATGTAGTCAGAAACACAGAAGTTCAGAAGCTTGTCACATAAAACCATAAACCATTTTCATTTTATTAATATTATCAGTATTTGTTAATAGTATTATGTATAATACTATTAATTATAATATATATGGGTCAATAATATGACGTGCATATTTTTGTGTCCAAGTGCGTTATTTACCTTTAAAATAATTTGACAGAATATATTATAGAATAATTTGATTCTATAAAACCTATTTACTACTAGTACATTTAAATAATACATATTATTTGATGTTTTGTTATCTTAAACCCACAAAATATCAGGTGGTGCAACTGTCCGAACAAATGAACAGACTAAGAAAACTATTTAAAATGGTGTCATGTCTTAATAATAAAAAATTAAAAACTAAATATTATGGCATCATTTTAGCCTTTCATATAAACAAATGTTATAAATATCAGTAGTTTTAAAGCTGTTGAGATAATTGAAAATCTTTTGTCCAGCAATTTGTGCAGTATATTCTCAAATGTCCGGGTGGCACAACTGCAAACATGGCTCTTTTATTATGAATTGACATGGTAATAACAGTAAGGTTTGTAGATCTCTCTCAAATACTGCTAAAACTGCTAATTTCAAGTATGGGTAGGTTGGTGCACTTTCCATGTCAGGTGGTATAACTCCAGTACATATAACTATTTGGTTGTACCGCCTGACATAAAAACAGTCAAAAAATGAATTTAAACACTTTGAAACTTGTTTAAACATATTGTTCATGACTCAAAAAAATGCATTACATCAGTTTTGTCAATAACCCATATACTATTATATATATACTTTTCTTAATTTTCAGCATTATAGTACAGTTATCAATACTACGAAATAACACAAATTAAATTATGTAGTGTCTAAACAAGTCAAAACTATCAAAAGTAGTTTTTTTTTTTTTAACTTACATTTTTCACTTACAGTAGATATAAGGTTACTAACGCTCTGGCAATGACCGAAAGCTTTTTTGGCATGCCAATAAAGCTACTTGAATCTCGAATGTAAAATCACTCACATGTAAGGTGTATTGAAGAGCTGATAGTGTGAATCAGTTCCTTCAACCCTGACCAGAGCCCAGAGATCTCCCATTGCTTCTTCTAACAGAGGGTCCACCTCAAACATCAGTCGGAACTGATTCATCCACTGCCTGAGACAGACACAGAAGAAGCGAAGGACAACGAATCCAGTGAATCCTTCCATTCATTAAGTGATTTTTAGGTGCACGTGTGAATGTTGTGGATCCACCAACCTGATGAAGTGGCAGATTTGTGGGCGCCTCTGTCCCCTTTTCTCTGCAGGACAATCCTTATATGTTATCACAAGTCAAGGAGGAAGAACAGAAAAACGAGACCACAAACACTTACACTCAGTGAAAATAATCCGCCCTCAATAAACAGGCTAAACTAAAACAGGGCGGCTCTTGTTTCTTTGTTAGTGGGATTAAGAGCCATGTGAGGCTGCATGTTGCTGTGACTGAACCCAAGACTATTCTATGAATGATGGTCCCAGCTGTTCAGATGCTCTAGGATCAGTTGCATAAATCAATCTTTTCCAATTAGAGTTCAGGTCGAGGTAAAATAACGGCAGCGGTGCTTGAAGGAGGATATAGAGAAAGCAGTTTATGGGCGAAGATGTGTGATGGTACAACCCAGTTATGCATCATCAGGGTCATATGGACAAGCTGCGTCCCTCTGATCAGTTTCCCTTCCGAGTCTACAAAACAAAACATTTAGAATTAGATATACAAGATGATTTCCAGGGCATTGCTATGCAGTTGCTAGGGTGTTTGCTAGGGGATTTCTAGTCAAATGAGCCCACCTATACATGGCTTGGATTTCGCCTTCAGTATGTTTTTTACCGCTTATTTTACTGTCTGCCAGTGCCATCTGAAAATCGCACATCTTAGAAAAATCCTTCTCAATTTGCCGCATGATTTCAGGAATCATTCATCCTTAGCAGAAATGGTTCAGTGCAAGTTTAGTATTATTTTAATGTTGTTGACCGATGGCTGATATTAATGGGGCTATATGTAAGAACTTTCATGTATTAATCGCTTTTTAATTGCCAATGTGTAAACAGAGACCTTCCTCGACTTCCTAGTTTGTCTATGAAAGCTTGTAAACTGATTTTTATATGAAGGACTCGGTTCGTTTTTGCCGGAAAAATTAAAAGCATGTGACATTTACGCTCCCGAGAGCCTCTCTTATCCGTTCAATGACACATGAAACTAATGCTTATACAATGTTCAGGATAATGCCGAAAGAGACATTCTGTACTGTAATGTCAATGTGTCATGCAAAGTAAAGGGATTTATTCAAACTATAGTCTCACATAGCCAGATCTATATAGTTTATAGTCTCAACTATACTTTATAATCCAACTATCATACCAGTGTAATTTTAATGAGCTAACCTGTCGACATGATGTTGGTGAATTGCAGAGCTCATGCAAACATCCACATCGCTATGATCAGATGCTTTCTTAACCACTGTTTTCTCACCGCTGTCATTTTTGGTATTTCCAACTTCTTTTTATATCTAAACAAAGAACGAAAAATAACTTTCGGGTCTTTTGTACATTACGTGTGCACGAGTTCAAGCACGAGCAATACGTTGCTAATAACGTGTTTCTGAATTCTACATACAGCCCCTTTAAAACTATTTTGGGTGAATATTCCTTTATGCGCAGTGTGAAGATGAATATTCATTTTGAGGTTTGCTAATGATAGTGTTATTAAATGATAATTATTTTTAATAATCAACTTTAAAGTGAGAATTGGATGATGGAAAAGGTCATCTAAAGGGAAATAAACATGAAATATTTAGTATCAACCAATACTGATGAATTAAAAAAAACTCAAATATTGGCCAATAACAGATATGGTACAAATATATAGTGCATCCCTTGTTCAGAACTAAGGGTAAGAAAAATGCAAAGTGCATTACATATAAAAACAGCAAAAGGGGGGTGATGAAAAAACAACTGAGAGAGTGGGGGAGAGACATCTAAAGATAGAGCGAGCAAGAGCGATGGCAGGCCTGCGAAACAATCAGGCTTTGTCTCATTAGCATAGAGGGACAAACACATTCCCAGGCCCTGAATGCTAGTAAACCAAAAGATTTCTCTCTGTTTCCCTGTTTCTCTCTTCCTCTCTCTCTCTTTGACAAGAGCAGCTGTCCCTCTGTCCCTCACACTACTCGGCAGACTTACATAATCTGGCTGGCACATGGGGAGACTGGGAATGATGGGCACATGAGGCCGGAGACAGGGCTGAGAAGACCCCAGAAATGTGGGAGATATATGAATTTCTGCTCTGACAAGTGATGTGCACAGGGCTTGATATTAAATTGTTTGCTCACCAGCCACTGTAGCTTGTGGTTTTCCAAAGTTACTAGAAAGTCAGCATTTTCACTGATCACAGTTTTGACATCAGTACCATGGGAAAAACCTGCCATATAGATATTATCTCATAATTTAGCAGCAGGTTTATTAGGCTGCTGTCACTTTAAAACCTGACACACAGATCCATTATACTGTTGCACATGCGTTTTCTTTCTCAACTGTTTACGTTCACTTAAAACATAACTGACTGTTTACGTGAATATTCGCCAAGACCGACATTTTGACATTATTTTGTGTGCGTTTGACTGTTTAAGCGCAATAAGCAGTGCAAAAGAACTCAATTTAGTCCTGAGAAGCGGCTTTATGTGCTCGCACTTTGGGTCTGAGCACAAAATCTGCGGGAATGAGTAAAATGATGTGCAATATGCGCAATCACACCGAAATTCAAGCCCTGTAACATATTCATCCGGCGCAAATGAAACGAGTGAGTGAGGAGAGGCGGGTTTGTGTGTAACTCGCTGTCGGAGAGATGAGAGCGAGAGAAAGAGCAGCTGGTATCATGTATTTTATGAAAAAATTAGTATCGGAAGCGTTTAGATATTTCAGTATCGATATGTATTGAAAAATCAATATTTTTTACAACACTTCATTGCACTTAGTTTATTATTTCAGATGCTTTTTTAAAAGACTACAATTGAAAAATGTATATAAATTTCAACTTGCCAAAGTGGCTAGTAGGAGTGACTGCGTTACACGCCACTGCTGAAATGTATGCCCTGGATGTAAGCTATGGTTCCTTTAACTACTCAGAAGTCATAATTTGGACATGTTTTCTTCATGAAAACAGGACAAGCAACCTGTTGAATGCAAATGGCTGACATTGACAGACAGATATAAGTGAGCCGGACACTGACCGAAGCAGTGGAGGCATCGGAGGATGAGTTCGTCCAGGCTGGCAGAGCGGAACGAGTGAGCCGGTGGACTCTGAAGAACCCGGCTGATCTCCTGAGGACTCGGGCAAGTCATTCTTCTCTGTACTGGTCTTCTGTTCTTTGTCACAGCACAGGGTTTCCTGCTGCTGGAGACACGTGAAAAAAAGATCGAGTTTTGAGCTCCTTGATGCTGTTAAAATACCCAACCAAGCCCCAACAAAGTGCACGTATATTCAAACAAACAATGCTGATCAACAGTACAAATGGGACATGGACACAAGCATTTATTAAAAACTCACAAACACAAACAAACTAAATGTAGTATCTATAGCAACAGTTTACAGAACAGACGTAGTTTTAGCCGCCCATCAAACCACAGAAGTTTTACAGTATCACATCGGACACTTGGCTAAGCAGATTTTTTGTTGAATATTATGAAATGTGCTGTTGATGTTGAACACTTCATTTGTGGTTCTTTAATGCTGCATTGAAAAGCACAGCAGTGATGGTGGAGCTTTGATAATGGGTTATATGTGAGGCTGCTGAAGAGATCTGGTCATGAGAAATGTTCTGTTTTGCTAAGACTACCCTCTAGGTATTAGCACATACACCTAAAGATACTGTACTGCCACCTAACTTGTCTGTTTATGCTAATAACCTATTTGTTTTTTCATAGGTCTGACATAAAGTTTCACATACCGTGCCGTACATCATTAAAAAAAGTCATAGACTAAAAATGTAGGAGAGAGCTGAGTCATATTAAAGGGTGAGACTTGAAGCATGGGATCTTTTGTCTTCGGCCAATAAGCTAACACCTAGCAACCACTTAGAAACACCCTAGCAACCACTCAGAAACACCCTAGCAACCACTTAAAAAGCCATAGCAACCAGCCAAAACACACCAACAACTACTTAAGGTGGGTCACACTACACTTTTCGTTCCATTGACTTCCATTTTTACGTCTGCGAATGCAGGATACGGGAAACGCTAGCTTAAGCAAAGAAGTTTTGCATTTTGCTGCATTCCAAAGTTCAAGTTTGGTGAACTCTGAACTCATATATTATGTGAAGACGTGTGACCCTTTAGCAGCTTAATAAAAAGAATGCAAACTTTAAATCTATGCAGAACACCTTAGAAACCATGTATAAATAACCTAGCAACCAGCCAGAACACCCCAACGCAGGTGTTGGTGCTAGAAACGCCCTAGCAACTTCACCGAACACTTTGGAAATGCCCTAGCAACCACACAGAACACTTTAGCAACCACTTATAAATAGTCTTGCAACCAGCCAGACAACCACTTGAATCAACCACACAGAACACTTTACCAACAACTTAGGAATTCCATAGCAACCACACATGACCATTTTACAACCACTTATAAATACCGTACCAACCACCCAGAACAGAATCTACTTAGAAACACCCCAGTAAACTAACAGAACATGCCAACAACTCCTTACAACCCCCAGAATTCTTAATTAACCACTTAGAAAGGTCCTAGCAACTATACAGAACACATTAGCATCCACTTAGAAACACCCTTGTGACAACCCATAAACTTAGCAACCATCCAGAAATGCCCTAGCAACCACTTATAAATATCTTAGCAAGCACTTAGAAACACCCTAACAACCTGCCAGTACACTCTAACCCACAGAAGACCTTAGTAACTGGATAGCAACATCCTAGCAACTAGGGATGGGCATTGACACAAATTTCACGATTCGATTCAATTTACATTAGCGTTCGATTCGATTCAAATTGATTCGATATCGATCAATTGGGGCCTATCAGGTACAGTATACATGGCAAAAATAAATAAATTTTAAAGAACAGGTTAAGTATAAATACAATGAAATACAATATAGTGCATATATTTATCAAAATGCTCCTTTTTAAGTTAACTTTTCTAGCTGATTAACGAGTTTTTGGACATTGAATGGTTTTTCTGAGGTAAATGTAACATTGTTTACAAGCTGTTTTATTGACGTCTTTCCGCGATTGAAACACTGATTGAGCATTTACATGAGACACGATACGGATTTCAGTAAGTTGTACTGTATCTTTCAACATACCTTCTGATGATGTTCGTTCATGTTTATTTCCTACTATCTAGCAATAAATTGCGGAAGAGATGATCAGTTCACGTGTGCTTCGTGAACTGAAGGCTCTATATGATCCGTGCCACATTAAAGAGTGCCAAAACGGTATTTATTGTTTGAATTTTGTAATAAATTTGACAGAATTCGAAAGCTGAGACGTTGTTTCATATCAGAAGTAACAAAGCACAAAGGCAGGGTTGCCAACTTTTAAATTCAGGTTGGAGTGAGATTTTTTTTGAGAGAGAGGGGGGGGGGGGGGTCATTCATTAATATTCACTTGTGTGTGCTTATATGAATATCATTAAAAATATTAGAATGTAAGTTAAACGTTTTAAAATTTCACATTTAAAGAAATCTAGTGTTTGATCATGTCTAAATATGTATTCAAATGCAAAACCTACAAATAAGTAAGCAGTTATGATCTGCAATACTTTTTTGAGCAACTAGACTAGATAGGCCTACATGTATGTTTATTAAAGAGCCATAGAGGCACCTACTGGGTAATGGCATTACAAATGAAAATTATTCTTTTTCCAGCCACAAAATGACTCTAATTTGCCTCTTTGCATTGGAATTCTCTATTTTAACCTTAATTACTACACTAATTGTAATATAAATAATAAAAATATTAGAAGAAAAATGTTTTAAGTGGTCATGAATGGACCATAATTATTGCACAAATAGTATTTAGTGCCAAAAGATCTCCTCAAAATATTCAATAAATATTATTGAACTAAAATATAGAACATTTAGGCTATTTAATTTATATAATAGTTAAGATGTATGGTCACATTTGACCACCAATGAGTATGTGTGTGTGTGTGTGTGTATGACCAATTAGTAAGGAATACCTGAGGGGTAAATACAACAAAAACATTAACATTAATGTTAACAATGTTGCATCTCCATCACTCTCCGTAATAAAATGATACTGTAAATGTGGTTGACGTAATAATCAATGCACACTATGCTGTGCTGTTTACCAAAAAATGCTGCAAATACCTGTATAGTGAAGCTGTTGTATATCCGCTTAAGCCATTCAAATGTATTGACAGCGCTGGTTTGTTTAACACTATTGAGAGCTCCTTGAACCACGTGACCGCGCGCGCCGCCGGGAGATGAAAGCATGCGAAACTCTGCTTTTCAACGGCTCTGGCTTTAACTGTTATGCCACATTAAGTGCGCCAAAACGGTATTTATTGTTTGAATTTCGTATTACAACTTTAAAAAAATTAAAAGCTTAGACTTTGTTTCATATCAAAAGCAGGTTTGGCAATTTGGCGTGAGATTTACTTGGGCAAGGTGAGAGCGTGAGACAGAGCCTGAAAGCGTGTGTGTCACGCCAGATGCGTGAGAGTTGGCAACCCTGCAAAGGTTATTGCGATTTATTGGATAGGAGGCGCGCTAAAGTTGTTCATTCATCAACTGAAAACAGTATCGATTTTTGGGATCTGGGCCTCTTCAGTCAGAACTGACCAAAAATTTACGTTTTGAATTTTTAAAATGTTTTGCTTCGTCGAATGGGATGACACTTGGTGACTTTTGTCGCATTAGCTATGTGCACACACACACACACACACACACACACACACACACACAAAACATTGATATGATTCGGATATGTTAATATATAAAAAAATAATAAAAAAAATATTTCAATATTGCATTTAAAAAAATAGATTTTAATATATATATAATAGAAAATAGAAAAATAGCTCATAAAAATGATATAAATATTGCATTGTATTATAAAATCCCCTCAAAATTCAAAATAATAATCAAAAAATATTATTGAACAAAAATATATTACATTGATTTTCCTGAAAAAAACAAAAACATTTCAAAGGCTTCAGTCACTTTTGACCGTGAAGGTACCAAGTGTGACCCAAAAATGAAGGGGCTCAGAAGGGAATCGATTTCAGTTCTTCAAAATAAGAATCAAATACAATTGAGAAATCAATATTTTTTTACCCAGCCCTACTAGAAACCACCTTAGCACCTTGGCTGTGAGTCTTGCACAGGGCAAGCAGCACTTTTTATAAAGTATAAATATCTAGTGGCTTAAATTGTTCAGATGGAAACCTGCTGGTAGAAATGAAATATGGTTTAAATCTAACACATTTTTTTATGTCCCCAGATGCAAGCCCTACCGGTAGACCAGGTATGTTGATGTTTACAGTAAGGTTGTGTGTTGATATCTGCCGCCCTATACAGTAGATGTCACTATTCAGGCCGTCAATGTCACAGGAAGAGAGTCAGTTAGAGAGTGTAGATAAGCATCTCTGTCTCTCTGCTTTGCTCTCTCTCTTATCAGACAGTCACACAGAGAAAACAGCAACATTGAACATAAGTGTACCAGTCTGTAAAATTCACAGCTGCTGGCTCCTTAAGTTAGTAATTTGTCCTTCTTGGACTTGGACATTGAATTGTTTCTTTGACTGCATCAGCAAGAATCACTGTGGTCTGTGACGGCAGTGACACGAACAGGAAGCTGGTCGTGACTGCAGAGAAGTAGCGATGAGTTCTTAGAATGTCCAAACCCCTCCCAAACGCTCTCTCCCCCTTCCTCCTAAATCAATGTCCAGTTCAGCACTCTCGTTTTCATTTCTCTCTGCACACACACATACACACTGACGTTTACCTTCTCATCTCATTAAGCAAACCAAGTCTAACCACTGAGGTCAGGGCTACACGAATACACACTCCAGCCAAGTGCATAAACTCACTTCGGGTTAAAGTTTGTAGACCAGGAAGACTTTTTTAAAATGGCCTTCCTATTTATACCTTCATAAAATACACCTCATATTTCCTTCTCTTCCTTTCACTCTATTTCTGACTGGCCAAATATTAGACATGACTGCATAATGCAAATTCCCCATCACATTTTCACCTCTCTTGCTTACTCATTTGCATCAACCTCTACGGCTGATGACAATACACAGTACACACTCTACAGACCTCTACACGCATATACATAGATACAGACTCACACAAACAGTAAACAAATGAGGGAAAATGCACTTGGTTAATGTAAATGAATTTGTAAACAAGTCTATGCAAATGTATATGGTGATACAATGTTGTGTCAATATTTGGGTCGTGATACAATAATATAATAATTATGACTATATTTTAACAGTTGCGACTTCATTTAATCTTATATTGCTATTTAACTCTTTCCCCGCCATTGACATAATTTCCGTCATTTATGATCCGTCATTTCCCTGTCGTTAATGGAAATTTCCGGCGATCCATATTTTCACTGTTATATGTGCTATTACGCATCTTTTGAAAGAGTACAGAATCTCCGGATCAAACAGGCGAAGAAGAAGCAGAAACAAGCGATAGAAGCACTGCTGACGCATATGTAAAATAATGCGATCATCAACATTAAACAGCATATAAATCAAAACGGCCTAATGTTACTGAATGAAATGTCGACCCAGGACGAGCTATAGGACTGTGGAGCTTTGGGGTGTTGATGGACTCGATCTACTCCATCTGTGTTTTGATCATTGTTCTGAATCTGATCCGGACATAGACTTTGAAAAAAAAAACGATTATCTCAGCTTTTTGTTCAAAATGTTGCTTTTTTATATGAAACTTACCCACATTCAAGTGTTGATAAAAAAGGAATGCATGAAGCTAGAATCAAAGGCTCATGTCACACAATTGTGACTTTATATCTTGTAATTTTCAAATCGAGGTGATAAATGTCATTAATGTTTTTTCTTTTTTACTCTAAAGGTGTTGTTTCTGCAATATTTCAGCGAAATTCAAGTGTGTGTATCTGGAGGTTGGAGTAATGGAAGTGCTTTACAGTTGGTAGTGAAAGCTCCCTGTTAAGCCCGGGACACACCAAGTTGACGTCAAAGAACTATCGGCAACGAAAGCCGACTGTAATGTCACCTCTCGTTGGCTGCGTCTCGGCCAAAAAGCTGCGCTTGAACACACCAAAAAGACTAAAGGCGACTGTCAACTAGCACATGCATTCTGCGCCTGCGTGTAAGTAAATATGTCTAGGTATCTGTCAGCAGGTATCAATAGTCTATTTTCGTCATTTAAAAAGGGAAACGAAACTAGGACTGCAGATATACAAACCGTAAACAAAGCAGCGCTAGCTTACCATTTTGAATATCAATCACGCTGATCCAGTCGGCTCATGTTATTCTGAAAATATTCATGCATTCGATTGCTCAGGTAAAATGACGAAAATTATAATCTGTACCGTCTTTACTTGTTCGCTGTCATTACTTTCATTTTCATTCTTGTGCAATGACTTGTTCGCTAAGCTGACCAGCCAAACGGCAAACGACGGCCCGCCTCCCATTCAACATGCTCAATTGGCCCAGAAAAAAAAAATGGCGCTGTGTGACCAGAGCCAACGGTGTGGAAAACATCAAAAAAACTAAGCCGACCGACGCTCAAAAACGGCCCGACGTTGCCCGACGGCTGACCGTCAGCTTGTTGTGTCCTGGCCTTTAGGGTGTGGGGTAGGGTTGTAGCAGTTTCTGTTGTGTTATGTGTGTTCCTTTCGCCACGCCCATTACTCAAACCTGCAGCTATCCCTGTCTCACGGAATTTCTCAGGCAAAAAAGGTCCGTTGTCGATTAGCGAAGTACAGTATGAAGCACTGCTCACACAGAAGTCAGCATTTCAAGCCAAGCAGATTTCTGAGCGAAGCCAAGCAGAAACTTGAGCGAAATTGGGGTGGAAAAGTTTTCACCCTCACGTGAAACTCCACAAAGCAGCGTGTAAAGTATTTGAGTACTTGAGTGTTTGCTCTAGTCACAAATCAACTGTTTCTTTGCATGTCTCTTAGGTATCAAGGACTAGTGCATCTTTGAGCCATTCATTACGATTAAAATACTTAAGTAGGCCTACTGTTAAAATCAGATACTCTTAAGACTTTTAGGCCCTGTTTACACCTGGTATTAAGATGCGTTTTGGTCGATCGGATCACAAGTAGACGAGGGAGACACATACCCGTTTACACCTGGTGTTTTAATCCGTCTCTTTTGTCCACTTTCAAACACTTCTGTCCTGATTTCTTCGAGGGGAGGGTCTATAAATCTATGGGCTTTTTCAGATCTTTCAATCTAATGGACACGGAAAAACACAGGGAGAGCATGATCATCAGCTTTCAGTTTCTGCTCTGATAGCCGCAAGACCATGGTGAACACTGTGAGTGTGTGTTAGAAAAACTTTGCTTGAAGTTTTCCGTCTTCAAACCAAACTTGGGTTTTCAGTCAGCAAAGTTTAAATCCTGTCTGGCTAGCGCGCTTCCCATAATGTTTACGCGTTAGGTCAGTAGGTGGAGAGTAGACGGTCTTTTGTGGCTGTTCAAATGCATTTGACCACATGAGCGTCTACACTACGAAAGCAATCCGGTCAAATGTGTTTTCGACTACCTCTGTAAGTGGTCGAAAGTAGACAAGCTTAAAACGTTTCAGACCCCGTTTACACCTGTATTTAACGTTGTCCACTTGTGATCCAATCGAACAAAATGGATCTTAATACCAGGTGTAAACAGGGCCTTACTCAAGTGGTATTGAAAATAAATAATTGAACTTCTATTAATCTAATATCTAATGCTACTGTATATTTCACCTTCACACCGTCTTGCTTCATTTTACAACAAATATTCATGTGAAAAACGATCAATTATTGTAATTAAATATACTGACCCCTATAGAATCAGTGTGCTTCTATCTGAGTAAGTTTGTTTGAGCAGCAATTTGGTTTGTTTGTGTCCGCAAATGACACCCTGGCATTCAGTATCATAATCCAATGAAACATTTGCAATCATACAGTGTATGAGTGTTTCAGCCATGCATAGCACCTACTCGCTCACTTTCTCTTCCTCTCCTCCTGCACCCTTTGCTCTATTCATGTCATTCAGAAAACAACTTCTCCTTTCTCTTTGGAAATCCCCCCAACCTCCCCCTACCCCTTCCCTGCCACAGTAGCCAGTGTTTTACTCCCAGTTCCTGGCTACATCTCCAGCTCCATTACCCTACCCCCAACCCCCTCCCTCCTGCCTCCTGCTTTTTCCTCATCTCCCTCTTTTTCTCTCTTCACTAACACACACACACACACACACACACACACACACACACACACACACACACACACACACACACACACACACACACACACACACACACACACACACACACAGACAGTCAGGGAACATGCAAATTCTTCCCTTTCTTTCGTTAATTGATTAATTGATGCCAGAGCCCTTTGAAGGTCTTGTTTGTATCTCTCTCTCTCTCCATGAGTCTATACCCTCTCCATCTCTGCTTCACGTACCAGTGACATTTATATTTGACAAATACTGATATTTGTCAAATATATATTAAAAGCATTCATATAAATATATGTAAAAATAAAATAAATGCGTTATATATATATACAGCCTATAAGATCTTAATTTATATATATATATATATAATTTACAATAAATGTGTGTATATATATATATATATATGTTCTTTTAAATGTATTTTGTATATTTCTATAATATTTATTTGTTACAATCACTTTCATATATCAGTTTTATATAAATAATTTTCAAATGTGACAAAAACCATTTATATTTGAAAAAATACTGATATTTGTCAAATATATATTCAAAGTATATATACATATATAAAATAAATAAATATATAAAACATTTATATATATATTTGACTTAAAAATGAGTTGAATCTTGTATAACTAAAAAAGCTGAAAATTGCTTAACTTATTTTGATGAGTTAAAGCAATGTAAAAACATATGTTGTCATAACTTATTTATCATATAATTTTTACAGTATATATATATATATTATTTTAAATGTATTAAATATGTATTTATGTAATATTTATTTGTTTTAATTGCTTTCATATATAGTTTTAGATATATCATTTTCAAATATTCAGTATTTATTTTTATTGGAATATTGAATATGAAATACTAACCATTAAATATCCAATAGTACATGCTTGCAAAAACTTGCTGTAAAGAGACTCATGCTGATAGCATCACTGTAGCCACTGCTGTCTGTCATTTTCAAGCAATCAGATAAGACCTCTGAGATAACACGCACAAAAGAAACGCCCCCAAAAGCTCCTAGTCAGAAATATCGATTCTACCAATCTCACGTTGAGATAAATTTGTGCCATTTATCTAGTTATGCCAGTAATTATATGCAGGCAGATTTTGTATGTTCTCTGACACTCTTGTAAAATCTGACTCCATGTGTAGCATTCGTTAACTCAGTGATTAGGTTTTAAATGAGTTGACAATAGCAATGTTTCTTCACAACACCAACCAGTATATTCCTGCTAATGCCTCTTATGTACTGTAAACACAACGAGTGAACATACCTCTATCCACAACAGGTCACAGGAGAACAACTAGGTCAAAAGCAATTCATCTCCCTAGTGCGAAATCCCCTCTTAAAGATCAGAGACAAGCACTGCCGCTACTTCATGGCATACACGTATGAATCTATACAATCTTGCAAATGCAAACATAAGTCTGAGCCCCAAAGAGAGTGTCTGAATGATGAATGTGCAGTTTGAACCGTTTTGAAAGTGACTAGTCTGTCTTTCTCACAGAGAACTGAAACCTAAACACAAAGTTCTGAAGAACATGAGGAGAAACCACAGCTCTGTCAGATAACCACAGTGATCACTTTGCAGTGCGCTGCAAAATGAGGCACCAACAGCCTCAATTGCACATTAAACCCAGTGACCCGGAGAACTAAAGCAGCGTTTTTGCGTTGAGGCGACGTCGAATTATTTCTAAAGAACGTGGACACCTGTCAAAGCACAGTCAGAATGGAATAGAAAGTCAGAAAGTCTGTACCTTTTTGACTCCTTGCGATTCATGGTGCCAAATCCTGTCCACCGGTGTCCTGTTGGTGTCCCTCCGGGCTGCTTAAACCCTTACTTGTCACATCAGGCACCTTGCAGTTGCTCTCCTCCAGCCAGAGGTACTAAGTGACCTCTTACAGGCTGGGACGAACAGTGGCTGTTCAGTCACGGCTGTCAAAACTTCAAACCTGAAAACCAGCTGTTGCGGCTCAGAGTTCTCTCTCTCTCTCTCTCTCTCTCTCTCTCTCTCTCTCTCTCTCTCTCTCTCTCTCTCTCTCTCTCTCTCTCTCTCACTCTCACTCACTCACTCACTCACTCTCACGCACTCCCCCTCTTTTTTTTCTCTCTGAATATTACCAGAGAACGTCAACCACAGGGCAAAGAGTTACCAAAACAATAAATAAAAGAAAGTTCAGCAACCCCTATTTAACGATAGCACCTTAGAAATGAAAAAAATAAAAAAATAAAACCGTAGACTCCGTAGAAAAAAAAGGTTGTCGAAATGAGCATAATCACAACAAACAGCTAACTGCATTCAATACAAACAAGTCCCTATTTAAAATACAGGCACTGGCTCTGAGAGATAGGGGAACTGTCATCTGTGTGCATGTGTGACAGAGGGAGGGGAGAAAAGTGAGCGAGAAAGAAGAGAGGGAGGGATTGAGCTCTTTGGAAAGAGTGTGAGAGCGAGTGATACAAATTAAAAATCATTGACAGGCCGACTGAAAACAGACAGGGGCCAAATCAGAATGAGAATTCTGTCCAGAGTTTGCTCTCATTAGCTTCCTATGTGTGTGTGTGTGTGTGTGTTTGTGTGTGTGTCCTGGTAAACCCTACATTATGGGGACAAAATGTCCTCACAAAGATGGCAATATCTGAAATACTTGGGACATTTTTGGTCCCCATGAGGAAAACAGCTTATAAATTATACTAAGAGATGTTTTTTGAAAATGTAAAATGCAGAAAGTTTTGTGTGATGGGTAGGTTTAGGGGTAGGGTTAGTGTAAGGGGAGAGAATATATAGCTTGTACAGTATAAAAACCATTACATCTATGGAGAGTCCCCACAAAGAAAGTGAACCAGACGTGTGTGTGTGAGTGTGTGTGTTTGTGTCTGTAAGTGTGTGTATGTGTGTGAGTGTGTGTGTGTGAGTGTGTGTGTGTATGTGATTGAGTGTGTTTGTGTCTGTAAGTGTGTGAGTAAAAGTGTGTGTGTGTGTGTGTGTGTGATTGCGTGTGTGAGTGTGTGTGTGTTTGTGTGTGATTGAGTGTGTGCGTGTTTGTGTGTCTGGTTCAGGTAAACTAAAATATGGGGACAAAATGTCCCCACAAAGATGGCAATATCCAAAATCCTTGACCTTGTGGGGACATTTTTTGGTCCCCATGAGGAAAACAGCTTATAAATCATACACAATGTATGATTTAAAAATGTGTTAGTGTAAGGGGATAGAATATACAGTTTGTACAGTATAAAAATCATTGTCTATGGAATGTCCCCATAAAAAATAAAAACCCAATGTGTGTGTGTGCGTGTGTGTGGCCTGGTAAACCCTACATTATGGGGACCACAAATATGGCAATATTCAAAATCCTTGTCCATGTGGGGAAATGTTTTGGTCTCCATGAGGAAAGTAGCTCATTAATCAGACTAAATTATGTTTTTTGAAAATGTAAAAAAGCTGAAGGTTTTTTGTGAGGTTTGTGTTTATGGTTAGGGGATAGAATACACAGTTTGTACATTATAAAAATCATTGTGTCTATGGAAAGTCCCCATAAAAAAAATTGTGTGTGCGTGTCAGTGTGTTGTGTGCATGTGTTACACATATTTCAGTGCCAGTTCCTTGCCTTCAGGCCACAGGTAAATGAGTGAGCCTTCGGATGTGTTTTCCACGAATTTCCGCGTACAGTATAATTGTCTGTACCTGCTGTTCACTTGTTAGCCTTGGGTCCATTTTTAATCCTCTTCGTCCCTTCGTTTTCTCTCTTTAACAGTAAGGTAGTGTCTCCAGGGTTGAATCCATCCACGTGCAGCTGGAGCGGGACACTGAAAGGATGCCTTGTTGAAGATGGAGGAGAGAGGGGAGATGATAGGAAAGACTGCTGCATGTGTGTCCGTGCGTGTGTCTGCATGCAAACTCTGTGGGAACCTGTGCCCATGTGTGTGTGTGTATTCAGACAGAGGTGGGATTCTCATACAAGCCAGACGAGGGGGGCTTCTGTCGGTTGAAGGACGGGTGTGAATGAATCAACCGCCATCTTTCAGAATGACACCTAGAATATCAATTCTGTGAAATGTGGCTCGTCTGCTCTGTATTAAAGGGGACACAGATATGTCTGAGTTGTTGCAGAAGCATTCATGTGCTGTGTGAAGACTGTTTTTTGACTTTTTTTCCACCACAAATGAACTTGCAACAGGGCCCTTGCTCATCACTCCACCTTTGTTTACTTCCTCAAAATGGTTAAAGTAGTCTTTCATATTGCAAGCAAGCACTTGCACAGGCTTATTTTACAGAGTTACATCTGATGGTGTATTTGCCAGTAACAGCTGGAGCTGGACTTTGTAAACAGCTTTTCTCTTTTTGACGTCCTCAGCAAGTCTCTTGCTGCACATTCTGCAATTGCGATTGGATAACCCAAGAAACCACATCGGCACCCAATGTCAGTGTTTAAAATAATCAATGTGTTAATAGAAATTAAACTAAATTGTCCCCTCAGCTACTAGAAACTGGTTCTATCAAGCCCATACAGGCTATGAATTGCTTCATCTGATGTTGGTCATCCAGGGTACAAATATTAGCAAACAATGGGTTTCACCAAAATACCATAGTAAATGATTGCTTCTACCAAAAATGTGGTAACTTGGTATTAGGAAACAGTCTTTATATATACAGTAGACTGTTATTCTATATAAAGTTTCTTTTGTTTGAAGGAGCTCTCATAGGCCTGTTAATGTATTAATTTATACTCCATATTAAACATATTTTTTTTTTATTATAATAAAATGTATGCAGTTTTATGCACTCACATTGAGACTA
This sequence comes from Coreius guichenoti, assembly GCA_039654105.1. NCBI lineage: Eukaryota > Metazoa > Chordata > Actinopteri > Cypriniformes > Gobionidae > Coreius > Coreius guichenoti. The sequence continues at coordinate 3,389,003 of CM077181.1, read as the reverse complement.
CACTGAATAAATGTACTTTTAAAAATTAATTACTTAATTTTTTTTTAAATCACGTGTTCGAGTAATAATAGTTGTGATTGGTCGCTAAGCTTTCCGACCGGAAGTGGAGACCGTTGGAACAGAAGTTTTGAAAAACTAAACTGTCTCGTTTCGAGTCACTGAAGGAATTAAATGTAAAATAATACTTTTAAATATCATGTCAAATATCTAAGTTAATTATTTTGCTTTTCATTTAAAAGGCCGTAACGAAGTTGTGAAGCCGTTATTCTATATGAATTCTGTCGGTAAGCGTTTTATTAAATGAAAGTGAAACCAGTTATTATCATATAAAGAGTGTTATACTATTATGTATCATAGTCTTATGTATTATAGTATCCTAATACATGCCTCATATTTTAATATAGCCCACTGTAAGTAATTCTAACTTCAAATATATTTCAGTTTGTGAGGTGATGCGCTGCCATCTAGCGGTGACTTTGAAGGACTACAGGACGGCGCGCAGCAAATGCACTCGAGTTCCCAGTCTTCATTACGTGGTGTCTGAGCATGCTCTCTGAAGTTCAGACCCCTCCAAAATCCATCAGCATCCCTGTTACTCCATACTCTGAGGTAGTTGCAGTTGGGCTTAGGAGAGAGGAGGGACACACACAGAGATGACACTTGGATGGAGATTGTGGAGGTGAGGAGTGATTCCAGCTGTCATCTTTCTATGTGTTTGTGGCCTGTATGAGTGTGTGTGTATGTGGTTGAGTGCAGCACGTTGGCTGATTTTCCTTGAGTAATTTTAGGGGTGTGTTGCTTATGCAGCTGTCAGGCTGTCTAGCCGAATGGTGGTCTCTGTGTGTGTCTGTGCATGCAGAAAAGGGAAATATGATTGAATATATGATTAGCCTTGTCTGTCTATCTATCTGCACATCTATCTATCTATCTATCTATCTATCTATCTATCTATCTATCTATCTATCTATTTATCTATCTAATTAATTGCTTGTTTAATTGGTCTGCTGGCTCAGTGCCCTGTTAGACTCTTGTGTTGATTTTACTTTCATCACTTACATTTCGTTCCTGATCCAGAGTCTTAAAATGACATAATAATGTGGATAGTGTATACAGTATTTTCCAAACAAAAATATTTTCTGCATTAGAGAAAGATCATCAGACAAAAGTCATGCTTCAGCAGATTGGCATTATACTAAAAAGGAATTTAGAGAATTCTGGTGTCTCCAGCACCCACATTTTGGTAAATCCGACTCATTTGTATTCTAATACAGTTTGTATCCTACATGTACTAAATTATATTTAAATATACTGTAAATAATATATATATATATATTTATCATTATATTAATTTATATAATGATCAAATTTAAAAATGTATATTCATTACATTTGTTTAAATATATAGATATATTTTATTTATTTATTTATTTAAATATAACCAGTTGTTTAAGCAGCAATTAGGATGGTTACATATGTAAAATATAATGATATTTTTTTACAAATATATATAAATAAAAAAAAACTAATATTTAATCCGAATTCATTAATATACTAATATTATGTATTACATTTGTTTTTATATATATATATATATATATATATATATATATATATATATATATATATATAAACAAATGTAATAAAAATAACCTTGCTTATATGCTTATATTGCTTATATAACCTTGATTTTATATATATATATATATATATATATATATATATATATATATAATCAAGGTTATATAAGCAATATAAGCATATAAGCAAGGTTATTTTTTACATATAAAATATATTTATAATTTTATATATTTAAACAAATATAGGTTTTTTATATATAATTGTAAAAAAATAACGTTTTGCACATATTCAATTCAGTTATCATTTTATATATATATATATATATATATATATAGTTTACATAATATATGTGTGTACTGTGTATAATTATATGTATATATAAATACACACACATACATGTATATATTTAAGAAATATATGCATGTGTGTGTGTATGTGTATATATATATATATATATATATATATATATATATAAATATTTTATATATAAATATAACATTTTTTTCTTAAATATATACATGCAGTGTGTGTATTTATATATACATAATAATTATACACAGTACACACACACATATTATGTAAACAAACTTTTATTTTGGATTTGATTAATCGTTTGACAGCACTAATATATATATATATATATATATATATAATGATAACAGATATTATTATAATAGATATTAATATATGCAGAACATAATTTTTGTACATATTTTTTTATATAAAAACCTAATATATAATCAGAATTCATTAATATATTGATATTATTTATTACATTTATTTAAATTGCCTATATAAATATATTTAAATATTATCAATTGTTTAAGCAGCAATTTTTTTACAATTATATATAAATAGAAAACTTTATAATCAGAATTCATTAATATATTATTGATATATTAATTTCAAATGCAGTGCCAGAAATAAATTTCATTCATTGAATGTTTGTCTGTTAATTCGCCGCCTGTATTCTGTTTCAGTCGCAGCGCATGCTGAGGACACATATGTGCCCAATATATCTGGCTGTGTGCGGCTCACATTAGGACTGCACTGTGTTCAAGCTGTTTACCGTGTGTTTTTGCACAAATATTGTTATAGATCACTAGTTCTGAAAAACTAAACAAATGTAGATTATGATGAATTCTGATGTAATTCAGATTTCTTGTATGTCTGTATGAGTACATGTGTGTTTTAGTGTCTCCGCCAGACATCTTCACACACAAGCACATTTTCCATTTATAGCTCATTAGACTTGTGTGAGGATCAGTTTTAGGCAAAGGGGGTGGCCCAGTTGTGCAAATATGGTTGCAGTGTGAGTGTGTAAGAAGGTAGAGCACCATCCACAGGATCTGAGAGCAAGGAAGCTGAGAGAGAGAGAGAGAGCGAAAGAGAGAGAGAGAGACAGAGACAGGAGCAGTGCTGAATCTTCTGTCACTCTCTCTCACTCCACCGTGAGAGCTACAGGACTCACGCTGTCCTCCAGCACACCCACACACACACACACACACTGAGAGAGAGAGAGAAGACACTGAAACACTGAAGACAAAACGGAAGGATTTTCTGATTTCTCCTGAGGAGCTGCAAATAACCCTCGGAGAAGGATGGCAGAGGGAGAGGGGGGAGATGAAGAGATACAGTTCCTACGGACGGTAAGTGTCGCTTGACCTGTTTTTGACTTCATAATAATGTTTTTGGGAGGTCTCGAAGTTAAATCTCAACGAAAGAGTTTTAACCAGTTTTTTCACTGTAGACACTGAGGGGGACACTCATGTTTCCCCCCAACATTTAGACTAGTGGTTAAGTAGTGTAGGTAAATATTAAATGCAAGATTCTTGAACTTTATTATCTGGTTCCCCTCAATCTTGAACATTTTGTTACATTGTTGCTGTTGTACAATGTTCCTGCATGTGATTTATAGATCTGTTCGTTTGTTTTTAAGCATGCATGCTCATTTATTTGTCAAGTGCTTGACACCCTAATAGATATTTTGTTAACTTCCCTCACCCACACTCACCTGGTTTATTCAGGTTAAATTGGTGTTTTTGGACAATTTTGCAAGTCTGTTTCTCATCCTGTATTTAGTTGACTATTTTTATGGTGGCCCACATGTCTTTTGACCTGCTTATGGACTTGATAGTCTGCCTAACAACTCGTCTCTAATCAGGGACATGTCCTGCTTTTATTATTGCTGACTGTGAACTCGTAAGTTCTGCATCTTTATTGCATATTCTTCCAGAAGATTCTGTCATTTCGATGGATGTATGTTAATGTGTGTGGATGGACAGCGGCTGGTGCATCTGTTTGCATCGTTAGCTATTTTTACCTCAGGAAAGGAGAGACTTTTAAAAGTGGAGAGGAAGACGCAACAAGCAGGCCAGCTCCTTGAGGGGGGACAGCTGGCCTCTGCCCCCTCATCTCTCAAACTGAGCAGTGCACAACTTAGAGAAATCTATAGAGTTGGACATACTCAGGGAAAAGGGCATACGAGAAGGACAAGAACAAGCAGAATTGGAATTATATAGCATTTCTGACATATCAGGAGATTGAGAGAAGTGGAAAATTTAAAGCTGAGATTGTCATCCGATGGGGCCCACTAGGGGGCCTCAGCAAATTTTCAGGGGGGCCGCAGGATAACCTAAAAGTTACAAAAAAAAGGCCCATTTTAGATTAAGCCAGGATTAGGCCTTAGTTCATTTAGGGCATTTAAGTAGCCTTAGAAAAAAACATTACTGGTGTGCATCTTGAGACAAAACAATGGCACTGATATATTTTAAGATATGCCAGTGCAAGTTGCTTTCAGTTAAAACAGCTCAAGCTTGCATTTTAGTCTGGACTTGTTTAGTTTAGACTTGCATCTTTACTCTAAATTAAAATGTAAAAAAAAAAAACAGATAAACTATCAATAACTGATAATTAAAGGTGCACTATGTACCTTTTTTTTGCTCAAAATTTAAATAGTCAATACATCATCAATCCTTCTTACAAAACATCTCCTACCCTGATTCACTATGGTAAGCCTATTATAAGTGTTTATATTTACCTGTCGCGATGATTTTCGCGCGAGATTGCGTACATACAGTACATCACTCGCTCGTGTGTGTCTTGTCATATCATAAATAGAGTAAAGTTGCTCCGGCTGCTTTTACGCGTGTCTTGTGTGGGAGTGGCAGAGGTTAGGTGTGTGTGTGTGTGTGTGTGTCTAGTGTGGGAGTGGCAGAGGTTAGTTGTCACAGCGAGTGAGAAAGGTTGACATGGATCCGCTAAATCTCCAGCCTCCGGAGAATCACCTGTTTAGCTCGTAATAAAACAAGAATCAACATTAGATTGGCTTTTCTGAGATGGCGAGAACTGAGGGATTTGAAATGTTGTAAAAGTGTTTATTACTCAAAAGGTGAATAAGGTATTTTATTGAACAGATAAATTGTCATATGTAGCTCTCTAACAGAGTTGATTGTAAAGCATTATTTATTGTGAAGGCTCATTTCATTATGGTTGTTGTCGCTGTGCTGGAATTTATTTTCAAGGAAGTACTGCGTCTATTAATGGGTAAAGCTACAGTAACGTCTTCAGCTAGTCAGCTTGAGATCCTTTCCATCTAAATATCTCTTAAGCCTATAGTGAATGTTTTATGAGCAGTTCTTCAGTTTTATTGAAGAACATACCGTTATTTAAACTTAAGGAATCACAAAATCATGGTTAATTCATTTAATATATAAAGGACCCTAGGCTCTTTCTTTTGTTGAAAATGATGCCATTGTGGCATTTAGCTAATGTCAAAAATCACAGTATATATGTGGGTTCCTAAGAAGATTATGGATTATTAATACAAAAGGCTCTCAAGGCTTTGATCATGGGTTCTTATTTTCTAAAAATCTTTTACCAGGCTTTAACTGAGGTAAAATCACTATACACAAAATCACATTTCATGTTATTACTTTTAAAATGGTGGTAACAGTAATATAAAGAAAGTAAACGTAAAACCAATGTTAAATGTATTAATAATCATTTCTATTTCTTTTATTAGATAATTCGATAACACTTTACAATAAGGTTCATTAGTTAACATTAGTTAACTACATTAGTTAACATGAACTAATAATGAACTGCACTAATAAAGCATTTATTTATCTTTGTTAATGTTAATTTCAACATTTACTAATACTTTATTAAAATCTTGTTAACATCAGTTAATGCACTGTAAACTAACATGAACAAACCATGAACAGCTGTATTTTTATTAACTAACGTTAACAAAGATTAACAAATACAGTAACAAATGTCCTGCTCATGGTTAGTTCATGTTAGTTAATACATTAACTAATGTTAACTAATGAAACCTTATTGTAAAGTGTTAGCGATAATTCTATAAACTGTAAGTGAATTTTGAGTAACTTGGATCTGAGACAATGTAGCCAGTAGGTTTGAATGTTTTTAATATTTATTATTAAAATTAAGTATAAAAATATTCTTTAATTTTTCCTATAATATACAGTAAATTATATATTACATGTATTCACTGGTCTAACTCTAGGCTATTTACAGTTGCCAGACAATGTATCATCCAATCAGAATTTAGAGTTTTGGCTAACAGTTTTATAAATTGATGCGCTGGATGTTGAAGATCATCTTTTGAGACGTCTGTCTGGATGACTGTCGATCCATTTGGCCAGTGGGATCAGCTGATATCTCATAATACACTCTCATACCTCATTTAGGAATGCTAATAAGAGCTTTATGTGGATGACAATGCTACAAAGAATCCCTCACGCCTTTATGATCAAAGGTCAGATTTTTATATTCTTCACGAGACACCAAAACAAAGTCTCACAGCTGTTGTGAGCCCACACGTGTGTAAAGACATTATTGTATTGTTGTCGGGAAGGGAAGGATGCAGACTATACTAGACTTGTCTGAAGTGAAGATTATGTTTTTACAGGCATCATTAGATTTCAAATGTGATTTTGGAACATTTTGCTCTCTTGGTTACATGAATAATTAAGTTGTGTTTTATGGTTGATTTTTAGAGTCGTCTGGTGTGAAGGAACTCTTTTTGACTATATTTGTGTGTGTGTGTGTGTGTGTGTGTGTGTGTTAGAAATGACCCACCTCTTCCTCTTAGCACTCCCACTTTCTCGCTTTGTTTTTTTATATCACTGTATGAGGACTGGAGAAGAGAGGGATGAGTGGAAGGGAAAGAGGAAAGTACATGTTCTCTCATACCTGTGTACTACATATTCTGTCACTGTGGTTTAATAATTATGGGCCCTAAAGCAGCAATCCATCTTTATCAGCTTTGCTGCTTTTTACTTTCCAACTATTGTTAATAAATATGAATACAAAAATGAATTTTTGATTTTCAGTCTTCATCTGCATGCATGACAATATCCCAGCATCATTCTAATGAAGTGTGTTGATTATGTAAGATTTTTCTTTGTATATATTTCAGAGCCGATCAAGGTATTGTGTGCTGGAGAGTGTGTGTAACTGCTGAAATCCATACAGTGACTCAGCATGTTTCAGTCAAGAACTGGCAGTTTTCTGAAGGGCTCAACAGTATGTGTCCTTGGGGGAATCCTTTCAGGAAAGCCCTTTGGTTTTTTACTGACATCTTTGGTTTCTGAGACATGCCATGCCACACTTTCACAATAATGTTTCATCCCTAGTGTTCTTAGGGGCATTTTTCCATTCCTCTGCACTACTTTCCCATGTCTATGTAAACATTGTTTGATCATTGTGCTTGTGTCTTTTGCAGCATCTTGTGCATGACACAGCATTTTAAAAACACAGCGATCAAGTTAAAAGAAGTTCAACTTTTAAAAAAAACACGTCTCTAGACCTTGCATTTTTTTCCATTCCACTGCGTCTCTGGTTGCATTTACACTGATACAAAAAATCCAATTTTTTTACTCACATCTGACCAGACTCAGATCGGAATTTGTTGCACACGTGTGTCACATTTTGAGATTGTTTTTGATCTGTTTCTCTGTTCTGTTAATGTCTGAGTTTTAGATTAGTTTTCATTGTATTCTATTCGTGTTTGCCCATTTGTTCGATTTCACCCCTGTCCCCTGTGTCTGTTAATTAGTTCAATTTTCCTCTGTTCTCTCCCTGTTTGTTTCTATCGATACTGATTGAGTTTGTTCTGTTCAGGTGTGTCTTGTCAATTATCCAGTTAGTTTCTCCCTCTGTTTGTGTGTATTTAAGCCCGGTGTCTAGTTCAGTTCAGTTGTCTGTTATTGTTGCGTTTATGTCGTTGTTCTGTTCCTTGATCGGCTCTGTGCATTAAGACTTGCAGACTTTGTGAATGGCCCCTTATGGTGCCATTAGGCAATGAATAGCCACTTTTCCATCGTCGGGCCGAACGGTAAGGAAACGGTTCCAGTTATATTTCCACTTGAGCCTGGTTCGGCAAGGCACGTTTACAAAATGTTCTCGGCCTAGAATTCTCAGCATGGAAAGTGAAACCATATGGAACGGTTAAGCGGTGAGAACGGTGCAAAACATGTGAGAACATGTGGCTCCAGAATCACAGTGCATTTATGGCTCAGGTGATTGACGCAGTAAAAGTCCCAATACCAAAGATGCCATATTTTCAAAGGAAGTTCTGCGCCAGCCGAGCAACTGCCATTGAGATGAATGCGAATCCTAACGGATAGCTTTCTCCAGGTTTTACTGAGCTCCTTGAAGGTGTTGAAAATAAAGCGATGGAAAAGAGAGAGAGAGAATAGCATCAGTGGTGTTGGAGTGCATTTGAGGGGGTATTCGGGTTCCAGGCTATAACAGCCGTTTCCTTTTATAGTTTCACCACTATAAGCTCCTGACACTCAGGAGGGAGAGCAAGAGAGTCTGTGTCCTACTTCGTCTTTGCCTGTGTCTATAGGGAGGACAGCGAGTATGTGTGTGTTTTCACTTGTGTGTGTTGCACATGAGGCATAAAAGCAACTAAGTATTGTGAATTGGAGCCTGTAATCACTTCTAATTGATCAGTGATTGATTTGTGCATGAGTAATAGAGAACAAAAGAAGGGTAGAGAGAGAGAAAGGAAGTTAGTTTAGTGGCCACTGTGACATAATGAGCATTTAAACATCTCACACTCTTAGAAATATGGGTATTAAGGGGATTTCGGATTTGTTTCTTCTTTAAAATGTTGTAAGTTTTCTCCCTAAAGATGGAATTTTGTGATGATCGTCTTCAGAAATGAGGAGAGAAGGATGTAGAAGCACTAATTTTAGTGCTCAGTTATGCAGATAGAGCCCACAATAAGGGCCTGTCCGTCACAGGGGACTCTTCATGGGCATAGAGAGATGTGTGTGTGTGTGATTAGACCATGAGCTCTTCAGAAGATTCCTCAGGTCTTGAGTGTGTAAAGCAGCAGTCTTCCTTGGGCTTATATTTTGCTTAGCCCACAGATGATCGAATCTACACCTCAACCCTAACAGGCCATCTGTTCATAGACATAGATTTGTGTGCTCTGTAATGACCACATCTTTACAATAAACAGGTGTTCCCTCTGCTAGCACTTCAGAAGAATCGCTTACGTCAGCCAGAAACTTTAACTGACCCCTGAGTCCACTACTACGACTACTGTAATGTGTGAAGGAAAATCTAAATTAGCACTGAAAAGGCGTGGACAGGGTTATTTTTGCGGCTGACCTTATTGCATATGCATTTGTAGAATAATTTGCCCTGTTTAGTAAATCTGGCCCCAAGTAAATTATCTAATTAAAGGTAGGGTAGGCAATTTCAGAGAGGCTAAGCTTTGAAATCATAAGGGCGAATTTCAAATGTTGTTTTTGCACCCTAGAAGGGCACTTTGGGGAGGGGACGGCATTTGTAGGGGCGTTCCAAACGAAAGTGAACAACTGAGTCTCTTCATGAAAGGCCCATCAGCGAAGGGTAAATGCGATTGTCACTTCAAGGAAGTAATTGTATCCTTTATGGTCATGTGACTCAGGGTGATGAATCCTCGCGATTCATTTTAAAGCTAGATGGTGGGAGAGTGCGAGAATTCAAGCTGTTTTGTTTTGTTTGTGATAAATTACACACATGTCATATGAAGTTTAAATAGTTTCAGGTAATAAATGTGTTTGATAGTACATACGTAAATGTGACTACATACAGGGTTCACAGAAGAGACGGCAAGTTTTAAAGTTGAGAGCAGAGGGGGAATACACTCAACTTGCGTTGTATTTCATTGCACTTGTTGAAGGAGCAATGAAATACAATGTAATTTTCTCATCTTCACCTGGAATGTTACAGCGAACAGCAATATTATCTGCGCAATTTTCAAACGAGACTATGGGATTATTATATATTCTCTGCTTTAAATGTTTGATTTAATGTTTCTTTGTTTCTCTGGATTGCTGGGTCTTTGTTTTTCTCACTATTTCGGTCCTTAGTAAAAGTAACAGAACAAATTGAAAGCTGCATTACTTGCATTGAAAGAATACTGGTACTCTTCATTGACGACATTAAAGCAATAGTTCCAAAAATAATATTCTGTCATCATTTTCTCACCCTCATGTTGTTTCAAACTTGTGTGACTTTCTTCTGCAGAACACAAAAGAAGATATTTTGAAGACTGTTGGGAACCATAGAGTTTTGGTTACCTTTGACTTCCATTGTTTGGACATTTCATAAAATATCTTCTTATGTTCCACTGAAGAAAGAAAGTCAAACGGGTTTGGGACGACAGAATTTTCATTTTTGGGTTAACCATCTCTTTTGGAGCCTTTTCTGTGGAAATGAATGCTATCTAATTCTTGTTGGATAAACAAAGATCCAAGATTCACTAGGATTATGTTATATTTATCTAAACAATTACCCATAAGCACACAATATCAGCTTCTGTGAGTCAAACTATTGAAATTCAGTTGGTGAATTATGGTTATGACTCATAAAACTGCGGATGTTTGGTGTTTAAGGGCTCTAGATGTTTTCAACAGTTGATGAAACTGCGTCAGTGATGAGAACCTTTAAGTGCCACTCATATAGACCCCTGGGACAGAGATAGTACAGTTATTAAGCTTTGAGAACAAAGTGTACACAATTTGTTTGTTTAATCAACCAAAGTTTGTCATAATTTTTTCATCACTGTGCCATCAGTCAGTCTTTTAATATCAAAAGATTTTTATATATATTAAATATGATTTTTTTTTTTTCATCTGAAGTTTTCCCATATGGTAGTCTTTTTGTGAACAAAAATCTTGAGTTGTTCCACTCACTGAGCAAATATATTCATATATAGTGAATATTGCAGTGATTTTAATTTACCTGTTATTTGACCATTATATGTTTCCTAAAGACTGCATCATTAGACTAGTTTTGTGATCTCTACTTTAATAGTAAGTATGAGAGCTGAGAGCTGTTTTAGTAGGCTAGATTAACTGATTTAAAGGGGTCATGACATGAGAAATCAAATTTGCCTTGTATTTTGACATATAAGAGGTCTTTGTACAATTAAAACAAATAATTTATTTTATCAAGCTCCAAAAACGGCTCGTTTGGGTTTTGTGGGATGTCACACTGGCAAATACATTTGCATATGACCGCCTCCAGCGCAAGACATCGAAGAATAGTTATACATTTTGCACCATAGGCCACACCCACTGGCATTCAGTCGCTTAATGGCGGACATTTGCCTACACTGGATGTGAGCATCATGTCAAAAGAAAATAGAGCCCATTATAATCAGTGACGCTGTCTACACTGATACAGTCTAAAGATGTGTGTTCAGTTTCTGACTTACTCCACACATTTGAGTCTGTCGACAACAGGACAAATGGAAGAGTGAAAGAACGTTCGCTTTGACGCATCCAGTTTAAACAGCTGGTTTGTGTCTCTGTACAGACTTCAGAAGATCCCAGCGTCGGAAACAAGTGTATGATTTATTTTAATGACGTTGGAGGATTATATGTTTGTTCAGAGCATTTTGTTTTGTAAACGAGGCACAGTGTAATGGAGAGTTCACAATAAACTTTTGTTGAAAGATGAAGCATCAACTGTATTGGATCTGACAGCGGCTGCATCCCAAACAATAAGTAAATGATTTCATAATGCTTTGTCTGTAAATGACGGTTTTATATGGATAATGTTTTCAAAACTCTTACTCGCGTGCAATAGCAAGTGGACAATGATACTGTTTCCTATGCAGTGACGTTAGCCAATCATAGCAGTGGCTGTTTACTGACAAGCCTTAAAGGAGCCGCGCCTTTAAAACTGATCATTTCAGACAGTCAGAATGAAGGGTGAAAATAATAGTTTTTTCACATGTGTTTTCCACATTTGTGCTAAAAAATGTATTAACATGAGTAAACCTCAAGAAACATATATATATTTTTAAATCCATGTCATGACCCCTTTAAACTTTAGTAGCAAAGTTTACAGTTGGTAGGTTTGATTCATTTCTTTCACATGTCAGTGATTGGTACAGTATAAATATATAAAAAAAAATTATACAGTATAAATTAAAATGATTAAATCATATTTTTTTGGAAATTCATTTAGTGAAAACATTCCTATAAACACTACCGTTTGGGGTGGGTAATATTTTTAACAGTATACAAATACAGTAAAAACAGCAACATTGTAAATTATAATATTTCATTTAAAAAAATGTTATATATATTTTAAAATGTAATTTATTCCTGTGATCAAAGCTGAATTTTCAGCATCATTACTCCAGTCTTCAGTGTCACACGATCCTTCAGAAATCATTCTGATTTGCTACTCAAGAAACATTTCCTGTTATTATGTTAAAAACAGATGTGCTGCTTAAAATTGTCTGTAATTTTTTGATGTATAGAAAGTTAAAAACAACAGCATTTATTTAAAAAAAAGAAATCTTTTCTAACTGTCTTTATTGTCACTTGTAATCAATTTAATGCACCCTTGTTAAAAGTATTAATTTCTTTCTGAGTCTTTTTTTTTTTCATAAGGCTTTCCATAGAACAGTGTGTGACCGGTTTCAGCGGTTAAAATAGTTGTAAGTGGGATATTGTATTTAATGCTTGGTTTTCTGTGTGTCTGTGGGATCAGAGACTCTCCTCTGCCCTGAAAGAGCCTCTGAACTATCTGCCAGTCAGCAGTGGAGGGGAATGTGAGAATGACAGGTGCACTCACCCAAAATAGCAATGCTGAGGAGTGGGGGAAGGCCCACGGCAGAGCGAGAGAGAGAGGGTAAGGGAGCAGGAGAAGTGTAAAGATGGGTGAAATTGGAAGGTATCAGCAAAACATGTTTAGGACCAAGAGGACTGCAGTAATGTTTCAAGTGAAGTTAGTGTTGTGTTTAGGCCAAAAAAGGAAATTAAAGACTGAAAAAGGTGCATTTACTGTATAAGTGTGTGCGTTTGAGAGAAACTCATAAGTTTCTTGTCAGGTAGAGTTATAACCAAAGTGGCCTCATAAAATATTTGGGCTCTAAAGTCATAGTTTAAAATGTATGAATGCAACTGAATTTGATGAAATATCAAACCAAATGGCATTTATTTTAAAGAAAGATAGCACAAGCACCCTTTAAAAAAGTACTTATGCTGCCCTTTCCGAACGATAATTGTTTCTCATGTGGACGTCTGTAAAATGGCATTTGAATGGCACCGCAGTGATAAAACTCATGCATCCAGATGGCGATTTATTTACGGTGGAGAAGCCAGTTTTGTGATTTATCATTATTGTGTTAAAATGGTTTTCTGTCTTGCAGTTTATCTCTCAAAATGATGGAATGATGGAAAATGTGGAAATAAGTTAATGCAACCTCTTATTTACACAAGGTAACCATAACGCTGCTTGGTTTATATTCTTAATGTATATAATTGTACATAATACATATTTTAAAATTGTATTGCATACCTGTTGTTGGCATAATAATGACCCATTTCATGCTTTTCTTCTCTTTCTACTTTTTGTTCTTAACAGCGGTGATGAAGTATTGTTCTTGTAAATGCTTTTCAGTAATAAAAGTGTAGCGTACATCTTTAAAATGCAAATCACCACGAAGTGCAACAGTTACCGTACGGTGATCAGCAGTGGTCAAAATTTTTTACAGTGAATTTTGGCCGAGGATTTTTACGCGGAGGTGGGAGAAAAACAGACACTTTGTATTCAAACGGCAATAAAATTACTGACTAATCCCTGTACATACAGAAAATACCTTCTGTCCCAATGTGAAACAATGACTGTCTGAATACGGCTGAAGACAAAGTATTTAGATACTTCCTGCTGTCAAATATAAGTGGAAGTTCAAAGTTAATGTGATGAACTGCACCTGTGGTTAGTCTAAGATAAGTGTGAACTTGAGGGGAACTGACTTTATACATCCACTAAAAATCACCTCGACATCAGTCAGTTGAAAGTAATAGCAACAAAAAGTGAAATTACTTCTTAGAAAAGCTATTTGCAGATGCCATTTGGTTTGATATTTGACTATTACATTTTTAAAAGTGTCCAAATACTTTTTGAGGCCACTGAACATTGAAAATTCATGCTCGTTCTTTGTATACCTACTAATTTTCCCCTTTTAAGACAGCCCGCCTATGAATACAGACATTAAAAATCTTCTTATAGTGGCTCATTTGCAGATCATATCTGTCACCTTGCCTGTTACTAGTGTGTATATGTAGCTGTCAAAATGCTGCCAATCAATAAAAAGCAGTGAAGTAAGACACTGACAACCGTTTTGTCGTTCTCTTCACCTGCTGTGGTCCTGTCTTCATGGTAAGTGAGTGACATGCGCACACGTTCCTCGGATGCTAGAAAATATATGCCCTTGAATATATGCTCTTGAAAGGTGTCTTATTTCTGGAGCTGCAGGAATGATGAGTTAGTAGGTGCTGCATGTTGCTTGTCCTCTTTTTTTCTTTCAGGATGTCATTGGACTTTTAAAAAAAAAAGAATCGCAGAAATAACAACTCTTTTCACTCAGGTTTCCCAAACAAACTAAAGTGTGCAAACTATAGTCTGGTTGGTGCAGGAGAAAGTAACATCCATTCAGTTTTCCCAAAAATTCAAATTTTCTCATTTACTCACCCTCATGTTTTATAATAAAAACTATGATGTGTGTGTGTGTGTGTGTGTGTATATATATATATATATACATTTTATATACATATATATATATATATGAGCATAATGTTTGCCTGATTACTGTGTTTACTTACAGTGCTGTCAAAGCGATTAATCGCTTTGTGTGTGTGTATATATATATATATATATATATATATATATACCCACACACACACACACATACACATACATATATATATATATATATTATATATAGGTGTGATTAATCACGATTAATCGATTTGACAGCATTAAAATCTTTGCAGGTAATTGTACTCCTACTGCCACTAATTACATAATTATTGGTAAGTTTTGATTGCAAAACATCTCAAAAAGGTCACAAATGGCAACAAAAAAAAAATATTTTTGTTGAAACAATGAAAGTCAGTGTCAATGTAAAAATCTGCATGAGGGTGAGTAAATTATGACAGAATTATTATTTTTTTTTTGCATAAACTATGCCTTTAATGACTAATGCATGATGTCATCAGGTGGGTTTATATAGTGCCGCAGGGATGATGTATTTTTGTAGGCCAAGCCGGACTTTCACCCTGGTTCCCTCGACAAATACCCAATAGGATTTTTCCATTGGCTTTTGGATTATTGCAGAAAATAGGGTCTGTGACTAACAAAAGTTCTTAGACGTTTTGCTCATCATGATAATCTTCACAAAGTGAAGCCTAAATACAATCACTAGAAGTAAAAAGCTAAACATAGGCTATAAATGAACTACACCACAGTTGTATGACTTCAGTTAAGCTTCCCACAACTCTTTATTTAAAAATACATTTTCCTTGAAAGTTAGTTAGAATCGTTTGCAAGAGTGCGATTACAAACACAACAAGACTGGAGTGTGTAGAAGAGTTTAACTGTTCGGCTGATGACGTTTAATGTCCCCGACAACCTCTATAGTCCCATTTAGCCACTTATTAGCAACCGTCTTTTTAAGACAAATAAAAGTTTAAAAAATCACAAAGGGATAATACTGATGTAGTATAAAATGTGACAATATCTTGAGCTTGTGTGAATCACTGACATTCTTCACAATGGAACTGGAAGTGCTAAAATGCTCTGTTTTGGCCTACAAAAATACATAATCCTTGCCATAGATATATAAACATAGATGTCTAATTAGTGTCTGTTTCTACGGGCTGCTATACATAAGCTGTCCGCCAAATTGCAAAGGTCAAGTTCACTGCATCGGCAACCTAGTATGTATGAATATCTATATATGCAGTAGACATTAGCAGATGATTTTCACCGCATTTAGTTTATCATTAATGTGATAATTCTGTGTATGGATATTGCATATTGAGTTGGAAGTTATAGCCTGGTGGTTTTTACAGCCATAGGCTGCTCAATGCAGTGAAATTTCGATGGAAATTAATTGTTTTGTTAGTGTAAGTGATGAACAGCGTCATGTTAACTGTTCCAAGATGGCGGACATCAATGTGTTTGGAGCGGTTGAATGCGGATTCTACTTATACATCTCTATGATCCTTGCAACTTTGGAATTTTGTTGTGCCGACAGGAAACAATAACTGTCCGTCACCCCATAAATACCACAGTGCCTGCATGACTACATGCAGCCCACCTAGAGAGGAAGTGACATTTTATATTGGCAAACAGTTGCAGGGGGTCAAGAGTGTAAAGCGTAATGTGTCTTTATGGTCCAGGTTAGTCGGGACAAACAAAGGCATTTTAAAAGGGACAGTCTTTAATGCACCAGCCCCTCCTTCTCCTCCCTATCGACTCTGGTTAATCCACCCACACCTTCCCTCCATCTGTCAGTGTCAGCGGTCAGTGAAGGCCGTAGTCACAGCGACGGGATTTGGCTTGAAGAGGTCTTCATCAGCACTGGAGGAGAAGGGGAATCCCCACACTGATTCTAATAATAACCCTGTTGTGTGTTTTGATGGAGCGCTCTGCATTTTCTCTTGCCCTCCTGAAGATTGTTTGTGTTGTGGCTGCATTATTATATGTTTATACGTGCTTGATCGGTCGGTCGGTTTTAGGTTTGTTACAGCGATTTTTGTTTCTTATGTCACTTTATAATGAAGGCTAGTCTGTCAGTGTGAAACCAAATGTAGGCAGACTGTAGATTGCAAACATGAACAAATCTAAATGAATATGAGTTTTTTTGTGTTTATAAAACCGATTATAGTCCTGGATGCTGATTGGTTAATACAGTGTTCCAGTGATGAAAGTGATCAAGTACTAATACTTAAAGCCACAATATGTAATTTTTCGGCACTAGAGGTCGCTTATTCAAAACAAAGGCGTAGCTTGATGATGCCTTGATTTGGCGGAGCTTTTATTATGCCACAGTCGCCGCTTCCGCTTCTTCCGCTCATGTGTATGTGGGGTAACGCAGAGCTGTTTTATCATATTAGATACATTTAGCGTGTTGAAAGTTATGTTATAATGCTACTCTGTGCGTTCGCTCACCGGCTAATAAGAGACTCTTGTTCACACTGCAGTGAGATAGATCGATATTAGGCATGGTAAAACATGGTACTCGCGGTAAATCAAGAAAACCAGATTTAAACAATAAGACTAACTGTGTTGAGCTGTATAACAATGATTAGTTTTCTGTTGATGAATGATCCAAACAGTTGCTCACCTGTCTAATAAAACACATCATATATTAAAGCGTCTTTGGTGTTTCAATGGTTTCTACAAAATAAAACCGGAAATCGAGGGTAACGCAGGTATGATGTCATTGATAGGCGACGCACGGACGCTTATTTCTCTGGATTTAAACATTCTTGAAGACATTTGGGATAATGTAAGTACACAAGTCAACAAAATATATAACATTGTTCTAGTGGTTTTTGTTTTTTTTTTGTCCAAAAATCTTACATATTGTGTCTTATATATTGTGAAATTTTAAATAACTGTATTATTTCATATAGTAAACATATTAAATAGTAAACATTAAGTAATATTACAGTCTTCAGTGTCACATGATCCTTCAGAAATCATTCTAATATGCTGATTTGCTGCTCAAGAAACGTTATTATCAATGTTAAAAAGTTTTTGCTGCTTAATATTTTTTGTGGAAACTGACATCATTCAAAAGTGTATTTTTGACCCAATAAATGTAGCCTAGCCTTGGTGAGCATAAGAGACTTGTTTCAGAAACATAAAAAAATAGTGTGTCAGTCTCCTACGCAGTTTCCGTTGTAAACAGTGGAATTTTTGGAGCGCTTTCTAGTTCTTCGGCAGCCGATGCTGTTCACGTGAGCACCACGACGCGTGCGTGTAGTTTTTACAGCGCAAGCTGCGTAGGAGACTGACACAGGCTAGAACGAAATTGTTAAATAAAGTCGTTATTTTTGTTTGTTTTTGCGCACAAAAAGTATTCTCGTCGCTTCATTAAATAAAGGCTGAACCACTGGAGTCACATGGACTATTTTAACGATGTTTTTCCTACCTTTCTGGACCTTGAAAGTGTTAATTAAATAGCTGTCTATGGAGGGGACAGAGAGCTCTCGGATTTCATCAAAAATATCTTCATTTGTGTTATGAAGATTAACGAAGGTCTTATGGGGTTGGAACGACATGAGAGTGAGGAATTAATGACAGAATCTCTTTAAGTAAGTTCTGCATTGATTCATTTCCGTTGTAAAAATCATTAGTTCATTTAGGGGCTATTAGGGGTTATTAATTTAATTTGGGCGTTCTGTGAAATCCTGGTGAGACTGCCTTGTATAATACTATTCCTGTTCCTATTGCTGAATTGCCACTCAGCATATCATTGTAATGGGAAAGTCAATGCTCAGTGCTGTGTTCCTGAAGGGAGACAATATACACTGGTATAATGGGAAAACACATCAATAAGAAACCGCTCAGAATCATTTGGCTACCGTGGTCTTGCACAACTTTGTTCTCACCCAGTAACACCCCCCAGCTTCTCCTGACCCCACTGAGACCTTTGTGACATCAGTGGTGATCAAGCGCCTGCTCCTCTCATTCTCTTTGACACCCACAGGTGCCACAGCACGTCTGTACACACAGTTTGGGCTCTTCAGAGAGCTGAGCAAAGTTATTCAACTCTAAAAGCAGCTGTCAGCTCACAGTCTATGCAACTCAACTGGTGGGTTGCAATTGAGGACCACTGCACTCAATATTTATTTATTTATTTGATTAGGGACAGATGCAATATACATAAGCTATGGTTCCATCCAAAGTTGTGAATTTAATTTGTGCTCAAATTTGGAATATTGCATAAAACATTTGCAAATAAAGCAGTGTTTCATTCCCATGTGTTCAAGAGAACAAATCGTCACTTCCTGGGAAATTGGTGCAAAATGTTTGTAATAAAAATGGAAGTTGCTGCAACCAGGGAAGAAACTGGCTCTTTTTTTCCTACATCATAAGTGACTTACGAAACGCAATAAACGCTGTCATGATCTCTTGCGTTCAGATGCTGGTGTTTGTGAACGCAATCGTGTGAGGCGCTTCTGGGAGGGAATTAAACCAATCACTCTGATGACAGACTTTGACTCAGGCGTTTCAGAATGATCAAACCAACATTGCTGTGCGATGCGACTGGTATGCTGGTTAGTCAGGTTGTCCAATCACATCCTTTGTTGAAGCAAAGTCATATGAGTGTTTTGTTGTGCATCAGGGATTTATTTGATAAATGTGTTTCCATTGTAGTTTATGCACGTTTTCTTATTGGATAAAATATTATATCCACCTCAATTAAGCACATACGTTTTTTTAATGTGCATTTTTAGAATTTATGTATCTTGGCATTTCCATCCAGCAGGTTTTTTGATGCAATATCCCAAAATGTGCATAAAAATAAGTGAACAGCCATCATAGTATCATAGTGTTTGTTGTGAAAGCCAATATCTATATTTTATTAGTAGTAGTGTATTTTTTTGCGTGCCACATATACAACTGATATTCTTTTTTGATACTGATATTTTAAAAAAAAATGTTTTAATTTATTTTCAAATAATAGAAATTCTTATTTTTAATGTATGGATAAATTATTGTAGATGGAAATATAATAATATTTATTATTTTTATTATTTTAATAAATTAAAATGATTTAAAATAAATATTATTAGTAATGGAATACCTATAGCAGTGTACAAATGTATTCATTATTTTTCCTAACAATTAATAAAATAAAAAATGATGCATACTGTATATAAAAGCTGTTCCTTGTGCTCCAAAAGCTTTTGAGAATGGGACACCTTTTTTCTTCCTGTGAATAAAAAAGAATGCAATCATCTGTTAATATAGTTATTTCTTTATAGTTTACTTACTAGACTACAAGATTAAGTGTGTATGCACCTGTTGTGAATCCGGTGTAAATGCTAAATTATTATTGAGTGATGCCCACTGTGAAGATGTTTATTACACAGTTAAAAGTACAGTATATCTCTACCCACTTATTTAAAATAACCGCTAAGAGTATTTAAGGTTGTCTTGCTGTGACTCTAGACCTAAGTATGGTTTGGCTGTAATTTTACACCTGTCTTAAGAGGCAGAAATAAGTCTGACATGTTGATAAGGCCCAGGTTTTCGGTTCAGTGTTCATCCAAGTTCGTCCTCCTACACTCTTTGTTCACTGTGATCTGCATGAGCTCTGAAGCATTTAAGCAACACATTAGCGCTGATTGTTTGGGTGCTGTGGTGTAAAGTGTTCTGCGCTGCTCGGGGCCTATTTATACAGGGATGAGTTAAGCCAGCAGATCATGAGGCTCAGCACAGAAGCTTACCATGAGACCGGCATATCAGACAGCAAAGTCTCAGAATACTTTAGTGCTCAGTACAGACGTTATTAATGGTTCTTGTTCATTCATAAAAGATTTGTGTATGATTGTAGTCTTTTTCAAAAGCATCATCAGGTTTTCAACAATATTTATAGGGATGCACAATATATCGGTAGTTTTATTGTATATTTTAAGAGATGAATGACATGAGAAATCAAATTTGCCTTGATCTTTTGACATATAAGAGGTCTTTGTACCATTAAAACATCCTGCAAGTTCCATAGCTTAAAACATCCTCCTCATAATAAAGCATTTATTTAATCAAGCTCCAAAAACAGCTCGTTTTGATATTGCAGGATCTGTGACATCACACTGGTAAATACATTTGCATATGACCGCCTCCAGAGCAAGACATCGACGGATAGTTATACATCATCGCACCATAGGCCACTTAACGGCTGACATTTGCCTACACTGGATGTGAGCGTTGCGTCGCGTCAAAAGAAAATAGAGCCCATTATAATCAGTGACGCTGTCTACACTGATACAGTCTACAGATGTGTGTTCAGTTTCTGACTTACTCCACACATTTGAGTCTGTCGACAACAGGACAAATGGAAGAGTGAAAGAACATTTGCTTTGACGCATCCAGTTTAAACAGCTGGTTTGTGTCTCTGTACAGACTTCAGAAGATCCCAGCGTCGGAAACAAGTGTATGATTTATTTTAATGACGTTGGAGGATTATATGTTTGTTCAGAGCATTTTGTTTTGTAAACGAGGCACAGTGTAATGGAGAGTTCACAATAAACTTTTGTTGAAAGATGAAGCATCAACTGTATTGGATCTGACAGCGGCTGCATCCCAAACAATAAGTAAATGATTTCATAATGCTTTGTCTGTAAATGACGGTTTTATATGGATAATATTTTCAAAACTCTTACTCGCGTGCAGTAGTGAGTGGACAATGATACTGTTTCCTATGCAGTGACGTTAGCCAATCATAGCAGTGGCCGTTTACTGACAAGCCTTAAAGGAGCCGCGCCTTTAAAACTGATCATTTCAGACAGTCAGAATGAAGGGTGAAAATAATAGTTTTTCCGCATATATTTTTGCTTTTTTGTGTAAAAAACTTTATTAACATTTATAAGTGAACCTCAAGGAACATATTAAAATATTAAAAACAAATGAATGTCATGAAACCTTTATTTGTTATTTCCCCTATTTTTACATTTAGATTACCTTTGCTGTCATCTAACACTCACATAAAGTTAATCTAAACACTTATCATTTATATAATAATTGTTAAATGTAATCTTAAAAAATTAATGCAAATTTTTATACTATCCAGTTATAATGTTGCATTGCCTAAATTCACTTTTACAGTTCCAGATGGTTGGTTTTAGTGTTTTTAGTGTTTTATTTGTAATTTATTTAGACAAAATAGCATATCAGTTATCAGCTGTAAAATGAAGGTAATATACATTTGGGACCAGATTTACTAACAGCTTGTGCCAGCGCAAACCCTCTTTTGGCGTTAAAAAACTACTGTCAGGATTCACTAAAGACACGCAGTGATAAATTAGCGCTGAAAAGGTGTGGACAGGGTTATTTTTGCAGCTGACCTTATTGCATATGCATTTGTAGGAGTTTCCCTTTCAGACGCAAAATTGAATGGAGGAGAGTATTTAAATGAATCATGCAAGGTGATTTACTAAGGTTTGCCCTTGTCAATTTACTGGTGTTTGGGGCATTATTTAGCGCCCAAAAAAGCATGTATTAAACCAGACGCTAACTGGTAGATTGTGTTGGTCATTATGGAAATGATCCGGCTGCTTCTGTTCTTTTATTTGCACGTCATCAGTAGATCACACGCTGAACTTCCACTCCCATCTGAGCTTTTTTGGAATTGCGCTCTCATGCTAATTTGCCCTGTTTAGTAAATCTGGCCCTTGGGCAGCATGGTGGCTCAGTGGGTAACACTGTCACCTCAAAGCAAAAACGTCCCAGGTTCAAATCCCGGCTGAGCCAGGAGGCCTTTCTGTGTGGAGTTTGCATGTTCTCTCCGTTCTGGTTTGTGCTCTGGTTTCCCCAACAATCCAAAGACATCCAGTTTAGGTAAATTGAAGAGTTAAAATTGCCTGTGAATGTGAGTGTGTAAATAAGCCCTGTGATGGACTGGCCACCTTATACATATGATATCAGCATTTTTTTTAAACATTCTGGATGGTTGCTTTTGTCTCTGGGTTCTGAATATGGTCCAAGAAGGAGTGTGAGTCACCCAGCGTTTTGCTACTTTAAAAATGCATTTACCTGTTAGTATCACGGTTGTACTCTCTCTGTCTCTCTCTCTCTGTTACACACACACTGTCTTCCTACTTCCAACAGCAAATTCGAGACATACCTGGTTATCCTGCCCCATGATGATTACCTTATGGTCCAATTGTCGTTGTCAGTATGATCTCTTTAAAAACATGTGATCTCTGAAACATCACATGTCTGTACTGTATTATTGACCATATAAGTCACGAAGGCTTATACTGAATCTTCTTTCTGCCTGGATGTGTTTTGGTGGCTATACATCTTCCACCTGGAGCTTTTTAAAGAGTTATGTGCCCTACACTTGACAAAGGATAGACTGTCCCAGTTTCCTCTGTGCAGGGGATTGTGGGACAGAATGTGCCAACAAAAAAACACAAAGCACTCTCAAAGCATATTGTATAGGAGGGAAGAAGATCAATTGTGTGGTTTGAGTGTTGATAAAAGTGCTGTTACAGAAGGAGAAAAAGACAGACTCTAGGACACAGTGAAAGAGAGAGAAAGATGGACAGCAAATGATGGAGAAAAGGAGGTTGGAGAGAGAGGAGAAGGGAGCGCAAGCTCTGGCTATCATGAGTCAGTGAAGGGAACAGCTGAGAATGCGACGTGACAGGTGGAGAGCGTTTGGAAGTGGGTGTGTTTATCACTGTATTTACACGCTCTTGTGCGTGTGTATGTTTGTGTCTCACTAATCAGTGTTATCATTCAACATATTTGCACGTCTAACTATGAATAGGTATTTATTGGACTCCATTGTCACGAGTCATTTCCACCTTTGCCACCTGGCTCTGTTCATCCTCTCACTTATTCCTTCTGTTTTTTTTTCTTCCTTTCTCATGACCCGCTCTGACTCACAGGAAGACCAAGTTGTGCTCCAGTGCACCGCGACTGTCCTGAAGGAGCAGATCAAACTATGCCTTTCCTGTGAAGGCTTCGGGAACCGTCTGTGCTTTCTAGAGCCGACGTCAAATGCCCAGGTACAGTCATCAAAAAGGTGTCAGGTGTTGATTTTCTGAGCAGGAATGCCACTCCTCTTTACAAATATCCAATATATCAAACAGATTTTGTTGGCGGTTATTTTTGTCAGGCAAATAATACTAAATACTAAATAATACTTTTTTAAATTAAATATTACATTTTATATGCGTTTTAATGTATTAATATTTTCATATTCCTCATTACAAAACAGATTACCAAACAATTTTTTTTGGCTAGATCACAAGAATATAGTTTATATATTAAATGTATTAAATGAATATGATTGAATTTTAAATTATATAAAATATATGCATTTTATTTTAATTTATTATTCCTTATTACAGATATTCCTTATAACAAATATTACAAATTCCTTATTACACATATTCCTTATTACAAATATACAGTATACCACACTGAATTTTTTTATTAAATATTACATTTGATATGCATTTTAATGTATTAACATTTTCATATTCCTCATTACAAAACAGATTACTAAACACATTTTTTTGGCTAGATCACAATAGTTATTTTTGTCAGGCAAATAATACTCAAAACGTTTTATATTAAATGTATTAAATTAATATTATTGAATTTTAAATTAAATAAAAATATATATATTTTAAATATGCATTTTATTTTATTTTAATATTCCTTATTACAAATATACAGGATACCAAACCGATTAGGCCTCCACTGTTTATATAATGGAATATTTAATAAATAAAAAAATCTGTTTGGTATACTGTATATTTGTAATAAGGAATATTTGGAATATTTGTAGTAAGGAATTTGGAATATTTGTAATAAGGAATATTAAAATAAAATGTGCATATATATATATATATATATTATAGTTTTTTTGTAGTAAATATTATTGGCCTATTATAGTCAAAAATCTGTTTTGTATACTGTATATTTGTAATTATATTAAATTATTATTATTTTTATTTTAAATTATGTTTTATTTATATATAATTATTTTTAATAAATTGTTATATACATAATGTTATTTTATTAATTTTTTTTTATACCTGTATATAAAAAATTGCACATGCAGTAGACACAGAAAATGTGCTGAGCACACACACAAACTAATTTAAATTTAATAAATTTTATTTGCTGTTTAAAGTGCAGCAATCAACATTTTTCCTAACTAAACGTTGTTTTTAAAAATCCCATGATTGGTATGGTCATAGTGCCAGTTAAACAACCTTTTTTGTTATTTTCAAAGTCATTAATCATGGATGAGGCTAAACATTTGTGTTCTGCAGAATGTGCCGCCTGATCTGGCAATCTGTGCCTTTGTCCTGGAGCAGTCGCTCTCAGTTCGAGCCCTGCAGGAGATGCTGGCCAACACCGTGGAGATGAATGAGGTGAGAGTCTGCAAACAGGAGGGAGGGAGAGGTGGAGAGCAGAGAGGGCCTTAAAAAAAAAGTATAGGGATAATTGAAAAGAAAGGAATGTTGAAATATTAATAAAATAACCATAATATTATGATATAACATTAAATATTATGTATTTTTAGTATTTAAAAATGAAAGAAAAATGACCATTATTGCTCCATTTTTGCTTTAAAACTTTACACTGAAAATGAGACAGAGAGAGAGGGTGCTGAAGAATTTGGAAGAGTTTTTAAGTAATGTCGAGCCCTCTGACTTTTATTATTCAAAATGACACAGTGTAGGGCTCCAGACAAATGGTTGCATTTTGCAACTTTTTTTCCTGCCACGGTGCCCAACTGATAAGAGCTGCCATTTCTGTTGTACATCAAACGGCAAACGAAACGAAAGCAGATACAATCACTCAGTTTCAAAAATAAATATAAAACCTGTCCTAACTGAAAGAAAACAAGTTGACAAAAAGATTGAAT
This sequence comes from Coreius guichenoti, assembly GCA_039654105.1. NCBI lineage: Eukaryota > Metazoa > Chordata > Actinopteri > Cypriniformes > Gobionidae > Coreius > Coreius guichenoti. The sequence goes on along the minus strand of CM077181.1, from coordinate 3,363,460 downwards.
TCAATATTGGGTAATAATATAGCATAACGAGAGATTTATAAGCTATTCTTTTGTAGGCCGGTCATTTTTGAGTTGAAGTGTGACTTTGTGCCATTTTGTACAAGATAAAAGCATTTTAAAACAAACTTTCTGGTTAAACATTAAAGCACATTAGTGTGATAAACAGTGAATTTTTTTTTTCATATTTTATTGAAAATTGACAGAATTATTCACTCAAAAACTGAGGTGCATAAACTCAGATCAATGAGGCCTACCATCAATCAGTTCCAAAAAGAAATACAAAACTGCCCTAATGGAAGTGTGACAAGAAAAAAAATCCCAAAAAAGTGTCATAATTATCCCCAAAAAGTTAGTCTGGAGCCTTGCAGTGGAGCTCAAAAGTCTGAGACCACTATTAAAAAGGCTTTTCTAAATAAATAAGTGTATTATAAATAATTATATTAATTAATTCCAGGTTTTAATAAAAAATCAATGTGCTGTTACTTATTTATCTATTTTTAATTTATTAATAGCACATTATTTATATATAATATGTATATAGTGTTTTTGACCAACAGTTAATAGTCTTTTGCCATAAAGTCAGTCAACCCCCATTTCACCATTACTCTTTCTTTCGTTTTATTTCTTTACATCTCTGTCTTGTTATATTTAGAGTGCATGAGGTCATCAAAAACAGTTTAATAGAGGTATTTCTGGCATTCAAGGGTAGATTTGTTAGTGTAACTTAATTTCCTGTACTTTTTGTCTCTCTCCTGACCCTTCATCTCCTTTTCCTGCCAACTTTAGGCAGTCGATTTGGATAAATGGGTATGTCTCATCGTATTCTTATTTCCTCAAACCTCAGCACCCTTCCTCTCCTCTGTACCTAAATCTTCTACTCAGTGTCCGGTGTGGATGAAATAATGCTGTAGCTCCTCTTCACTTCTGTCTGACCTTTGACCGCTGTCACCTGTTCCTCACTTTGTCTGGAGTTGGAATCCCATTTGCTCTCCAAATGGCATTTCAAATGACACCTAGTCCGTGTGTATAAGTGTGTACATTTGTAAGAAAGAGAGCAAGAAAGAGAGAGAGAGCATTCCAGTGTAAGATGAGCTCAGTGCCGCTGAATCCTGGTTAAGATATGATCGTCAGTGTACAGCCCTGCACAACACCCAATCCTGGCCAACATCAAAGCCCATAAGCAGACCCACATTATACCCGTGTGCCATTATACCACACAGTTCGGCACATTTCAAATGTCGCTCGAGTTTACACATGCCTTGCATGTCTATTTATTATTAAATATTTTGGCTAATTTGATTATGCTTTTAGCTATCAAAAATTATGTAGTCCTTTTAAACTCTGCATAACATTTCTACCTTATTTAAATGACTGGATGGATGGATGGATGGATAGATAGATGGGATCGTTAGTAAAACCTTTTTAGAACATATTTTTGTTAGCTGGGATAGAACCTTTTAATTTGTGGATTAAAGATAAATTTAACCATACTTGATTTACCTGCATTTTACCAATATTCTTCTATTATACTTTCAGAACGTTGTGAATTATATTTTCAAATTATTACTCCACAGGTTCTGACATAAACTAAACTGCTTAAACATTTCAGCATGTGGAAGCATAAAATATCTGCTAACATTTATGAAAAAGGTATACTTTGTATTCAAAAGATCAACATTTTAGGCAAATTTTAATGAGATGCGCCAAGTGCTTTCAAGGTTCCAGCTGTTGCTCTTTCTGCACACTTTTAAAGAGACATTTGGGTAACATATAAAGTCTTAAAACACAGGAATTAAGATTTTCAAGCCGCAAGTTCCTATTAGGGCTGTCACTTTACGTTCGAAAATCGATTGCACAATCGATCGGACCAACCAACACAACATTTTCACGAAAATGAATATAGGGAATCGATTTTAACCAAATATAATTTTAAACGAATTAAACAAATAAAAAAGATAGATGTAACAAAAATCACAAACAAAGAAAATAAAGAATTCCGAAAGTGCATTAGGCGTTGCGAAAGCTAAAATACCCCCGCCCTGCGCAGCTGGCAATGAAGTACCTGAGTGTCCCTGGGACATCAGTGCGGTCGGAGCGCGTCTTCTCAACAGCTGGACATATAGTGCATAAAAAAACTCTCTGCTCTGGACCCCGAAAATGTTGATGGACTTGTTTTCCTGTCCAATAATTTGTAATAGGCCTAGCCTTATTTGCATGTTTCATTATACGCCTGCCTAGCCTAAGTGTCGGTTACGTTCAATTAAAAAAAAAAACACATGGCCTGTTCTCAAGTAAGTCCATTTAAAGTTTCATTTTTGAACAGTTGTCTATAATGGATTGAATCATTACGTAAAATAATTTTGGAGATTTTTGTGCCCTGTTGTAGACTGCAGATGTTTCTAGTCCACTGTCTGATTTGGAGAATGTAGCGGCCCTGCGTGTTTATCCTACACGAACTTCACGTTCAATGTTGGCTAGTCCTTCAGTGAATTTTAAGTTTTATTTTCAACCTCTTTTCATGGGCTACAATCGCCTACGTAGGTGAAATTTGTTTGACATTTCTAATCGTAAACACAGCCACGCTGAAGCCTGCAGTAATGTTTTTGTAATGTAATGTTATGGCAGTCCACTCTGCTTATTGTTTTTCGAGAATGTTGCACTCCTGTTTATCATTGTGCACGAAACTTCACGCCAATAAATCATCAGAAATATTGCTGACTTGTGCGTCTCAAGCGCCCTCTTTACGTTCGTCCTAATGCCGGTTAGTTGTCCATGGATTGGCCTATATTTGGTGTTGAAAATGGAAACGGCTTTTTTGACATGAACACACAATGAACACTTATGATTTTTTCACAAAAGTGACAGCCGTAGTTCCTATGTGGTTTTACCAGTTGGTGTGCCAGTTTGGGTTTAAAATGAGGAGGCATTTGATATTGGGAAGCTAAAGAAGATGTCATGGAACACAGTCCAATGTCAGGAAAGGGGTAGGATTGGGGAAATCGATGACAATAGGGGAAATAACTGAGGAGGAAAACGCTGACCCATACCAGTTCAAGACAACTGTTGTGGTGAATTCACCCTGAAGAATGACAATTCTGTCATCATTTACTCACCTGCATGTCGTTCCAAACCTGTATGACTTTGAGAGATTTTGAAAAATAAACTGGTTGCTCTTTTCTGTGCAATTATGGTAACTGGAGCTTAAAGTGGACCAATTTTATGGCAAAGAGCAAGCAGTGCATTTATTAAAAAATAATTTCTCCTTTTTTTGGATTTGGAGCAACATTAGGTTGGTAAACAATGTGAGAATTTTTTTTTTTGGGAGAGCTGTCTGTTTAAGGTCTGCTGCGGTGTGCTCTCTCTCTCTCTCTCTCTCACTTATGTAATCATTCTCATAAATAGTATGAGATGGTAGACAAAACTCACTAATAGCAACAATAATCATGTTCTCTTGCTTTTAAACCTTACTGGATGTTGAGAAAAGGTAAGTGTTTGTTGTCCTCATGACGGCTGAATGTGAATCCACCTGGTTTGGTGTGACCTTTGACTCTCCTCTTCATTGGTTGTTTCTGTGCTTATGTATGCTCTCCCCATGGTTCTGTAACCCTCTTCCTGTGAATGTGAACGGATGTGAAGAAATCTTTGGTACTTTTTTCTTTCTATCTTCATAACACTCTTTTTGTCTCTCTGTTGTCTCCATGTGAAAAAGGTGGAGCTCTTCAGTTTCCTATGTAAAATGTTGCCATATACCATCCAGCACGGGGTCAATTGGCTTTTCTGACCCCTCACATGAATATGAGTACAAAGAAGTTGTTTTAACGTTCTGTTCTCTTTTGTTCCTCAATCTCCAGTCATCTCAGGGAGGGGGACACCGAACGCTGCTGTATGGCCATGCCATCCTCCTCAGACACTACCACTCTAGCATGGTGAGATACGCATGACAGCTCTTTTTCACCATTTCTGATGTTTAATGTGATGGCCCTCATTTTAAGGAGATGTGTGTGTTACCCTGAATTGCAGTATCTCAGCTGCCTGACGACGTCTCGTTCACTCACAGACAAGCTGGCCTTTGATGTGGGCCTGCAGGAGGATTCTACAGGTACACATCATGGACTCTTCAAATGCTCAAATGAATACAGATTCAAATCCCCACTGTTGGTCAAGAGCAATGGGTAGTTCTTATGTTGACTTATAAGGGCTATTGAATCTGTTCCTCTTTACTGTATTTTTAAAATCTGTAATTTATATATATTTAAAAAAAGTCTACCAATTTTTTTTTTCTGGTTGCATTTCTTTTTCTGAGCTGAACTCTTATTACTACTATTACTACTACTACTACTACTACTAATAATTAATATTTATATTAATAGGATCAATTATATTAAGGATAAATTACAACTAAATTTTTCTGGTTTTATTATTTAGTAGTAGTGGCGGTACTAGTAGTAGTATGCTATAATAATAATAATAATAATAATAATCATTTTATAATTATTTAGTTGTAGTGGTAGTAGTAGTATACTAAATAATAATAATAATAATAATTATTATTATTAATTTATATTATTATTATTATATACAAAGATAAATTACAACTACATTTTTCTGGTTTTATTATTTAGTAGCAGTGGCGATACTAGTAATAGTATGCTATAATAATAATAATAATAATAATAATAATAATAATTTTTAATAATAATGTTAATATTGTTTTTATAATTATTAATAATAATGATATTATTATTATTATTATTATTATTAATAATATTTAGTAGTAGTGGTGGTACTAGTAGTAGCATGCTATAATTAGATATATTATAATAATTATATAATTATAATAATAAGAAGAATAAGAATAATACGAATTAATATTGTTATTATTTTTTTTATTCTTATTTAGTAATAGTGATAGTAGTAGTATGATATAATAATAATAATAATAATAATAATAATAATAATAATAATATCAGTTAATGATATTTAATAATATCAATTAATTATTATATCAATTAAACATATTATTATTATTATAGCTACAAGCATAAATTGATTATTATAGCTACATTTAAATGATGAGTAATTTACAATAATATTATGTGACTTTGACTATATATATATATATATATTGTTACACTTATGACGTAGTAATATTTGTATGCATTTGTTTGTGTTATAGCAGTATTTGCAATATATATGTTATAATTGTTTTTACTTTGTGTCTCTGTATGTTCAGGGGAAGCATGTTGGTGGACCATCCATCCTGCATCCAAACAGAGGTCAGAGGGTGAGAAGGTCCGAGTAGGAGACGACCTGATCCTGGTTAGCGTGTCATCAGAGAGATACCTGGTAAGACTTTCTAGAGCCGTAGTGATCTAATAGTAATATTAAACATGACTCTCCATTCAGCTGACAGCTGGTATCTGTGATATCTTTTGCAGCATCTGTCGTATGCCAGCGGGGATCTGATGGTAGACGCCTCCTTCATGCAGACCTTATGGAACATGAATCCAGTCTGCTCAGGATGTGAGCTGGCGGAGGGTAAGTGTTCAGCAAAATCAAATCAAATATAATATCTCCGTAATTTGTGAACATAATTTAAACTATAAATGACTGTGTTCTGGTCTTTGTATTTACCCTTTCCAGGGTACTTAACTGGAGGTCATGTCTTAAGACTGTTTCACGGTCACATGGATGAGTGTCTGGCCATCTCAACACCTGATCAGGGAGAGGAACAGCGCAAGTAAGAAATCATTTGTAACATAATAATCTTCACACACGCATACACCGATCAGGCATAACATTATGACCACCTACCTAATATTGTGTTGGTCCCCCTTTTGCTGCCAAAACAGTCCTGACCCGTCGAGGCATGGACTCCACTAGACCCTTGAAGGTGTGCTGTGGTATCTGGCACCAAGATGTTAGCAGCAGATCCTTTAAGTCCTGTAAGTTGCTAGGTGGGGCCTCCATGGATCGGACTTGTTTGTTCAGCACATCCCACAGATGCTCAATTGGATTGAGATCTGGGGAATTTGGAGACCAAGTCAACACCTCAAACTCGTTGTTGTGCTCCTCAAACCATTCCTGAACCATTTTTGCTTTGTGGCAGGGCGCATTATCCTGCTGAAAGAGGCCACAGCCACCAGGGAATACCGTTTCCATGAAAGGCTGTACATGGTCTGCAACAATGCTTAGGTAGGTGGTACGTGTCAAAGTAACATCCACATGGATGGCAGGACCCAAGGTTTCCCAGCAGAACATTGACCAAAGCATCACACTGCCTCCGCCGGCTTGCCTCCTTGGTGCCATCCTGGTCCAGTTCTGATGCTCACATGCCCACTGTTGGTGCTTTTGGTGGTGGACAGGGGTCAGCATGGGCACCCTGACTGGTCTGCGGCTATGCAGCCCCATACGCAACAAACTGATGCACTGTGTATTCTGACACCTTTCTATCAGAACCAGCTTTAACTTCTTGAGCAATTTGAGCTACAGTAGCTCGTCTGTTTGATCGGACCACACGGGCCAGCCTTCACTCCCCACGTGCATCAATGAGCCTTGACCCTGTCGCCGGTTCACCACTGTTCCTTCCTTGGAGCACTTTTAATAGATACTGACCACTGCAGACCGGGAACACCCCACAAGAGCTGCAGTTTTGGAGATGCTCTGACCCAGTCATCTAGCCATCATAATTTGGCCCTTGTCAAACTCGCTCAAATCCTTATGCTTGCCCATTTTTCTTGCTTCTAACACATCAACTTTGAGGACAAAATGTTCACTTGCTGCCTAATATATCCCACCCACTAACAGGTGCCGTGATGAAGAGATAATCAGTGTTATTCACTTCACCTGTCAGTGTCATAATGTTATGCCTGATCGGTGTATATACGTATATAAAATAGATTATTTAAGCAGGCTGTTTTTGTTACTGTACCATCTGTATGTAAATGACCTCTGCTCATGATTGACAAGCCTCACACCTATTTCACACTGAATGCTTAATATAAATGATGTTGATAATTTTAACATGCTCATGATTGTAAACTCTCTAGGATTGCACAATATGAAGGAGGGGCGGTATGTAGTCAGGCCCGTTCATTGTGGAGACTTGAGCCTCTGAGAATCGGGTGAGACAATCTCTCATCTCATAACTGTGACAATATATGTTTTTGGCTTATACCTTTTCTAATTCATATGTCTGTTATTTCTCTGCAGTTGGAGCGGTAGCCACATGAAGTGGGGCCAGGCCTTCCGCGTACGCCACATCACAACAGGTCGGTACCTGTGTCTGGACGAGGAGAAGGGTCTGATGGTTCTGGATCCAGAGAAAGCAAACACCAAACTGTCTGCCTTCTGTTTCCGTGCATCAAAGGTCCGTTTAAACTTATCTAAATACAATATCTCTATTTTGCCGGTTTAGTTATTCAATTCTAATTACATTTCTGTTCTCACTATATTTTTATCTTCGTGTCTATTTGTTTGTTCTCACTATCCTCTGTTGTGCATATTCCCGGAGAACAGGAGAAAGTGGAGGGGGCTCAGAAGAAGCGAGATGTGGAAGGAATGGGTGTTCCTGAGATCAAGTATGGCGAGTCCATGTGTTTCATGCAGCATCACTCTACAGGGTTGTGGCTCACGTACGCTGCCTTAGATGCTAAAGCGGCTCGTCTGGGAACCATGAAGAGAAGGGTATAAAGCTCGCTGGACCGCAAACCACATGATACCAACTTATATATACCTGATGTCAAGCCTTTCAACCTATTTATTATGATCTTAACTTTCTTTGTCTCAGGCCATATTACATCAAGAGGGCCATATGGATGATGCACTGACTTGCTCTCGCTCTCAAACAGAAGAGTCTCAGGCTGCTCGTATGATCTACAGCACGACGGGCCTTTTTAGACAGTTCATCAAGTATGACTGTACATCACATACACTGTAACATATTTATACTGTATATTATACGGTAACACTGAATAGTTAAACTGAGTTAAACTGTATTTTCAGTCTTTTTTATACTACGGGGCTGTTAAATGCTTGAATTTGATTTGCGGAAGAACGTTCTAAGGTGTGCTATTATTTTCAGGGAAACGCACTGCTAAAGTAGTTCCAGCAGGTCTTGACCGCATTACAGTTCCATATCACTCCGCCAAATGAGTTCAGTTATTTCAAAGGTCCTTACAGCCGACAACAGCAAAAGAACCAAAACCCACAACGACACTGACCAAGCAAATAAAGTAAACAATAGAATAAAAACAACAAATCATTTCCATGTTTTTGCCACAAGATTGTTTTATTATGCACATACTCTCTTTCTCCCGCTTAAACGCACACACATACAGCACGGACACACACTCACACAGAAACATGTTGTCAGCGCTGCTCTGAAGATTTTCTCAGTAAAATAGTCTAGCAACTTAAAAGCTACATGACATTTCTCACTAACAAGGTAGTTACGGCGCTGTTCTTGAAACAGATACACTTACAGTTTCACTATTAGTAGAGACGCTGCTGCCAAACATTGTTGAGAGACTCTTCCTTTCTCTCTCTCTCTCTCTCTCTCTCTCTCTAATAACTGCATTAGTCTACTATCAGTGGCTCATGCCTCCGTTACTAGCTCTAAAATGACGTTTTGGAATTAGCAACGGAGGTTTGGGATTAGATGCGGTAAGAATTTAGTCCCACACACGAGCATTTTCAGGACAAAACCTGACAAACCTCTTGAAATACATCATCTGAACAATGTTTTGAGGTGTGGTATCAGTATAGTGGAATAATTTAATCAGGGCCATGAATTATTGAAATTAATGCACACCCTTCACCGTCGTGGCCGCATTACCACCTCGGGTGTGCATTATTTTTCTAATAATTTAATGGCCCGTCATCAATTATTCCTTTACATATATAACTTTTTGTTTTTGGTAAATAAAAAAAAGAGTATATACTTACTAAAATGGGAAAAATAAGCTATATTTCTAATATTGGCCTATTCAGGCTGATAATTCCAGAAATTTTGTAGACAGTTGTATTATATTCTCTGAATGTGCCTGTATCCTCTCCTCTCTCTTTTACATGTCAGAGGTCTGGACTCTTTGAGTGGGAAAAACAAATCTCCTGGCCCAGTGTCCCTGCCACTGGATGCAGTGATCCTGTCCCTGCAGGATCTGATCCATTACTTCCGGCCTCCAGAAGAGGAGCTGGAACACGAGGAGAAACAGACCAAGCTGCGCTCTCTACGCAACCGACAGAACCTCTTCCAAGAAGAGGTCTGTGCATGTGTGTGTTTGTGCCTGTCTTATTTTTCAATTAATGTATTATGTGCAAGCTAAAAATATGCAGATTTGTGCTATCTGGTTGAAAGAAAGAAATAAAATCAAATGTAATACATAGTATAACCACTAGGCCTATTTGTAAACATGGTTGATAAAACTCTTGTTGCTGAGAACAGTGTTTTCAGACATAATGACTTTTTATCAGGTATTGCAATTTGATTTACATTTAGTCTGAAAATCAGCCCTGATCCCCCTTCATTTAATGTTTTTGTGTTGCAGGGGATGATCACAATCGTGCTAGATTGTATCGACCGCCTGAATGTCTACAATACTGCTGCACATTTCTCTGAGTTTGCCGGAGAGGAAGCGGCCGAATCCTGGAAAGAGATTGTCAATCTGCTCTATGAACTGCTTGGTGATTAAATATAAATTTAAATATAAATAAATACAATATAAATATATACAGGTGTATTTGTAATAATAGTAATATTTCACTATATTACTGTTTTACTGTATTTTTTGTCAAATAAATGCAGTCTTGGTGAGCAGAAGAGACTTCTTCCAAAAACATTTAATAATCTTAATTATTCCAAACCAGTAGAGTAAATATAAATAATTTCAATTTCAATAAATGGAAGCATGCATCTGTAAATGTGTCTCTGTTTTTGCAGCGTCTCTAATCAGAGGAAACCGTTCTAACTGTGCTTTGTTTTGCGATAACCTGGACTGGTTGGTCAGTAAACTGGATCGTCTGGAAGCTTCTTCAGGTATCTGCAACACTTCTTCTTCAACAAACGGCACAAAATGAACACAACCTGTTTTTTCTTTATGTCTTTGTCACATCTTGTTCTCTATATGTCTTTCTCCATGTCCTCGTCTCTAGGCATTCTAGAGGTGCTGTACTGTGTTTTGATTGAAAGTCCTGAAGTCCTGAACATCATTCAGGAGAATCACATCAAGTCTATAATTTCTCTCCTGGACAAACACGGTCGAAACCATAAGGTCTAACAGTAAACGTTATTTGTTCAACTAACATCTAGCATTTTACTACACACAGAAGATCTCACTCTCCTCTGCCTTTTTCTGGACAGGTTTTAGATGTATTACGTTCTCTGTGTGTGTGTAACGGTGTTGCTGTGAGGTCCAATCAAAACCTCATCACAGAAAATTTGCTTCCGGGCCGTGACCTCCTGCTGCAGACTAACATCGTTAACTATGTATCAAGGTAATGTTTGTTGAGATATAAAGGTTTATATTATTATGCTTTTTTTGTGTTGAACTTTCTTTAGTGTATAATGTTGCTGTTTGAGTATAAAAAAAGGTCTGCAAAGTTACAAAGCACAAAGTCCTTCCAAAGGGAGTTATTCTCTATATCAGACTGTTTCTGAACTCCCTGAAACGCCTCCATCAAGTTTTCTTCCGGGAACGAACACATCACAATATTCCATTTAAATAATACCCGCTCAAGGCATACGCAAAGAAAATGTGCATTAGTTGTGTGTTGGAACTCATGGTTATGGTAAGGGGCGGGACATTTCCCAAACATGCATGACACCGTTGACCAATCACCACGCACTGCTCTAGCCGACCAATCAGAGCACTGTGCTTTTCGGAAGGAGGGGCTTCATACAGACAGGAACTAAGCAGGGGTACATTTCCCAAAAGCATCGTTAGCCAACTATGGTCGCAAGTTCCATCGTTATCAACATAGTTCAACGAGTCTGTGTTTCCCGAAACCATAGTTCCAACGAACATTCGCAAACAGCATCGCAAACTTGTGTGGTTGCAACGACAGATCTCGACCTGTGGTTAAAAGCATAGTTTCTTGTTTGCATGACATGGACTTAATAAATCCTTATCTTGAGCAAAACAAGCAAGCTGACATTTAGTACAATCTATATCTTTTATTTCGAATACATACAAATTTCAATTATGTCTTTTAGTTTGCCAAGAGATTTAAAGCACCTTTTTTGAAGAGTGCGCATGTGCGTACGTGCTCTAGTAGCTACGTAAGAACGAGATTGAATCTGGAAATAAAGCAAAATAACTGAGAAAAATAAGAATTAGTCCTCAGATGCCATGTCCATAATTTATAGCAAAAAAATCTTGCATGAATTCGATCTCAAACTAATTCATTAAAAGCAGTTATTACTCCACCACCTGCGTGACATCATTAACTAACGTGGTTGAACGACATATTTGCAAAAATACGGTTTTGGGAAACAGTCGCGACTAGCTAGTTGATTTCTTCAACGATGCAACGTACTATGGTAGTTAAGCAGTAAGTAACGTCGTTGTACGGGAAACTCACCCCAGAGCAATACTGACAGCCTGGGAAGAGAGGAGCTGCAACAATGTCATATGTGTTTTTCAAACATTCAGGCATGAAAACCTATTCTAGCAGATCACAAAAACAAAAGGGCATAATAGATCATTTTTTAAATGAATTGCCCCTTTTTTTCATTTACTGCAGCTTTTGTTCCTGAAGATGTGCTGAATCAAAGAAATTGAAAAGATTATAAACCGTTATAAACTCTATAAATGTCACTTTCTCCTTGTAGCGTGAGGCCCAATATCTTTTTGGGGACTTGTGAAGGTTCCACACAGTATAAGAAGTGGTACTTTGAGGTGATGGTGGACTACGTGGAGCCGTTTGTGACAGCACAGGCTACCCATCTGCGTGTCGGCTGGGCTCTGACTGAGGGCTTCAGTCCGTACCCAGGAGGAGGAGAGGGCTGGGGTGGCAATGGTGTGGGTGATGACCTCTACTCTTATGGCTTTGATGGCCTTCACTTGTGGTCAGGTAAATGTGGTGATCTTGTATATTCTATATACAGCGTTGTGTGAGTGTTTATGGTCCTCAAACCATCCTTTTCTCTGTGTAGGTCACGTGTCACGTCAGGTGGCTTCGCCCAACCAGCACATCCTGGCGGCGGATGATGTTGTGAGCTGCTGTCTGGATCTGAGCGTGCCTAGTATCTCCTTCCGTATTAATGGCCATCCAGTCCAGGGAATGTTTGAGAACTTCAACCTAGATGGCCTCTTCTTCCCTGTCATTAGCTTCTCCGCTGGAGTGAAGTAATTAACTTTTTATTATTTTGTTACTTTTCTTAATTAGAGAGTTTTTTTTAGTAGGGATACTCCAATATTAAAATTCTGGCTTAAAGTAAACCAATAGTTATTTTAATTTGTAAATAATTTATGGATAGCATATAAATGATAAATTCAATGCATATTAAGTAGTTATATTTATAATTTTAGGGTTGCAACGGTAGTCCACTGAAGGCAAGGTTGAGATGAAAACCCAAATAAATAAATTCTAAAAAAAAATGCATCACGGTTTCCACAAAATATTACTGGAATATTTCTTGAGCAGCAAGGATCATGTGATCCTGAAGACTGGAGGAATGATGCTGAAATATCACAAATATATTAAAATTGAAAATAGTTATTTTTAAATTGTAATAATATTTTAGAAAGTTTTACTATATAATATGGTTAAATAAATGCAGCCTTTGTGAGACTTCTTTCCAAAAACATCTTACCGGCTCAGAGACAGGGTCAATCATTTCTGAATAATTAATCAAAACGCTAAATACTAAAATCAGTAGTTTTAATTTTAGAAATATGAATCATTCATGCACATTTATTATGTCTTCTCACTTGTTGACCTATCATTCATTTCTCAGAGCTCGCTTCCTTTTGGGAGGTCGCCATGGGGATTTTAAGTTCTTGCCCCCTCCTGGTTATGCACCATGTTACGAAGCTCTTCTTCCCAAAGACAGAATGCGCATTGAGCACATTAAGGAGTATAAACATGACTTTAATGGAATCAGAAACCTGCTGGGCCCCACGCAGTCCCTCACGCACACTTCATTCACTCCCTGTCCTGTGGACACTGCCCAGGTAAACTAAACTACCCACATTTTCCCCCTACTCCACTGTTGCTTGGCAGAAACACTTTCACTGAGCGGTCAATGTACGTGTTGTTTATGTCATTTGTAGATTGTGCTACCTCCTCATTTGGAGCGGATCAGAGAGAAGCTTGCAGAAAACATCCATGAGCTCTGGGCCGTGACTCGTATTGAGCAGGGATGGACCTATGGAGTGGTAAGTGCTTTCCGCCTCTGTTTTTCACAAATGAACACCAACTCAAGCACACATATACATATAGGGTGTATTCACACTTGTAGTTCGGTTCGCTTGGTTTGTTTGGTCCTGGTCCGCTTAGTGTTCACAATGGCATTTTAACACCGAACCTAAAGATACCGAACCTAAAGGCATAGGGATATGTTCACAACCTTATTTGGTTGGCTTTTAGTATGTATATTTCACAACAGAACTTCCCGAACATCCAAAACAATGCTGTGTGCGGCTAAATGTGCTGCTTGTATGTGAGTAGCTACATATGATGGTATTTTGACCAGCTGAGAACTCATGAAGAGCTTATAAAATGTGTAAAGGAGTCAAAACAGCGGCAGGAACCTCTCCGTCACACACACAAACGAAGATCTGCTGCGAGGACACGTGGTTCTGACCCCTGTACCGAACTGTGATAGGCAGCATTGCGGCTATGATATGAAAAAACAGGTGTGCTTGAGCATTCTGTCCTTTTTAGGGTCGCCTCTTATGACATCATGTCCCGTTTTTGGTACGTTTACATGTCCGTGTTGCGTTCATATTTCATTTGAACCGCACCAGAGTTCGTTTGGAAGCGGACTGAGGCCCGTCTTTTCAGCGGTCTTGGTTCGCTTGTTTGGTGTGCAACAGGTTTTGGATGTCAGCGTTCACACTTATTCAAATGAACCACACTAACAGAGCAATCGCACCAGGATTCGTTTTAATCCAACCAAGCATGCCAAGTGTGAACACACCCATAAACTCAAGATCCTTATTAAAGTTAACCATGAACATGATGTCTCTCTCAGTTCAGGGATGATAATAAGAAGTTGCACCCATGCCTGGTGGACTTTCAGAGTCTTCCAGAACCCGAGAGGAATTATAACCTCCAGATGTCTGGAGAGACCTTGAAGTGAGTGTCTGTTGACTGTCAGAAGTTCACTGTTTATGCATCCATCTCTCTATCCAATTATTCATTAACTTTTTTCTCATTGACCTCTCCAGAACCCTCTTAGCTCTGGGCTGCCATGTAGGCATGGGAGATGAGAAAGCAGAGGAGAATCTGAAGAAGATCAAACTGCCCAAAACGTATGTAAACCTACAAAACACACTTTTATCTTGGAAATGTATAAGGTTTTGGTTTTCATATTTTTCTGTTTCTTGATCAGTTATGTGATGAGCAGTGGGTACAAACCTGCTCCTCTGGACCTCAGTCATGTCAAACTGACACCCAATCAGAACCAGCTGGTGGAGAAACTGGCGGAAAATGGGCACAATGTTTGGGCACGGGACAGAGTCAGACAAGGATGGACCTACAGCATTGTGCAGGTAGATGTGTATACTGCTCATAAAAGACCATTTTGGGAGCAGACATCACAGTCTCGTCACTGCAGTTGCACGTGCATTGTGGTGGCAGAAAAACAGTGGCGGAGGAAAATGGGCGATATCCAAGGAATAAGAGAAAAAATGTCTTGTGCCTTTGGATGTCAGAATTTGTATGCAAAAAGAGATGTGCTGCGTCCCAATTCGCTTTCTTATACTATGCCCTAAAAGTACTGTTTTTGTGAAGAAAAAGTACATACTTTTGAGTGTGTAGCAGAAGAGTAGGCAAGCTTTGCAACATACTACTTCAACATAATTGTGATTTAACGGATGCTCTGTCGCTTAGTTACTTGCATCCTGTCACTGTTTAAACTGCCCTGTCAATCATCTAATCACAGTTAAAATCCTCCACATTCAATTTAATTTAATTTTCTTAAGTATCGGAGAGAAATGTAGCAGCACTTTGATCTGCCAGTCGTGGGTCTTTCATACAGAGACTTTCCTTGTGTATTTGAATATGATACATGTAAAAGTTAATGACCAAACATATCATTACAAAAGTTCACAATGCTGTTGCAGATATATCATATAATGTGGATAACATTGAATAAATATCTTTTCGTCAGGTTAGATACTGATTATTAATCACTCAAATCCCTTTATCGAAACCTCTTTACTTAATCGGCAGTCTTGCGTGTCTGCCATGTTTGTAGTTTTTAGCACTTATTATTTGTGTTTGTAGTTCTAATCGAATCTTCGCTGTGGGCAATATTAGCCAATATAGTGTGCATGGATCCGCACTTAGCTGGAAAAAATAGCCCATCTGGGCAAGGGTTTCGTTTGGTTTGAACATTGGAGGGTTGAAGTGTGAACCGTTTTAATGTGATCCCAGGGCATGCTCCCTCGTGAGATTTATTTGTTAGTTTGTTTTTTAGTTTATGTGGCTGTTTTAGACTTTATAGTGTTTTAAAGTTGTAAATTCTCAATAGAATTCGAATGGGTCACACATTTTATCATCGGCGTCGGGATAAGACCAGCTTGCGCAAATCTTTGAGCGTGCTGGTGAACGTGCGCACAGTAAACTGTGATTCACGCCACTAATGCACAATTAAATAAACCAGGCTTCAGTCATATTGCTCTGATAATTGAGTTTGGACAGGAACTTTGTTGTATGACTGTTGAATATCTGCAAGCTGGAATTCAATTAATACTTGAAACCCAAACTTTTTACTCTTATTACTTACCCTCAGGATATCTTGAATAAACGTAACCCTCGTCTGGTGCCATACAACCTGCTGGACGAGAGAACAAAGAAGACCAACAGAGACAGTGTGAACAACGCTGTACGCACTCTGATTGGCTATGGATACAACATCGAGCCGCCAGATCAGGAGAGCAGTGAGTCTTTGTCTTTCATATACTACTTACATACACTTTCATGTCTTTCATATACTAGGTTTAGTAGCAGGGCTTGACATTAACTTTTCAGCCACTGTGGCTAGTGGTTTTCCAAAGTTACTAGCCGCTCAGCATTTTCACTGGCCACAATTTTGACATCGATACCATGGGGAAAAACGGCCATATAGATAATATTAAAATTATCTCATAATTTGGCAGCAGGTATATTTAGGCTGCTGTCACTTTAAGACCTGACGCACAGATCCATTATACTGTTACACGTGTTTTCTTTCTCAGCTGCTTATGTTCACTTAAACATAACTGTGTTTTATGTGAATACTCACCAGCACTGGTATTTTGACATTATTTTGTGTGTATTTGACTGTTTAAGCGCAATAAGCAGCGAAAAAGAACTCAATTTACTACTGAGAGGCGGCTTTATGTGCGTGTAATTTGGGTGTGAGCACAAACTTTGCGGGAATGAGGAAAATTATGCGCAATACACGCAATCACACGCCGAAATTTAAGCCCTAAACACCAACAATATTCATCCGGAGGAAATGAAACAAGTGAGTGAGGGGGGGCAGGGTTGTGTGTAACTCGCTGTCGGAGAGATGAGAGCGAGAGAAAGAGCAGCTGGTATCGTGTGTCTATTCTGCAGAAAATGAGTATTGGAAGTGTTTCCGATATTTCTAGTATCGATATGTCTCGAAAAATCTATATTTTTGACAACACTACATTGCACTTAGTTTATTATTTCAGATGCCTTATTAAAAGACTACAGTTGAAAAATGTATATATTATATATAAAATTCAACCCGCCAAAGTGGCTAGTGACTGTAACACGCCACTGCTGAAATACACACGCATTTGGCCGTGTTAAAGTCAAGCCCTGATCAGTAGGATATACTAGGATTTAGAATATGGAACACACATTAATAAAGTCATTGCCCAATTTAAATATTTGATTGGTTTTGTATTGTTTATTCAGTTCTACATTCTTCAAATCTCTTTTTCCCACAGGTGGTCATGGTGTTGAGAACACACGTGGAGATAAAGTGCGTATCTTCAGGGCAGAGAAGCAGTACGCTATCACCTCAGGAAAGTGGTACTTTGAGTTTGAGGCTGTAACCACAGGAGAGATGAGGGTGGGCTGGGCTCGACCGAACGTCCGCTCTGATGTTGAGCTTGGTTCTGATGAGCTGGCCTATGTCTTTAATGGAAACAGGGTCAGTGGTGTCATATTAATCTAACTCTGCTGTGTTATATGGTAACAGGCTGTAGGACATCTTTCCAGCTAATTGGACCAACGTATATTGTGTGCCACACAAGTTGCTGACAAACTATTTTGTATAGCTGCAATAAATGCTAAATTGCTCTCCTCTGCTCTCCCTGCAGGCTCAGCGATGGCACATTGGTAATGAGCCATTTGGACGTCAGTGGCAGTCTGGTGATGTCGTCGGTTGCATGATAGACCTCACTGAAATGAACATCATGTTCACTCTTAACGGAGAGATGC
Source organism: Coreius guichenoti (assembly GCA_039654105.1). NCBI lineage: Eukaryota > Metazoa > Chordata > Actinopteri > Cypriniformes > Gobionidae > Coreius > Coreius guichenoti. The sequence goes on along the minus strand of CM077181.1, from coordinate 3,345,832 downwards.
TGATCAGCGATTCTGGCTCTGAAATGGCTTTCAAAGACATTGAGATTGGAGACGGTGAGGATTTGGGCTATAATGTTGTTGTTTTTTTGTAGTAGAATTTCAATGAGTTGTTTTTTGAGGTAATGTGTTTTTTTTTAATAAGCTTTGTTGGTCAGGAAAAGTCTGTAGTTACTTTTTAGTTGAGTCTCAAGAGGTTTGTTTCCACAGGCACAGATCAATCCTAGTCTTGGATTTAAAAAGCTCTGTAATGGAAATTTACTTCTGATTGAATAGTTGCTTTTAGTATTAAGGAAAGGGATTCAAGGTATTAAAGGGATAATTCACACAAAACTAAAAATACTCATCATTTACTTTCACTCTCATGTTGTTCCAAACCTGTATAGTTTTTTTTCTTCCATCAAAACAAAATATAATTTTTTGAAGAATAGCCTGGCTTGGCAGCACCCTAAAGGTATCATAAAAACTGTCCATATGATTAATATGCTACATTTTAAGTCTTGTAAAGCGTAATTCAATATGCAAATTTAATAGCAAAATCTAACATGGCGCCTTAGCTTTGATGAAAATGCACAAGAATTAATGCCGTTCAGCATCAAATGGGGTCAACAAGCAGCTTTAGTAGGCCTTAAGTTACAATATGATATGTAAAATGTATATTATTAATTTTGTGACATGCTGAGTTTTGAGATAACATATGCTGCGTTCACTGTGTTATACCGTAATTACGAGATGACAACATGCAAACACTGTTCATGTCCTCAGACTTGGAATTATGCATTTCTATAGGAACACTATCAATGGCAAATTGAATCAGCAGTGGTCAGGTGGTACAGCGGTCATGTGGTACAAGTTGGAGCTCTCAGAAAATTCCCAGTTTACAAGAAGTAATAATGAGTTCTATGAGGATGTGCAAGTCGTAATCTGGTAATTATGGAAATAATGACGTGGTGTGAACGCATCTATATATTGCGATTTATTAGCTTTATTTTAACTGCAAATGGCCCCAGAGAAGCTGATTTTACAGCTTTGTTGTCCTTATCTCAGGCTAATGCTATCTCTGTATGATGCAGTGTGAGGTGAGTCCTCATGTTCATAGTATTCCCAGAGTATTTTATCATCATATGAGACTCTTTGCAGATCTCATGTGTCATATATTCATCACCTTTGAATATATCCTTGTCCCATCCTTGTCCAAAATCCAAAATAAGTCCATATGTTGTATTTAAAGGTGCAGTCTATAATATTTTTGAGGATCTATAGATAGAAATGCAATATAATATACATAACGATGTTTTCAGTGGTGTATAAAGACCGTACATAATGAACCGTTATGTTTTTATTACCTTAGAATGAGCCGTTTCTCTCTACATACACCGCGGGTCCCCTTACAGTGAAATCGCCATTTTGCGCCGTCATGTTTCTACAGTAGCCCTAAACGGGCAAACTGCTCTACAGAGCGCTAGCTACTCTCTGCTGTCTCAGACAACGACATCTTTGTCCTGTGTCGGCCACCGTAGCTTTTCTATGTGCTTCGAAAGGGAGGGGTGAGCGGTGGGTGGTTGCAATTGCAACATCACCACTAGATGCCGCTAAAATTTACATAGTGCACCTTTAAATGCGGATGTTTTCTTTCTCTGATGACTCTATCTTGGTTTTACTAACTTGCACATTGACCATCTCCTCTGTTGACCTCACCAGAACAAAACAGCACTATAGTAGTGGACTTGATTTTGTTATTCTACTATCAAATAAAAGATCAATACTGGATATATTGTATTTGTAAAACAATATTGCCATGCAAAATATTGCAATTCTATGTTGTATCGATTTTGTTTTCCCCCACCCCTGATATTAATCAGCCTCTTTTCTTTATTTTTCTCTCTCCAGGTTTTATTCCAGTCTGTATGTTGGGTCTTTCTCAGGTTGGCCGTATTAACCTCGGTCAGAATGTTAGCAGCCTACGCTACTTCGCCATCTGTGGGCTCCAAGAAGGCTTTGAGCCATTCGCCATTAACATGAAGAGAGACATTACAATGTGGTTCAGTAAGAGCCTCCCCCAGTTTGTCCCAGTTTTCACCGACCACAACCACATCGAGGTATTTGAGGAATCTTTGTGATATTTGATTGAGTTCAAGTTTATGGACCTGCTTTATTGTCCTTTACTGTGACCTGTAGGTCTCTCGTGTGGATGGAACCGTAGACAGCGCCCCCTGTCTGAAAATAACCCACAAGACTTTCGGATCCCAAAACGCCAACACAGACATGCTGTTCTTCAGACTGAGCATGCCTGTAGAGTTCGACCTGACCTTCAAGGTGACTGCCGGCACCACTCCCCTCACACGGACCCTCACCATCCCTGAGGATCAGGTGCTGGAGGTGGACCCTGACTCTGAATTTGAGGTGCTGAAAAAGTCAGCCAGTCGCAAAGAGCAGGAGGAGAAGGAAAAGGAGCCATCTGTGCCCAAAGATATCCCAAACAGTAAAGAAAATGACAAAGACACTGCATCTGAGAAAGGAAAAAAGAAAGGGTGAGAACTGAGGACGTTCATGAAGTTTATCCTGACATTTGTCCTGTATATGGCATACACTTTAGCATACTTTTAAAAAGAGTACTTGTTACGGAAATAAAATACTTTAAAAGAATATACTTAAAGGGATAGTTCACCCTAAAATTAAAATTAAGTCATCATTTACTCACCCATCATTTACTCAAAGAAAGAAGGGCATATGACATTAGGACAACACCAGGGTGAGTAAATGATGACTTAATTTTCATTTTAGGGTGAGCTATCCCTTTAATCCAAACTGAATGTAATGTTTTTGGACACTTAATTGCATGTTAATTGCAATTAAATGAAAACATATTATTGTTTAAATTGTAATTAAATGCAGTTATCTGAACTTTAGAGTGCTTTTTTGACCCACATAATTAGTACTAGGTACATTTTTATTAGTAATTTCATAATTACAAAAAGACAAAATAATATTAAAACAAGTATTTAGAATGTACTATAAAGTAAAAAAAATGCATTACAAGTGCTCTTAAGTGTTAAGAAACAGGCCCTGTCTCAAATGGCACATTTCATATGCACTTGCGGTCCCATTTGTCATTTTAGGTTTCAGAAGGGTGCTCGCAAGTGCCCCCTTTGCGGTCGTTATGCAGACTTTCCCGACAGTCAAAACAGCATTACGTCACGAAAGTGCGGACTCGTAGGAAGAGCGCAAGTGTTTAGGGTGCCATTTGGGACCTGGTCATAGTCATGAAAGTGTACTATCTTTAAGTACACTTAAGTGTCCTTTTATTTCATTAATATTATATTATCTCAAGTGAAGCTTTTTTTACAATTCAATACAATTAAGCACACTTCATTTTTATAAGAAAAGTCTGTCGTTCTCTGCAAGGCTCTTGTTCATGCTTGACCACTTAAATTTATTCCCGCAGCTTCCTGTTTAAAGCTAAAAAGGCAGCCATGACCACCCCTCCTCCACCTCCACCTCTTATGCCCCGTTTGATGGAGGATGTGGTGCCCGACGATCGTGACGACCCGGAGATCATCCTCAATACGACCACAGTCAGTCTTCATTACAAGATCGGTCATATATGACACATTCTCTGCTCATGTTTTCTCACTTCTCCTTCTCTCTCTCTCTGTCTCCACTGTGCAGTACTATTACTCAGTCCGTATCTTCGCCGGGCAAGAACCTAGCGGTGTGTGGGTGGGTTGGGTCACCCCAGACTTCCACATGTATGACCTCAACTTCGACCTGACTAAGGTCCGTACTGTCACGTTGACAGTTGGAGACGACAAGGGCAACATACACGACAGGTGAGATGTGATAAAAATTCAGCTCACTGATTTGTCATGTCAGGCCAATGTGGACAAATACAAGAAGCTGCAGTGCGGAGAAGCTTTTAGTTAAAAATAAATGTTCAGTATAGTGAGGTGATGTAGGTGAATATCGATTTTGATGATATAAGAGCACTGCGCTAGTGGCCTAGTTTAGCAACCCACCTTCAAAATCAGTTGGGAGAGATTTTACCTCAAGAAACTTATTTTTTACTGTGAAAATGAAAAAGTATAATGCCTGTTATTTATAATATGTACAGTATAGTATTTAGGATGTAGAGCACACATTTAAATATGTTGCCAATAGAAAAAAAAAAGAAAAAAAATATGTTAGTATTTTTTCTTGTTTTTCAGTAAAAAATGTAAGAAGCCATAAAACAATATGCGTTTATTTGAGAACTAAATTAAAATAATAAGACTTGTTTTCAGAGAATATGTTTTGAATTTCTTTGGCAAAAAGTTCTTATTTTAAGGACAAGCCTTACTATTTTTTTTTTTTTTGTCAGAGTTATGCTTGAATTAAGGAAAAACTTTTTTCTTATAAAGGGGAATAAAGGTAATAAGAAAAGATTTAATATGAGTTTATTAAATTATGAAATTTTGCTTCTCAAGTACTGTAAATATATATTGTTTTAAGGATTTGTTTCTTAAGAAAAATATTTTTTAAAGTCTCTTAAGTTCACCAAGGCTGCATTTATTTGATTGGGAATACAGTAAAAATGTAATTATTGTTCACAATTATATTTTTTAATTTAAATTTTATTTTATAGATTTTAAAATGTAATTATTTGCTGTAATGTCAAAGCTGAATTTTCAGCATCATTACTCCAGTCTTCAGTGTCACATGATCCTTGGTCCATAAGCAGCTCAAGTAACATTTCTTATTATTATCAATGTTGAAAACAGTTGTGCTACTTCATATTTTTTATGGAAAACAAGATCAATTTGTTTTTTCTTTGATGGATGGAACCTTTAAAGGAACAGAATTCATTTGAAATTGAAATCTGAAATAAAAATACAAGTATGCTTTCTTCCCTTTGATTAAGCTATAGTTTATCACTCAGAAATATGACACTTATAATATTCTGTTTGTTTGTCAGTATGAGGAGGAGTAACTGCTATATGGTGTGGGGAGGAGAGTTTGGCAGCAGCACCCAACAGAGGTTCAGCCAGGAGGATCTGGTGATTGGTTGCTTGGTTGATCTGGCAACAGGTCTAATGAATTTCACAGCCAATGGGAAGGAGATCAACACTTTCTATCAGGTGAGTGCAGGTCATCTCTTTAAAGGAGCTAGTGGCACTCAAAAAATCTGTTTTTGATTCCACTTTCCGTAGCTCCTGTCTTTGGTACTTCATTTCTGAACTGTTAGTTGTGCATATTGTTCATTTGAACTCATATATATATATATATATATATATATATACACACGTGTCCTCTCAGGTGGAGCCCAACACTAAGCTGTTTCCAGCTGTGTTTGTATTGCCAGGCAGCCAGAACATGTTGCAGCTGGAACTTGGAAAACTCAAGGTCAGCTTTATCCTTGTCATTAGCTTTCTTTTAGTAATAGTCTTATAGTTAAATTTCTCACTTTTTTTCTCCATCATGTAGAATATCATGCCTCTGTCAGCAGCCATGTTCCATAGTGAGCGCAAGAACCCGGTGCCCCAGTGTCCTCCTCGGCTTGATGTTCAAATGCTGACCCCTGTGATCTGGAGCAGGATGCCCAACCACTTCCTGAATCCACAGGTGGGGCGGGTGAGCGAGAGGCACGGCTGGATGGTGGAATGTACAGACCCTCTCACCATGATGGCTCTGCATATACCTGAAGAGAACAGGTACAGTAGGATGACAAAAAATCAACAAAGCGAAACAAATTGCTTCATTAAGTGTCTTCAGCAGGGCTTGACATTAACACACGCCAAATGCGTGTGTATTTCAGCAGTGGCGTGTAACGCAGTAGTCTTAAGGCATAAGGCATCTGAAATAATAAACTAAGTGCAATGTAGTGTTGTCAAAAATATTGATTTTTCGATACATATCGATACTGAAATATCTGAAACGCTTCCAATACTCATTTTCCGCAGAATAGACACGATACCAGCTGCTCTTTCTCTCTCACTCATCTCTCCGACGAGTTACACACAACCCTGCCTCCCCTCACTCACTCGTTTCATTAGCTCCGGATGAATATTGTTGGTGTTAGTGCTTGAATTTCAGTGCACGTATTGCGCATAATTTTACTCATTACCGCAGATTTTGTGCTCACGCATAAAGCCGCCTCTAAGGGCTAAATTGAGTTGTTTTCCGCTGTTTATTGCGCTTTAAACAGTCAGATACACACAAAATAATGCCAATTATTTCAATAATGTCTTGGCGAGTATTCACGTAAACACAGTCAGTTATGTTTTAGGTGAATGTAAACAGTTGAGAAAGAAGACCAGTGTTGGGCAAGCTACTCTGAAACTGTAGCTTTACAAGCTACAAGCTACTTGTAAGTTAAAGTAGTTAAGTTACATTCAAACTACCCTTTTGAAAAAGTAGCTATACACTACAAGTTATTATCAAAAAGTAGCTAGCTACATTGAAGCTACTTTTCTTTTTTCTTTTTTCTTTTTACAATGACATTGTTACAAATAACTGAATAATTGTTAATCAAGAATGTTATAATATTTGGGGTTTCAAGCAACATAATGCAATGTAATTATGATTTCAAAGAGTATGGGGTGAATTCAGGTTGATTGGGACACTTTTTTCCCAGTCATTTCAATGGCAAAAACTGTCAGAATCATTTGATTTTGTAAACTATCCGAATACTCAAATATAGCCTATATCTCAAACTGGCTGTCAAAGTGCAAAATGGCTACAAATTTAACATCAGTGCAAGAACAAAATGTATGCAACTTAAATTAAATACTCAGGAGTCAGGATTAGTCTAAAAATGCATGTTAAACTCACAGCACAGGCAGTGATGAAGCGCAGCATTTTGAACAGAAACGCTCTGAGACGCCAGTCATGAGCTGCTCGCGTGAACAGTGCGCATTGCTTGACTGTTTCTTTTCTTTTCGAATTGTTTCGTTTAAAAGTGGACATTTCAAGCTTTCTATACACATATTTCTCATGTCTATGAGGCAAGTAGCCTGCTGAGTTTCGTTTTATTTATGAGACATGTTCAAGAGCAATGCAAGTGATCGCTCCGGCGCCTCCATGTCACGATTATTGTCTGCAATAGCCTATTTGCTTCTTATTTATTAAATCCAGGCAATTGGCGGATGAAACATTGATTAAAATTAAGATACAATTTATACAAAACCAAATTCACTTTAAAGAAAGGCTTTCTACAAAAGAAAATTAAATTAAGTGGTCAAAATAATTAATAATAAATAATCTACTCCATGTCTTTGACATATTGCGCATCTTTGCACTTTCCGTAATCAATATAGCCTAGATGAAATTTAAAAATAACATAACATTATAATATTTAAACATAAGTATGAAACAAAATACATTGTTTAATGGCTACAACAAGTATAGTAGGCTACAGTACAGAGAAATTTCATGTCGGAACGGGATTTGAGCGAACGTTGTTTTACCAGTGAGCGGTTCATGAGTGGAGCACGCTGGCATAGAGCGGATTATTGAGCTGACGTCACACCGCTGCGCTTCGCTCATTACAGGCTCGTTCTCGTCAGAACCCAAAACGGAATGTAGCTTTTGGTCGCGCTACACCGCTTCTTGCTGGATAAAGTAGTTAGCTACTGGAAAAGCTACACTGTTTTAAAAGTAACTGAGCTACTGACAAGCTACTGAAAAATTTAGTTAGGCTAGTAGCGTCGCTACTTGTAGCTCGCTACTGCCCAACACTGAAGAAAACGCATGTGTATCAGTATAATGGATCTGTGCGCCAGGTCTTAAAGTGACAGGAGCCTAATATACCTGCTGACAAATTATGAGATAATATTAAAACTATCTATATGGGCATTTTTCCCCATGGTATCGATGTCAAAATTGGATGTCGATGTGGCTAGTGAAAATGCTGAGCGGCTAGTAACTTTGGAAAACCACTAGCCACAGTGGCTGGTGAGCAAAAAAGTTGATGTCAAGCCCTGGTCTTCAGTATAGTTAGATGTCTTTTGTAGTCTGTGACCTATGTAGCTATCTATATATCTATCTAGCAACCACCCAGGACACCCTAGCACATAATTTTTTTTTTTACATCACAGCAATAGCAAACCACAATGATCCAATCAACTCCTCCAATCAAGTCCATTTACATTTTTTCACTAGGATATACATCACAATAAGGAAGAAAAGCCTATCGCAACTTCTGTTTAATGCTGACATTAAACTACTTCACATTTTCGGGCCAGGCTTTCTTAAGCCAACTTTTATCTAGTATTTGCATCTTTCTTTGTCTAGTTATTGTGTATTGTTTGATTGTTGACTTGTTCTCTCGTATGCAGGTGTATTGACATCCTGGAACTGTCGGAACAGCATAACTTGCTGAAGTTCCACTATCACACTCTGATGCTTTATTGTGCCGTGTGTGCGTTGGGCAACAACCGTGTGGCCCATGCCCTCTGCAGCCACGTGGACGAATCACAGCTCTTCTACGCTATTGAAAATACCTACCTTCCCGGCCCTCTCCGCAGCGGCTACTACGACCTTCTCATCAGTATCCACCTGGAGTCAGCCAAACGCAACCGCTTGGGAACCAATCGCGAGTTCATCATTCCCATGACGGAAGAGACGCTCAGTATTAAGCTTTTCCCAGATGCAGAGGCGTCCCAAGACCTGCCAGGAGTGGGTCTCACAACCTGCCTCAGACCCAAGCTACACTTCTCCCCCATCAACTTTGTGGGCACTGACCCAGATCTCTACACCCTAAGTCCCATCATCCCTCTGCAGGTACAGTGGGATCCAATAGTGACTGTTGGTATATATAGATACTATACTTAGAAGTAATATTTGAAATCAACAAACAATGACACTCAAAACTGTCCTGTTAATATAGCTAATATTACAACAACAGCATATACTGGTTCTGTGAAACATAGCAAAACCAATGTTACTCAAGTATGGGGCAGAAACAACACAACCCCTGTGTTCGTTTTTTAGGCCTTCCCGCTTAGGTCTCTCCAGCGCCGGAAAGCTTTTCTAATATTAACGCAGGTCCTAAAGCTCTTGTCTGATCATTTCCAATGATATTCCTCTGCCTTTTTTCTTTTGTAATGTCTCTCTGCCATCTCTCTTACTACAGTCTTTCTTCAAATCTCCTTCTTGCTCACTCAGAAACCGCTTACTGCACCTCATCCTCTCCTCGGGTCATTTTGACCCGATATTAATTTTATTTTATTTTTTAGTGTTCATCGGAGTGCTTCAAGACCTTAGGACTTTTGTTGCACTTGAACTGGGAATACACACAAAAATATTTGACTGGATTCGAGAAGTTTATGTGGTTGTAATAAAAATAGTAACAAATCCTTCCCTCACGGGTCAATTTGACCCCCATAGAAATGAATGGGAAATGGGGAATTTTTTTTGGTCAAAAAAATATAAGAAATCTGGCACAACCCACAACAAACACACACACAAATGAAGGCATGAGACTATAGAACATCCCCAATGCAGAGTACACTCACATGCATACACACACATAGGAATTCCCATTAAAATGAATGAATGGGGGATCATATAACAGGGTGAAGTTTTTTTTTTTCTTTTTTTTTTCTTCTTCAAATAAAAATCAATCAGTCACAATGCAGACTGCACACAGATATGAAGTGGTTAGATTTGAACACATTTACAATGCAGAAAATTATTGATAAAAACTAGTAATTTAGAGGTAAAAAAATTGCATTAAAAAATAGAAAAAAATTATAAAAATTAAATGATATTTTCTGGACCAAAAAAATGAATAAGTATAATTTTAGGGCTTCGGGTCATTCTGAACCACAAGGGAAGGATTTGTTACATATACGGGAGGAGAGGATAAGGGTTTTCAGTACCAACAAGAAAAATTAAGTACCAAAAGACAGTGGAGATTGGGGGTCAGGGAAACATATAGTGTACACACAGGGTACAATACAATTAAAATAATAACAATAATTCAAGTAATGGAAATCAAAAGTGTCAGGAGATTTTGCAGTTATAGCAGCAGTGTGGTAAAAATACAAGTGCAGATAAAGATTATTGTTATAGCATTTTAGTGATACAGTATAGTATGATGATTGTATTTTACAGTTGTTGATAGACAATCTCTTTGTTAATGCTGCACTCTTTCTGCTTTTATAGGAGCTGAAGATCCAGGCTCTAAGCATGCTTACCGAAGCCGTGTTCGACGGCAGCCAGGCCATGCGTGATCCTGTTGGGGGCAGCGTTGAGTTCCACTTCGTTCCCATTCTCAAACTCATCAGCACCCTCCTCATTATGGGCATCTTCAACAATGAAGACGTCAAGCACATTCTCAAGATGATTGATCCCAGTGTGTTCGGGAAGAAAGAGGAGGCAGGAGAGACAGAGGAATCAGGAGAGGAAGCTGCTCCCAAGGAGGAAGGAGAGGAGGTGAAGGAGAAAGAAGAAGCAGCTGAAGGAGAGGAGGAAGCCGTGGATGAAGGAGTTGGAGAGGAGGAGGAGGAGGATGAGGAGTTGAAAGCTCTGAAGAAGGAGGGGGCAGAGGAAGGAGAAGAGGTCGAGAAGGCAGTGGAGGAGAAGGAGGGAGAGAAGGTTGATGGAGAAAAAGCAGAAGAAGAAAAGGAGGCAGAGGAAGTAGGAGAGGAGGTCCAAGAGGAGGAAGAGGAGGCACCAGAGGAGGGGCTACTTCAAATGAAGCTGCCAGAGTCTGTAAAACTGCAGGTACATTTAATCTCTAGATTATCTATCTATCTATCTATCTATCTATCTATCTATCTTCCTATCTACCTATCTACCTGTCTGTCTATCCATCCATCCATCCATCCATCCATTATGTACATTTCTTCTCTTGTTAGTACTGTTTTTAATACTGTCTTTGCCTGTCTCTCCCTCTCTTTTAGATGTGTACCCTTCTACAGTATTTTTGTGACTGTGAGCTCAGACACAGAGTTGAGGCTATTTTGGCATTCTCTGATAATTTCGTACAGCAGATCCAGTCAAACCAGCGTGAACGATATAAAATTCTAATGAGAGCATTTAGTATGTCTGCTGCAGAAACCGCTCGCAGGACCAGAGAGTTCCGCTCTCCTCCTCAGGAACAAGTATATGACACACTTCTACTTTAAACTCTTCTTTAAACCCACATATGATTTTAGCTGCTTTCAGGGAAGACTGATCACTGATTATGAGCATATATGCAGGTTTTCCTGTTGACTAACTTCAAGCATAGCCCGGAAGAAGAGGATTGCCCCGTGCCAGATGAAGTGCGGGAAACCCTCCAGATTTTCCACAATGACCTCCTAAATCACTGCGGTCAGTGTTCAAAACATCTCCCAAAATTACTGTACGGCCACATTACAACACCAAGCATCTGCTGTTGCAAAATCACCTTGTGATCAAATCTGACGATTCAAACACAAAAATTATAAAAAAGACCTAAGCCTCGTTCAGACTGTCAGTCCAAATGCGATTTTTATGCATATCCAATTGGAATCCGATCATATTTAGCAAGTGTAAACGGCAAAAAAATCTCATCAAATGCAAATTTTACAAATCCGTTTTGAGCTACATTCATATGTGGTTTGAAATTCTCACGCCAAGTAAAACATAAACATATCAGCCGTTGTTATAGCCGGTCGAGCAGAAGATTACATTACAATGGAGACATGTTTTGAGACCGGTGAAGATTACAGCACGGAATAAAGCCTCGCATACCAACCTTTCTGCCGTTGCCTCAGAAGACGTAGTAGTTCGTGGTGGCTACATATTGTCATGTTGTAAGAAAGACAACATCTCTATTGAAAACCCCCTCCACGTTGCTGTCGTTGTTGTTTTCGGGCGTATGCCTACTGTTGCAACGGCATTGGCATAGAAACCAATGCAGATTTTACAAAAACGAATGAGTGCCATTAGCCTGACGTTGTCATACTCAGATTCTAGTCAGAATATGAGTCTGATACTGCTCCATTGGGCTGTGATTATGGGGTGTTTCAACCGAACCAGGAAAGAAAATGCCTCTGCACTCAATTGGATAGACCTACAACCAATCAGAGCAACGGAGTAAGTGACGTATGTTGAGCAAAGCATAGTTGTCAACAGAACTCAACTGCACGCACGCTGGAAGAAGTAGAAGAAGAAGATGAGTGTAAACGATCTTTGCCGGTGTTGTAAAAAGAATTTAAGGATACGCGGAGTACCAACACGATCATCATTTTTGAGAGAAATAGTAAAGGTGAATGCATATACGAAGAAGTTCTCTGTTTAGTAAACGAATTCAACCCAATCGCTCTTTGGTAACGTGGATGATTACTTTACTGTTGATCATCTGTCCATCACCGTATAAAGCCCGCCCTGACAATTTGATTGGTCCAAACAGCTCTGGTTCGAGCATAGTTGCTCCACAACGGATCAAGTCCAGACCGAACTTCCCGACCTCAAATCTTGTGGGCGGGGCTAAGTTCGGCTGGCATCCAGGCTAGAGTGCCATGGGACAGTCAATAATTTAGATCAGATTCCAATTGGATACACAAATAATAGGATTTGGACTGACGGTGTGAACAGCCTTATTGACTGACCAAAATCTGGAAAATGTGGTTCTGATCCTTATTTGTTTTTGTACCTCAGGTGTCCACATTGAAGAAGAAGCAGAGGAGGAAGAGATAGATGCGTCTTTGAGAGGGAGACTACTCAGTTTGGTGGAGAAGGTGAGGAACCTTAGGAAGAAAAAGGAGGAAGAGGAGCCAGAACCAGAGGAAGAGCCCAAACCTAGTGAGTAAATGTAGTAAAACATCTTGAGAAGGTTGTTCAGATTCATCTTATCTCATGGTTGCACCGCTTTCCTCAACTATAGATCAATATTTCACGTAGTTGTGTGTTGGTCTAACGTTTCTGGACGTCATTCTATTCCTCAGGTACTTTACAGGAGCTGATATCCCACACAATGATCCACTGGGCTCAGGAGTCCTTTATTCAGAACCCTGAGCTGGTGCGGCTCATGTTCAGTCTTCTCCACCGGCAGTATGACGCACTGGGAGAGCTGATCCGCGCCCTGCCAAAAGCCTATGCCATCAATGCCGTGTCCATACAGGACACAATGGACCTGCTGGAGTGCCTGGGTCAGATCCGCTCCCTGCTCATCGTCCAGATGGGCCCGGAAGAGGAGAGGCTTATGATCCAGAGCATTGGGTGGGTACTTCAAATGACTGCTGAGCGGATACAGAGCTTAAAGTGCTTGACATCTCAATCCATATTTGATGTACCCTACAGTTCAAAAGTTTGGGTTGGTAAATTTTTTAAGGTCACACTTTAGATTAGGGTCCAATTCTCACCATTAACTAACTATTAACTATGACTTTTGCCTTAATAAACTCCTAATTACTGCTTATTAATGGTTAATAGTATGTAAGGTAGTTGTTAAGTTTAGGTATTGGGTAGGATTAAGGGATGTAGAATATGATCATGCAGAATAAGACATTAATATGTGCTTTATGTACTAATAAACAGCCAATAGCCTAGTAATATTCTAATAAGCAACTAGTTCATAGTGAGAATTGGACCCTAAACTAAAGTGTTACCCTTTTTAAATTTCTTGAAAGAGGTATCTTCTGGTCACCAAGGCTGCATTTATTTGATAAAAAAGAATACAGTAAAAACAGTAATATTGTGAAATGTTATTACAGTTTAAAATAACTGTTTTCCAATTGAATGTAATTTAAAATGCTATTTATCCTTGTGATGCAAATCTGAATTTTCATCATCATTACTCCAGTCTTAAGTGTCACATGATCCTTCAGAAATCATTCTAATATATCTGGATATGTTTCTGCTCAAGAAACATTTGCCTAACATTATAAATATTGAAAACAGTTGTGATGGTTTTTTGTGGAAACCATGATGCATTTTTTGGGGAATTCTTTAATGAATAGAAAGTTCAATAGAACAGCATTTATTTGAAATATACATTTTTTTGTAACATTATAAATATCTTTAATGTCACTTTTGATCAATTTTATGTGTCTTTGCTGAAAGTATTAATTTTGTTCTATTCATTTTCATAAAAAAAAAAACCTTTTGTTCTCATGTCCTGAACTTTTCTAGAGTCACTTATGTTTAGCTGAAAATCACATCATGTGTGGTATTTCAAATGCATTTTGTCTCCTGTCTCGTAGGAACATCATGAACAACAAGTTGTTCTACCAGCACCCTAACCTGATGCGTGCGCTGGGCATGCATGAGACAGTCATGGAGGTTATGGTCAACGTGCTGGGAGGTGGAGGAGACTCTAAGGTGCTTTTCTGTTTTTGTTATACACATACTAAACATTTAAAACTGGACAAGGATCCAACTCTGCATTTAAAACTGAAACAAACACTGTTTTTTCTGTCTATAGGAAATTCGATTCCCACAAATGGTGACCAATTGCTGTCGCTTCCTGTGCTACTTCTGCAGGATCAGCCGTCAGAACCAGCGCTCCATGTTCGACCACCTCTCATACCTGCTGCAGAACAGTGGCATTGGACTGGGTCGGTTGCTTTGCAAAACTTACCTGATGCAGATAGCATATTTTTTATTATTGTTAAGGTCCATTCACACCAAGAATGAAAATTATAACAATAACTATCTTAGTGTCCACACCAATGCACAATGGATAGGGTGGATTCTGATTGGCTGTCAATGTTTTTATCATTAATTACCTGGGGGAAAAGTCATTGTGACAGTGATTCCAATGATATCATACCTCTGTGTTGTTATCGTTATAGCTGTGATGTGGACTTCCCTGTTCTCATAGAATTAGAGTGATCATTAAAACGTATAGTATTGTTATATAATTATCGTTATAGTTGGTGTGAACGTGCCTTTAGTCTATTGCGACACTTTAAAGGTACAGTACACAAGAGATTCAGGCTCTTGTGTTGTGCTAGTTTTGTTGGATCTAAACACGGCATTTGATACCATTGACCATAACATTCTTCTTGAACGTCTTAAATGTATGGTAGGTATCCAGGCCAATGCACTACAGTGGTTTGCGTCTTACCTTGAGAATAGGACTTTTTCTGTAAATTTGGGAAATTTGTCCTCGTTATCTGCTCCTCTTTCGTGTGGTGTGCCCCAGGGATCCGTTTTGGGACCTTTATTGTTTTCCCTTTATATGCTTCCTTTGTCCTACATTTTTCAGAACTCTTACCATTCTTACCATTGCTATGCTGACAATTCTCAGTTTTACCTTACAGTAAGGCTTGATACCACTATCATTCGGTGTTTTATTGAAATGCATAAGTGATATTAAGAGTTAAAAATAATTTTTTGCAGCTTAATGAGGATAAAACAGATGTTTTGATTTTAGGTTGTCCTGCAAATTCTTCACCTTAGCACCTAGTTCGTTTTAATCTAAATATTAAAATAAATATTTTATTTTTGTGTGTGTCTTTTTAGGGATGCGTGGATCTACTCCTCTGGATGTTGCTGCCGCGTCCTGCATTGACAACAATGAGCTGGCGCTGGCTCTGCAAGAGCAAGACCTTGAGATGGTAATGCTCTGAAGTCAGAACAAATTTTTGTATTTATGATATTGTGTTACAGGGCATTTATAATGTACCACTGCATAAAAATTCATTGGTTCAATGTGCTACTAAGGTGGTGACATATCTGGCTGGCTGTGGCCTTCGGATGTGCCCCATGCTGCTCTCTAAAGGCTACCCTGACATAGGATGGAATCCAAGTGGAGGAGAGCGATATCTAGACTTCCTGCGCTTTGCAGTGTTTGTAAATGGTGAGCATGTTTAGTGTAATTCTGTCTCTGACTCCTGTGTTTGAAGGCATTTATAATTAAACGTTGTGTTTTTGTCTCCCCCTGCAGGTGAGAGCGTAGAGGAGAACGCTAACGTTGTTGTTCGTCTGTTGATTCGTCGGCCTGAGTGCTTTGGCCCTGCACTGAGAGGAGAGGGTGGCGCGGGTCTGTTAGCTGCCATAGAGGAGGCCATTAAGATCTCTGAAGACCCTGCCCGAGATGGGCCAACACCTAAAAAGGACAGACGTTTCATGTAAGATGCTTCAGTGAAAGTGAATGCTTGAATTTTGCTTTTCATTTAGACAGTTTGCCATTAAATCAGTATATGTATATAATATATATAATTTTTACCCCTTGTGATTGTTTCACAGGTTTGGAGGGGAGGAGCAGCAAGAGGAGAACAGAGTGCATCTTGGAAATGCTATCATGTCATTTTACTGTGCCCTTATTGACTTGCTGGGTCGCTGCGCTCCTGAGATGCATGTAAGTATAACAACTTAATAATTTACCTGTGAAGTCCATGACAAACGTAATGTATGTACACTATTATTCAAATGTGTTTTTAAAAGAAGTCTCTTATGCTCACCAAAGCTACATTATTTGATCAAAAATACAATAAAACAGTAGTATTGTGAAATATTATTACAATTGTTTTATTGTAAAATGTAGTTTATTCCTGTGATCAAAGCTGAATTATCAGCATCATTCAGTCTTCAGTGTCACATGATCCTTCAGAAATCATTCTAATATGCTGATTTGCTGCTCAAGAAACATTTCTGATTATTATCACTGTTTAAAACAGTTGTGCTGCTTAATATTGTTATTGATGAATCGAAAGTTTCAACATTTATTTGAAATAGAAATCTTTTGTAGCATTATAAACATCTTTACTGTCACTTTTGATCAATTTCATCATTGCTGATTAAAAGTATTAATTTCTTTAAAAAAAATCTTAATGAACCCTAAACTTTTGAATTATAGTGTATAAAGAGGTCACACTTCAACAGATTTCATGTGGACTTCAATTTTCAACCTGTTCTGTACCCACAGTTGATCCAAGCCGGTAAAGGTGAAGCTTTGAGAATCAGAGCCATCTTGAGGTCTCTCGTGCCCATTGAAGACCTGGTGGGAGTCATCAGCCTTCCTGTTCAGATCCCCACCTTAGGCAAAGGTACACAAGAGAGCACATCTTTCTTATTTTAATCTTTATTTTTCAGTCTTTCCTACTTTTTACTTTTACTTTTTTTATGAGGTGAAAACAGGCCTCCATAAAACTCACTTCTGCATAATTATCTCTTGTTTTGTCTGTGATACTTTTCATAGATGCTCAGATCGTTGAGCCAAAAATGTCAGCGAGTTTCGTGCCAGACCACAAAGCCTCCATGGTGCTTTTCCTGGACAGAGTGTACGGAATTGATAACCAGGATTTCCTGTTGCATGTGCTAGAGGTGGGCTTCCTGCCCGATATGAGAGCTGCAGCCTCTCTAGATACGGTGAGCTCTTAATATTTCATCATCATGTCTTTACCTTTCGTAATATTATATAATATAACAACACTGTGATCTTAATTGTGATGTTCCTCCAGTTGGCGTTTAGCACCACAGAGATGGCTCTGGCTTTGAACCGTTACCTGTGCTCAGCTGTGCTGCCTCTGCTCACAAAGTGTGCCCCGCTGTTTGCTGGCACTGACCACCGTGCTATCATGATCGACTCTATGCTGCACACCATCTACAGACTGTCCCGTGGCCGTGCGCTTACCAAGGCCCAGCGGGACGTCATCGAGGACTGCCTTATGTCTCTTGTCAAGTTAGTTATTCACTCTGTAATGACATCAGTACTAGAAATGCCAACAATATTGGAGCTAATAAAGTAATATTTGTGAATTTTAGGTATCTGCGGCCATCTATGTTGCAGCATCTGTTGAGAAGGCTGGTGTTTGATGTGCCAATCTTAAATGAGTACGCCAAGATGCCCCTAAAGGTATGCAAGTATAGTTATTTTAATTAGTTGGATTGATTTTTGTTTTGTTTTGTTTCTTATCATATTTTTGTGTCAGTGTACTTTAGCTGATCCTGTTTCATTTTAGTTGTTGACCAACCACTATGAGCGCTGCTGGAAGTATTATTGCCTGCCGAATGGATGGGCAAACTTTGGAGTCACATCAGAGGAGGAGTTGCATCTCTCTCGCAAACTCTTCTGGGGCATCTTTGAGTCCCTCGCACACAAGGTTTGACAAACACAAACATGTCTCAACAGATGAATTCTTATTGAAAAATGAATACTTACAGTTCTTGCCATCTCATCTCTGTAGAAATTTGATGCAGAGCTGTTTAAGATCGCCATGCCCTGCATCTGCGCCATAGCGGGTGCCATCCCTCCAGACTATGTGGATGCTAGCTATTCATCTATGACTGAGAAGAAAGCATCTGTGGACGCTGAGGGCAACTTTGACCCCAAACCAGTGGAGACAACCAAGTGAGAAAATTAACTCTTGTAGTAAAAATGGGTTTATATACTGTGTGCATTTGTGTATATTTAAGGTATGTGATTTTTCATGTTTTTATACAGATTTCTGTATTTTTCTAACTGAAGTATGACCCATAAATCTCAGGGGAAAAAATTCTGCACTTCATGCATAGATACCATAGCGTGAACCATACCATTGCCTTTCATTATATGAAATCGTAAAAACTCACCTGCTGGCCGATAATTGGCCATGCATATTTCAGACTGAAGCACGGATCTTCTCAGTTTGGGCCAAAATAGAAGCTTTAAAGACGCAGTAAACGATTTCTGAGAAACACTGATGATATTTGAAATCAACCCAAACAAACACACCCCTCCCTTCATTGCTCCGCCCCCAAAATGCACGAACACGCAATGCAAGAGTGGATGTCTCTTTATCATAGCTGAGGCGAAGCAAAATAATATTTCAATGACACTCAAAACTGTCCTGTTACTATAGCTAACATTACAATATCAGCATATCTTGGTTTTATGAAACATAGCAAAACTCCCTCTTGCTCACTCTCTCTCCTCCCCAATCATGATTGGACACGCCCCCTACTGCTGATTGGCTACAAGTGTGTTGTGCTGCTCAGTCTGATCCACTGTCAACAGCGTTTCTCAAAAATCGCTTACTGTACCTCTAAGGCGTCCCAGCAATTTTTTTTCTGTCAAAATAAAAGCTCTCTCTTTTTTGTCCTTCGCTGATCAACACAAAGCATCATTTTGAGGGAGTCATTAAAAGATTTGTATTTGAATGAACAACTCCAACTGAACGATTATGTTTCCTTATTGTTTCTTTGCAGCACCATCATTCCTGAGAGACTTGATGCCTTTATTAACAAATATGCTGAGCACACGCATGATAAATGGGCTTTTGAGAAGGTTAGTATCAGCACTTGTACGCATTTGTGAAAGCCAAATTCATTGTAGGCTTGAGAATAGGCTTGTAACCTTTTGTTTCCATCTTCCAGATCCAAAACAACTGGACATATGGAGAGGTCCTAGATGAGAATGGCAAAACTCACCCCATGCTGCGGCCGTACAAGACTTTCTCTGAGAAGGTCTGACTGGATCTTCTTTGAAACGTATCTCTATTAACCTGTCTATTGTCTGTGTTTTGACAGTTGGTTATCCAAAATCAAGGCCAGCCTCCGTTTCGTATTCTCTCTCTAGGATAAGGAGATCTATCGCTGGCCCATTAAAGAGTCCATCAAGGCCATGCTGGCGTGGGAATGGACACTGGAGAAAGCCAGAGATGGAGAGACTGAGAAAACCGAGGTGAAGACCACCAGGAAGATCTCCCAGACTGCTCAGGTAACAGAGAGATGGAACAAAGAAGATGGAAATTGCATGTTTGATGAACCCAATATCCATACCTATATATCCGTCTCCTGTAGGCCACCTATGATCCCAGCCAGGGATACTCTCCCCAGCCAGTGGAGCTGACAGGCATGGCCTTGTCCAGAGAGCTGCAGGTAAATTATTTATATTCAGTCAGTATAAGACATATCAGTCAGAAAAGCTTGTGATTGATTCATTCCTTATGTTTCCATCTGTTCAGTCTATGGCAGAACAGCTTGCTGAGAATTACCATAACACCTGGGGCCGCAAGAAGAAGATGGAGCTACAAGGCAAGGGTATGATCGTTTATTTTGTTCACCGTATGACTGCACAAAATAATGTTCATAACATAAACTATACCAGCCCGTGGACTATCTCCTAGTTTTTGTGTGTTTTTGTGTTCATAGGTGGTGGCACCCATCCTTTGCTGGTACCATATGATACGTTGACAGCCAAAGAGAAGGCAAGAGACAGAGAGAAAGCCCAAGACCTGCTCAAATTCCTCCAGTTGAATGGATATGCTGTTACCAGGTACAACAAAAATGCCTTACAACAAGAATGAAATTATGCTGTCCTTTGATGTTATAGGTGTCATTAAGCATCCCGAAAGTCTGTAAGCAAGAAATTTATTTTACACACAAATATATGAGTTCACCAAACTTTACTTCCAAACACTAATTATGTTTATAAAACGGTTAGTTCCAGCCCTTGATTCGGATTGGTCAATAGCTGTGTTTTATTCACAATAAAACACGGCTATGACCGCTTCACCCAACGGTTCTGTGTATCACTGCACAACACCCTTAGCAACCACTCCTAGCAATGTGTTTGTTCTCATTGATATTGTTCACTGAAGCTTACTGTATTATGTAGAGTATTGTGTGAGAGAGATCGAGTGAGTTTATTACCTGCATTTAGAGACAGGATTTTTCCTTCAAGTCAGTCTTATGTTCATAATAAAAAATCCATTTGAATGTCCGCTGCGTCCGCTGTATCTTGTCCTTTTAACAGTTAAAGGGTTTTCCCCTGACACTGACAGCGCTAGTCAAAGCATTTGTCAGTTGCGTCTTGTTCCGTGTTCACAAGTTTCAGTCCTTTCAATATAAAAGTCTTCACTACTGAGTGACTCACTCATAAAGACAGTATTTGCCGCCATCTAATGGTGTAATAATGTAACTTCTGCTGCTATTTTTTCCAGCGGAAGGAAGACTTTTAGTGATTTTACTTCATGAAAGTTGCATTGATACATAATTGTTGCCTGTAATATTTATATTGTTTTAACTACTGTATATATGTAAGCAATAAGGTATGAGAAAACCTAACAATGCCCTTTAGCCGTGACTTATTCACGATACAGATCTTACATATATATAGTATTAGCCAAAAGTGATGTCCGGCCTAGGAAAATTGTCATCTTCACCCTTTATCCAAATATAATGAAAATTTTTTAAAATATTTTGTAAGCATATTGTAAAGTTGGGAGTCAATTGATTTAATTGTGATAACGCGATGAAACATGCCAAATTGTGTGGACATTACAAAAAAAATTATTTAGGAAAAAAAAAAAAAGAGAAAACTAATTATTATGGTGTAGTCAGTATATGTTTTTCCTGTGAGCTTTTTGTTTTTCTATGCATTTTTTTTGCATGTAGTTGTAGTTTGCCTTTTTTGCCAAATAATTTTTCAGATAAATACCTTAACCAAGTTTAGTGTTTTTTTTTCTTCCCTCAGACATATTTTATGACGTGTTAAATTGGCTCTTACAGATGTAATGAGGTGGAAAAAATACACTCATATCATGTTGTGTCTCTTCACTGTTTTTCTTCTTTAGGGGTTTGAAAGACATGGAGCAGGAGATTTCCTCCATTGAGAAGCGTTTTGCTTACGGGTTCCTGCAGAAGCTGTTGAAGTGGATGGAGATTGCCCAGGAGTTTATTGCTCATCTTGGTATACATTCATAGCAGCCATTTCTTCCATCTAAAAAGTAGATGTTAGTTTGCTCTTGGTGAAGGTGTTTTGGATAATGTTCTGTGTGTTTGTTACTCCAGAGGCCGTTGTGAGCAGTGGAAGAGTTGAGAAATCTCCTCATGAACAGGAGATTAAATTCTTTGCCAAGGTGAGACACCTTTGACCGGCAAATGTGTGATAGAGCTCAGTGGGAATTAGCTGGAAGAGATACAGCCTCTCACACTCTCCTCTTCCTCTTTATGTTCTCTTCATGTAGATTCTACTTCCATTGGTAAACCAGTACTTTAAGAATCACTGCCTGTATTTCCTGTCCACACCTGCAAAAGTCCTGGGCAGTGGTGGTCATGCCTCCAACAAGGAGAAGGAGATGATTGCTAGGTAACTAATGCTACAGATCTTCATTTTTCTGTGGTACCCTAGTCCAATGGTTCCCAACCCTGAGTACACTGCACATTTTATTTATGTCTCCCTAATCAAACACACCTGACTAAACTAATCAGCTCATTCGTAAAGGCCGCTTCTCAAACGCAAGGCTGCATCCTAGGCTACGTTCAGACTGCAGACAAATGTGGCCCAAATCCTATTTTTTTGCTCACGTGACTCAGATCTGTATTTGTCATGACAGTGTGAACAGCATAAACCACATGGATCCGATCTGATTTGTGCCTCTTCTATATGTGGTGCTAAATCTGATACAGGTCAGATGTTTTGCAATGTGACCTCAGTCTGAACAGTAATAGCAGTATTCATGCAACATTTACCTCACTAGATCAACATTTGACACAATTCTGCGCTCATGGGAGTCACTTCAAAGATTTTACATACCCGGTGTTATCAAGACCGTTGTGAAAGGTATTCAGTGAAGGACAGTGATGTGTCAGAGCTCATGAGTATTACAGTGACAGCTCTATATACAAGCAAAACATTTATGAGGGCTCACATCATAAATGTTTAAAAACTGCTCTCTTTTTTCACATCCTCGTCTTTGTTTTTTTATATTGCATGCGCATAAATTAGCTGTCTTACGCGGCAGATCACACTATAAATAAATGTGTAATCACTTACTTTAATGTCTCTGTGTTTACTTCCGTATGACAGCGTGCTGTCGTGATGTCTTCCAAGGATCCTTCAAATTTAGACAGACTTCGGCAGCGCTTGAGGACGTGGCAGCCGAGATATGCAGCCTTACTATAATGCAGCTTTCCGTTTGAGAAGAACCAAAAAAGATGCATGTGTCCACTGTAAACCTGAATAAGTTGGCAGAACTCAAAAAATGTTAGGTAATCGGTTACATCAAAATGTTTAAGTTAAGAAATTCACAGTTTAAGTACGAACTGGCAAAGTTATGTAAGGACCTGGCAGATTTTTATTTTGTACTCGCTCTAACTTATAAACTTAAATATTTGAGTATGCTAATTTGTACATTTAACTTAAAGTTATCATGTAATCTCAACTTAGATATTTTTGGTAGTGGAAACTTGGCTAGCTTTAACTAGCTAATTCAGTATATGCTAACTTGCTAATTGGTAACGCAATGCTTTGATAACCTTTGATTTGATCTCATGCTCCACTCGTCACCATGACGGTAACCCCCCAAAAAAACTCTTCTAAATTAACAAAGCAAAACATTAAACACTACCACATCTCCCACTTAACAGTAATCTTGCACACACAAAAAACATTATATAACACTTAATTTTAGCATTTACCTCTCCTTTCGAGTGTAATGGCAAAGCATGCTGGGAAATCCCAGCCCAGTTTCAGGTAAATTTAAGTTTGTCTAAAGAAAAAAGTTCATAAAACTCAAAACGATGAAAATTCTGATTACTTAAAATGTGTCAGTTTTGTGAACTCAAAAGAAAAAGAAAGTTCTAAATACTCATAAAAGTTAATTGGATTGAACTAATTTGTTTAATTTAAGTTTACCCTACTCAAACCAATTAATTATTTTGAGCATTAGGGTTTACAGTGAGAGAGACATCAGAAATGTGCAGTGTTGGGGGTAGTCATATTTTTACGTACCTTAAAGATTTTAATTTGATTACATGAATGTTTGCAGAACATTTTTTAATGATGATAGTTTTGACCTGTCACGTCCTCTCTGCTCCTCACACTTCTTCTTGCCTGTGGTTTTCTCTCTGCCCCCTCCTGGAGTATTTTCCCACGGGTCCCCTCATCCTTTTGTTACATTTATCTTCTATGGATCACATTATTTTGCTCCTACTTTTCCATCATCTTGACCTCACCATTTTATTCCCTGTCATGCCATTCTCTTTTCCCAACCCTCCACCCCTCTTTTTTTCTTCTTTTTCTATCTATGTATCTTCTATCTCAGTATCTTCTGTAAGTTGGCCGGTCTGGTGAGACACAGGGTTTCCCTCTTTGGTAAGAATCCTGCATGATGGCCTGATTGCACATTTAATTTTTCCACCGTCTTCCCCCTTTTCTTTAATGATTCACATCATTGGTACATCCGTTCCTAATAGTTCCATTTATTTGCTCCGAGTTCTTCTTGGTTTCTTTCTTTCTTTCTTTCTTTCTTTCTTTCTTTCTTTCTTTCTTTCTTTCTTTCTTTCTTTCTTTCTTTCTTTCTTTCTTTCTTTCTCTTTCTTTCTTTCTTTCTTTCTTTCTGCCTTTCTCTCTGTCTTTCTCTCTGCCTTTCTCTCTGTCTTTCATTCTTTCTTTCTTTCTCTGAGTGTCTCTAATGATTTGCAGTGCTTTGCTTAAGTTGGTGCATCATTTGCAGTGTTGGCTCAGTATTTCAGAAGAATATCTGCTTTGGCTTTTATTATACCTCTTCATTCTATATCAGTGTCATATATCGTAGCACAGTAGCATATGTTGTAGGCTAATTGTAGGTGAAAGTTTAAGGCCTATGTCATGCTCTGAATGTTTGTGTGTGCAGGCACTGATGCCTCCGCAGTGGTCAACTGCCTTCATATTCTTTCCCGCTCGCTGGATGCCAGGTATGTTTGTTGACCACATCATTCTCTGTTTTACTGACATTTACATCCTTAAAGGGTTAGTTAACCCAGTTATGTTGTTCCAAACCCATAAGACTTTCGTTCATCATTTGAACACAAATCAAGATATTTTTAATGAAACCTGATAGATTTCTGTCCCTCCATTGAAAGTCTATTCACCCAAAACTCTGCCACTTCATATAAAGAGATCATAAAATAAAAACATATGAGTTGAGCAGTTTAATCCAAATATCCAAATACAAAACCACTTTATATGACGAACATATTTCTTTAGGCTCATTGAGGTTCATTCTCGTGTTACGCAGCACGTTTGAGTTTCCGCCAGAACCAATGAGGTTCATTCTCGTGTTACGCAGTGTACAGATCAATGTTTATATGTGAATAAAAGCCTAAATTAAATCTGTGAACGAAAGATGAATGTTATTATGGGTTCGTCTTATGGGTTTGGAATGACATGAGTAATTGATGACAATTCATTTTTGAGTGATCTGTCCCTTTAATTAATGTTTATGTATTAAATGCTTATCTTTTGTTATCTTTCTCTTCCAGGACTGTGATGAAATCTGGGCCTGAGATTGTGAAGGCTGGTCTGCGCTCTTTCTTTGAGAGTGCTGCTGATGATATTGAGAAGATGGTTGAGAACCTCAAATTGGGGAAGGTGTCTACCAAAAACCAGGTCAGATGTAAATATAGTCCTGTTCTCTCAGATGTTCCTTTGTTCTTTGTCAAAGTTTCTAAATTGAGCCCCTTTCTCCCCTCCCTCTCTGTCTCTGTAACAGGTGAAGGGTGTATCTCAGAACATAAGCTACACCACCACTGCTCTTCTGCCAGTGCTCACTTCCTTGTTCGACCACATCGCCCAGCACCAGTTTGGAGATGATGTCATGTGTGAGATATTTTCATAGGTTTTCATAGAAGTCATTTAACGTGACTAAATTTAACCTACATAGCAGAGTACATTTCATTAATATATAAATAGATTAATGAAGGAAATAATTAATTAATTGGTGTCAGGTATTAAATTGAAAAGGCTGTTCATATTTTGGTCTATTCTGCAGGTGGTCACACTTTACACAACAATTCAATAGGAAGAATAGCCGACAACTGAACTCTGTCTGGTCTGCAAACTATGTTTCACAACAAAAACACACACTAGACTTGACACAGAAAATTATTCTTGTTAAAATTATGCATTCAAGAAGCTTGTGATCCAAGTTGTCTGTGCGGCGATTTGCTTTAATTTAATTTAATTTAATTTAATTTAATTTAATGTGTTATTTTATTTTATAATTTAAAATACTAATTAAATTTTAATAACAAATAATGATGAAAATGGTGTAAGTAGTACTATTTAATGTAACTTAAAGTGAATATGGTGTAAATAAGTATTTCATTTAATTTAATAGTGTATTTTAATAAAATATAAATTAATAGAAAGTGAAAATTGTGTAAATAAGTAGTATTTAATTTAATTTATTCTGAAAACTACTACTTCAACAAATTATAACATTATAACAAAAATAACAATCAAGTGCAAATGCAAAATAAGAATAAATATGCGAATAGTTGTGATATTGTAGTTGTAATTGAGGGTACGTTTATATGACAACGATGTACTAAAAACAAAAAAGTTTTTCCTTTGCATTTTTTGCATACAGACGACAACATTATCAAAACGTCTAAAACGCTGTATTCTGCTGCCAGGCCAGTAGATGGCGACGTCACTTTGTAAAGAAACACTACACGCCAGAGATGTAAACTCGAGTCTGCGACTTGGACTCGAGTCGCACTTAAGTCGCAAGTCTGCGACTTGACTTGGACTCGCGAACAACTGACCTGAGACTTGACTCGAGACTTGACTTGAACTTCACATGGACTTGTATACTGACACTTGTGGAAAAAATGCAAGTCTTTTGGCACGGCATTCCCGATTACGTTCTCTATTTACTACCCCACATGACAGCACGAAACACCACCTTTTACTATTCATTCATTCACAAATATGTGCTGCAGCAGCGAATATCACAAAACATTTCTAAACACACCAAGCCAGCGAGCACGTGACGCATCTGAAGGCATGCAAATTCATCACCCATTAGAAAACTGCTGTTAAATAAATTAGCAACAAATAGTAACAATATAGTCAAGCCTTACCTTATGAAACTTTGTCATTTAATTTGAAAAGCAATCAATTAATCCGAAGGGAAACTGCGGTGTTGCACAGCAGCAGAGGCTTGCTTGCGGTCCATTTTCAAGAAGTACACATTTCCATGTCCTTTTCATGTTTTTTCCCCAAAGTAGGCTATTTGCTAACATATGCATATAATACAGTTTTACCAAGTTAATTTGCATCTGGATTGCACGAACACTTTCATACGCAATTTATGACCCTGTCCGACTCATTTACACAAACGAGACACGCAGATGGAAATGTTGTTCTTTGTGTCGTTTACTGTAACGCTTGTCCATACACAGGTTTTGTTACCGCCGGCACTCACTGGAAGACTACATTATCCAGCATTGCTTGAGATCTACAGCAAACTACGGCAACTCAAATAGCTCAAAATACACAGCACTTTTCCCCCTTGTGGTGGTTCTAAATGGTATAATTTTGTACAAAGTTGGAAAGTAATAGTAATGATTTAAGTAGTATTTTGTGTGCTTTATTATGCAGTTTTAAAGTAAAAGTAATCTGTTTTGATAGTTCAATACACTGTTAATTATAACAACTAGCTGAAAAAAAAATATATTGCTAAAAATAGAACAAAGACTTGACTTGGACCCTAAAGACTTGAGACGAGACTTGACTTGACTTGACTTGGACCTCAAAGACTTGAGACTTGACTTGGACTTGTGAACATGTCTGCTACACGCCTATAGACTGAACATGTAATAAACGCGCATGATGTCACCATTTTCACAAATTCGTGTTTTAGTAGTTTACATGGAGACGATAACGGAATCCTTTTCAAAAACAAGCACTTTGAAACCTGTTTTTTAAAAAGTTTGCGTTTTCAGTCCACTCCCCCCCATTGTCGTGTAAATGAACGGCTAAAACGCATTTTTCCCATTTTTAGACCCTCATTTTTTGTCTCTTTTCTTTCATCACTCAGTGGATGACTTGCAGATATCCTGTTACCGTATCATGTGCAGTATCTATTCCCTGGGCACTGTAAAGACCCCTCATGCTGAGAAGTAAGGAAACAGCTTTATGTATGCGTGTTTGTTTCTATATGAACCATTTTACAGGATGGTATGAGTTAATGAATGTTATGGTGTGATGCCACACAGCCAAAGACCAGCTCTAGGAGAGTGTCTAGCTCATCTGGCTGCTGCCATGCCTGTTGCCTTCCTGGAGCCTAACCTCAACGAGTTCAACGCATACTCTGTGTACACTACCAAAACCCCACGAGAGAGAACAAGTCAGTTGCTCACTCTGAATGAATACCATTAATGGTTGTTGCGATCAACTAACGCTTCCTTAACTCTCTTATCATCCATGTTTTAGTTCTGGGTCTGCCCAGTCAAGTGCAGGAACTGTGTCTGGACATCCCTGAGCTGGACGTGTTGATGAAAGAGATCGGGGATCTGGCAGAGTCCGGGGCCCGTTACACAGAGATGCCCCACGTGATTGAGATCACCCTGCCCATGCTGTGCAACTACCTTCCCCGCTGGTGGGAGAGGGGCCCGGAGAACTTCCCCGAGCAGGAGGGCAGTCTGTGTACTGACGTCACCTCCGAACAGCTCAATCAGCTCCTGGGTAGCATCATGAAGATTGTCGTCAACAACCTGGGCATTGATGAAGCTTCATGGATGAAGAGGTTGGCAGGTGAGAAAAAACTGCAATAAATGGCAGTCAGTCTCAGTTGAAATCGAGAAAACGCTATTTTCAACCCAGCCCTAGCAGTCAATACTGATGATTTAGGCCCTGTTTACACCTGGTATTAAGATGCGTTTTGGTCAATCGGATCACAAGTGGACGAAGGAGACACATTCCCGTTTACACCTGGTGTGTTAATCCGTCTCTTTTGTCCACTTTCAACCACAGAAGAGTCTATGGGCAGGTAAATCTATGGGCTTTTTCAGATCTTTCGAACTAATGGACAAAATAAGCTCACGCAATTTACAAATGAACGCGACCGGAGATGACGGATAAACACACGGAGAGCATCAGCTTTCGTTTCTGCTCTGACAGACCAGCCGAACGCTGTGAGTGTGTGTTAGAAATCAGGAATGGTGAGAGAACATTATGCTTGGTTTGTTTTTCGTCTTCAAACCAAACTCAGGTCTTCAGCCGACAAAGTTTAAATCCTGTCTAGCTAGCGCGTTTCCCATAATGTTTACACATTAAGTCAGGAGGCGGAGAGTAGGGGGTCTTTTGTGACTGTTCGAACGCATTCGACCACATGAAAATATACACTACGAAAGAAAACCGGTCAGATGCATTTTCGACTACCTCTGGAATTGGTTGAAAGTGGACAAGCTAAAAACATTAAAACGACCCTGTTTACACCTGTATTTAGCGTCATCCACTTGTGATCCAGTTGACCAAAGTGCAAAGTAAACAGGGCCTTACTTACAGAGTTGTTCCTCCACAGTGTTTGCTCAGCCCATCGTGAGCAGAGCGAAGCCGGAGATGCTCAAGTCCCACTTCATCCCCACCATGGAGAAGCTGAAGAAACGCAGTGGAAAGGTGGTGGCCGAGGAGGAGCAGCTGCGTATGGAGGGAAAGACAGAGGTGGACAGCGAAGAGGGAACCATTCGCGATGAGTTCGCTGTGCTCTGCAGGGATCTGTATGCTCTTTACCCGCTACTCATCCGATACGTGGACAACAACAGGTATTGCTCATCCACATCCTTTTTAGAAGAACACCAACAGACGTGCCTTTGAAGCCTTTGCAAGAGTAAGATCGTCTTCTCTGATTTGGTTCTTTGTGTCATTTAAAGGGCGAGGTGGTTGACCTGTCCTGACCCTGATGCTGAGGACCTCTTTAGGATGGTTGGAGAAGTCTTCATCTTCTGGTCCAAATCTCACGTTAGTCTGTTTCTTTATAACCCTTATTTATAAATCAGGTTATTTATAACCTGATTTCCTTATACATTTCTTATATCATGTAGCTTTAAGATTTTGTTACAGTTATTATTTGTGGTTATTGTGTATTTGTTAAAGAAAATAAAACAACTTGTATTCATTAAACTCTGTTGTTTGATCCCTCTTTTATGTTGCGGCTTGAAACGAGCTAGCGTAACATAAACTTGGGGGCTCGTCCGGGATCAAACACGTTGCGGCTTGAAACAAGCTGTACTGTTATCGTCTCTGTAAACTACAAACTAGATTTTGTGAAAACAGCTCTGTAGAAGAATGCATATGTGTTCAGGCGCAGTGTTTCTTTACAAAGTGACATTGCCAAGTACTGGCCTGGCAGCATAATACAGGGTTTTTAGGCATTTTTGTGGATCCGCGCAAACGGGGATCGTTTTGACAACATTGATGTCTGTACGTGAGACTTTTCAAAAACGCAAAGGAAAAACTTTTCTGTTTTCAGCGCATCGTTGTCATGTAAAGCGTATCCTTAGTCTCCTTTCATTTTGTCTCCTCTGTTATGTCTTCTTGTCTCATCTCATCCCTTCTCATATCGTTTCATCTCATGTCTTCTTGTTTGTTTTGTCTCTACTCATGTCTCTCATCTCTTTTCGCCTCTCGTCTCTCCTCCCCTGTTTCTTTCCACTTTTTCATCATAATTCTCTCTTAATAACTATTTTATTTTACTCTGCAGAATTTCAAGCGTGAGGAACAGAACTTTGTGGTGATGAATGAGATCAACAACATGTCCTTCCTCACCGCTGACAGCAAAAGCAAGATGAGCAAGGTGAGTTTGACCACTTACTGCCACTGACATCTGCGCAAAATTGACATTTGAGTCTAAATCTAAAAGTTGTGTTCTTTTATTTACCATCTCATCATATCAAATATTTTTTTAATGATTAATTTTGTTTCAAATGAAATGCAATTTGTTCGATTTGCTGTTAAAACATTTCTTCAGACGACTGCTGACCTCGTGTCCTGTTGAGGACAGAGTGTTTTTGCTCTCACAGTGGGTTTATAGATCCATTGACGTTTTTTCTTGCCTGTGAGGGTGTAAGTTTTAACAGTGCTGTCTCTCTCTGTGTCCTCTCTCGTTGTGGATTCGGGGTCTGTAGGCCGGAGACGGAGAGGTCAGACCATGTTTCTGCACGAAAAACAGAGCTGTGCTGATCGCATGGCGATCTCTCACACACACTGGCAAATACTCACACACACACACGCACGCACCAATCAGAAGTCCAAACCCTTATTCACTGCCAGTGTGTGTGAGGTGTGTTTGCCCTCAGCCATAGACTTTAGTCTCAGGATCATGGCACTCTCTTCAGCTGGATCTTTAACTCCCGCTGGATCTGAGTTCCATAATCCTGACAGTGATTTTGATTGATGTGCCTCTAAAGGATTTTGACTGCTGCAAGTTCTTGCAGACTTGTCTGGTTCCCTTTCTTTTACTTCTGTTGTCCGGTTTGATGTTAATGTTTGATCTTTTTCCCCCCACAAGCTCTGGTGGTGATGCTCCCTCACTAGGAGCAAAATACTCTGTTATCAAACCATTACCCATCACAGATTTCAGGGAAATGTATGAGCACATTGGTAATGTAGAGAGGGAACATGGCTTTTCCTGTCAGGGAACAGTTCTCATTACATCTCTCACCTAATATTTCCCTCCCTTTGTTTAATTCACTGTATCCAGTACTTTGTGTACTTTCTGCTCCTTTTATTTGATTAATGTGTCCATTCTGTTGACATGTTCCCCAAACCCAACTCACTTGCTCACTTCCCTAAAAAGTTTGTCTCTGTTAGGTGTTAGCTAGCCCAATGATATTATTGACTTTGCAGGATACCACCTCCTCCTCTGTGCTGTGAGACGGCCATTACTGTAGCAGCATCTGTTATCTCCTCACCATGGGTTCCCCTCTGCCATCATCTCTACTGATCTCTCCTCTGATCTCTACTTATTTTCTCTTCTCATGCTCCCTCTCTTGATTTCTTCTCTTGGCTTGTCTCATCTAGTCTCATCTAGGGCTGGATGATTAATCTGACTAAAATCGAAATCGATATGGATTAGTGCGATTATCAATTGCAAAGGCTGCTATTTATTAAACATTAAATAAACAAGTTTGCATTACTTATTACATGCATTTGAAACAACACGCAACACATGGCATATTTCACCAGATTTTTTATGAGAAGCGTTTATAAACCTGTTGCCAAAGACAAGCTTTTCCCTATGTTATTCTACGTTTTCCTCCAAAATAAAAGCTCAGTGGTTTAAAGTCTGAAAATGAAGAAAAAGACACAAATATTAGTACTGTAATTTTACAGTTGTACTGTAAAATAAAATTATTATTTTGATATTTTTCTTTAATACTTTAAAGTAAAATATTCCTATTACAATAGCAATATTTATTATTTTGTTTAATATTTTGTTTCAAAATGATGATGATAATAATAATAATTATTATTATTAGTCCAAAATGTTGTGATTTATATTAACATGGCTATAAAATAATATTAATAACAATAATAAACATTATTAAATAATAAATTATTAATTAACTATAATTGATAATATAATATCCTATTACTATAGTATAATTTCTTATTTTGTTTAATATTTGTTTCAAAATGATAATAATAATTATTATTAGTAGTCCAAAATGTTGTGATTATATATCAATATGACTATAAAATAATACTACCAATAATAATAATAATAATCATTATTAATTAATAATATTATAATCCTATAATAGATAGTATAATATCCTATTACAGTAGTGTAATTTCTTATTTTGTTTAATATTTCTGTTTCAAAATTATAATAATATTATTATTTGTCCAAAAAGGTGTGATTTATATATCCATATGACTATATAATAATAATAATAATAATAATTTTTTTGGGACAAATTGTGCAGCGCTACAAACAAGAACAGCAAACCTGGATCTCTTTAAAAAAAATAGCATTTAAAGATGCAGTATGTAATTTTTTTGACTGTGCTAAAGCATAAAAATACCATAATATGTAGGAAACATGCTAATTTCAAATACTTGTTTCTCTGAAAAACAATGCTACAGCCAGTTATTCTACTTTGAAATGTGTGTTCTGTGTCTTAATGTCTGTATTTATTTTTGTCTGTGTGACCCCGCCCACTGCCAATTTACCCAATAGTATTTCGACACCCCGGATTGCCAGCAGAAAACACAGCGTATTGCAGACAAACCCTCACAAACTGGGTCAGTGATCGCAGATTTTATCTAAAAAGATTGGCATCCATCTAAAAACCTTTGACAAAAGGCATAATAAAATGCGGATAAATGTTGGAGATGCGTTTACAGTATAAGGCTCGTCGCAGCGTTTTCCATTGTCAATTGCGCTCATTTCTGTTGCGTGTCCTCAATCTGGCAACCCACCTGAGCATAGAGTCTGAGGAGGAGGCGGGGAAAACAACTCTCTCCAATATTTTGAATTCAGACTGCAGTACCCAGTTCGACCACTAGCTGTCAATATTACACACTGCACCTTTAAAATTAAATCACATTTTTTTTTCTGAATTGTGCAGCCCCTGTAGTGTAGTCTCTTCTCATCTTGTCTCTTATCTTGTCTCATTTCTTTCCTCCAGCCTAGTCTTTTCTCTTCTTAACTTTTCCTCTTGTCTTTCGTCTCATCTCACACTGAAAGGCCAGAGGGAGCTCGTGTTGTAGAAGGCAACAGTCATTAATGGCGTCTTACAGGCACAGATTCAGAGAGTGTGTGTGAGGGATGGAGCGGCCCCAAAGCCTAGGGATGTTTTTAAGTGTGCTGTGCTGGAGGGTGGGCATCCTTACACTACTAACAATGAGACTGCTGTATGTTTAGCACTAACATTTCCTAATAAACTGACTGATATAACATGCCCTTCCATTATGATGTTATTTTCCCTCAACGCTAGTTTGATAAATGTCCCCAATACATAGAAAATAGCCACCATTAACATTATTTAACAATGTAAAAACTGTAGCTAATTATAATTTATTCAAAAAACATGACACTTACAGAAGGGAGATGTTTACAGAGAATTGTTTCTATATTCACATTATTCACATCCTTTTAAAGATGGGTTTTGGCAATAAAACCCATCTTTTTTTTAAACAAACCCATATTCATTTCCCAAAACAGCCCGTTTGTGGCCAAACCTGACTTTCTAGGTAAGCGCATCGTTGTGTCAGTCTAACTCGGCAGGATTTTTCTAGGGTGGAGGCTCAGATGTTGAGCGGACCAAGAAGAAGCGTCGCGGGGACCGTTATTCCGTGCAGACCTCGCTGATCGTAGCGGCTCTGAAGAAACTGCTCCCCATCGGCCTCAACATGTGCTCGCCTGCAGACCAAGAGCTCATAAATATGGCCAAGATCCGCTACTCTCTGGTACTTAGCCATATGCTAAAGCCATATAGAATGATTAGGATGTTTGATTGACTGCCAAACAACAACATGCAACAAAAAAAAAAAATATTTCTATTATACTATAAAAGTTAGGGGTCAGTAAGATTTTGTGATGTTTTTGAAATAAGTCTCTTCTGCTCACCAAGGCTGGATTTATTTGATCAAAAACACAGTAAAAACAGTTAAAATAACTGTTCTATTTGAATATATTTTAATTAGGGCTGTCGATTTAACGCGTTAATTAGATTAATTTGTTACGGTAAAAAATAACGCATTAAAATTAACGCATTTAACACACTTGCCCCGCCCCAGACCTACTTAGGTCATTTACATTTCATAAAGTTGATTGATGAAGCCTATAGAATGTCCCTAAAATTCAAGATATGCCCGTTTTAGTCTCAGGGAGTTTTTACACTGGGCACGTTTGTTGTGGTCCGCGTCAGAGTGCGATTGTTCCCGACGGTGCTATGCGCGAATACACTTGCAGGCTCATTCTCGCTCGTATCCAAGGTGAATCATCAACACTATCATCCCTTACATGTGTTTTATTGAACTAAATACATCGTCATTTGATAAAACGCATGCACAGGTTACTTTTCTTGCGCACCCGAGTCCGTGTTGCTTTCACATTCACGTGAATCGCGGCACAGCTCGAGCTCAAGCTGCACAACCGAACTCAGACCACCTCCTTCCCTCAAATTTACATCATGATATACAGTATAAGCAATATCACACGAGTAACGAGTGCAATATCTCACGAGTTCAGTTTTTCTGTCCAGAATAGCACGAGACGAGTGCAAATGCGATACTGATCTTATAAAAACAGTTTAATAAAATAAAAATAAGTTAATATTGTGTTGTTTTAGACACAATATTGTCTGTTTTGCTCAGTTTTGGCAACGGAAATATAAAGACAAAGCAGTACTGTTCGTCTCCGACTCCGAGCAATACACAGTAGCGTTTCATTTCTGAATCCGCGTTTTGAACGAATTGGGTGAACCAGTGATTCAATGGACCATAAAGAGAACCATTTACATTTACCATTTTCATAAAGAGAACCATTTACTTCAGTCCTCCTGAAGGAATCAGCCGTTTGAATGACTCAATGACTTACTCAATTAGACATTTACCTAGACTGGGTAAACCCAGCCCGATCTGCCGGCGATTTGATTTCGCCCTGCAGCTCAGGCTGGAAACATGTAAATTTTTCTATCCTGCTTCCGTTACAAACCTGCGGGGACCAATCACAAACTGGCTTATCCACCTGGCGGGTTTAACACGATGACGATAGAGAAGCGACGGCAAGCAGCTTTTTGTTTACATTCAACATGGCGGCCACCAAAGCGCAGCAACCTGTTGATGCCGCTATCGCTGCTGTTTTAAAAGATTTCAAAGGCAAGAAAGGAACAGAAACTTGCCCTGGAACAATTCCTACAAAAGAAGGATGTGTTTGCCTTACTACCGACCGCTCTGCAAAGTATGACACCCGGATCGTTGGTCTGATTGGTTGAAGGACTATCCAGTTGCGTACAGAGTCATTTGAACTATGCCCGTTGATCACGCCTCTTGTGCAGTAGAAAATACAGAGCAGACTCCCCAGACTAATGTTCAATCTTAAAAGATTGAGCTTGGTCTGGTGATAGCCAGACAAACATTTACCGCCACTTACTGGCAGTTTTTAGTTTCTTATTTAGAGTATAATTTCTTTAAAAATAATTTCATATTTCCATATTAATTAAAAATAACATTAAAGGTATAGTTCACTCAAAAATATTTCTTTCTGAAGCTAGGCTACTTTTTGTAATGTCTATTTGATTTTTTACACAATAATGACTTTAAATTATCTTTTGGGAGTAATTTCTCAGCCAAATTTGATGCCACATCGTATAATTTTTTAATATATATTATATATATTTGATCAAAGCTGAATTTTCAGCTCAATCTTCATTGTCACATGATCCTTCAGAAATCATTCTAATATGCTGATTTGCTGCTCAAGAAACATTTATTTTCATGTTGCTGCTTAATATTTTTGTGTAAACCATGATTTTATGCAAAGAATCCTGAAAAAAAGGGACATCATTTATTTGAAATAAAAATCTTTTGTAACATTATACATTTTTTATTGTCACTTTTGATCAATTTAATGCATCCTTGCTGAATAAAAGTAAAAAAAAAAATTGTACTGACCCCAAACCTTTTAACAGTTGTGCATATTAAATAGCAGTGTTGGGTTACTCAAAAAAAGTAATTAATTACTAGCTACTAATTACATCTTCAACAGAGTAATTAGATGAATATAATAGTTACTCTCTCTAAAAAAAGTATTGGATTACTTATTACTAATTACTTTCTAAATCCCATATCAACCTCGACCATTTGAACAGTACAAGGATAGACATGACAACTGCTCTTTTCATTCTTTCTAATAAATAATATAAAATTGCATGAATTATTCTTGAACTGACCAAGGTATTTAAAGGAAGAAGGTTACATTAAAACATACATTTTAACATTAGATGTTAAATTCACTATTGTTTTATATATATAATTGTTCTATAGTCTATACAGTATTTAATGCAATTACATCAGACGTAACTGTAAATTAACTGTAATTAAATTACAGAACAATTAAGAGTAATCCTTTACTTTACTTTTCAAGGGAAAATAAAATGACTTAGTAATGCATTACACCCAACACTGTTAAATAGTATAAATTTTGTTGACTTTTTGGTGATTTGAATGTTACAGAAAGACACAGATGAGGAAGTGAGGGAGTTTCTGCAGAATAACATGCATCTACAGGGCAAGGTAAGTACAGACACAGTCAAGTGAAGAAAACGTCTTCGGTATAATTAAAGTCCCTATAAGGCAAGTCATTTCACTCAGCGGCCATCTTTGAAACGCCACTTGGGCAGCTATTTCATTAATGCAAGTACAGCTCCTATCCCTTTGAATGGGGAAATTTAAATTAAATTAAATATTTAAATTAAATATTTGAAATGAACAATGAAATCCGACAAGAACTGTCTCATAAATTTTGTTTCCAAATGCTCAAATCATGACAAAAAAAATGCATTTTTCAGGCTAGACCAGCCAATGCGCATGTGCAGTCATAATTTTTTGCAGTCAAAATATTGCAACCGGAGCTTGTGACTTTACCAATTGCTGATTGGCTCTTTTATTTAGAAGGCGGGACTTGTTCCATCACATTGCGCATTGCAATTTCACCCATTTTTAGTAATGTGATTGCACCGTCTTTGTATGTCTAAAGTCTGTGGTATAATATAAGTGTCTGCATGTATACATCTCTGCCTGTCTGTAGGTTGACGACCCGTCCATGCGCTGGCAGATGGCTCTGTATAAAGAGACCTCAGGTCAAGCTGAAGATGCTGATGCACCGGAGAAGGTTGTGAAGAGAGTTCAGGAAGTTTCGGCTGTTCTCTACCACATTGAGCTGGTGAGGCCTGTTTGCACATATACATACAGTTACACACTCTATTCCCTTAGCGTTAAACCTTCATCCTCTTTATCTTCCATCAGATTGAGCATGCGTTCAAGTGCAAGAAGACAGTTTGGCACAAGCTTCTGTCCAAACAGCGTCGCAAGGCAGTGGTGGCCTGCTTCAGAATGACACCACTGTACAACCTCCCCAAGTATGAAGACACACATAACCTTAGTTTAATGATGTCCAGAGGTAAATTGGGATTCACAAATGTGATTTTCCTTTCACTTCAGGCACCGGGCGTCTAACCTGTTCCTTGACGGCTACAAGCGCAACTGGATCGAAAATGAAGGCTACTCGTTTGAAGACAAGATGATAGATGACCTATCCGTGAGTTTGTATATCCACTCCCTGTTTACATCCTGTTGAGCGCAGTTTGTTCAAAGCATTGGTTTTTGCAGAAAGCGCTGGAGCAGGAAGAGGAAGAAGAGGAAGAAACCGAAACAAAACCAGACCCCCTTCATCAACTCATCCTCCACTTTAGCCGCACTGCTCTCACCGAGAAAGCGTAAGGAAGTCTCTCCGTTGTTTGGTGAACGGGTCTTGACACAGTATTTATTGTCAAATCAGCTCACATTTTTATATATATATATATATATATAGTGTATTATACAATACAGATTGTTTCAAAGCAGCTTCACAGAAATAAACAAGAATAATAACAGTGTTGCAAAATAAATTACAGCTTTAGTTAGTAAAACTGCTCTACCGAAGACAGTTCTCAAACTCAATTCATATAAAGCAGCTCTACCGAAGGCAATTGTCATTACACATAGTTGAATTTTGATTTGGTTAGTTCAATAACAATGTAAATGTGGCAAAGTTAATTAATTATGAAATAAATAAACTGCCTGGCCAAAGAAAAAAGCCACTGTTTGGATTTAAATAGGCAAATGCTCTATGATTGGATCATTATTGCAGTGATTATTATGTTTCTAGCATGTTATATGTTTGGCAACAGTTCTTCTAACCCTAATTGATGGAGTGTGTAGCTTTTCATTTCTTAAACAACCAAGTTTATGGCCATTTTCCAGGATGACAATGCCTGGAGTCATCAGGCTCAAATTGTGAAAGAATGGTTGGGAGGGAGCATGATGAATCATTTTCACACATGAATTAGCACCTCTTTCCTTACATTCATTGAAAGTCATTGGGATGTGCTGGAGGAGACTTTACAGAGTGCTGGACTCTTGCATTGCCAATACAAGATCTGATAAATGTTGTGATGTTATTTCCATTAAGAGGTGCGTCAATTTTTGGTCAAGAATATGGCCATGATGTGTCTTCCTACATGGTTGTTTAATAAATGAAAAGCTACACCAATCATAGATCCAATCATAGACTCTTAAGCATTTGCCTACTTTAATCCAAGGAGCGACTGTTTTTTTTTTGGCGGGCAGTGGATAATTCAGCTATAAAGCTGAAGGCAATAGTATTTAAAATAATATTGATTCAGTGACTATGTTTACATGTACTCTCATAATGGGATTTTGGCAATATTGCGATTAAACTTCATTCAAACACAATACTTCGATTAAAGTAATACTATTAAGCTCATAATCATAGTAACCACAACTGCATTAAACTATGTGGCGTACGCACAATAAACAGGCATTTAAACACCTTAATCGCATTATTACCGCTCTGACCAAAGTGTGATGTGCTCGGACGTACACGGATGATGTGTGTTGTTCACATAAGCTTCATAAATGAATGGCTAAACTCTGTCAATACAACTCACTGCACAGCATAGTACACTCACTACACTCTGCAGCGTAGGCAACCCCAGTTACTGCGGCATTGCTATGTTCATCATGGTGCCGAATAATATACAATACGTCCATAGAAATGTGTTTTGCATTTGACAGAAGTGGATTAAAACAGACTGTATGTGAGTTCATCATTTGTGCTATGCACTGGGGTATGTGAAGAATGGCGGTAAGGCGGTTAAAATAAGAATAATGAAAATGGCATGTAAACGGGAGTGAAGAGTTTTGTTCATGTCATGTAAACATCTTACTGCGATTAAGGGCTGGATTTACTAAACGGCAAATTAGTGTGAGAACGCAATTCCATAAAAGCACCGATGGGAGTGGAAAGTGCAGCGTGTGATCTACTGACGACACGCAAATTAAAGAACACAGACGAAGCCGAATCATTTCCATAATGACCAACACAATCAGCACAAATTAGCGTCTGGTTTAACACAT
Organism: Coreius guichenoti; assembly: GCA_039654105.1. Classification (NCBI taxonomy): domain Eukaryota; kingdom Metazoa; phylum Chordata; class Actinopteri; order Cypriniformes; family Gobionidae; genus Coreius; species Coreius guichenoti. The sequence goes on along the minus strand of CM077181.1, from coordinate 3,306,042 downwards.
GCTTTTTTGGGTGTTAAATCATGGCGCAAACACCAGTAAATTGACGAGCACAAACCTTAGTAAATCACCTTGCATGATTCATTTAAATACTCTCCTCCCATACATTTTGCGTCTGAAAGTGAAACTCCTACAAATGCATATGCAATAAGGTCAGCCGCAAAAATAACCCTGTCCACACCTTTACAGCGCTAATTTATCACTGCGTGTCTTTAGTAAATCCTAATGCCAAAAGAGGGTTTGCGCTGGGCTGGTGCAAGCTGTTAGTAAATCTGGCCCTAAGTCCTTAAAAAAATGTTAAAGGAGTCATCGGATGCCCATTTTCCACATGTTGGTATGATTCTTTAGGGTCTTCATGTAAAGTCTGTAACATACTTTGGTTAAAATTCCTCAATGTTTGTGTAAAACAACACCCTTTTTACCTCCTCAAAAACAGCTCTGTTCACAGCGACCTGTTTCAGTGCATGTCTCTTTAAATGATAATGAGCTACTGCTCACCCCACCCCTCTCTTCTGTGGGGCGTGAAGACACGTGAAGTGCTGCCTTGGCGGACAATGTCAGACAACTGGCTGAGGGTGGAAATATGCTAATATGGGACAGTCCGTCAGCGGTCATGGGCGGAGCATGAGTAATATGACATCATATTGCTCAGAAAATTAAAATAGCTTGATTATTCAGAGTATTTAGGCTTTTTGAGGATAAAAAAAAGGAGTGAATGGATTTTTATCATTGTAGGGTGGTTGTGTCCACACACTGCAAAGACACATTTATATGCAAACTATGAATAAAAATGATTTTTTTTCAGTGCAATCAAATTGATAATATTTGTCAAGTCTCACATTTGTTTCATCCCTACTGCAGTAAACTTGAAGTGGATCATCTGTACATGTCATATGCTGATATTATGGCAAAAGTAAGTGTTAAATGTAACTTTTAAGACCTCATGTCTTTGTTTGTAGACGTTTATAGAGTGCAAGCTAACCTTACATATCTCTCCGTGCAGAGCTGCCACATTGGTGAGGAGGACGAAGGGGGAGAGGAGGGGGGCGAGGAGCCAGCCTTTGAGGTGCGACAGGCAGAGATGGTATGGGGGGGCCTGGGGCTGGGGCCATGGGAGTCAGCGGAGCCAACAGCTACAGCTACAGCTCCTGCCACGCACTGAGTGAACACGTCCAGATCCACTGCACCCCGCACACTCGATGACTCACGCTGTGTCTCATCCTTTCATCTCTATTTCTCCTTCTCTCTTTTTTTCTATACTTGTTGTCGACTGATCTGTGCACTCCTTTGCTGGATCTGAGTCTTTGTCTTTTTAACAGTTTATGTTCGTGTTTATTGCATGACTTGAGAGAGTGCAGAAAGATGGCTGCATACAAAACAGATGAAACAAACAAAACAAAAAAACAGAAGAAGAAATGCCGAACACATCAGTTTTGACCAATTTGGCTTCATTTGTAGACCGATGATAATTAAAAAGGAAGCTAATAGAGGTGTGAATAGTTTTTCTAGCGCTTACCCCCGAGCTGGGAGACCAATAATGCCAAATAGGCTGACTCGGGCCTCAAAACTGCATTGTTGTTCTCTCTCTGGCTACTTAGAGTAGTGTATTATTGGCGCTGTTGATGATATCTGGAGTGTGTGTTTGTGTGTGAAACTCAAGTACACACTCATACACACACTCAACGAACACCCTTAACTGGTCTCCTAATACATTACCAATCCCACCTCTCCAGAACCCTTTCTTCTCTGAGTTTGTTGGCAGTCGCCTGTAGTTTTACATTCTGTCTGCATCTTTTGTCTCACAGCTTCATTGACCTACTAACCCAAAGGACTTTTTGACTTTTTTGTCCTTCCTGTTATGATTTAAATGCAGAAAATGTATCTTGACCTTCTCACCTCGCCACAAAGATTCAGGTTGAAAGAGTTTCAGTTGCTATAACCTAGTGAGCTGACTATACAGCATTTCAAGGTATCATTAAGGTGTGCTCTTGATAACATAGGCTGTTCCAAAGAATAAGCAGCATAATTGTAAGATTTATGGAAAAGGAAATCCCAAAAGACATTAAGAGAAATGCATATTATCTGCAGATTACAATATTGTGTTGTTAGCTTAACTCAGGATTACTATAATTAGTAAAAAAGTAAAGTAAAAAGCGCCCAAATACTGGTGAACTATTAATTTTGGTTACACTTTATTTTAAAGTGACGTAGTGACATTGTACTTACTCAAATAAGTACAATTAATTAACTACATGTACTTACTATAGAGTTACAGTTAGGGTTAGGGTTTGATTTACTTGTAATTATGCATACCGTAATTTACTCTATGTTAAATACATGTAGTAACATGTAACCTACGTCACCTTTAAATAAAATGTTACCTTAAATTTTGGAGAGCTCTGACTTAAACCACCTGACTGCTGTGTGACATCATGTGAAAACTGCACAGTCTTATGGCTATTTGTAACTATTTTACGTTTTGGCGAGTTTGTGGCTAATTCATAAGATCTCGTTCGTATATTTTTGTAGATCTGGTTTACGCCCCAATTGAAGGTTAGGTTTAGGGGTGAGGTTAAGGGTGGATCTGCTTTTTTTATTTCTAAAAATTCTTAGTTTTCATACGATTCACATCTTAAAAATTCATATGAAATTGCCACCTCAAAATATAGTTACGTTTTCTTGTGAGATCAGGTTGGAAATACAAAATGTAAGATGTTATTCTGTAATATTTCTGTTTATTAATTCCTATAATTAACTATTGGTAATGGCTTCATCTGTCAACAAAAGTTTCTTTGTGAACTCTTTATTACACTGTGCCTCGTCTATAAAACAAAATGCTCTGAACAAACATAAAATCTTCCAACGCGTTCTGGGACGGCATTAAAATAAACCATCCACTTGTTTCCAATGCCAGAGCCCTTCTAAAGTCTGTACAGAGACACAAACGTTAAGCTACAGCCGTTAAGCGACTGAGCGCCAGTGGGCGGGGCCTATGGTGCAATGATGTATAACTATTCGTCGACGTCTTGATCTGGAGGCAGTCATATGCAAATGTATGCCAGATGTCATATGCCAGATTTCTTACATCTTATAGAATATGTGTGTGGTGAAGGTTTTATGAAGGCTGACAGAATTTTCTGGATTTAGATCAGTCCTGTATGTATCTTCTGTGTCTCCAAAAGTGTCTCCATGTTTTTGTTTTTGTTGAATTTGTGTCTTTTTTTTGTACTCACCAAAGACTACAGTAAAAGCCTGCACAGACACACACAAACACATCCAGAACTTCACATTACAGAAAGAACACACTTGACATTTTTCATTTAAAGAAATAAAAAACAGGAAAAAATATGATTCATTACAAAGATTTCCAATACACTATTAAGTCACATGGCCTGGCTCTCAGGGCAGGGTGGGAGTGGGTGGGGCTTCTTGCTGGGGTTGGGGGTTTGGCGGCGGGACGCTTGGGTGCTTTTAGGGCTGGGTTCAGCTTAAAGATCAGCGCGCTTCATGCATTGTATGTACTTGTATAATCCTTTTTATCAACAGGGTATCATCACCACCAAATTTCAAATGGCTTACTTCGATAAATGTTCAACACTACAGGGAACAATTTCTTCAGTTTATTGTGAGATATATTATTGTTGTGAATATGCTGTTGCCGTAACAATGTGCTATATTAATGCAATATCCTAAATAGTATACCCTAAGACATTGACAATTAATAACGATCTCAGACAAGAATTGCAATACTGTAACTTTTAAAAACTGCAGTATACTCCTATGCTTTTATTTTGTTGATCTTTTATACCCTACTATTCAAAAGTTTTAGGGTCAGCAAGATTTTTTTTTTCATTTAATTGATCAAAAGAGACAGTAAAAACATTTAGAATGTTACAAAACATTTCAAATAAATGCTGTTTTTTGAACGTTCTATTCATCAAAGAATCCGGAATTTTTTTATCAGTTTCCTCAAAAATATTAAGCAGCGCAACTGTTTTAGACATTGATAATAATAAGAATATGGCATATTTGAATGATTTCTGAAGGACCACGTGACATTGAAGACTGGAAAAATGACTGTTAAATAATCAGTTATTTAATTTTATAATATTATTTCACAACATTACTGTTTCTGTTTTTTGATCAAATAATTGTAGCCCTGGTGAGCATAAGAGAATTTGAAATCCCCAAACGGTAGTGTATTTTTCATATGATTATACATTTTTACAGTTTAATTATAAATTGATAATGCCTCTCTCATGTCATACCCTGCTGCCGTGAGCCGATAGAGCAGTCGTGGTGTGAGGGTTTGTGTGAAATGTGGTTAAAACAGAGGGAAGAGCCAGTGTAATCATACAGATGTGTCTCACTGTTCAGGGAGAGCAGGTCTGCTTGCTGTAGTCTAACGTTTGTGCCAGTCAGCAAACGTGAACGGCTCAAATAACGGACATATGACTAATAGCACTTGTGTTTTGGATGAAAAGGGTGTGTGAGATGTGTGTGTGTAGATGAATGAAGAAAAACAAGCTTAAGTGCTGATTAAGAAGTAAGAACTTGTATAAACAACAGTAAGTACACTACTTTTTTCGTTAATAATTTTAAGACATTCAGCGAGAAACCAAACTCAAAATAGCTCTTTTAAACAACGTCTTTACTAGATAACATTTTCATGATCCTCCTTCTCATATAAAGTATAGTGTATGAGTGCGTGTGTGTGTTGGATGATTGTGGGGCAGGGGTTTTTAGAGTTGGGCATCATTCTGACTGGACTGTTTGTTTCTGTCTAACAGGAGAAGGAGATGGAAAAGCAGAGGCTTCTGTACCAGCAGTCCCGCCTGCATGACCGCGGAGCGGCTGAGATGGTGCTGCAGATGATCAGTGCCTGCAAAGGTGCACACACAATCACTAAACAGGGTTTTGGCAGGTCTTAAAAGTTCCTTACACAAATTAAGGCTTAAATCAGAGTAGAAAGTCTTAAATTCATAAAGTTCTAAAGTTTTTTCCCGTTTAGTATGAATATGTTAGCCTTACTGTTATCTATAAGCTAGTGTGCTCTAAAACAATGACAAAATTCACATTTAGAAGATATAAGTGTTCAAAACTTACAGTCTCTCACTTCTGCCAATATGGATCAATGATTTTGATGACATCACTCTGCACTTCAGCTTCTCATCAGATTTTCTGTCCAATCATATGCTCTCTAGAATCTGAAGCCCCGCCCCTACATTATAAACAGACGCTGAAGCTGCGACTGAAATCGCTCACTTGTTCACACATTTACTGTTTTCTATATGGTGAAAGGCACATAGTACACTATATAGGGGATAGGGAACGATCAGACAGTGCACTATATAGGGGATAGGGAACGATCAGACAGCGTACTATATAGGGGATAGGGAACAATTCAGACAGTGCACCATATAGGGGATAGGGAACGATTCAGACAGTGCACTATATAGGGGATTGGGAACGATCAGACAGTGCACTATATAGGGGATAGGGAATGATTCAGACAATGCACTATATAGGGGGTAGGGAACGATTCAGACAGTGCACTATATAGGGGATAGGGAACGATCAGACAGTGCACTATATAGGGGATAGGGAACGATCAGACAGTGCACTATATAGGGGATAGGGAACGATCAGACAATGCACTATATAGGGGATAGGGAACGGTCAGACAGTGCACTATATAGGGGGTAGGGAACGGTCAGACAGTGCACTATATAGGGCATAGGGAACGATCAGACAGTGCACTATATAGGGGGTAGGGAACGATTCAGACAGTGCACTATATAGGGGATAGGGAGCGATCAGACAGTGTAAATATGCTTTCCATTGGGGCAAATGAAGTCTGGTTTCACGTTAGTGTCACGTGTCGTAGAAAATATCAACTTTAATAAATGGTGAGGCTGGAATTGAAGAAAACAAAGTGTCTTTAAAAGCTTTTGTTCTTGCCAAGAAGGTCAGTTCAGACATGCAGATTTGTGCAGTCAGAAAAGACAAAGTGGAAGCCCCACACTAGTTCTTTTGTACATTTCAGTGGGTGGGGACTTCTCAGTCAATAACTCAAACACAATTCCTTAGTCAATGTTATCTGCAATTATGACACCTTGAGTGGACACACAAGGTTTCCAAGAAACGTATTCAAGGCTACACACAAGTTTTATAGAGTTCCACAAGTTTTTACCCTTCTCTGATTACATATAATCACACACAATAAACATTTCAGAACTTATACTTTTCTCAATTCATACATCAGGTCATGTAAATTCACTAGGATTTAATACATACCATCACTCTTGATTCAGAAAGAAAGCATGTGCTTCTTTTTTTTCCAAGACATAGACATCTCTGTTAGTTTAGCAAGCTAATTAAAAAAATCAGAATAATAAAATCCATCTTTACCGTTTCTTTCCGTTTGCACCATCTCATAACACAGACAGCGATCTGCTTTAACCCTTCAAATTACACATAATCATCTTCGCGTTTCACAACATAATTGTATTTTGTCATTTGATAAACAGTTGAGGCCTCCGCCTTTCTTATTAATCTAACTATGCATGGCAATATGCATAACATCAACAGTATCAGTATAATAATGCACGATAACACAATTCCCCAATATTCAACTCTTACCACCAATCCATTAAACCATTCCCCACTCCAGACACTTCCAGCACCCGCTTCTTTATCGGATAATGTCTTCACCATATATGAAATATTCTTTATTCCTTCGTCAATTAAATGTCCCTCAGAGTCGTTGTCTGGGATGTAGGTACAGCATACTGTTCCTACCATAGCACAGACTCCTCCTTTGGCTGCTGTCAGTTGATCCAGGGCCATCCTGTTCTGCAGTGCAGTGAGTCTAATTCCTCTTAGTTCTTCTTTCATGCCTTTGATGATCACTTCAGTGGTATTCATGAAAGAAATGAACTCGTACCTTGTCACTTCAACTTCTGTTATCACGGAAACTACACCCACTGGTGAGATCAATGATTCAAAGAATTTCTCCACTCCAGTCCATATTCTGTGTTCCTTTGGGACTGGATGGTCTCGCTGTAAAGTTGGTGTTTTGTTTCGATCAGTAAGAATGTATCTTTTACGGCGGTTGGTGCGTGGATGATGATCAATTATCAGAGCTCCTCCTTCTAGCTGAATCATAGCACACGTTCCTGACCAATTCCTTGGCAGGGAAGTGTATGCTGCATGTCCACATAACCAGTACCATTCTTTCAGTACGCCTACTCCGTTTTCATCAGGAATGTCAATGGAGGAACAGTTCGATGAACATCTTTGTCTGTCCGCATAGGGGCTTATCAGCCACTCGCTTGCAATTGTGGCCTGGTTCAGGCCTTCTAGGCCTCCGATGCAGTTTTTCAAACAGCAAAAACATTTGTTTCTTTCAGTTGTGGATGTCTCATTCTCATACCTAATAAATTGACAATTAGAAAGTTTAAAATGTCCCAATGGTCGCTTGCCAGTCACTCGTTGGTAGCAGGTTAAATTTTGTGGTGCTTCTTTTACTGTTGCTGCTCTTCAATCTTTTTGTCACATTCACCCATGTCCAGTTTCTATTCATTAAGATGACCATAGTGCTATTTTCTGGCCACCTGCCTGCTACTATGGCTGCAGCTGTTAATTCTTTGTTGGTCTGGCCTTTTGCCCAGTATACTCCTCCAGAGACACTGAAAGAGAATTCAGCACACACATAGCAGTCTCCTCTTCCCTCCAACTTGACTGTGTGATTCATAAATTGTTTGCATAAGCATGTGGGGGATCAGGATGATCTAGCTACCTTTCATCACCACTCTTCACTGCTCTTTTAGGCCTAGTCCTGTTTACAATGTTTGCGTTGTCCTGCACTTCGTCAAATTTCTTTGTTTTGTTTGTTGTCAATAGTATTTGGAACACTATCACTGCTGTCAGTAAGATCAAGATTATCATTGTCAATCTTAGACCACATAGGCCTCTTATCCTAAACGGATGCCATGGCCTTACTCAGTCCATTTTGTTAGTTTAATGGATACCACCTTGTGGAATACTGCCAAATACTGCTTCTAAATTGTGTTTCTGTCAGTATAATTTGTCCTTCTGCTCTATCCAATTCTGGCCTCAATCCTGGCTGACACACAGCTAGTATCAAAGTTTGGCTTTCTGCGATGTATAGAGCCTTTTGACTATGGGTGGTAATTACTGCTAATATACTAGGGTCATTGGCTATCAGATTTATTATATTTGTTTCCTGTTCTCTCCCTATTATTCTTCTATAATATGAATTTACCATAGGTTCAAATGGATAAACTACATTCCACACTGTTCTAATTCCCCCTAACCCCTGCTCTTCTGCTGTTATTGGGATCACGTGTTTCCAGCCGTTGGCCTGTCCTGACATCAGTCAGTCTCCCCACTCGTCGGACTTTCCCCTTGGCACAGCGTTGGCACCTTTCTGCAGTGGCTGGCGTGTATCCAGGTCGCCTTTTCTCCAACCTTCACAGCGGTGTAGGTGGTTAGCAGAATCTGCAATGGGCCGTTCCACCTTTTCGAATTCCAATGTTTCCTTCTAAGGTCTTTGAAAGGACCACAAAGTCCCCTGATTTGATGCTGTGCAACTGCATTTCCGCCTTGCATTTTGACACTATTGTAACATGTCATTTTCACACAAGGCTGTCGAAGGCATTGGTCTTGGAGTTGGTCCAATTCCCATGGATGCTAGCCTGCCAAACAAAATTTCAAAAGGACTTAGGTTATTTCTTTCCCTTCGTCTCATCCTCATATACATTAATACAATTGGTAGTGCCTTAGTCTTAGTGCCTTTGTAATTTTTTCCGGAATTCCCCATCTTGGTATAATTTCGGTCAACAGTGCTTTAGCTACAGCTGCACTGTCTTGTTTTGAAGTGGGAAATGCTTCTACCCACTTCGACCACATGTCTACCATTACTAGACAAAATTTCCTCCCCCCACTAGGGGGTTAACTCAATAAAATCTATCATTAAGTGATCAAATGGTTTATTTGGTGGTGGGTGTGCTGCCTGTTGCATTGTTATTCCTCTGCCAACGTTGCGCGTTGAACAGATTAAACAAGATCGGCAAAATCTTGCTACATACACTGTAAACCCCTTTGTGAACCAATGCTGTGTCAACAATTGTAACATTCCCCTTTTGGATACATTATCCAGACCATGTGTTAACTTTTCCTAATGGTTAAAAAAATGTTTTGGGAGGCAAGATTTGTTATCTGGCCCCTGCCACACATTCTCTCTGAATGTGCAGCCAGCTTTATTCCAGGGTTGCTTCTCCTCAGTGCTAGCAAAAGCCTGCATAGCTGTCAGAGAATCAAAAGAAGAGGCCGTTAGGGTTATCGTAGTAGTGCTTTCTGCCAAAGGCCGTGCAGCAGCTGCCTTTGCCGCTGCATCTGCTCTCGCATTCCCTGTTGACACCACATCTGAACTCTTTGTGTGAGCTTGGCATTTACACACAGCAATTAACTTAGGCAGTAAAATAGCATCCAGTAAGGCTGCAACTTTATCATGATTTAAGACAGGTTTACCATCTGACTTTAGAAATTTTATGTGCTTCCATAAGGCACCAAAGTCGTGTACGACTCCAAATGCATAACACGAGTCAGTATAAATTGTAACCGATTTACCCTCAGCCAGTTTACATGCCTCAGTCAAGGCCACAAGCTCTGCAGCTTGTGCAGAATAATGTGAAAGCAGCGGTCCTGCACTCAATATACAGTGGGGAGAACAAGTATTTGATACACTGCCGATTTTGCAGGTTTGCCCACTTACAAAGCATGTAGAAGTCGTAGCATGTACTCTTCAACTGTGAGTGACGGAATCTAAAACAAAAATCCAGAAAATCACATTGTATGATTTTTAAGTAATTAATTTGCATTTTATTGCATGACATAAGTATTTAATACATCAGAAAAGCAGAACTTAATATTTGGTACAGAAACCTTTGTTTGCAATTACAGAGATCATACGTTTCCTGTAGTTCTTGACCAGGTTTGCACACACTGCAGCAGGGATTTTGGCCCACTCCTCCATACAGATCTTCTCCAGATCCTTCAGGTTTCGGGGCTGTCGCTGGGCAATACAGACTTTCAGCTCCCTCCAAAGATTTTCTATTGGGTTCAGGTCTGGAGACTGGCTAGGCCACTCCAGGAACTTGAGATGCTTCTTACGGAGCCACTCCTTAGTTGCCCTGGCTGTGTGTTTCGGGTCGTTGTCATGCTGGAAGACCCAGCCACGACCCATCTTCAATGCTCTTACTGAGGGAAGGAGGTTGTTGGCGAAGATCTTGCGATACATGGCCCCATCCATCCTCCCCTCAATACGGTGCAGTCGTCCTGTCCCCTTTGCAGAAAAGCATCCCCAAAGAATGATGTTTCCACCTCCATGCTTCACGGTTGGGATGGTGTTCTTGGGGTTGTACTCATCCTTCTTCTTCCTCCAAACACGGCGAGTGGAGTTTAGACCAAAAAGCTCTATTTTTGTCTCATCAGACCACATGACCTTCTCCCATTCCTCCTCTGGATCATCCAGATGGTCATTGGCAAACTTCAGACGGGACTGGACATGCGCTGGCTTGAGCAGGGGGACCTTGCGTGCGCTGCAGGATTTTAATCCATGACGGCATAGTGTGTTACTAATGGTTTTCTTTGAGACTGTGGTCCCAGCTCTCTTCAGGTCATTGACCAGGTCCTGCCGTGTAGTTCTGGGCTGATCCCTCACCTTCCTCATGATCATTGATGCCCCACGAGATGAGATCTTGCATGGTGCCCCAGACCGAGGGAGATTGACTGTCATCTTGAACTTCTTCCATTTTCTAATAATTGCGCCAACAGTTGTTGCCTTCTCACCAAGCTGCTTGCCTATTGTCCTGTAGCCCATCCCAGCCTTGTGCAGGCAGTGAGTTACGGTATCTTTATCAACTGCACAAACAGTACGAATAACTTCAACATCAGTTTTACGTATTTTTGTTCGATATGCAGATAAGATAGGGTTAAATTTGACATCTTTTTCTGCAGTATCTTGCCAATCTGTACTAAACATGCATGTTTTCACAAATAGGCCCAAATCTTTTGACAGTGACACATGGGGAAGAGAATTAACCACATCAAAATTACTGTGAGCAGAGGTTAGTTTTGCATTTTGTGTGTGTATTCTACCTTCCTCCTTTCCCTCCATGCTGAGATTGACCACTCCCACTTCCCCTGCCCCACTCTGCTCTCAGTCTGATTTTGCTTTGGTCACCGCTCCAGTCACCATAGGGTTTTCAGGGCACTCATTTCTCCAATGTCTTTTCTTTCCGCAGACAAAATAAGTCTCAGGGTCAGTTTTCACATACCCTCTGCCTTTCACCCACCCTCTGCCTCTTCCTTGGCCACGACCACGTCCTGGTCCATAAGATTGTCCTTGTCCTTGTCCACCTCGCCCACCTTGTGTTGGGCCAGTTTTATCTGTCACACTCTGGTACATGGTTAGTGCAGCCAACTCTTTCTCTGTATTTTTCTTTTTCTTTCTTTTATTCTTGTCTTTCGGCGTGAACAGCATGTGTTCTGATCAGGTCCAGACGGGCTTCGTCCCATCCGATGCAACACAGTTTCACTGCAGCTGACAATTCTGGGCTCAGTCCATTCAAGAAATTGTTGCGCATATGCGCCTCCCACAGACTCACAGTGTTTCCTCTTTTCGGGGGTTCTGTCATTCCACTGTGTCGATTGAACAGTTAGTTTAATTGGGCATAATACTCTTGCACCGTTTCATTATCAATCCGCTTGCAGGTGCTTATCTTTGCAGTGTCTATTTTTACAGGTCTTCGACGTGTTGTCTGTACACTGCATTTTCGGCATGCGTCCAGTTGACATTGCTTCTTCTCGAATCTGTTGTTGGAAAGTGGGCTTTGATCTTGTGCCACTCTGCTGGCCCCAACCGGAGCGTCAGCAATCGTTTTAGTTCATTTACCGTGGGGTGGTTCTTCTGGCTGTGGTGGTGCATGTGGATGTGGTGCGCAGGGGCAGAAGTCGCGGTCGTGGTCCACCTTTACGCACTGTAATTCTGCACTGGGATAGAGAGAACACTTAGCAGTATCTGTTATCTTTTTCTCTGTATATGGGAGTTCTTTCCCTGCTTGTTTTCTTTCACGTCTTTCTGATTCCTCTAATCACATACTCATTGCTTTCTTGTACATCTGAAATTCACTTTCCATTTTGTCTTTTTTTTTTTTTCTTTCTCAATTTCTCTTCATGCTTTTCCATGCTTTCTTTAACCTTATTTAGTACTGTTACACTCATTGTGCCTTTTGCTGGAAAACTAGAATTCCCTTTATGTTTAACAAAAACATCATATATAAGCTTGATATGATTAAAAAACCCTTATATGGTTTGATATAGTTTGTTATAGTCAAAATTTTCCATTACACTTGTGAACCGCCGCAGCTCATGTGATGGAGTCGGTCCAGAGACACGACAGCACATAACGGATCATGTGATGTAGTTGGTCCAGAGACACGACAGCACAGAGCGGATCATGTGATCGAGTCGGTCCAGAGACACGACAGCACAGAGCGGATCATGTGATCGAGTCGGTCCAGAGACACGACAGCACAGAGCGGATCATGAGATCGAGTCGGTCCACAGACACGAGAGCACAGAGCGGATCATGTGATCGAGTCGGTCCAGAGACACGAGAGCACAGAGCGGATCATGTGATCGAGTCGGTCCAGAGACACGACAGCACAGAGCGGATCATGTGATCGAGTCGGTCCAGAGACACGAGAGCACAGAGCGGATCATGAGATCGAGTCGACACAGGCCAGAAAACATATCGGACCTGTTTGCATTCTGCACAGAATGATATTTTAAAGCTATATGTAGGAGATCAGGAGGAGGAACGGTTAGAGATTAGGAGGAAACTGTGACTTTACCGAGCTCAACGACTCTGGCCGAGCTGTGATATAAACTATACGCTATTGGCTGTTTTAAAATAGAGAGGAGCTGTTAAAATGATCAAAAGTTATATTGCATACATTTATAGTGTTACAAAATATTTCTATTTCAAATAAATGCTTTTCTTTTGAACTTTCTATTCATCAAAGAATCCTGAACAATAGTATTTTTTTCATGGTTTCCACAATAATATTAAGCAGCACAAGTATTTTCAAAATGTTAACAAGAAATAAATGTTTATATACAGTATGTCAATATGAAATGTTTCTTAAGCAATAAATCAGCATATTAGAATGATTTCTGAAGGATCATGTGACACTGAAGACTGGAGTAATGATGCTGAAAATTCAGCTTTATCATCATAAGAATAAATTGGATTTTAAAATATATTGAAATTGATTTTTAATCAAGTAAATGCAGCCTTGGTGAGCATAAGATACCTCTTTCAAAAAGATTACAAAGTCTTACTCCAAACAGTAGTGTAAATGATTCCAGCAGATATCTTTACCAGTTTGACTAACAATCCCACAAGTTTGGTCAAATATAATTGTCCCTCGTAATGTTGTCTCAGGTGAGACAGGAGTCATGGTGTCCTCTACTCTCAAACTTGGCATCTCCATCCTCAACGGTGGCAACAGTGATGTTCAACAGGTCAGCTGACAGCACGCTCTCTATCTGTACAAATAATGTACCTGTTTAATGCCATAAACAATGTTGCCAGGCTGCATGAACAGATAGTTTAACTCACAACTAACACTCCGTTGATGTCTTTGTGACAGAGGATGTTGGACTACCTGAAGGACAAGAAAGATGTAGGCTTCTTCCTGAGCTTGCAGGCTCTCATGCAAACCTGCAGGTACATGGCCATCAGTTTCTCGACAGAGATTATATAATATTTCTTTGACAATTATGTTGAACTATAGTAGTATTGGTAACAAAGAGTGTCTTCTACAGTGCTGCCTATATGGCAGATCTACAATATGACATAAATATGGTGTTTTGTTTGTTGACAGTGTTCTGGACCTGAACGCATTTGAGAGGCAGAATAAAGCTGAGGGTCTTGGGATGGTGTCAGAGGAAGGCTCAAGTGAGTCACCATTCACACGCCAGAAAAACACGTCCTTGTGTCTCTTCACAGCATGGTTTAGAAATGAAAAATATCCTTGAGTTTAAGACCTGTTCACACCAAGTCAGATTTTTCAGCATGAAAAAATGAATGAAAAGATTTAAAATTAGAACAAATATATAAACTCCTTCACACTAGCTATGTTTCCATCCAAAGTTGCAAATTTAACTTGTGCGCAAAATTGGAATATTGCATGAAACATTCGCGAATAAAGCAGCGTTTCCTTCCCATGTGTTCAAGAGAACAAAATCATCACTTCCTAGGAAATTGGTGCAAAATCTCTAATAAAAATGCATGTTGCTGCAATCGGGGAAGCCACTGTGGCTCTTTTTTTCCTACATCATGAATGACTTGCGTCTCCTAGTGTGCAATAAACACTGTCATGTTCTTTTGCATTGGGATACTGGTGTTTGTGAACGCAATCATGTGAGACGCTTCTGGAATTTTTTATGCACATTTTTAGAATTTATGCACATCTTGCCGTTTCCATGCAGTGTTTTTATGCGATATCCCAAGATGCCCATAAAAGGTGGATGGAAACATACTATGACGATCTGTTTTTTTTATTCTTAGGCTGCGTCATTTTGTGTGTGTGTGTGTGCGTGTGTGTATGCGTGTGTGTATGTGTGTGTACGTGTGTGTACATGTGTGTATGCGTGTGTGTGTGTGTGTGTGTATTAAAACTGGTGTGAACTGGCCTTATCAGAAACTACATAGATTGAAATTAAATCTTTTTATTTTCATAAGTGAAGTAAAATATTTTCATAAGTGAAGTAAAATATTTTCATAAGTGAAGTAAAATATTTTCACAGTTATTGTAAAGATTGTTGGTTTATCATATGGCCACAATATATCAATTTCTTAATCAGTCTTATTTCTTAGTAAAAATCTTACTTGAGAAGAAAAATTAAAAAAAAATAGTAGTAGACTTGTTTTCTGAATATATATGTTTACTTTTCTTACCCCATTGCAAAATAGTTTTTTTTTTTTAATTTAAGCATAAATTTAACAAAATGTATGTAGTGAGGTTTATGCTTTAAAAAACAATTTGCCATTGGTGTAAAAAATAAACTTCATTCAATATATATTGCTTGAAAACAAGTGTTAATATTTCAGTTTTGCTTCTTTAGTAAATGTATCTTATTTTGTACTCTATCATCTGAATGCATAACAATTTTTTGGCCCACAGGGGATGTTTCCATGTGTACGTGTAAGAGTGTTTAATGTGCATTTTCTTTGTTTCTTACAGAACCGTCAGTGTATCTGTTCATGTTAGTCTGTTATACAGTTGTGGTCAGAATTATTAGCACCCCTGGTAAATATGATCAAATATGGCTGTAAAAATAAATCTGCATTGAAGTAAAAGAATTGAAAATGGGGGGTAAATCATATTATGAAATAAATGCTTTTCTCCAAAACACGTTGGCCATAATTATTGGCACCCTTTTATGAAATACTTTTTGCAACCTCCTTTTGCCAAGATAACAGTGTTTGGAGAACACCTGACAAGAGATCAGAGACCATTCCTCCATACAGAATCTCTCCAGATCCTTCAGATTCCCAGATCCATGTTGGTGCTTCTTCTCTTTAGTTCAGCCCACTCATTTTCTATAGGGTTCAGGTCAGGAACTGGGACGGTCATGGCAGAAGCTTCATTTTGTGCTCAGTGACACATTTGTGTGTTGATTTTGATGTTTGTTTTGGATCATTGTCCTGATGGAAGATCCAACCACGGCCCATTATAAGATTTCTAGCAGAGGCCGTCAAGTTTTGATTTTTTTATCGGCTGGTATTTACTAGAATCCATGATACCATGTATCTGAACAAGATGTGCAGGACCTCCAGCAAAAAAATAGGCCCACAACATTAAAGATCCAGCGGTATTTTTAACCGTGGGCATGGGGTACTTTTTATCCCTGTTTGCACCAAACCCATCTGGTGGATTTGCTGCCAAAAAGCTTTTTTTATAGTTTCATCTGATCATAGAACCAGGTCCCTTTTGAAGTTCCTGTCGTGTCTGACAACTGAATATGCTGAAGTTCGTTTCTGGATGAGCGAGGAGGATTTTTCTTGAAACCCTCCCAAACAACATGAGGTGATGTAGGGGTTGTTTGATTTATTTTTTTTGGCTTTCTGACCCCAAGACTCAACTAATCTCTGCAATTCTCCATCTGTGATCCTTGGAGTCTTTGTCCACTCAAACTCTCCTCCTCGCCGTGCATTAAGATGATATAGACACACGTCCTCTTCCAGGCAGATTCTTAACATCTTTAGTTGATTGGAACTTCTTAATTATTGCCCTGATGGTGGAAATGGGAATTTTCAATGCTTTAGCTATTTTCCTACAGCCACTTTCTATTTTGTGAAGCTCAACAATCTTTTGCTGCACATCAGAACTATATTCTTTGGTTTTACTCATTCTGATGAATGATTAAGGGAATTTGGCCTTTGTGTTTCCTCATATTTATACTCCTGTGAAACATGACGTCATAGCTGGAGAATTTCATGTTCCTAGTCAACCTGGTGTGCTAAAAAATGTAAATATTAAGAGAATATACTTCAGAGATATTTTACTTAAAATTCTAGGGGTGCCAATAATTGTGGCCAACATGTTTTGGAGAAAAACATTTATTTCATAATGTGAGTTTCCCCCCACATTCAATTATTTTACTTCAATGAAAGGTTAGATTTTTGTGAATTTTTTTAATGATAGATCAAAAGGATAAACAATGCAGATTTATTTTTACAGCCATCTTTGATCATATTTACCAGGGGTGCCCACAATTCTGACCACAACTGTATTTCCCATGCCGGAAATCATCCAACTCACTGCCTCTCTCTCTTTCTCTCCACCACCATCACTCCATCCCCAACCTCCCTGTATATGCCTCTCCTCTCCTTCTTTCCTCCTTCTTGTTTTTCAGCCATGAAGCTAGAACGTGGTAAATAATCTTGCCTCTATATATTTATCGTCACTCTCTCTTTCCTTCTGTCCCATCTCCTGCTGTCTTCCTCCTTTTTCCAGTTCTTACATTGTGAAGAGCTCCTTTCGTTGGCGTGTAGTTTACCTGCATTTCATTTCGCACTCAAGGGAACTTAAAAGATAACTCTTCAGTCATTGCAAAGGTTTTGGGGCAGCCAACTCCTATACGATTCTATAAAAACAATAGACGGATTACACATTATGATTGTCTTATTGAATTCTATTTTTTGATACAATTTGTCCCATTATGTCAGCAATGGCTGTAAAGTTTCTTTGCGCTTTGCCCTTGAGTGCTCTGTCACAGATCTACTGTAACTCCAGCATTCATTGACTGATTGAGAGCAAAGAAAGACATTTGTCCTTTCTTTTCTGATCAGTTTTCTCTGAGGAGATCACAGAGAACTGTGGTGACCACTGTCACCGAAAACATGAAATGATTTGCAGATTCAGGAAACTCCCTCAAGTATTTTATCCACTGAAATGAGCCATCTAGCATTATTTGAACCATTCCCTCAAATAATGAGCTGCCATGTTTAGAAGGACAAAAGCGTCTGTCATGGCAGACTATAGTACACTATAGAAAAGATCTAGTTTCTAGTTTGTAGAGCAGTTTTTAACCTTCATTAACCTTCATTAATAACATCAACAAAACTCTTCCATTTCATTTTTATGACGTTTGCCCGGATTTGTTCTCCTTTTTAGTGTTGGTTGCTAAGCCAAACATCACTGTTACTATTGTTCATATTTTCCAAACCTTGTCTCGCACTCTTTTCCTTCTAAATTGATATTAGACATGATATTTGAAATGATACCTCAAATCATGCCACATAGCAACCACCCAAAATACCCTAGAAACTATCTTGCAAAGAGCCTTCTAGAGGCCGGATTCAAAAAACATTCTTAAAAGTGTATTTTACCCCTGGCTTTCAATAAAACTTGGCTGCCTATGCAGTAGAAAGGCGGAAAAAAATTAAACTCAGTGCTACCTGACTAGAAAAAACAGAGAAAAAAGTCTGTTTTCTTTCCTTTTGCCAAATAGGTAGGAAAACTTCAACACCCATAATGCACTGGGGCATGTTGCCGTCCAAGGCCACTCCCACCAGTCTGCTATTATATGCTTACCAGAGTCAAATACCGCCTTGCTTTAGTAGGAAATACTTCTTAGCAAACTTTTAGTCATAATGGTGTCGACTTGTATTGTTCCCAGTGCAAGAATTCAAAGAGTAAACGTTTAGTAGAAGTGAGTTACTGTTGGTTTCCAGTGAAGGATCCAGAGCGTTGTAGGCAGTGGATAAAGGCTGCAAAGAATCATTAATACGGAGAAAATGCCGTGATGGAAAATCTGAAAAACCTCAGTGTTTGTCAACATTTCAAACTAGATGACCGCGAACAGTATTTTAGGCCAAACAAGGGGGAAAACTCGCATTCAGGTGAAAGCTGTTGCCATAGTGTTTCATATTTACCATAATGCTGTTTAAAGAGTAGACGTAGTACGATATTTTTTTCAGTGATGAACTGACTCAATACAAGAACAATAACTGTTCTGTTAATAACCCTCTCTAGCTCCGACTGTCCGTGAAGTATAATCTTTAGTTTTCATGATGGATTTCACTGACAAATAAACATGAATTTCTTGGTCCAGGTAACAAGGAGACCGAGTAAACATTGTTCTTTTACATATACTACTGACATTGTAACTACACTACAAAGCGGGTTGAAAATCCAAAGTTACACTTTAAGAATAAAATTGTTCTTAAATGCTATTCAACTTAAATGTCTATTTTCTAACTTAGAATAAATTGAAGAAACAAAACTTCAAAAGAGACAAAACTTCGTATTGAATTTAAATTCCTGAGAAGAATGTTCTTAAAAATCACTGTAAATAACCTCAAAGTTAGGATAACCTCCAATTTGTCCAACCAATAACTATTTAAAATATAAGACACAATAAAACATGTGATGCAGAGTGCTGAACTACATTAAAAATTATGATTATTATCAGCGACTCTTCGGCAAGAACCGCTGTTCATTCAGATAACATCAAAGGCTGTCATTTCTTCTTAAGAAAAAAAGAACTTATTTCATATATAATAAGAACATATTTTAGAGAATTTTTAGAGAATTGCACTTTCTTAGTATTTAACTTAAGAAATTTCTTTAACTACTTAAAGGTGCAATATGTAAGATTATTGCAGTAAAATATCCAAAAACCACTAGGCCAGTGTTATATATTTTGTTCAGTTGAGTACTTACAATATCCCAAATGTTTCCAACTATTTGTAAATCGTGAGAAAATTGCGATTTTAAACAAGGAACCGGGACGTATGAGGGAGTCGCCTGTCAATTGCGTCATATCCGTGTTACCCTCGGTTTCCGCTTTTACTGCCGTAGAAACCATGGCAACAGACGTGGACAACTGCGTATCGTCTAGCGGCACGCTGTTGTAGTTTCATTCAAACATTATGAACCATGCCAAGCAGACTTTGGAACTAAATGAGAAATCAAAAGAGGACCAGTATCGACGTGGCGTTTTCGAGATGGAGAGAGCTTCGCAACAAACTTCGACTTGACAGAGATGCCGTTCATGTGCTTTATTAGACAGGTGAGCAAATGTACATAAAACGAATCAATGTTATGTAGCTCAACACAATGAAATATTAGAATATCATCAGTATGATGTGCTAATGTTGATGTAGCTTACTGCTACTCTCATACAGCCAACAAACTAACAGAATAACATAACTTTCAACACACTCAAATGCAGTTTAGATTGTGTAGACCAAGTGAAACAGCATTGCGTTTCCTCACAATTTTAATTCGTCAAATAAACTGACCTGAATGAGTAGTAATTCAGCACTTGCGGGTAGTTTGGTAGAATGAAATGTCCTATCCCCCGGGACTCGCGCGTGTTGCGCTGATATCTGTCTCTTATTAGTAATCGCGCCCTGCTTCATACCACAGTCATGTTAAAAAACATGAATGCATTCACTCATCCATAAACATTATTAGATCCATCGGTATGACGACAAGTTCCATGATTGCACACTCATTCACTGCGTCATCAATCTACACCTTTGTTATTGTTTTAAAGAGGTTAGCGACCCCTAGCGGCGAAAAAATACATATTGTAGCTTTAAGTTTTTTGTAAATCCGGCCATCATAGCAACTGCTTAGCAACACTCTAAAACCCAATGGAACGATCTAGTTTTGAAAGCTTTATGGAGAGCATTTCCAGGTGAACAACTTGAAGGGTTAAAGGGGCTATATGTACGAATTTTCACGTATTAATCACTTTTTTATTGACAATGTGTGAACAGCTTGTAACGAGACCTTCCCAGAATTCCTAGGTTTTCTATAAAAGCCTGTAGACTGATGTTTATGTGAACGACTTGGGTCGTTTTTGCCTGGAAAATCAAAAGCATGTGACGTTTACACGCGCTCCCGAGAGCCTCTCTTCCGTTCAATGACACATGAAACTAATGCTTATACAATGTTCAGCGCAATGTCAAAAGAGACATTCTGTACTGTAATGTCAATGTGTCATGCAAAGAAAAGGGATTCATTCAAACTATAGTCTCACATAGCCAGATCTATATAGTCTATAGTCTCAAATATACTTTATAATCAAACTATCATGACAGTGTAATTTTAATGACCTCATCTGTCTACATGATGCCAGTGAATTGCAGAGCTTGTGTAAAAAAGCAGTTCACTCAAAGGCCACCGGTGTCGCTAGTAACAAGGGTTTCTGAATTCCACATATAGCCCCTTTAAACAGCCCTACAAGTAAATGGAAGTAACTGGAAGCTTTAAATAACAACTTACTAATTAAACATTCATTCATGCTTTATTTTGTCACAATGCTTATATCCTACTTCCTAGTGCATCCTCAAACTAGATGGCCAAAATGTAATGCATGATTTCTATGACAAAACAATCATATTTTTATTAATTAAGTCATGATAAATTAATTAGATGATTGTATATAATGTTATAAATGATACATTTGGATACAGTAATTATTTGTGTTGTGTTTTAATGACAGCGGTGCACTGTATCTGTATTTTTATTTTAATTGTTTAATTGTTTTTTTAGCTAACCTCATTTTCAGATACTCACTACCGGACTGATATATATTGTGCTCTAAACTTGTGTGATATGTATTCTTCCCATTTCTTGATATCTTTGTATGTATTTTATTCTGAAAAAAATAGCTTCATTTATATAAGATTTTACCATTTTTTTCTCCTCACAATGATATTTTTCATGTTCTTTTTTTCTTATCCTTACTCTTGTCAAATAGCATCTTATTCCATTACAAATACTTCATAGCACATTACCTATAGTCCACCAAGGCCCCAACTTCCTCTGGCTCATCTTTCCCTTCCTCTTCCATGTCTCTAGGAGTGCAGTAGATCTGTTTTGCATGCTTGTGTCTGTGTGCTGTTTTTTGTTAAGGAGAAGACCAAAACTCTTCTCCATTTGTGTCCTCCATGAAGATTTCACAATGATGCGTGTCATTTCAATGTCAGTTGTGTTATTTATCCATGTTCTGTGTCTGTGTTCCCTGAACATTTCTGTACATGTTGATGTTTTTCTTTCAGTCAGTGTATTAATGTTTGTCCCTTCAAAGTGGTTGTACCGTCAATGTGTGATCTATCAGACTGTGTGTGTGTGTGTGTGTGTCTAATAGTGTTGCCATTCTGGGAGAGGGGAGGGCTTTAATCGGTTACAGTATATTTTGATGGTCCCCTTTAAATATTCTGTTGACTATAAGTAACTTTGCACCTATTTGTTAACTAACTTTCAGAATATTAGTAGAGTATTAGTAGACTGGTAGGGTTAAGCTTAGTAGAATAAGTTGACATGTACTTGCAAAATTACTTATAGTCAGTAGAATGTCTGATGGGGAGCATCAAAATAAAGTGTATTTAAGCAGACAGTTTACTAATAGTTTAATGACTGGTAGTTGACATGTAGGCTCTGTTTACACCTGGTATTAAGATGCGTGTTGGTCGATCGAATCACAAGTGGACGAGGGAGACACATTCCCATTTATACCTGGTGTGTTAATCCGTCTTTTTGTCCACTTTCAGCCACTTCTGACCTGATTTCTTCGAGGGGAGGGTCTATGGTAAATGTATGTGGTTTTTTTTAGTTCTTTCGATCTAATGGATGAAATAAGCTCATGCAATTTACATATGAACGTGACCGGAGACGACGGAAAATCACACAGAGAGCATCAGCTTTCGTTTCTGCTCTGATAGTCACAAGACCAGCCGAACGCTGTGAGTGTGTGTTAGAAATCAGGAATAGTGAGAGAATAGTAGAGTGTGCTTGGTGCTTGGTACGTTTTTCGTCTTCAAACTAAATCTGGGTCTTCAGCCGACAAAGTTTAAATCCCGTCTGGCTAGCGCTCCTCCCATAATGGTCAGTAGCGGAGAGTAGACGGTCTTTTAGTGGCTGTTCGAACACATTCAAACACATGAGCGTTTACACTACGAAAGCAATCCGGTCAGATGCGTTTTCGACTACGTCTGGAAGTGGTCGAAAGTGGACAAGATAAAAACTTTTTAGTCCCCGTTTACACCTGTATTTAACGTCGTCCACTTGTGATCCGATCGACCAAGATGCATCTTAATACCAGGTGTAAACAGTGCCGTAGGTGCAACATTACTTATAGTCTAAAGGGGACCATAAAAGTAGTGTCACCCTTTAATCTGTGGATTCAGTGTGGACATCAGGTCTCTGCCTCCCCTTTCCACGTTTGCTGGTCTGCTCTGCAGTAAACAGCTAAACAGATGTACCACAGCAGGTCTTTGTGGCTCTACTAACATGCTAATGAGAGCTGAAATGCTATGAAGTGATTAAACCTCACAGAACAAACACGTTCTCACTCCGTCACATATTGACGCTTAGTTGGGACCCCTTTAGCATCATTTTTCGACATGCAGGGTTCTCTTGCTTTCAATTGTTTGGCTTATGCATCAGATCAAGATTTTGTTCTTTGCATGCATTTGTAAAAGCAGAAATGATTTATTTTAAATTCTAATTTTGGTCACCTCTGAACATTAATATAAAAGAAGAGGGCACGGTTTATCTGTCAATCAGATGTGCGTGAAAGCTGTGTGCTTTGTTTCAGAATCATCATTGCTTTACGGCGGATGGAGACGGTGATTGCTTTTGGGTCTGTTCCAAGTCAATCATTTGGAACACTTGGAAAACTTTTGTACCTTTTGAATAAATTGTGACTATTTGTATCTGCCTGTTAAATAATATACAAATGTGTAGGTTTAGGGGCTGGGTTACATGCTCAAAAATGTCTAAATAGTGTAATGTTAATAATTTAATTGTGGCTGTTTAAATTGAAAATACCACCCAAAAATATATGTCATAATGGCAAAATTATACCCCAATCGATAAAATTCCAATCGCATCTGTATATGGTGCCGAAGGTTTCTCATTGAAAACAATGGAGTACCGTGCTCGTGGAAAAATTGGGGTAACTTGGTGCATTAAAAAGTGGCGCCAAGGGGTTCTGACCAAGCGTTTATATGTGATGAGTTGGGAGTGAGAACGTGTTGATGGAACACACACCCTGAATACTGAAGGGACAGCTCATTCAAAAATGAAAATGATGTTATTCACTCACCCTTGTATCGTGCCAGACCTGTATGCTGGTATTTTTCATGAAACAACATTTTGATAAATGTACACTACTGTTTAAAAGTTTGGGGTGAGTAAAACTAGCTATTTTTTATCTTTGTTTTTCACACATTAACCATTTTAATCTTTGAAAATAATTGGAGAAAAAAAGCATTTTATGTCTACTAATTCACTTTGTATTTAGAAGTCTAGTGCAGTAAAGCGCTGTTCAGTATTTCTTTCCCCGCATTAATGCTGTGTGTGTGTGTGTGTGTGTGTGTGTGTGTGTGTGTCCCTGTTTAGAAGAGAAAGTGATGGCGGATGATGAATTCACTTGCGACCTCTTTCGCTTCCTGCAGCTTCTCTGTGAAGGCCACAACAACGGTGAGCTTTCTGCTTCTACCACAACTTCTCTCTGTAGTGTTTGGGCAACACAAGACAGCAGAGAATAATAATAAGATATGCCCCAAAAACAAGAACATCTCAGCTCAAACCCTGATGGAGGAAAACAATAATTTGGTCACCAGTGCTTGATTCTTTGTGATGGACCCTGTACCTTTCATATACATTATTTTTCAAAGATTGGGTTTAGCAAATTGTTGTTGTTTTGAAAGAAAGAAAGAAAGAAAGAAACTTTAATAAGCAAGGACACATTAAATTGATCAAAAGTGACAGTAAAGATTTCTATTTCAAATAAATGTATAATTTTAAACTTTCTATTCATCAAAGAACCCAGAAAAAAATATATCATGGTTTCCACAAAAATAATAAATTACACTTTAAAATATATTAAATTTTGTAGTGATATTTCAAAATATTGCTGTTTTACTGTATTTTTGATCAAATAAATGCAGCCTTGGTGAGTTTAAGAGACTTCTTTCGACCCCACTTTTGAACAGAAGTGTTAATGCATAAAATACCTAATTATTTAAAATCCCCCTGTAGTCAATCATTTTATCCCTTAAAACTCATCTTTGATCACCAAAATGACATACTTAAACGCTCTTTTGGCTTGACTACGTTATCAAACAACTAATAATGTGTTGCTAATGTTACACAAACCATGTTCCCGTTCGCTGTCTGCCTTCTAAAAATCAGCATCCTTAGAAACGCTTTGAACAGCGTCAGAGGAGAAAGGCATATAGTTCATCATAACATCCTAATATACATCATATACATAATTCACCCGCTATATTGCTAAATATGCACGATTTTTCATATCAACAGAAAAATATATCGTGATAACCCGGCTTCTCTTGAGACTCCCCTGCTTCAGAGCGGTCATAGTTAATGATATGCTAATGCCCGCCCACACATTGGCGTGATTGGTTACAAGGTAGTTTGTGACGTCAGAAACGCCAGCGATTTCAAACCGTGTCTTGGTTCACTGGACTTTTAAGGAGAAAATACTCAGCAATGGTGTTGACTGATGAATTTGCTCATGTTTTGTCTGAAAGCATATTAAAAACACCACATAGACATATAAACAACATTAAAAACTTGATTTTCACCACAGGGGGTCTTTAAAAGAACAGCCTGCTTTGAGTTATCATCTCTTTTCAGATTTCCAGAACTATCTGCGCACACAGACAGGCAGCACAACCACGATCAACATCATCATCTGCACTGTTGACTATCTGCTCAGACTGCAGGTCAGCTTCATCACACTCTCCCGTCTTCCTCTGCATCTCTATATACAGTACAGTAGACCCAGAAGTATTTGGACACTTAAAAATGTGTTACTGTCATTGCACTTGAAGCAGTTTTTTTAAAGGTACACTATGTAACTTTTTTGATTCTGATTCACTATGGTAAGCCTGTTATAAGTGTTTATATTTTAGACCTGTCGGGATGGTTTTTGTGGGAAATTGCGTACATACGTCACTCGCCCGTGCATGACTCGTCATATCCGTAAATAGAGTAAAGTTGCTCCGGCTGCTTTGACGCGTGTCTGGTGTGGGAGTGGCAGAGGTTAGTCGTCACAGCGAGTGAGAAAGGTTGACATGGAGTCGCTAAATCTCCAACCTCTGGAGAATCTCCCGTTTTAAACAAACGCCGAACAGAGAAGAGTCTGCTGGAGAAAAGAGAACGAGACAGAGCTCGTAATAAAACAAGAATCAACATTGGCTTGGCTTTTCTGAGATGGATAGAACTGAGGGATTTGAAATGTAAAATCTAATGGGTATCTAATATTAATGGGTAAAGCTACAGTAATGTCTTCAGCTCAGTTTGAGATCCTTTATATCTAAACTGGTTATATCTCTTAAACCTATAGTGAATGTTTTATGAGCAGTAGGATAATCTCTCTCTCTCTTTTTTTAGTAATGAGAAAGAACCATATTTATCCACACAGTCACGCAGAGCCGAAGCACAACCAAAACAATGTTTTTCCGCAAAATGCAGGGTGGGATAATCTGTCACTCACATGAGTTTGCAGCAATAGCAAACCACAATGATCCAATCAGTTCCCGATGTACAAAATCAATCCCGCCCTACAATTTTTCTTGTTTAAGAAGCTGTTTCACTCAGATACATATCATAATAGAGAAGAAAAGACTATCCCAACTTATATAGGCGATACCAGAATCGGTATCGGTGTATCCCTAATACCGACTCTAAGAGCGCTTTGTGGTCTCTTCTCATTGTCATCCTCACTCTGTCTTTTTGGTCTCAGGAGTCTATCAGTGACTTCTACTGGTATTACTCTGGGAAGGATATCATTGATGAACCAGGCAAGAGGAACTTTTCTAAGGCCATGACGGTTGCTAAACAGGTTTTCAACAGCCTGACAGAGTATATCCAGGTACTGATGTCAGCGTTATGTGAAGTCAAACTCTTTCAGACTTGGAAATTTCTGTCTCCATCACGGTTTGTTGTTTCTCCACCATAGGGCCCTTGCACCGGTAATCAGCAGTCTCTGGCTCACAGCAGATTGTGGGATGCAGTCGTGGGCTTCTTGCACGTGTTTGCACACATGATGATGAAGCTGGCACAGGTAGGAACTCACATGCTGAGCACACACAAACCCCTAACATGACCTATAAATCTTACCATGTTGCTCGATTTTATTGCACCTAGAAGACCCCGGAATTTTCCAGGAAAGGTTCCAACAACACTGAATCTCTATTATCTGTATGTTGTTTTATTTCAACATTAAAATACTTGCCATTTAGTTTTCCTAATCTAAAAACAAAGCATAATTTCACCAACAAAGGAAATCGGAGAAAAAAATGCATTGTATTTGTCACTAAGTATTGCTGTAAAAGACATATAAGATCAATGATATAGAATGTTAAATCAGTTGAAAGTAAAAGCTTTTCTCTGATGTTCCAAATTTTAATTTTTAGAATGTTTCATCTGCGTTGATCATATAATTTGTGCAATAGAATAGAATTCAAATGCATGTCATACATGTACATACTTATATACTCTATATAAGTATGATCACAGTAGAATAATGAAGAGTTTGCATTTTTTTCTCAGAACTAATGTTTAGTTGTAACTATGCGTAGTCTATTTATATTTTCTTTTATATTATAATATTTATTTATTTTTTTCAAAGAAGTTACTGACCGTGTTCTAATTTATTAACCCCATGATTCCGTTTCTGCCTCTTCATATCATGAATTATAGATTTAGAAGAAATTAGAGTTATTAAAACATGGTTGTTAAATTTCTTTGGTCTCATATATTTTATGGGAAGCTTTTCTAAATTGTAAATTGTGGTGTACATATTGTAATATTCGAGTAATTGGTTCCTTCCAAAACCATATTGATTTTAGTTCACTCTGTAGTCATTCTATTTAATGTTTAGTCCAATATCGCCACTAATCCATGAATATGGAACATGTTCGTAGTGTGATGTGAATGTTAATGCACTAGTAATCTCTAATCATGTGTTGTTTCTCTTAACCTCTCTGCCGTGGTGTTTGATTTTGTTCTAATATTTGTTACACATCCGGTACCTGTGTACTGCATTTTTGTATTTCTCAATATTGAGAATCTCTCCCACTCTCAGGCTTCAAGAATCAGAGAATGTGTTTATAGTGAAACATTTACTAGTCTCCAGTTTGTTGAAAGATCAGTTGGGTCGTAACCAAGTGACACAGTTTGGTTTTATCATGTACGTGAGGGCTAAAATAGGCCAACTCAACTGCAATGAGCTTGTTTTTTAACTAAACTAACTTAATTTTAACATAAAACAGTTTTGCTCCTGGTTGTGTACATAAGTGAGAGACTTTTAAAGTCAAATAAAACAAGGAATGAGTGGATATGTCCAGCAGAGTGGGAGATGAGATCAATACAAAAATGTATTAAAAATGTTGATGGGTAACATTTTTATTCTGATGTGTAACCCTGCCAGATGCACCCTGACCAAGGACTCCGAAATGGCGTAAGGATCTTTGTTTTTGCTTCAATGTTAGAACATTTGCACTGCTTTCTACACACTTACACAGTACTGTCTCTTATCTGCTTCCTGTTTCCACCATATTGCTTATGTGTTGGCACGTTTCCTGCAAGTGTTTTCTCAATGTGATGCTCTTAGGAGGGATAAGTTATCTGTAGATTATTGAGATTCTTATTAGACCACTTGCATTTATTTTGTCATGGACATCCCCTCTGTTCCCACTGTATCAGTGTTAACTTTCTGAAAGCATTTTTAACCTTGTTGGGTTCATTTTGATATATTGGAGCTGAGGGAGGTGTTACTATGCCTTGTTCCTGCTGTTGCTCACTTGTAGAGGAAATCTATTTCCCTCGACCTGCACCATATTACGCTTTTTTCAAGAAAACCTGTACAATACTGTGCAAATCTCACAAAACCTGTCAAGATCTACCTGCCATATTTTAAAAAGTAAGAAATTCTTTTGTTTGCTGACGGCCTGGAGCTCACATCTCAGACAAATTTTCAAACAGGCACTATGTGTACATATAAATTGCATATTTGATATCTAAACAACTACATTCTCGCCTAAAATCTCTTAAAACTACATTCCATGACACAATAACAGTAGTTTTTGTAAAATTATAGTGGGTTTGCTCCTCCATCATTGACGCTTGCTGTGAGAAATGCTGCCAGTATAGATCTGGCAGAATCCATCCATCCATCCAATCGTGTGTGTGTGTGTATATATATATATATATATATATAATAGTGTTAACATTTTCTTTGAAGCAGTGTACCATTTTTTCTTTCTTTCTTTTGATTTTGCAGTGAAATATCAAAAAGGTTTTGTGAGATTCATCCGATATTTCGTAATGTATATGTGCAGGCCTTTGTGCTCTTTTGTCTTTATTTATGTTAGTAAGTGTACTGAGTGTGATATTGAAAGACTATGACTATGAATTTATGTGTCTGCTGGCATTCTTTCACAGTATGCTTTAGACCATCATCTAAGAACCTAGAAATAGGATGATCAAATTAGGAATGATCTTATTTTGCAAATGCCAAAGACTATGCCAGTATCTGACGTCTTTGTCTGGCTTTTTAATCTACATATCCGTCGATACTGTACCTGTGTTAGATGATAGGTTACAGTATGTGATGCTATGTTTGTGTCTGTTTATAAACGCAAACCCAGGATCATTTCTGGAGTAGAACACATTCTGAGGTAAGCTGAGTGTAGGTGGACTTTGTCCCAGTAGTGCTGTTTCCCATGTCCCCCCAAAAATACAACTCATGCCAGAGATGTTAGTTATGCCACTGAAATCAGTTATGCCTGATCAGGATACTTCTTTTTTGGTCTCATGGTGCATATCATATAAAAAAAATTAAAAAACGAAGAACTAGGTCTAAAACGGTTGTGGTCAGAATTATTGGCATCCCTGGTAAATATGATCAAAGATGGCTGTAAAAAATAAATCTGCATTGTTTATCCTTTTGATCTTTCATTCAATAAATGTGCAAAAATCTAACCTTTCATTGAAGTAAAAGAATTGAAAGTAGGGGGAAACTCACATTATGAAATAAATGTTTTTCTCCAAAACATGTTGGCCACAATTATTGGCACCCCTAGAATTTTTCAGAGTAAAATATCTCTGAAGTATATTTACATTAATGTTTACATTTTTTAGCACACCAGTGTGACTAGGAACATGAAATTGTCCAGCTATGACTTCTTGTTCCACAGAAATATAAATGTGAGGAAACACAAATTCCCTTAATCATTCATCACAATGAGTAAAACCAAAGAATATAGTTCTGATGTGCAGCAAAAGATTGTTGAGCTTCACAAAATAGAAAGTGGCTGTAGGAAAATAGCTAAAGCATTGAAAATTCCCATTTCCACCATAAGGGCAATAATTAAGAAGTTCCAATCAACTAAAGATGTTATGAATCTGCCTGGAAGAGGACATGTGTCTATATCGTCCCAATGCACGGCGAGGAGGTGAAGGTCAGATGAAACTAAAAAAAAAAGAGCTTTTTGGATAACGGATAAAAAGTACTGGACATCTTGTTCGGATATCATCTGGCAAAAGAGGTTAGATTAAAAGGATAAACAATGCAGATTTATTTTTACAGCCATCTATGATCATATTTACCAGGGGTGCCCACAATTCTGACCACAACTGTAAATGTGAATCCAAAGGTCTTAATTATTACTATATAAAAGTGGGAGTTTGAGACATTTTGTGGATAACGCTTTATTTTGTTGTGTGTCTGAATTTGGTTGTGTACACACAGGACTCCAGTCAAATTGGTCTTTTAAAGGAGCTTCTTGATCTGCAGAAAGACATGGTGGTGATGCTTCTCTCTCTACTGGAGGGTAAGAGATATTTGTCCGTCAATTTTAACTTTCACAGGTTAATTGCAAACCTGTAAAGACACTCAAGTCATGATCTATGGCCTGTTTTATTGCTCCTTTACAGGTAATGTTGTGAATGGCACAATTGCTCGCCAGATGGTTGACATGCTGGTCGAGTCATCCAGCAATGTAGAGATGATTCTCAAGTTCTTCGACATGTTCCTCAAACTGAAGGATATTGTGGCATCGGACGCCTTCCGTGACTATGTGACGGACCCTCGTGGCCTCATCTCCAAGAAAGACTTCTCCAAGGCTATGGACAGTCAGAAACAGTACACGCCATCTGAGATCCAGTTCCTGCTGTCTTGCTCCGAGGCTGATGAGAACGAGATGATCAATTTTGAGGAGTTTGCCGACCGCTTCCAAGAGCCAGCCAAAGACATCGGCTTCAACATTGCCGTGCTACTCACCAACCTCTCTGAGCATGTCCCGCATGACACCCGTTTGCAGAACTTCTTGGAGCAAGCTGAGAGCGTGCTGAACTACTTCCGCCCCTTCCTGGGCCGTATCGAGATCATGGGTGCCAGCAAGAGGATCGAGCGCATCTACTTTGAAATCAGCGAAGCCAACCGCAACCAGTGGGAGATGCCTCAGGTCAGAGAGTCAAAGCGGCAGTTCATCTTTGATGTTGTCAATGAGGGCGGTGAATCTGAGAAGATGGAGCTCTTTGTGAACTTCTGTGAGGACACCATCTTTGAGATGAACATCGCCTCACAGATCTCCGAGCAGGAAGAGGAGGTGATCGAAGACGAGGATGAAGAAAATGAGGAGGAGAGTGGTGGTGGAGGAAATGGAGAGGGAGAAGGAGAGGAAGGGAATGGAGAAGAAGCACCACCTGAATCCAGCTCAGCTTTTGCTGACTTCATCAAGAGCATAGTGGACTTCATAAGCCTCTTCACTTTCCGCAATCTCAGGCGCCGTTACCGCAAAATCAGGAAAATGACCATAAAGGACATGATTGTGGGTTTGGTGATGTTCCTTTACACTCTTCTCTTTGGCATCCTGCACTTCATCTACAGCGTCTGCAGAGGTTTCTTCATGCTCATCTGGAACACCCTCTTCGGAGGAGGTCTGGTGGAGGGAGCAAAGAAGATGACGTTGACAGAGATTCTGACGAACATGCCCGACCCAACTCAAGACGAGGTGCACGGTGACCTTCCTCCCGAGCCAGGAGCAAGAAATGTACAAGAATCAGGTGGAGTTGGTGAGGGAGAGGAGGGAGCAGGAGGAGGAGAGGATGAAGCAGAAGAGGGAGAAGAGGATGATGGTGGAAGGCCTGGGTTTGGTCCTCATGGTGGTCTTGGAGACATGGGAGAAACTGAGCCAGAGGAGCCTCCAACTCCGGAAGGCAGCCCACTGCTGAAGAGGAAGCTGGTGAGTAAAAGAGTTTAGTGCTCGGAGCCGGATTGTTCGTTAATCGTTGTTCGGCAAATGTTTACAGGCAAAGTCCAGTCGTTTCAATATGAATCCATGAAATTGGGAATTTTGCTTGAGGGAGAAATATTTCCCTATGCAGATTTCGGTGTGCATGGGTTCAAGTTGGTCATGATGATTTACTGATTTCTGCATGAGCTGTGCTTCATACTTTGCTACACTATTGACAATACAATGTAGCTGAGAGTTTGATAATGTGCTTGCACTTTAAGAGTGAACATCCATGTGGATTGTTTTTGTGTAAACCACATCATTCTCCTTCAGTTTGTCAAATATAAAGGTACTTCTCACTACGGGTGTGCGAAATGAACAATCTCGATATTTTCAGGGATTTTCTCGATAACAATTATTAGACTATGGGCCAGATTTACTAAACAGGGCAAATTCGCGTGAGAGCGCAATTCCAAAAAAGCGCAGATGGGAGTGGTAAGTTCAGCGTGTGATCTACTGACGACACGCAAATTAAAGAACACAGACGCAGCCGGATCATTTCCATAATGACCAACACAATCTACCAAGAGCAGTGCAAATTAGCGTCTGGTTTAACACATGCTTTTTTGGCTGTAAATAATGGCACAAATACCAGTAAATTGACGAGCACAAACCTTAGTAAATCACCTTGCATGATTCGTTTAAATACTCTCCTCCCGTAAATGTTGCGTCTGAAAGGGAAACTCCTACAAATGGATATGCAAGGTCAGCTGCAACCCTGTCCACGCCTTTTCAGCGCTAATTTTTTTCAGCGCTAAGAGTGTCTTTAGTATATCCTGATAGTCATTTTTTAACGTCAAAAGAGGGTTTGCGTTGGCGCAAGCTGTTAGTAAATCTGGCCCTATGTTTTGCTGAGTGTGTATATTTATTGTTGGTACCTTGGCAGGTTTAGGACTGCCGTGGTCAGCTGACTCCTAAAGTTTTTGATATTCTTCATATTCTGTGTGGTGGTCAGTTCGCACCAGTGACAAATGATCTTTTTCAATATGTTAAAAATGGTTTTTTACCTTTTATGGGCATTTTTACCTTTATAAAGCCCTTTTTTAACCTAATTACATGTATGTGTTATCTTTTGTGTCAAATTCTTACATTTAATCGATACATTTATTTAGAATAATAAGACACAATAGGGTTGTTACAAATCAAATGAAATCAGTATCAACACAAAATTAATCTTTGCAATGCAGAGGAAACACAGAATCTGCATCTGAAGTGACATTTAGATCATTTACACACACTGTTTAATGAGCTCAGAGGGACATGAATGCATTTAACCTGCAGTTACTAATGCATAAATAATGTTTTGATGTTTTAAACATAAAACATTGAATATTGATAGTTTGAAATGGTTTAAAATATTAAAAGATACTTTAAATGTTAAATTAAAACCGCCAGTAGGTGGCAGCAAGTCATTGTTAATAAGTGTGTCAAAAATTTAGAGATGCAGAAGATGTGGCTTTTTTGGAACAATTTCCATTGCCGAAATAAAGCAAAAACAGTCAATAATCTGTCTAAAATGTAAGTCACATTGTAAGTATTAACTTTTTGTTTATAGAACTGTTGTATAAAATCAATATCACATTTGTAATCATGCTGATATTTGGGAAAAAGGTGATATTGATTAACTATATTAAATGATATAAATATAAAATACATACAAAAGTATTTTTGCCCCTTATCTTCAATATTGGGGGTATTATAAATGCATTTTAAATAGACTAAATCATGCAGTGAAAGCCTGTGCTCTAAATGCACAAGTGCACTAGTCTAACCTACTAGACTACATCACGTAGTGTATGTGTGCACTCTAGGTGTGTTTTTGTAAAGGGAGGGACATACTCGATAATGTCAGATCGCACAACGTTAAAACAACAATCACGATATTATCGTAGATGATATGGCACACCCCTACTTCTCAACATTGCTTTGTAGATAATGTAAATCTCTTAATCTAAATATTCTTGTTTTCTCCTCATTGTTTTACCGGGTATTTCAGCTGAGCGAAGAAGGAGAGGGAGAAGCAGTAGAGGAGGAGAAAGTAGAGGAAGAAGCAGCTCCAGAACCCGAAAAAGCAGAGTGAGTAATGGAGAACAAATAATACAAACCTGATTCCAAAACAGTTGGGACACTGTACAAATTGTGAATAAAAACAGAATGCAATGATGTGGAAGTTTCAAATTTCAATATTTTATTCAGAATACAACATAGATGACATATCAAATGTTTAAACTGAGAAAATGTATCATTTTAAGGGGAAAATAAGTTGATTTTAAATTTCATGGCATCAACACATCTCAAAAAAGTTGGGACAAGGCCATGTTTACCACTGTGTGGCATCCCCTCTTCTTTTTTATAACAGTCTGCAAACGTCTGGGGACTGAGGAGACAAGTTGCTCAAGTTTAGGAATAGGAATGTTGTCCCATTCTTGTCTAATACAGGCTTCTAGTTGCTCAACTGTCTTAGGTCTTCTTTGTCGCATCTTCCTCTTTATGATGCGCCAAATGTTTTCTATGGGTAAAAGATCTGGACTGCAGGCTGGCCATTTCAGTACCCGGATCCTTCTTCTACGCAGCCATGATGTTGTAATTGATGCAGTATGTGGTCTGGCATTGTCATGTTGGAAAATGCAAGGTCTTCCCTGAAAGAGACGACGTCTGGATGGGAGCATATGTTGTTCTAGAACTTGGATATACCTTTCAGCATTGATGGTGCCTTTCCAGATGTGTAAGCTGCCCATGCCACACGCACTCATGCAACCCCATACCATCAGAGATGCAGGCTTCTGAACTGAGCGCTGATGACAACTTGGGTTGTCCTTGTCCTCTTTAGTCCGGATGACATGGCGTCCCAGTTTTCCAAAAAGAACTTCAAATTTTGATTCGTCTGACCACAGAACAGTTTTCCACTTTGCCACAGTCCATTTTAAATGAGCCTTGGCCCAGAGAAAACGCCTGCGCTTCTGGATCATGTTTAGATATGGCTTCTTTTTTGACCTATAGAGTTTTAGCCGGCAACGGCGAATGGCACGGTGGATTGTGTTCACCGACAATGTTTTCTGGAAGTATTCCTGAGCCCATGTTGTGATTTCCATTACAGTAGCATTCCTGTATGTGATGCAGTGCCGTCTAAGGGCCCGAAGATCACGGGCATCCAGTATGGTTTTCCGGCCTTGACCCTTACGCACAGAGATTGTTCCAGATTCTCTGAATCTTTGGATGATATTATGCACTGTAGATGATGATAACTTCAAACTCTTTGCAATTTTTCTCTGAGAAACTCCTTTCTGATATTGCTCCACTATTTTTCGCCGCAGCATTGGGGGAATTGGTGATCCTCTGCCCATCTTGACTTCTGAGAGACACTGCCACTCTGAGAGGCTCTTTTTATACCCAATCATGTTGCCAATTGACCTAATAAGTTGCAAATTGGTCCTCCAGCTGTTCCTTATATGTACATTTAACTTTTCCGGCCTCTTATTGCTACCTGTCCCAACTTTTTTGGAATGTGTAGCTCTCATGAAATCCAAAATGAGCCAATATTTGGCATGACATTTCAAAATGTCTCACTTTCAACATTTGATATGTTATCTATATTCTATTGTGAATAAAATATAAGTTTATGAGATTTGTAAATTATTGCATTCCTTTTTTATTCACAATTTGTACAGTGTCCCAACTTTTTTGGAATCGGGTTTGTACATTTTCATGCTTTCATTCGAAAACAATTGTAAAGTCATATTCATCACAATATAAACACTGCGCTGTTGTATCTTTGACTTCTCCTTCTGTCTATCAAAGTGTTGAAAATGGAGAGAAGGCCGAGAAGGAAGCAGAACCTGAGTCTGAGGAAATACAAGAAGAGCCAGAGGAGAAAAAAGCAAAGGCTAAAGCAAAGAAAGGCAAGGAAGAGGAAGGAGGCTTTGAACTCTGGAATGAACTTGAAGTCCAAAGAATCAAATTCATGGTAATTGTATTGTACACTGTTTACGATCATTCACAGTTGTGTAGATATTATATTATATTATAAATGATATTTTTCATTTATCACTTTTGATTCTAACTGCATCTAAAACTACTTTCTCTTCTTCTAGAACTATCTGTCTCGCAATTTCTACAACCTGCGCTTCCTGGCTCTCTTTATCTCCTTTGCACTCAACTTCATTCTGCTCTTCTACAAGGTCAGTATGATTTTAAAACAGGGGTTTTCAAACTGGTCACAAGGGTGGTCTGTGAAAATAGTAAAAAAAAAGTGCTTTTAGTTAATGTGTGCACTTAAGGTGTTAATTAAATAAGTTTAACATATTTCATTTTTCCCCCATTTACATTCACCAATTTTTTTTTTACCTTTTTTTAAAGACTGTTTAATCATGGGATTAATTGTGAGGTTTTTTAAATTGTATTGACAGCCGTAGTTTTTTGTGTTAATCTCATAT
Organism: Coreius guichenoti; assembly: GCA_039654105.1. NCBI lineage: Eukaryota > Metazoa > Chordata > Actinopteri > Cypriniformes > Gobionidae > Coreius > Coreius guichenoti. The sequence goes on along the minus strand of CM077181.1, from coordinate 3,269,664 downwards.
GTCTACATAATGTCTACATAAAAATGCTTGAGTACAATAACAGTTATTGAATTTTGGAAACCATTATTATTAATTCTGTTATCTTTGTAATGTCACACTTATTTTTTCACACATTATAGATGGATTTTTATACATGAAAATATAAAACTGTCTTTGTATTTTAGGAAGGCCCCTCGCAAGGTGGTCATAATATTTGGGTGTCCTTGGCATCAAAAAGTTGAAAACCCCTGCAATGCAATACTTGACAGTAGAGCTGCATGATTAATCGTTAAAAGACTGCAATCTCAATTCAAATGCCCACACGATCTTATTCCTAAATGACAACCATTCGACTATGTCTATTGCCAAGTACAATCACAGCGAACGTTCAGATCTGCATTGGCACTGCCGCTGAGCCAGAGAGAGCAGTTGTCATGTATAAATATGAAACAGCTTCACAAACAGTCTTTTCAACCACACATTATCATTATTTCTGTCTTACAATAATTCAAATCATCACAGAAGTACAGGGGTAAAAGTTTATAGTTCAGATATAAACACTGATGTCTACGGCAGCGTGGGAGAATCGTGATCTCTATTTTAAACACAAAAAATGTGATTCTCAGTTTATCCAGAATCGTGCAGCTCCACTTGACACCCACGTAATTCACTGTAATAACTTGTTTCAAGAACAATTTGGATTCAAGTCAGCTGTTTCTTTCTTTAGGTGTCTGACAGCCTGCCTGGAGACGAGGAGGAGGAGTTTGAGGGTTCGGCCATGTTTGAGGGTTCTGGCATGTTTGAGGGTTCTGGTGTGTTTGAAGGCTCTGGGGTGTTTGAGGGCTCTGGGGTGTTTGAGGGCTCTGCTGAAGAGGAAGATGAGGAAGATGGGTTTGTCTACTACTTCCTGGAGGAGAGCACTGGATATATGGAGCCTGCAATGACCTTCTTTTCCATCTTACACACCATAATTTCCTTCCTCTGTATCATCGGCTACAACTGTCTGAAGGTCAGGGGCTTTTATCATTTCCTCATTTACTCACCCTCACGTCATTTCACTCCTGTGTGACTATTTCTCCTGTGTAACATGAGCTATTTAGTAGCTGCACGTCAACGCTGCTCTTCCAGTGAAAGCATGAAAAAAGGACCAAAAAGTGTCATAAATGTGGTCCATATGACTTGTGTGGTCTTCTGAAGCCATGCGATAGCTTTGTGTGAGGAACAGATCAAAATTTTAATTCTTTTTCACTGAAATCCTTTCTTTCAGCCATATATTGAATAAATGATGACCGGAAAATGTTATTTTGTAACTTTGTGTTTGAGCTTTTGGGCCCTATCATACACCCGGCGCAATGTGACGCCAGGCGTGACACAAGTGTTTTTTGCTAGTTTCAGCCTGACGCAGTTATCATTTTCACGTCCAGCACCACGTTGTTTAAATAGCAAATGCACTGGTGCCCATCTGTTCACCCATGGGCGTTCTGGTCTGAAAACGAGGTGTGTTCAGGCGCATTGTTGGCACGTTGCTATTTTAAGGAACTGAAAATGATTGCGCCTTTGACCAACAAAAACCTGGTCTAAAGTCAATACAATAGAATTTTTGTGTTATTTAAAGGGCACGTTAGTAATATGCGCCTATAGGCACAACGCGCGTACACTCTGCTTATTACACACAGGGACGTGGCAGCAGCACACAAACATTTTAAATATTAAAAATAAAAGGATTCCTCTCTGGAGAAGCATTCAGTCTTTCCGCTCGCAAATTCCGCCATGTAAATAGCAAATCCGCCATGGTGCGAGCGCAACTGGCTTTTAAAGGGAATGGGAGATGAGACTCTGATTGGTTTATTGCACGTTATGCCCAAAACACACCCATGACTCAGGAGAATTAAGAGATGGGGTACAACCCTTTTGGACCATGCGCCTGGTGCCCAGACCGTTTTTTCCGTAATTAAACTTGCATTAAACTTCAGACCATGCACATTTCCATCATTAAACTTCAGACCATGCGCTCAGATCGTTAAAATATGGCCCATAGTGTGAGCTGCTAACACTGTGTTTGTATTTGTCCAGGTTCCTTTGGTCATCTTTAAGAGAGAGAAGGAGCTGGCCCGTAAACTGGAGTTTGACGGTCTGTATGTAACTGAACAACCAGAAGATGACGACATCAAGGGCCAGTGGGACAGACTTGTCCTCAATACACCGTAATACTACTATATCATTATTCTTATTATTTATAAATGCATCCCTGTGAAGACTGTGTGATCTGAAATGGCATTCCCTTTTATTTTACATTCAGGAGTTTTCCGAACAACTACTGGGATAAATTTGTCAAAAGAAAGGTCAGGGGTGTGCTATACTTGTGTGTGCAGATGTTTCCCTTCATGTATTAAGACATGTTGAGGTCTGAGTGTGTTTATGGTGTGTCTGTGTTGCAGGTGCTAGAGAAGTATGGCGATATCTATGGTAGAGAAAGAATCGCTGAGCTGCTGGGCATGGATCTAGCATCTCTTGATGTCAGCGCTATGACACACGAGAAGAAGTCTCAGCCTGATCCCTCAATGTTCACATGGTACAGAAAGATGCAAGACACTCATAAGTCACCAACATTTCAATACAAGTAACAAGAATTGATTCAATACCACAGCAAAAACAAATATGTCAGTGGGTAGGGATGGAAATCCTATAACATTTCCAGGGACCAGTTGCATAACCTTAGCCACTATATTAAAACAGTAAACTAGTTTGACCAACTAGCAGTTAGACAAGAGGTCATTTTATGTATCTGACTTTAAAAAGTTAGGACCAGTCTTAAAGAATAAAATGATATGACTAACTTGTAAGACTAGTCTAAGCCGTTTATGCAATTCCTTAAAGAGACAGTTCACCCAAAAAATGAAAATTCTGTCATCATTTACTCACCCTCGTGTCATTCCAAACCAATACGATTTTCGCCTAAACTTAAATGATCGACTTGATTCATATGGATTTGATTTACGATGCATTTATAACCTTTTTGGTTCTTTTACATTTTGGTTACCTTTAATTGGAGGGACAGAAATTCAAATTCTTTCAGGTTTGGAATGACATGGAAGAGAGACTTAAAGGCACAATATGTAACATTTTTGGATTAAAATATCCAAAAACCACTAGAACAATGTTATATATTTTGTTGACTTGTGTACTTACATTTTCCCAAATGTTTCCAAGAATGTTTAAATCCAAATAAGCAATTTTAACCAGGAAATGGAGCGTGTCCGTGCGTCGCCAATCAATGACATCATACCCGTGTTACCCTCAATTTCCTGTTTTATTTTGTAGAAACCATGGAAACACCAAAGACGCTTTAATATATGATGTGTTTTATTAGACAGGTGAGCAACTGTTTGGATCATTCATCGACAGAAAACTAATCATTGTTCTACAGCTCAACACAGTTAGTCTTATTGTTTAAATCTGGTGTTCTTGATTTACCGTGAGTACCATGTTTTACCATGCCTAATATGGATCTAACTCACTGCAGTGTGAACAAGAGTCTCATATTAGCCGGTGAGCGAACGCACAGAGTAGCATTATAACATAACTTTCAACACACTCAAATAATGTATCTAATATGATAAACAGCTCTGCGTTACCCCACATACGCATGAGCGCTCGTCTGCGGCAGAATAAAAGCTCCGCCAAATCCAGGCGTCATCAAGCTACGCCTTTGTTTTGAATAAGTGACCTCTAGCGGCGAAAAATTACATATTGTGGCTTTTATTATGACAGAATTTTAATTTTGGGGGAACTATCGCTTTAACGGTTTCATTGATGATTTGTGATGCAGGAGTATTCGGAAAATGCAAATGATGAGACAATAAATGAAATAATAAATAAATGTAAAACGATTCTTGCAAATCTATTGTTATAATGACTGTTAACAGTCTTTTTAGAGATGGTATAAATGCAATCCCATAATTAGATTGATAGATTGGATTAATATATTGGATTTATATATCCAATAAATAGATTTAATAACAATATTAAATGTTAACATATTTCATTTATTTTAATAAAAAACTATAATGTATATTTTAACTACACTGTCATATTAGGCAAGGCAAGTTTATTTATATAGCACATTTTATTCACAATGGTAATTCAAAGTGCTTTACATAGAAGGAATTAAAATAGTCCAGATAATTAAAATAAAATTGATACAAAATTTATTAAGTCAGTGACTACTTGATTTAAATCTCACAACAAGTTGTAAGCTGTTTATATATGATTCACTACAGCTATAGTTCACAACAGCTCATTAAAGTTTATTCGTTTGGGAATCGGTTGGACTACACTACTCTTTATTTTTAAATCACTAAAAAAGTGGCTCAAAAGAGTCATTCGTTTGGGAATTGGATTTGATTCACTAAAATGAACCTGTTCATAAGAGTCATTTGTTTGAGAATCGAACATCCCTACTCATAAACATGATGGTATAATAGAAAGGATATTCTGTTTCACATTATAAAATATCATGAATCCACAGGTTGACATCTATCGACATCAAATACCAGATCTGGAAATTTGGAGTGGTGTTCACTGATAATGTGAGTTTCAGTAAAGATAAAATTATCTTTTTCCGTATATATATATATTATATCACGCTGAGGATATTTTTAACAATGATGATTCATTTGGATTCTGTTTTGCTCTTAGACGTTCCTGTATCTGGTTTGGTATCTGGTCATGTCAGTGCTTGGCCACTACAACAATTTCTTCTTCGCCTGTCATCTGTTAGACATCGCCATGGGCGTCAAAACCCTGCGCACCATCCTGTCCTCTGTGACCCACAATGGAAAACAGGTACGGCTCTCAGAGATCATCATATTTGACCATCTTGACATCATATTATTTTCTCTCCAAAACATATTTGATCATATTTTTTTTAGCTGCTGATGACGGTGGGTCTGCTGGCTGTAGTCGTCTACCTCTACACCGTGGTGGCCTTCAACTTCTTCCGAAAGTTCTACAACATGAGTGAGGATGAAGATGAACCAGACATGAAGTGTGACGACATGATGACTGTACGTGTTTCAACACGCAGATCTACATTTGGTTTAATTACACTCTCTCATTTCCCGCCTGACCGTGATCATGTCTTCTCTCTCAGTGTTATCTGTTCCACATGTACGTGGGTGTGCGAGCCGGTGGTGGTATAGGAGATGAGATTGAGGATCCGGCTGGAGACGAGTATGAACTGTATCGTGTGGTCTTTGACATCACCTTCTTCTTTTTTGTCATTGTTATCCTGCTGGCCATCATTCAAGGTGAGGAACATGTTTTATTAGAAAAATTGAGGCTCTGGGAAATTAGTACTCTGTAAATTGAATATTTAAAAGGTTTTGGCATGATATTATCTGACATGATAAAATGCTGTTTGTGTCGTGTGCAGGTCTGATCATTGATGCCTTTGGTGAGCTGAGAGATCAGCAGGAGCAGGTTCGAGAGGACATGGAGGTACAACTGCTCTTTATATATATTCATACTTCACTTAAGTACGCAAAATGTCATTCAAATCTATAGTAGCCAACCTCAGTGTTTTTTTGGTATAGTCTTTTTCACATAAGCCCACCCCTAAATGGAACATAGAAACAAAACAAACTATGACTGGTCACTTTATATGTAAATCAAGTTTCTTTGTTGCTAAATGGGTGCCTTATGGACAGAATAAGCAGCAAAATGATGTTCAATCAAAGGCCCTGTTTACACCTGGTATTAAGATGTGTTTTGGTCGATCGGCTCACAAGTAGACGAAGGAGACGCATTCCCGTTTACACCTGGTGTTTTAATCCGTCTCTTTTGTCCACTTTCAACCACTTCTGTCCTGATTTCTTCGAGGGGAGGGTCTATGGGCAGATGAATGTTTGGGCTTTTTCAGATCTTTCAATCTAATGGACAAAATAAGATCACGCAATTTGCATATGAACCCATCCGGAGGCGACGGAAAAACACACAGAGAGCATCAGCTTTAGTTTCTGCTCTGATAGTCACAAGACCAGCCGAACGCTGTGAGTGTGTGTTAGAAATCAGGAATGGTGAGAGAACATTGTGCTTGGAACGTTTTCCGTCTTCAAACCAAACTTGGGTCTCCAGCCGACAAAGTTTAAATCCCGTCTAGCTAATGCGCGTCCCATAATGTTTACGTGTTGGGTCAGTAGCGGAGAGTAGACGGTCTTTTAGTGGCTGTTTGAACACATTCGACCACATGAGCGTCTACACTATGAAAGCAATCTGGTCGAATGCGTTTTCGACTACCTCTGGAAGTGGTCAAAAGTGGACAAATCCATTTGTAATCCTATCGACCAAAATGCATCTTAATACCAGGTGTAAACAGGGCCAGAGAACTGGCTACATGAACTGTAGCTAGCTATTAGCTATAAACATATCTGGGGCGTCCAAAATCACATACTGTCTAAATAGGTACTACATTTGTTGAGGAATTAACTTCTTGTTTGTTAAATTAGTACATTTTATTTATTTTTTTTAAGATATATTTTTGGCCTTTTTTGGATTTATCGGATGAAAGCATGGGGTGGAGAGAGAGGAATGGGATCAGTAAAGGACTTCGAGCTGAGAATTGAACTACAATCTGCCATGTTGTCATTGTCATGTAACTTGCGTTCTCAGTTGCATCACTTCACAAATTCTCTCCTCACGGGATAGTAAAGTGTCCATTAGATGTGCACTTTGGAATCTCGGCAGGAGTAGTGGGTCATCCTGCTACTTTTTTAACTGTTTTATGAATACTACTCATTTCACACACACACACACACACATTTTTTGCCTACTGTATAGTAGGGAAGTAGCATATTCAGACACAGGGATCCTCTTCAAACTGTTGCTTCTCCATGACTGGTTGAGCTCAAAGAGAAAACTGACTGTTGAAGAAGTGTTTGCTAATGTGTGCCACAGCGCCCCTTGTGACAATCCTGAGAATACAATGTGTACTTGTGTTATGGATTACAAAAATTATGATCTTTTTGTTGTTTTTCCAAAGACTAAGTGTTTCATCTGTGGAATCGGAAGTGACTACTTTGACTCAACTCCGCATGGCTTCGAAACGCATACACTGGAGGAGCACAATTTAGCCAACTACATGTAAGTGTATTGTAAATTATTCAGAAACAGTGCAAGCTAATATTTTGTTTCCTTACTTTGAAACTGTGTGTTTTCCACCACGCAGGTTCTTCCTGATGTATTTAATCAATAAAGACGAAACGGAGCACACAGGACAGGTCAGTGTCTTTCTTATCCAAATGAAAATAAAACATAAACTGTAACAACAACAGAATTCAGTTTTTATCTAAAAGGGCATACATTATAAATATTTATTATAGTACTGTTTAAAAGTTTGGGGTCTGTAAGGTTTTTTAATGTTTTTGAAAGTGTCTTAAGCTCACCAAAGCTGTATTTATTTGATCAAAAATACAGTAAAAACATTAAAATTGTGAAATATCATGACCAATTAAAATAGCTTTTACCATTTAAAATATATTTTAAAATGCATTTTATTTCTATGATGGCAAAGCTGAATTTTCTTATTATTATCAGTGTTTAATAAACTGTTTTTTCAGGATTCTTTCATGAATAGAAAGTTCAAAACAGCATTTATTTGAAATAGAAATTGTTTATAACATTATAAATGTCACTTTTGGTCAATTTAATGCATCCTATCTTGCTGAATAAAATTATTAATTTCTTTTCTTACCAACTTTTGATATATATAACATTTTTAATTCAATATTTTTTTATACTTTTTCTAAATGTACATTTACAACATGACATGATTTGATTTTTCTCTCATTCTAGGAGTCATACGTATGGAAAATGTACCAGGAGCGATGCTGGGACTTCTTCCCTGCCGGTGACTGTTTCAGGAAGCAGTATGAGGATCAGCTTGGCTAATTCTGCAGCCTGGAAAGTGTGTGTTTGTGTGTAAGAGTATCATTTCTGGAATTAAGTTCAAAGAGAAGAAGGGAACAAGAGATAAATGACCGACTGTAGCCTTGATTTGACTCTCACGACCTTCGTCTTCAGTCAACACATCACACAGATCACACAAACTCGCTTATAATACTTTAAACCCTTTCATTTCCTGTGTTTGACTAAACGAGAGAGAAATGAGCAAACATTGTTCGTTAGAAGAAAGTATTTTAAACTGTATATATACACTACATGGCCTTTACTTCTCCACTAAGGACTTTTTTTGAATCTCACAAGCCAAAATGAACAAACACCCCTAAAGAAAGCCTTCCTTTCCTCTGTTTTGTCTGTCACTATGAATCGAAAAAAATCTCAGTGCCTAATGTTGAATCTTAACAGTACGGTGAGGATTTAAGTATGATAGTCTGTAGTGATCTTTTTATGTGTAGAGTAGCTGTCTAGATCGTTTCATTTTAGCGTATTGTGTGTATTTATTCACGTATACCACAGAAATATAGCCATATGAGTGGTAGCATCCTGCTCTGTGACTTACATATAGAGCATTTTAACAAATATCAAGCCAGGCTTTTTCCCTGGTATATCGAGCGAATGTGAGAATGCGTGCAACCGAAATATCTTAATACCATTTTATTCTCGAGAGGAAAGTATCACAAGCCCAAGATTTCTCTCTCGCCTCTGTTTTAAGTTTCAGAGAATTACAAATGGTCTCATGAGAAGTTTTAACTTTGTAAAAATGTGAAACCACCTGTTTTGCACTCTAGAGTCTTATAATGGGATGCTGTATCTATGCCAAGCACACACTTCCAATGTGTCCTGCTACACAATGCTGTATTACAAATATAGAGAGGTGGAGAGAGTTTGTGGGTCATTTGTTTGATTGAAAACATCCTCTCTAGATTTACAAGACGATGTCCTTTCACTCTGATTATGGAAAGAAGCACTATCATGTCTATATGTAATATTATTGTTGCTATTCTGTCACTAAGACCTTGACATGAACTATGTTGTGTCGTTCAGATAGCAAGACGGCAACTTAATTTATCCACTTAAATACATAGATGATATATTTTTGTTGGAGCTCCAAATAATTAAGATCCTCTGTCACAACTGAGTATTTATTATGTACCTTTTTTTTGTGGGGGGGATTTAGGTCAGAATTTAGTAGAAACGTGGAAAAGGAATATGAGCTAGATTAAGTTAACATAGAGGTAATAAGACGACGTGTTTTTGCCTTTTAGATTTTTATTCTTCTTTTTGGCGAAATCTCATACTTTATTTTTGTTGAATATAGATGAAGTGTGTAGGCGTAGGTCTCTGATATTTGTGCATCAGACGTCTTAAAGCGACTGAAACCTTGTGTGTTCTGCACATTAAGAGTGTGTGTTGAGGTCTTTTGGAGAGGGAAGAAATCAAGCCACTGTCTGGATCTGACTGTGTATCAGGCTGAATCCTGTGTTTCAATGCACATTAAACAGATTCCAATATTTTAAGAGCACGTCTGACTGAATTCTTTTTTGTTTACCATGAAAGTTGCTATTTCTTAATTTTGTGTCTTTTGTGCTTAACTCTCTTTATGAGTGAGTCATTGAATCATTCACTCAAGCGATTCTTTTAAACACACTGGTTCATTCTAAAACAAATCAAGTGACTGTCTTCACGAGTGAGTCATTGATTCATTCACTCAACCGATTTGTTTAAAACACTGGTTCATTGTAAAACAAATCAAGGGACTGTCTTCATGAGTGAATCATTGAATCATTCACTCAACCGATTCTTTTTAAACACACTGGTTCATTCTAAAACAAATCAAGTGACTGTCTTAATGAGTGAGTCATTGAATCATTCACTCAATCTATTCGTTTAAACATACTGGTTCATTCTGGAGCAAATCAAGGGACTGTCTTCATGATTGAATCATTGAATCATTCACTCAACCGATTTGTTTAAACACATTGGTTCATTCTGAAACAAATCAAGGGACTGTCTTCATGAGCGAATCATTGAATGATCCACTCAACCTATTCGTTCAAACACACTGATTCATTCAGGAACAAATGTAAGTGACTGTGTTAATAAGTGAATCATTAAATTATCCTCTCAACCTATTCGTTCAAACACACTGATTCATTCAGGAACAAATGTAAGTGCCTGTGTTAATGAGCAAATCATTAAATGATCCACTCAACCTATTCGTTCAAACACACTGATTCATTCAGGAACAAATTTAAGTGACTGTGTTAATGAGCGAATCATTGAATGATCCACTCAACCTATTCATTCAAACACACTGATTCATTCAGGAGTGACTGTGTTAATGAGCGAATCATTGAATGATCCACTCAACCTATTCGTTCAAACACACTGATTCATTCAGGAGTGACTGTGTTAATGAGCGAATCATTGAATGATCCACTCAACCTATTCGTTCAAACACACTGATTCATTCAGGAACAAATTTAAGTGACTGTGTTAATGAGCGAATCATTGAATGATCCACTCAACCTATTCATTCAAACACACTGATTCATTCAGGAGTGACTGTGTTAATGAGCGAATCATTGAATGATCCACTCAACCTATTCGTTCAAACACACTGATTCATTCAGGAGTGACTGTGTTAATGAGCGAATCATTGAATGATCCACTCAACCTATTCGTTCAAACACACTGATTCATTCAGGAGTGACTGTGTTAATGAGCGAATCATTGAATGATCCACTCAACCTATTCGTTCAAACACACTGATTCATTCAGGAACAAATTTAAGTGACTGTGTTAATGAGCGAATCATTGAATGATCCACTCAACCTATTCGTTCAAACACACTGAATCATTCGGGAACAAAACAAGTGCCCGGGTTAATGAGGGTGTCATTGAATCATTCACTCAACTTATTCGTTTAAACACACTGATTCAGTCATGAATTAAACACTACCACTACTGTTGCTCAATATGAATGATTCCCCTGGTGCTTCGTTTGGAACTATTTTCATTAGCGGAAATAAGTTACTTAATATTAACTTCATGCCAAATCAGTCATAATGATAATCGGAACAACAGCGTTCTTGCTCGTGTGATATTGCTTAAGAATATTATTATATACCACATAACACTATATATGCCAGTTAATATGACATAAATAATATTCACTGTCGGCAGGTGGTCCTGACCAAATGCTCATCATATGAAGGTTTTGATTCTTCAATAATTCTGTTTTACATCCACATATTTTGGGGTATGTTGTCTCTGAGTATTACAGCTACATTATAGTGTTGAAACTGTTATATAACTGACTGTCATGACAACAACAAAAGGATTAAAAATGATGATTTGGACAAGCCTTTCTCAAATCTTCCCAAAGGGCTCCTGAAAAAACAAATGACTCAGTGCTTGTTTTCTCACTGTATCTCAGAGAAGGGCAAGGCATTGCTGATACCAGATACGTTTTAAACAATGATTCAGCGGAACATATATATATATATATATACTGTATATATATATATATATATTCATTCAGTGATTCATTTGTGGAACAACATTATTCAGCATCTCTTTTTCGGTTTTGCTCCTGGTTCTACTTTTTAGGTGCTTTGGTGCTTATACTGCCCTCTGCTTCAGTCCACACTTTGAGTTTCAGATCTGCTTCAGACCCGCTGTTGGAAGTGAAGGGGTTTGTGAATGAGCATTTGTGTGATTTTCTCACCAGTTTTAGCTCTTTTGTCAGTTTGACATCCTGGAACTCTAAACACCTTAAAGACAAAAGAAACAGTTACTTAATCTTCATAAAATCATATTATAAATTAATACATTATTACAGAATTGCATTACAGAAGAATAAGGAAAGGCTTCCAAATTCACACATATATTCTTATGTTATGGAATATATGGCCTATAGCATTTCAACATTTAGATTTATTACGTTTTTTTTTAATACATTTTTTTATTATAACTTAATTATATAAAGTACATTTATGACCAAAATACAATATTAAATATTGTAATATTCAACTTAAAACAATATGATAAAAAATAATAATTATATATTAATGTAAAATAATATGATATTAAATTATATATATATATAATAAAAAAAAGTTCTATAAAACTGAATAGAGACGTGTGATGGATCAGTTTCACCATCCATTAGGTTCATGTCACATTTGTATGACAATCATCCTCCATTAGTCGTTTCTATTTTAATGACTGTATTTGTTGAGCAACGTGGGATAATTGTAATTGTGCATATTAAATCCTAAAATACTGCTTAATCATCTGGGTGTAATCCGCTATATCGTAACCTGTGAAAATTTCCACATTAGTTTTTGTTTTTATGATCATCACAAAAATGCAGCCTAATGTGATTTAACTTGTAGTTTCTCATTTTGTCCATGAGCTCATTCTGACACTATAAGGAAAATGAGGACTAAACAAACATGCTAAAACAGGCCTGCTTCATTCTCTCTCTTCTCCTATAGTAACTTTTTATGTAACTAAACTCATAAATGTTCATAAACCTCAATATGATTCAGATGTCCAGTTCTTTCCGCTATAAATCAAAGGTTGTCTCAGTTGTTGAGAAGGGTGTGTTTCTTGACTCATGACTCATTACTAATGAGAGAGAAACTTCAGCCTTCGTACTGTAAAACATCAGCACGTGTTTCTCCAGCAAACCATACTGAGGAGTGTCTGATATTAGAGAAGCCGGTAAGTTCAAATTTAGTGTTTACTAGATTGTCGTGTAACAGTAAAAATAGAAAATGGGTAGCACCTTATTTTACAGTCCTGTTCTGCATGTACATACCATGTACTTATTATAGTAATTGCAATAACTGGGGTATAGCTAACCCTAAACCTAACCTTAACCCATGTAGTTACCTTATATTACCCAGCACTTTCTTAGGTAAGTACATGTACTAATGTAAAATAAAGTGCAACCAGAAAATGTTCTTCAAACAAAAAGTAAAACAGTAATATTGTGAAATATTATTACTATTTAAAATGACTGTTTTCTGTTTGAATATATTTTAAAATGTAATTTATTCCTGTGATGCTGAATTTTCAGTGTCACATGATCCTCCAGAAATCATTTGCTGCTCAAGTAACATTTCTTCTTATTATAACATTTTAAAACGGGTATGTTGCTTAATATTTTTTTTGTGGATACATTATTGATTAATAGAATGTTAAAAAAAAAAACATTTAATGATTTAGAAATCTTTTGTGACATTTATACATGTTTATACTGTCACTTTAATTTAATGCATCCTTGTATTAATTTATTTAAAAAAACAGTAACACTTTACTCTTATGTGTAATGTATTATAAAGGTATTCATAATGTACATTATAAAGCCTTATATCTTTTCATAAATAATTGTAACCAAAGTTAAAATGCATTATATATATATCCATATTCTGAAATAGTTGTTTGTCACGTGTTTTTTACTTTCTAAAGGTGTGTTCAGTGAATAGATAAGTATTATAATGTATTATTACTGTGGTTACGATTATTCATGAGACCATACAATGCATAATGAAGTGCATTACATGGCATAATTACTGCATTAAAAATACTTTTATAATGCATTATACGTAAAGGATTTACACTGGTCAGGCATAACATTATGACAGGTGAAGTGAATAACACTGATTATCTCTTCATCACGGCTCCTGTTAGTGGGTGGGATATATTAGGCAGCAAGTGAACATTTTATCCTCAAAGTTGATGTGTTAGAAGCAGGAAAAATGGGCAAGCGTAAGGATTTGAGCGAGTTTGACAAGGGCCAAATTGTGATGGCTAGACGACTGGGTCAGAGCATCTCCAAAACTGCAGCTCTTGTGGGGTGTTCCCGGTCTGCAGTGGTCAGTATCTATCAAAAGTGCTCCAAGGAAGGAACAGTGGTGAACCGGCGACAGGGTCAAGGCTCATTGATGCACGTGGGGAGTGAAGGCTGGCCCGTGTGGTCCGATCAAACAGACGAGCTACTGTAGCTCAAATTGCTCAAGAAGTTAATGCTGGTTCTGATAGAAAGGTGTCAGAATACACAGTGCATCGCAGTTTTTTGCGTATGGGGCTGCATAGCCGCAGATCAGTCAGGTGCCCATGCTGACCCCTGTCCACCGCCGAAAGTGCCAACAGTGGGCATGTGAGCATCAGAACTGGACCACGGAGCAATGGAAGAAGGTGGCCTGGTCTGATGAATCACGTTTTCTTTTACATCACGTGGATGGCCGGGTGCGTGTGCGTCGCTTACCTGGGGAACACGGCACCAGGATGCACTATGGGAAGAAGGCAAGTCGGCGGAGGCAGTGTGATGCTTTGGTCAATGTTCTGCTGGGAAACCTTGAGTCCTGCCATCCATGTGGATGTTACTTTGACACGTACCACCTACCTAAGCATTGTTGCAGACCATGTACACCCTTTCATGGAAACGGTATTCCCTGGTGGCTGTGGCTCTTTCAGCAGGATAATGCGCCCTGCCACAAAGCAAAAATGGTTCAGGAATGATTTGAGGAGCACAACGAGTTTGAGGTGTTGACTTGGTCTTCAAATTCCCCAGATCTCAATCCAATCGAGCATCTGTGGGATGTGCTGAACAAACAAGTCCGATCCATGGAGGCCCCACCTCGCAACTTACAGGACTTAAAGGATCTGCTGCTAACATCTTGGTGCCAGATACCACAGCACATCTTCAGGGGTCTAGTGGAGTCCATGCCTCGACGGGTCAGGGCTGTTTTGGCAGCAAAAGGGGGACCAACACAATATTAGGAATAATGTTATGCCTGATCGGTGTAAGTAAAGTGTTACCAAAAAATCATACTGATAATAGAACTACTTATTGGCTAATTCCTGAAATAGTAAAGATGAGGGTAAAAAATTGATTGATGGGTAAGAAACGATTGATGCAGTCTCATATTTAGTTAAGCATCAGAGGAATGCAGAACGGCTCCTCATCATTGTGGTCTGTCATGCAGCTTCAAAGCAAGAGCTGTTGTCACTGAAGATCTCACTTCCTGTCTCAGGAAATGTGTTGTGCCACAATAATACAGCCGTGTGTGTGTGTGTGTGTCAGTGCAATTTGATTTTCACTCCATTTGATTTCATTTTGTTTCATTTGGTTAATGTTAAATATCAAGTAAACTTAAGATCTTTATTAATACAGAAATTATTCGTGCTCTTGTGTGGTTTATACTGAATAAGTGTGGTGAATGCGGTGTCTTGAGCTGTCCTGTGGTCATACAGTGAGTCGTTGTTGGAAAGCTAAGCAAACAAGATTATCTCAGGGTGCAGTGTGTCGGTTTTACAAATGCTGTTTAGTTAATGGTACAGTTCAGCCCAAAATGAAAAATGTGTTTATTAACTCACCCACACGTCGTTCACAACCCTATATGAGCTTCTTTCTTCTGTGAGGGGAAAGAATCATAAAATGCTATCGAGCTTTAAACGTTGTACTTTCCCTCTTTAAACACTGGAGGGAGACGATCCAGATGCATCCAGAAAATGTATACTATACAGTAACACTTGTGGAATCAAATCACCAAGTTAGTTAAACATTTCCCCCTGTGATTTATATGGGGTTTTTTTTATTGAAGAAGGGCACTTAAGTGTTGGAATCACTTATAAGTCACATATTAAACTTTACCACCTTGTTTGTTTAATAAAAACATTGCTTGTGATGATCGACTGATTTACGTATTGATGTGTGTACAGGAGGTGTGATTTGTTAAAGTATATTTTTTATGTTTAGGTTAAGCTATAGTATATATCTTAAGCTAAGAATTAAAAAAATACAACGACAGCAGTAGAAGTATGCAATATGTCCATGTTTTTTTAAGGTGATCAAAATGAACAACTATATATTTGAGATATTTTCTCCACCTTGTATATTATTATTATCATCATTGACTTCCATATTAATAGTATTTTTTTTTCATACCAATTTCTCAGAAGTCACTTATTGCACCTTTAATAACATTTACTCGACTGAAGCAACTTTATTATTCATGCAATCTTTATATATTGCATGTATATATGCAAAGTGTATATGTATATATATATACACGTTAAAATGTACGTTTAAAATGGGCTGTGATACAACAGGCTTTTGACGAATGTTTGTTTGTATTTATTTCTCATATATTATATGTATTATTGTATTATATGTTTTGTTCTCCACAATTACAACTACAGAGCTTTGATCATAAAACGGAACATTTAAATATAATCTAACTAAGACATAGGCTATTATTAAGAGATATTGAGTGACAACATATATACTGTTATAAAAATATCATTAATTTACATTTAGCTATCACATTTTTATCTTCATTTTTATTCATACGAATAACAACATCTGTACCAAATGTTTTTTATTCATACGAATAACAACATCTGTACCAAATTGAATATTTTTGCTCAGTTTGAAATACTGCTCATATGCAAACTTTTTAGATTTTATTTTATATTTACTCTTCCATTTCAAAAATGTATATTTTTCTGACTGTTATTTCATATGTCAGGCTTTACAGGGTTAAAGACCTTGGCCAGAGCCAGCAGTGGGTGTGGCATTTAAAGGGCTGCGTGAGTGAGCTGTACGCTGCGCAGGATGGGCCAATCAGCATCCAGCAGCGGCAGCGGCTCTTCACACTGCAGTAACAACGCAGCACTCGCGAGCTCCACACGAGAGCGCGTGCGAGGAGTTTTTTGTTCGCCACATACCGGTAACTGGTCAGACGAGAATCCGATGAAAACCAAGGAGCTGCCGACTGTTCAGAAGTGCTGGCGGGACGACTATAAAGAGGGGAAGACTTCGGTGGATGTAAGAGTGCGCGAGCCGAAAAAGCTGATTTTAAACGCGAGTTCTTCCAGTAATCAACATGCGCCCGAAAACTTGATACTTTTGAGTCGCGCGACGGACTTCGAGAGTCAAGTTTCGGATTCCCAAGGCGGACAGAAAGAAGTGCGGGAGGAGAACCATGAGTGTTGCGTCTCGCCGTGGGACATGGAAAGAGTGTCAGGAGGTGCCGTGACTCCAGGCAGAGTTTCGGAGGAAAATGTGAGCCACACGCCAGACTTTCTTGTAGACTTCAGTTGCTCGTCTCCGTTAGCTAAACACAAAATGACTAAAAGTGCGTTGAAACCCAACGTATCCGATCAACAAGCCTCAAGCCCGTCCCCTAGGATTATTCCCAAACTAATAGTCACCCATGATGATCTGGGTCCTGGCCAGGACAGTCCGCACATCACTGATTTGACGCTGAGCATGGGCGGCTTCTCCCTGGACCTGCATCCCGACGAGGACTCGCCCTGCTCGGACAGCGGCTGCGGAGGCTCCCCTGCGCCCTCGCTCTTCCACAGGAAACTCTCCAGCTCCTCTTCTGCGGGATTATCCTCGGCCTCGTCGTTTGAGGAGTCTGAGGATGATTTCACAGGCAGTGACATTGAGCCCAGCAGTCTGTCCCCCAGTATGTTCGGCAGTCCTGATGAACTGACAGGGGTAGGTGTCCAGCTTTTCCAATTGAAATGCTTTTAGTCTTTGTTAAAGGGATAGTTCACCCCAAAATTATTTACTCACCCTCATGTTGTTCCAAACCCTTAAGACTTTCATTCATTATTGAAACACAAATGAAGATATTTTTGATTAAATCTGAGAGAACAGATAAACATTGATCAACTCACACATCAGTTGAGGTAAACGGAAGCTCAAGCATGTTCGGTTGAGCTTCTGTTTATGTTCGCTGATCAATGTTTATATGTGAATAAAAGCCTAAATTCAATCTGTTCTTTATATAAAGCGATTGTGTCTCTTCAGAAAATTGACTAAACTGCTCAATTCATATGGATTAGTTTTATGATCTCTTTATGAACTTTGTAAAGTGTCAAAAGTGGTAGTTGCATAGCTGTCAATGGAGGGACAGAAAGCTCTCAGATTTCATCAAAAAGATCTTTATTTGTGTTTGAAAGATGAACAAAAGTCTTACGGGTTTGGAATGACATAAAGGTGAGTAAATAATGACAGAATTAAAATTTTTGGGTGAACTAGCCCTTTAAGTTTTCGAGATATGCAGATTTACCCGTTGTATATGTGTTTTCCATGCTAAGTAGTGTTATCCTTGTGGAAAAGAAGTGCGCTCAATTCTATTGAACGTGCACTTTAAATCTTAAAAATATACTGTACTTGCATATAATGTAATATTAATTACTTTCATTAAAGAGAGCACACTTTCATGGTTGTTTCTTAACAACCGTAAATACACTTCTAAATAGTGCAGTTTGTATTAATGCCAGTTTAAAGGTCATTATCATTGTTTTAATGATCATGTCCTGCTTTAAAGAAGTACACTTATTTTGACTTGTTGTTTACCGACTTACTAAAGCATATGTAAAGTTCTTCATTTTAATTTGAACTTAAACAATTTTACATTTAATATATTTTCAATTTAAATTGCAACTTCATCACAAATGTGTAAGTTACAAATATATTTATATTCATGACAATAGAAATGGCATTAAAGTATATTATTGCCAGTAGGCCCACACTTTAAACATATGTCAATGGCAATAGAAGTAAATACAGGGTTCCATGAGTTCAAAGAGTAGCTCAAAAATAAAAATAAACCCAACAGATACAATAAGTGATACAATGATTGTAACTAATAATAATAAGAAAACCAACAGATGCAATAGAGACCCACAACCATTTTTGTAAAAATCCATATATAATTTTAATGCTAGGTGATGTTGTCTTTGAACGGCCATTTCTGTGTGGCTCCGTGTCAAAAAAGCACTCAAGTTCAGCTAATTGAATATTTTTTAATTGAATTTGCAAATATGCAATTAAGTGTCCAAAAAGTGTTCAGTTTGCACTTAAGTATATGATTTCCATAATAAGTATGCTAAAGTACTTATTTTCCACAAGGGTACGTCTCAAAGGTTAGGGGGAGGGCTCTTGATAAGTGTTTGTGCACCAAAACTTTATTACCAAATTTATTATCAAGTCCTGTAGCAGACGTGAGGTCTTGTGCAGCTTATCTATGATATTCCTTTAAACACATTGATACGGAGTTCATGCTTTCCAGTAAGGAACTTCTCAGCATTATGTTTACAACTTTGTTGTGTTTAAGTTGTTGTTAATCTACAGTATCGTTTTTTTTTTTTTATTAAACTTTCAGAAAAACATACAATGACATTTAACATCAAACAAAAATTGAGGGGTACATATTGAACTTTCATCGTACAGAGTAAATTCTACAAATTTAATCTACAGTATCGCTTCAGTTGGCATGAATGAAGATTATAAGGATGCTTGAGTAATGAGTCACATGGAAACTATTTATTAGTAATTACAGCTATTTTCATCTCCTTATCTGTACATCTCCAGCTTTTGTTCTGTGAAAGTGTTGCTCTAAGGTACGCCGACATGAACCTGTTATTTTATATATATATATATATATATATATATATATATATATATATATATATATATATATATATACATACAAAACAAAACAAAACTCATCAGGCTTTTAGAAATCATCAGAAAGGTTACTGAAACATTGTAGTTTCGCTCTTTCTGACAAAGAATTTCTAGTCTGGCCAAATGTTTTCGGTTTCAGACTCATATTGCTGGTGTATTTGTTGGCTCTTGGAACAGTTGACGGGTGAAACCCATGGGAGGGATGATTTTTTTTCTGTGGAAAGTTGGTAACTACACACTATATTTGCCTTTTAGGTGTTCGAGACAAAAGTGAGTAAGATAAACCTAAAGTAAGTGGGGATGTTTTTAAAATGTGAGCGAAACTCTGAAGCTGAAGAACAGAAACTATTCTAGTTTCTGGAAACTAAAAAGACATTATTTCCAACGGTCACTGATTGATTTAATAAAACACTCACTGTAGTTATTCATAGATGACTAATGGAGGAGTCAACTCATTGCAATTATATACTCCAGCTGGAAAAATCCCCCAAATCCAGTGTGTCTTAATGTCTGACGCTTCAATCTCGGTTAGACAATGTGCTCAGCCGGTTTTGGTCAGGTTGAATAATCCGTCTGAAACCGTTTCTGTTTCAGGCTGAAGCTTTGAGTGACTTCATATCTCTGATGATTTGTTTACCTTGATCTGAGCAGAAACTCACGTCCACAGACTGACCTAGTGATCAGTGCACTGGACATAAAACGCTCGCCTGTTACTGATCCTCAAGCGGTAAAGCATGACGCGAGCAACACCGAGGTCATGGGCTTGATTTCCAGGAACAAACACTCTGATAAAATCTACTACTTTGAATGTGCATTGAGTCTTAAAATAAGGGTCGTACAGTGACTTGATATGTGTCAGGTGTTTTGGTGTTACTTGTTATGTCTGTGCTGAACAAGACTATGACCAGCGTCAGCAAAAACAGGATTGACATTATGTATTACTTACACACATGTGGGCGTTTCATCAGCAGTTCTGTGCTAATCTCCAGTTTCCCACTCAATCTCTGACTACAGCTAGTTTGTGTGCGTCTGGTTGATCCATGAATCAGGATGAATCAGTCAGGAAGTTTCCATCTTTCCCACTGACTGTTTTTCCGGATCTTTTTTTTTTCTTCATACGTACATCTTACACTACCCATGAAAAGTTTCTCACCAAGGCTGCCTTTATTTGATCAAAAATACATTATACTATGTAATAAAATACAGTGAAATATTAATTTTTTGTAAAAATGTAATTTATTCCTCTGATCAAAGCTGAATTTTCATCATCATTACTCCAGTCTTCAGGGTCACATGATCCTTCAGAAATCATTCTAATTTTTTGGTTTGGTGCTCAAGAATATCACATTTCTTATTATTATCAATGTTGAAAGCGGTTGTGCTGATTCATTTTTGTGCAAAACATGATGCATGTTTTTTTCTGGATTCTATTACGAAGTTCAAAAGAACAACATTTATTTAAAATAGAAATTTCGGTAACACTTTAGTTTAGGGTCCAATTCTCACTATGAACTAGTTGCTTATTAGCATGCATATTACTAGGATATTGGCTGTTTATTAGTACTTATAAAGCACATATTAATGCCTTATTCTGCATGACCATATTCTACATCCCTTAATCTTACCCAATACCTAAACTTAACAACTACTAATACTATTAATAAGCAGTAATTAGGAGTTTATTGAGGCAAAGTCGTAGTTAATAGTTAGTTAATGGTGAGAATTGGACCCTAAACTAAAGTGTGACCTAAAATTTCTTGTAACAATGTAAAAGTCTTAACTGTCACTTTTGCTCAATTTAATGCATCCTTTCTTTAAAAAAAATCTGGTTACATTTTATTTTAAGGTGACATAGTATTGTATTGTAGTTTGAGTAATATTAATTAACTTAGGGTTTGGTTTAGGGTTAGTTGCATGTAATTATGCATAATTTACTGTTATTATTACTATAGTATGGACATGTAGTAATGTGTAACATCCCCTTAAAATAAAGTGTTACCAAAAATCATACTCTCTCCAAACTTCTGGACGCTGTGCTAGTCTTTCATATTACTCCCCAGTCTTCTCACATAATAAAATAATTCCAAGTCAAACAAATAAATGACAACTAAACATTGATAAGTCGCTTTATAATAAGCCCCAAATGATCCTGATCCCCCTGTCAGGGTTTATTTTGTATGTTATCATAACAAATCTGTTTCTGTTTGCTGTACATTGAAGTCATGCAAGCTGCATATTCAGATTTTTGTGTCGTCTTTGAATGAGCCAAAATTGACTCCGTTCCATCAGCTGCTGACATCCACAGGCCTGCGCACACAGACACATGTTCTGATGCACATCGTTTCACCAGCGCTCACACTGTGTCATGGAAAACTGAGTTGTGGGCGGTTCCTTTGTCGCTAAGTAACCATGAATCCATATATGGTGTTGCTTCTCATTTCTCTTTCTTCATCTCTTTCTTAATCTGTGTTGCGCCTTACTTCACTGATCATGACGCAGATTATTGTCTTTGGTTTGTTCACAGCTGTGTGCGCGAATTACTTTTTAGGCATGCTGAAGGTATCGCACATCACAGCACTTTGTGATGTAAACCCTTCATAAACCTGCTCCACCACTTCACAGACAAAGCCAAATACTCCATACAAGAACAGTTTACAGGAAGAATGTGAGACATCTCTCTGAATGTATTGTTCCTGGCTCTTTTGCTTTCTGAGGGTGTGAAGCTGTTGGACAGGTTTATCTCTATTATGCTTAAATTGCTTTAGGAGCTTCTTATGAAAGAGAGAGAGAGAGAGAGAGAGAGAGAGAGAGAGAGAGATCAAAAGATCGAGAGGGAGGGAAGAAGTGGAAAATGGATAGCTGCAGTGACGAAGGAGGTGGGTGATGGGGTGGGTGGGGTTTTTACAGCGTGTTCAAACACAAATAGACCAGAAAAGCACATTTATTACGTTAGTGGCGCTTGCTGAGCCGAGCGTCTTTATAATTTAATATAATATACTAAAAATAAGTAATTTAGTAAATACTATTACTTATTAAAATTATTTATTGAATGTCTTCACATGATTTGCACTGTTGCATCTTCATGTCAGGAGAACCCAGAGAAGATCCATGAAGTCAGATGGGAATCTTCTTTTAAAGCAGCATGTAACCTTTAACATGCACTGCTGTCTCAGGATGTTTATATCCGTTCTCTTGAGTTGTTATTGTAAACTGAAACTAAAACCATAACTATTAAAAATCATTCCTGGCAACTGAAATATTAAACAAATGTACATATGAGCAGGGTGCAAATTAAAGGGGGGGTCAAAGAAAGTCTACCTGTAATATGAAGCTTTACCAGTAAATATGATATATCGATACGATACCAGACAAAAATACCTCGATACGATACTGAATTGATACCACGGCAAAAAACTAAAATAGTAAAAGTAATTGAATAATATGACAGAATTTACAATTCATTGTTTTATAAATGTATTTAAACTAAACTAAAAACTCACTTGGCCAGCATGTTCCTGCCCTGCTTTTTGACCATTTCCATAAAATAATAATAATAATTACATGCCAGTGTGAACATCCTTACAGAGATGTTTGCAACAATCACATTACTACATTCACTAACCTTTCACAGTTCTGAACAGGCTGGGATGACCAAAATCTTATTTCATAAGATTAATTTAATTTTAATTTTTTTTTAAAATGTAATTTTATAATTGCAATATAGATATTTAATTTAATTTTATCTTTGTTTTTTTTTTTTTTAAATAAGCAAAAATGAAAATTACAAACAATATGACAAAATACTATAAGAAAGAGACAAGTGAAATAAACAGTGCTTTATTTTTCAGATACAGTAGGTCTATTTAACTGTAGCATCCAAGAAAAACGCATAGTCTTCACTCTATAAATTAACTATACACTGATTCTTAATACATATATTAAAGTTATTCAGACAAGCATGGGGTGATTTTCTATTTTCTTTTGTTGTTTGAATTAACATTAATCACACAGATTATTAGGCTGCCTGTCCGGCCCTTTAAGTCATGCACAGATCCAATACATTGGAAAACATCCGATTTCTTACTCAACTGTATGTTCACTAAAGACACACCCGACTGTGTTTACATAAATACTCGCCAGGACGTGCATGTTTACATATTTTCACCATTCAAAACCAATAATCCGCGAAAGAGAACTGAAGTCGTGATCGCATGCTGTCTGAAAGGTGTGTGTGTGCGCGCTTTATTTTCTCATACATGCATGTTTCTGTTGTTTTCTTTGTCATGCGCTGCGTGTATATATTTGATTGTTCTGCTTCAATTGTTGTTTAGTGAACGTAAACAGTGGATGCAGAGCTCTGCACACACGTCCTGACTCCTGCTGTCACACATCGATGCAAATTAAGAACATTTTTTCTTATTAGAGTGCTGTCATTCTTAAAGTACCGGTACTAATAACATTTAATATTGTACCGTTTTTTAATAGCAGGGTATCTCGATACTTTCCTAGTACCAGTATATCGTGCAACACTACCATTAACTTTACCTGAGCTGTTGAATTAAATACGCTATAAAACCGCGCTCATTCAGGTACTTGCATTTAGTGCATGGACGAAGAACATAATGTGTTTAAAATGCATATACACAGTTCAGTCGAATGATAAAATTTGCCCTCTTTAATGCTGTTAAACTGAATGTACGAAGCAAACTGTTTGCTGAAAATATCCACAACTTTGAAATAGGAGCACGCGGTTTATCTGTCAATCAATTGCATGTGAAATGTTGTGTTCATTACTATAATAGTGTATACTGATGCTCACATGCCCACTGTTGGCGCTTTCGGCGGTGGACAGGGGTCAGCATGGGCACCTGACTGGTCTGCGGCTATGCAGCCCCATACGCAACAAACTGCGATGCACTGTGTATTCTGACACCTTTCTATCAGAACCAGCTTTAACTTCTTTAGCAATTTGAGCTACAGTAGCTCGTCTGTTTGATCGGACCACACGGGCCAGCCTTCGCTCCCCACATGCATCAATGAGCCTTGGCCGCCCATGACCCTTTCGCCGGCTCACCACTGTTCACCCATGGACCACTTTTGATGGAGACTGACCACTGCAGACCGGGAACACCCCACAAGAGCTGCAGTTTTGGAGATGCTCTGACCCAGTCGTCTAGCCATCACAATTTGGCCCTTGTCAAACTCGCTCAAATCCTTACGCTTGCCCATTTTTCCTGCTTCTAACACATCTACTTTGTGGACAAAATGTTCACTTGCTGCCTAATATATCCCACCCACTAACAGGAGCCGTGATGAAGAGATAATCAGTGTTATTCAGTTCATATGTCCTTCATTCCGGTCATAATGTTATGCCTGATTGGTGTATATGTATATACTATTGGCCATTGTGTAATTCACACTCTACATATGAGCTCTGTTTTAATATGATTGGTTGGGTGCCTTTAAGTCAGAACACCCGACCGCATAACAATGTTCTCATTCTATCATGACATTGTTTACATGTTCTTTTACAAATTTCATTATAAGCTTGTCAGTGTTTAGCAAGAAGGGAGTGAATGAGGCAGGATGAGTGCATATGCTCCATGAGAGCTAGTGAAAGGCGATGGATTAGGATCAGAGAGGGAGGGAGAGGGAGATAAGAGTGAGTAGGGGGACATATGAGAAGAAGGCATTGACTGACGAGCGGGAGAGACAGTTGAGCTGCAGAAGTCTGTGTGAGCGAGAGACCTGGAATCAACAAAGAGAGAGAGAGAGTTATGTCAGCTGTGAGTGTATCAGTGCTCCATGCACATGATGTGAGTGTGTGGTGGCTCAGTCTGCTTCCCGGATGCGTGCGTGGTTGCAGTGCGGGAGTCGTGGGTCTCTGCATGCTTGTGTGTGTTTTAAGTGTGCGCTTTGTGCATGCTTTTTTTCCCATCAATTAGAGACTGTCTGCTGTCTTGGTTGTCAGGTAAGAAACAAATAAGTATCCATGTTAGAGGAAAGGAGTAATTGTGCCATTCTTTGATATGTGTTCATTGTATTCATGTTTTGAAGCTTTTACATTTTTTTTCAAGGAAAGTCGAATTAATGACTTTTAAAAATGTTGTGTGGTGTAACCATCAAGTAAAAAGTAATAACATATTTTCCTTAGCTGTTGAATGCATGATGTTTTTACAAATATCAGGAATTCATATTAATTTTATAAATATCATTAAGGGTTTGAAGAGTCATGACATTTTATACACGTCACATGACACATGACATTTTATAACCTGAATCTTTTTCAAATAGTGAAACAGTTTTATTATGATGCATTTCTTTTTCTTTTGTGAGACATACACTACAGGTCAAAAGTTTGGGGTCAGAATAAAAAAACAAAAAAAAAAAAAAAAACAATTTTATTTGAATTGTTTATTTATTTAATTTTACACGTGCATCAATGAGCCTTGGCCGCCCATGACCCTGCCGCCGGTTGTTTCTTCCTTGGACCACTTTTGACAGATATCCTTATTCAGCAAGGATGCATTAAATTAATCAAAAGTGACATTAAAGAATTATAATGTTACAGAAGATTTCTGTTTCAAATAAATACTGTTCTTTTGAACTTTCTGTTCATCAAAGAATCCTGAAAAATCATGTTTGCCACAAAAATATTAAGCAGCACCTCTGTTTTAAACATTGATAATTTAGATGTTTTTTGCGCACCACGTTTTTGAAGGATCATGTGACAATGAAGACTGGCGTAATGGCTGTTAAAAATGCAGCTTTTTCATTACAGGATTATTATTATTATATATATATATATATATATATATATTTTTTTTTTTTTTTTTTAACTCAACTGTATTTGAGTAAATAAATGCAGAATTGGTGAGCACTTTCAAAAACATTAAAAAACCTCAGCGACCCCAGACTTTTCAAAAGTAATGTAGTAATAAAAAAAAAAAGCTAATATTTGAAAAACTGCATTGACCTAAAATCTGCTGGGGTTTATATGTCAGGTCAGTAGATCTGTACAATAGCAGCAGTAACCTAATAAATGAGCCTGAAATATTAAACCCCGTGTGTGTGCAAGTCCTTGAGATAAGTCAGACATGAAGATACAGCGTCTCTGTTTGTCCAGGGTGGGTGTGACCTTTGACCCAGGAGTGGATCTCATTATGACACAAAGCTCGGCTGTTATCACCATGACAGCAGTTCATATTTTAGTATGATCAGGATAGAAGCGGCAGACGTGAATCAGTAGCACGTGTTGCAATTACAGTTGAGATATGAGGTATTGTAAGCATTAACATAATGTTGTAATAGTTTAACAGTGGTGGATATCATCTGTTTGACTTTACACAATAGATAAAGGCACAAAATGTTCGTGTCTAAATATATGTAGTGCTGTTTTGGGAACATGGTGCCTGTTTTGAAAGTGAAATGAAGTGTCATACCTCTCTCCTGAAGTTTCAAGGAGTGTGTATAACTAGGTAGAAAGGTCTTTTATGAGGTGTCGTCTGTCTCCTGTGGGCTATAGTGTCGTCAAAGGGGGTCAGAAACACAGAGGACAGACTGAATTACATCTAAGTGTGGAGAGCGAGCTGTCGACTCTACAGAGCACATGTTGAAAGGGGGATGGTTTGGAAGAAGGGAATGAATGTATGAATTGTACAGGGGAATAAAGAAAAGAGAAAAAGAGACCTGAAAGTGAGACCATGACATGAGTGAAGCATCTTTCTAATGTAATACCAAATAATTTTTAAATACAAATTGTTGCTGTAGTTATATAATAATACTGTATTTTATATATATATTAAAATAACATAATTATCATAATCTTAAACCTTGTTTATTTTCATGTTTAAATGACAAAAAAGTACCATATTTTCAATGTGGTGTCATGCTTTCAAGTAGGTCAGGTTCTAAAAGCAGATTATTCTGGAAACTGTTCGTTCCAGGCAGGGATTATGTTGTCTTCGTATTCCTGTCAAAGCAAGTGAAAAACATAGTGAGAAAAGCATCTGAGGAATTATGAAAGGAAGCTGTCAGTGATTATGAATGTGAAAGTTCATCCTAGGACGTTGTGAGGAGCTAGTTCTCCTACAAACAGCTGAGTTACATAATTTCCCACACTCACACATTCCTCATCGATTTATAATCAATAACCAGTAATCTGTAGACCGTGTGCGTCACGGCTGCCGTGTTGACCTTGTGTCGCTGATAAAGTCGTCCCAATGGACCTTTAGTTCCCATGCCTGAGTAGAAAGGTGTCAGTGTTTTTACAGAAACTCAGTCTGGACACAAAATGTTTGTTTAGAGAAAACAGATATGGTTTGTTTTACAAATCACCAGGGCTTGACATTAACTTTCTTGCTCACCAGTCGCTGTGGCTAGTGGTTTTCCAAAGTTACTAGCCACTCAGCATTTCCACTGGCCACAGTTTTGACATCGATGCCGTGGGGAAAAACTGCCATATAGATATTTTGAATATTATCTCATAATTTGGCAGCAGGTATATTAGGCTGCTGTCACTTTAAGAGCTGACGCACGGATCCATTATACTGTTACACATAAGTTTTCTTTCTCAACTGTTTATGTTCACTTAAAACAGAACTGACTGTGTTCACGTGAATACTCGCCAAGACCGGCATTTTGACATTATTTTGTATGTTTTTGACTGTTTAAGTGCAATAAGAAGTGAAAAAGAACTCAATTTAGTCCTGAGAGGCGGCTTTATGTGCATACAAAATCTGCGGGAATGAGTACAATTATGCGCAATACGCACAATCCCACGCCGAAATTCAAGCCCTAAACACCAACAATATTCATCCGGAGCAAATGAAACAAGTGAGTGAGGGGAGACGGGTTTGTGTGTAACTGATGAGAGAGAGAGAGAAATATAAATATAGTAGCCAAAGTGGCTAGTAGGAGTGACCGCGTTACACGCCACTGCTGAAATAGAGGGTTGCCGGGTGTTAATGTCAAGCCCTGCAAATCAGTATTGGTTTTATATATTTAGACTTTTCTGACTGTTAAGCAAAAGAAGAAAATGATTTGCAATATCTCATCTGAGCATATGCAATCTTTGATTTCAGGCTAAATCGTGGAGGAAGTTAAAGACCATGGTGCATTGCTCTCCATTTGTGGTTTCCTTTAAGAAACGATATCCTTGGGTTCAGCTTGCAGGCCACACAGGTAAAAACTAATTTTCATAAATTTCATACATTTTCATAATATTTCATTGCAGAATGAATGGAGGAGATAAACTTGCATCATTTTGGACTGATGAAATTAACACTGATTTTGCCTCTCTGTGTGTAGGTAGTTTCCAGGCTGGCGAGTATGGGAAGCTGCTGAAGAAGTATTGTGAATGTGAACATCAGTGTCTCGAGAAGCTGATGAATGACAACCTCCGACCATTTGTACCTGGTTATTATGGTGTCGTGCAGCAGAACGAGCAGGATTACAACCTGATGGATGATCTGCTGACTGACTTCGACTCCCCTTCAATCATGGATTGCAAGATGGGAAGCAGGTGAGGAGGAGAAACCTTCAGTTAAGATTTAATGAGATTATACAATTAAGCTTGTTTGTTAAAACCTCCCAGCGCCAAACCAGCCCTAACCAAACAAACTAGATGGCTCGTTGAGGCTGACGTCATAAATGAATGAGGGTTGTGAATGGTGTGATTTGATTGGATTGTTTTTTTTTTGCCACAGGACATACCTGGAGGAAGAGTTGGTAAAGGCCCGTGAGCGTCCTCGTCTCAGGAAGGACATGTATGAGAAAATGGTGGCTGTGGACCCGGGAGCACCCAGTCCGGAGGAGAGGGCCCAGCAGGCCGTTCTCAAACCTCGATACATGCAGTGGAGGGAGACACTGAGCTCAACCGCCACTCTTGGCTTCCGCATTGAGGGCATCAAGGTGGGCTGATGAAATAGAGATATTACTTGATATGGTCACTCTGGACGAACTTTCTGTTCATCCTTGATCGTTCTGAATCCTGAAAAAAAATGTATCAAGTTTCCACAAAAAGCAGCACAACTGTTTTCAACATTGATAATAATCATAAATGTTTCTTGAGCAGCAAATCATCATATTAGAATGAATTCTGAAGGATCGTGCGACACTTGAAAATTGAGCTTTTCACTAACTTTGTGTTTCATTTTAGAAGTCAGATGGCACATGCAACACCAGCTTTAAAAAAACCAAACATAAGGAGCAGGTGATGAAGGCCTTGGTTGACTTTGTGGATGGAAACACACAGTTATTGGTATGTTGTTTCAATGGAAAGGTTTTAACTCTGCACTGGAGGTTTTATTTCATTAGCCAATGGCTTTCCTATTATGCTTGTGAAAATACAAAACAAACACGAACATGAACCTCTTTATTGCGTAATGTTGATTTCTTCCTCAGGGGTTTCTGAAGGGCTCTTCTGACATTCAGTGACTTTATAAAATTAAGAAATAAATGACAAGAGCCCTGCTACATTATTATTGTAGTCAACGGCAATATATTACTATATTAACTATAGCAACAACGTTACTATATTTTAAAAAAACACACATAAGATATTTTTTTTTCATTTAAATATCTTTGCACTGGACAAATAAAGGAACTAATAATTATAGCTTCCTTTTTTTATTATTATTATTATTATTATTATTAATATTATTGTTTGTTTTTTTTGGGGGTTTTTTAGAGAAAAGCCTATTCAAATAATTTTCCATAAGTGCATCTCTTTCATTATAACTTGCATCCATATTTTTTGTAAACATATACTTAAAACAAAAATAAGCTGGAAGTCACAAAATGTTATTTACTTTTGTTTAACAAGAGTGGGAATCAATGAGAGTAATATGATCATTCAAATTTCTCTGGTTTTGTTCATTTATATGTTTGCAGTTATGAATCTCTCTGACATTTAATAAATTGTTAACACTATTTTAGTGTCTTTGGTCGCACATTATTTTACAGTATGTGCACTTACGTGTAGTCACAACGTACCTATCCTAAGAAAGTACTGGGTAATATAAGATAACTACATGGGTTGAGGTTAGTTTTATGGGTAGATTCAAGGTTAGTACCTAGTTATTACACAGTTATTATTACTAAAAATATGTACATGCGGAGCAGGACTGTAAAATAAAGTGCTGCTGTGTTTTTGTTACACGTTACATGTACTATGGTAATAACAGTAAATTATGCATAATTGCATGCAACTAGTTCTAAACCAAACCTTAATCCTATCCTATAAGTACCTGTAGTTAATTAATATTACTCAGTACTTAATTGTATAATTACACTGTAACAAGGATGCCTTAAAATAAAGTATAATCAATAAATTCTGCCATAGTAGACGTTTCAGACTGTAACTTTATTATTATTTTATTTATTTATACTATACAAGTTGTTAAAGGTGCAGTAAGTGATTTCTGAGAAACACTGTTGATATTTGAAATCAACCCATTGCTCCGCCCCCAAAATGCACGAACACACCATCCAAGAGTGGATGTCTCTTTATCATAGCTGAAGCCAAGCAAAATAAAGCGAGATCTCTCCAGCGCTGGAAAGCTTTTCTAATATTAACGCAGGTCCTAAAGCTCTTGCCTGATCATAACCAGTGATATTCCTCTGACCTTTTCTCTTTTGTAATGTCTCTCAGCCATCTCTCTGTCTACAGTCTTTCTTCAAATCTCCCTCTTGCTCACTCTCTCCTCCCCCATTATGAGTGGACACGCCCCCTACTGCTGATTGGCTACAAGTGTGTTGGGCTACTCAGTCCGATCCACTTTCAACAGCAATCGCTTACTGCACCTTTAATAGGCATTTCCTGCAGTATTGCTATATTGTGTATTTTTGCACAGCTGGAATCCAGGAAATCTGGTAAAAGTTAATTTGATAATAATGTGGTAATGGATAATTAGAGTTGTGTGTGTTCTGTTTCTTCAGAGGAGTTATCTGCAGAGACTGGAGGAGCTGCGCAGTGCTCTAGAGACGTCAGAGTTCTTCAAAACACACGAGGTCAGGAATCTGTTCTTTCCATGTTGTGAAATCCTTTCCTGCCTGGGCCAAATCATTGTCATCTCTGGAACACAACAAATCATGCTTCATAAGCTCAAAACTTCGCCCTGTTTCTCTCCAGGTGGTTGGGAGTTCTTTGCTGTTCGTGCATGATGCTTCAGGCCTGGCCCGAGTCTGGATGATTGACTTTGGCAAGACCATCCCACTGCCACCACCCCAAACCCTGGACCACCGGACGCCCTGGGCCGAAGGAAACCGGGAGGACGGGTACCTGTGGGGTTTGGACAACCTCATTCAGATCTTCGGTGACATGCTGCAGGACTCGACCCTTCCCTCACCCTGACGGACGCAGTGAACATGCTTCAGCCCGAAGGATCACGTGTGGGGACACGTTGATGGAGGGATCGTTCCTTCTGATAGGTGGTGCACAACAGGATATCAGTCCTGAGATAAGTGCTGAGGGAAGGATAGAAAGCGTGAGTGGAAAAACTCAAGCTCATTTTGTTGACTCGGTGCTCTACGAGCTCACATTCGACATTCCTTTTTTGGACATGTGGTCCTGCAGATACACAGAAGCTCCACAACAGTCAAAATACACTGATACTGAACCCAAACAGACGCTGAGGAGCAACAGATGACAAGCAACTATCATTTTTTTAAGGGTGCACAACCATGATTATTCTTTAAAGGTTATTTGCTAAGTCTTTTTTCTCTTTTTTACCTACAGGTATGATGATAACACTATCACACTAGAATGTGCTTTACTTGGTTTATTTTTTTCCTTGTAAATTTCTCTTTGGGGTTGGTTCCACGGTTATGTAAATAGTGCTTATTTAATTTTTATTTTATCTTTTTTTCTTTTTTTTTTACAAATAATTTCGTTTTTTTTCCGTAATCAAACTAGTACCTCATTTATTTCTGAAAGGTGATACATGCAGATTGTCATCTTTTTTTTCCCCGTGGTCTTCTAATCTTGATGGCGTATGATATTTTCATGATTCCACAGTTCACACAGAACAGAAGAAATTGGTTAAAAACTGTTAACAGATTGGCTCAGTCAGAGGTAAAGCAGTAGAGTTTGTCACAAACACTTTTGCACTCAACTAACCGCCCATATCGTGGATAGTTAGACTCTACCAAGATTGTGTTTCTTCTATTTACTGATCAGAATTAGATGCAGTGTTTCTTACAACTAGCCACAGTTACAAAGATGCATAACAAGCTAACAAGTGTAATAGATATTTATATACATGTGTTTATGAAATATTTTGTTCACTCTTAGTTTATTGGTTTTTAAGGTAACCCATCAGTGACTGACCTGTTAGTCACATGGTTTAGTTTCTAGGTTAGCCAAAAAGTGGTTTGAGAAGTTGACCTCCTTTATCTGCCCCAACCATTAACCTGATTTTTTTTTTTTCTTTAAATACAAATCAAATATTTTTGGAGCTTTTGTATTGGTACCCAGACCAGAATGACCTCCGACCTTCAGCTCTTTCCACATTCGGCTTCATAGCGCTCATGACCTATTGCATGCATGAATACCAAATCTGAGATGGTTGATCTTGCAAACTGTGATGGAAAATTTATTTTGCCGCACATAAGCAGATTATACCAGTTATGGTCACTGATGTCATCTTGTTGCCAGGACGCATTAGTTCTCAAATTAGGTGCTGTGGTGAGCTTAAAAAAAAAAAACAAAGACACCAAGCTTTTTCCATCATCACTTCATGTTTGCTTCAGGCATAAATATTTAATTTCAGAGATAGATATAAACAGATAATATCCTCTTCAAGATCACAAACATGGTGTTAAAGTGATTACCTCACCTGGACACTTTGAGTTAATGTTAGTTTACGGAACGTCATGTTCTACCACTATGTGTGTGTGTGTTTATTTTACAGCTTCAGAGATTGTATTTTCCATCTTGAACGGGCCTGCACACGGTCTGTCAGTATTTCCCCGTCTGACTGTGAACATTAAGTGTCACATCACGTTCCTCTGGAGATCCACTGCCTTGTTTACACATTATGTAAAGTATTATGTTTTGTTGAAATTGGTTTCTAACTACCGTACGGCATGTTTTATAATGGAAAGAGAACTGGATGGTGCGTTGCCTTTTTGAGTTGTCTCAGCCCAATAGTTTGATACGACCGTTAATTGCAATAGCTGAGCATTTGTGCTCACATCTCCTTGAATCATTGTTGTCTTGAAAGCCAATACAATAAACTGGAACTATTATTGTTTAATATACTGCATTTCTCCTGTTCACTTTCTGATTCACCATTACTTAAAGATCATCAATACTCTACAGTATAGACTGGGTTGAGTTTAAGAATTTTATTTTGCAAGGATGCATTAAATTGATCTAAACTGACAGTAAAGACATTGTTGCAAAAGAGTACTAATTAAATACTGTTATTTTGAGCTTTCAGTTAATCAAAGAATCATTTTTCTGGAAAAAAAATAGCATAGTTTCCACAAAAATAAGAAGCACAACTGTTTTGGACATTTAATAATAACAAGAAATGTTTCTTGAGCAGCAAATCAGCTTATATTTGTGAAGGATCATGTCACACTGAAGACTGCAGTAATGATCCTGAAAATTACATTTCAAATACATTAAAATAGAAAACGGTGCATTTATTGCATGCTATTGTCCCAGTTTCACAGACAGGGCTTAGACTAAATCAGGATTGAAGTAGCTTTTATAAACGTGCCTTAGAAAAAAGCATTACTGGTGTGCATCTTTAGACAAAACAATGGCACTGATATATTTTATGATTTGTCAGTGCAAGTTGCTTTCAGTTAAAACAGCTCAAACATGCATTTTAGTCTGGACTAGTTTAAGCCTTGTCTGTGAAACCGGGGGATTATGGTTTACTGTATTTTTATTTTTTTTTAAAATACAAATTGCAGCCTTGTTGAGCATAAGTGATGTCTTTCAAAAACATTTTAAAAAATCTTACTGACCCCAAAACAAATACATCACATTGAATTCAACATTTCTGTGAGTCAGAAGGAAGTTCTTTGGAATACAGTGTAAATGTTCTATTCCTGCCAAGTGATGTTTTCCTCTGTTGTAATTTCCTGTTCAGTGCTCGTCCACAAGTTGCACAATATTATGATTAGAAGTGTTCTGAAAGGCTGGATGACATCAGACCAGATAAACACTTTGTTCTATTACTGATGGTCGATGACATCCGATCTGACTTGCATCCTC
Organism: Coreius guichenoti; assembly: GCA_039654105.1. Taxonomy (NCBI): domain Eukaryota; kingdom Metazoa; phylum Chordata; class Actinopteri; order Cypriniformes; family Gobionidae; genus Coreius; species Coreius guichenoti. Next base: position 3,234,991 of record CM077181.1, on the reverse strand, counting down.
AGCTCAGTTTGTCCTGAACAGAACCGAGTGTTCAGATTAGTCAAGAGGATTACCTCATATATATATATATATATAGTCAAAACCGACTGTTGCACAAAGTGTTGCGTTTTAAAAGGGAAGCATCTTAACCACAAGATATGATAGTTGATAGTTCTTTAAAACCATCTGCAGCTTGTACAATTTATTCATCCACATTTTCAGAATTTGAATCAGAAATCTTCGAAGCTAAAGATCATGATTTTGGTAAGGGCCGTTACATTTCCGACACACGCTAGAGGTGGCCAATCACGACACACTGGGTCAGCTGGCCAATCAGAGTAGGGGCTTTGTAGAAATCAGCGTGTAAAGCCGAAGGTATACTTCGTTTAATTACGCGTATGTGAGCGTATGCGCACCGCACAGCCTTGCAAAGTATACTTCTTTTGACTCGTACGTACACAGGCGTTGGACACATGCGCAGTTTTGAGCAATCTCTGGCCACGAGTTACAACCCATGTAAATACTGCAAAATGTAGTATTTAAATGCGCATGTGCGACCTGGGCGTACAAAGCACGCGCGGTTGGTGGTGCGCGTACTCTTCTGATGACGAAATTCGCGTCACGCGCACTGTACACTGACCCTCGCGTAAAAAGTATACTTTGGTCTTGAAGGCCCGTTCACACCAAGAACGATAACTATAAAGATAGCTATATTAGTGTCCACACCAGCGGACGATATCATTCTGTTTATTCTAAGCGCGTGCTTGTCTGTCGCTTTAAATGCTCGAGTCGAGCTCGTTACAGCAGGATGGATTCTGATTGGCTGTCAATGTTTTTATTGTTCATCTGCTGGATAAAATCGTTCTGAAAGTGATCCCATCGATATCGTTTCTCTGTGCCGTTATCACTATAGCTGTGGTGTGAACTCTGATATTCTTTACTATCGAGAACGATTTTCAGAACTATATATTTATTGTTACCTTTACAGTTATCGTCCTTAGTGTGAACTGGCCTTTACATTTCCACTGGGTCAGCTGGCCAATCAGAGCACTCGTGAGTTTCTCGGAAGGAGGGCTGCAATAATGTACAGTATGTGAAAAATGTTTTTTATATATATATATATATATATATTAAAGCATGTTAACCTATGCTATTACACCCAATAATAAAAATAATGAACTTTCAAAAATAGCGTCATATGACCCCTTTAAATTTAACTGCAAATATAAGTGTATTCAAAAAAGATCTAAAAATCTTTGTTACCAATCTTTATTGTGAAATCTTATTCCTGAGGTATGTACCAAAATAAGCACTTATATAACATTCATAAATTTTTACCAGGATCATTCAAAGTGTGCAGATTATGTGTGTTGTCAAATTATATCACACAGCCTGTTATGAGCATGTAATATAATGACATTATTCTGCATCAGTTTCTTAGTTTTACATAAAGTACTGTAACTTCACTTCATATTTAGCTTAGCAGCTTCACAAACACTCGAACTATAAGGACACCTAGTGTATAAAGACTGAAAGCACAGGTGTGTGACCTCGGCTCATACGGTGTGAAGAGTCTTTGGTGTTTTTGATCAGCTCGTCTGTGTGTTGGTATGAAGCAGCAGAACTTGTCCTTCCAGACCTTCCTGTACGCCACCAAGAGGAAGCACGTAACGCGTCCCATCGCTGGCTCTCTGAGGGTCCATTTCCTTGAGTTGGCTGTTGCTCTGTGTAAGCAAGTCAAACTTCCACAGCTGGTAACGGAGACTCTTCCCCTGCTTCGCCAGAACAAACACCTCTTCAATGCCATCCATCGGCCAAGAGACGGAGGCCTCGTTCTGAGAGAGATGCAGCCAGGGAAGTGTGACGTCAGCAGGGAAGTGTTCGCTGTCCACACAGCCCTGTCTTAAGCCTAGTAATATACCTGGAAAAAAGACAGAAATGATTAGATTGAAGAGTTATTCCCTTATATTCAATTTACTGAGTTTGTTAATTGTCTTGATTATCTAGTCTCACCTGAGATGACTGCCCAGTGGGCTTTGTGGCCACTGCGTAAACAGGGTTCATGATTAAAATCCTCGTCATATCTGTGCCAGAGCAGTCAGGGACAGAATACAGTCTATGTATATGTGATTCATTAAACAGCTTAATATGCACACGACTCTGAATATGTGACTTTCTGTCATTGTATTTGATTATGTTAGCACTTACATAGATAGTTGGCAGTTTGGAGGATTCTAAAACTAGTCAACATAGTCAGAGATGTGGCAGCTAATGGTAAAATAAAATAAACAAAAATTATTTCAGAAAACAGTGAGCCAAACAAAAATAGGTCTAATGGTAAATAAATAAATAAAATAAAGAATATTACAGAAAACAGTGATAAAAAAAACAACCTAGTGGTAATTAAAATAAAATTATATCAGAAAACCGTGAGCAAAACAAAAAACTTGGCCTAGTGGTAAAATAAAATACAATAAAATAGGTTTCGGAAAACACAGTAAAAAAAATAAAATAAAATAACTAGTGGTAAATAAAATAAAAAATATCAGAAAACACTGAGCAAAACAAAAATCTTGGCCTAGTGGTAAAATAAATAAAATAAAATAAAAATGATTTCAGAAAACACTGAGCAAAACAAAAAAAACTTGGCCTAGTGGTAAAATAAAATAAAATGAAAAATAATAAAATATCAGAAAACAGTGAGCAAACCAAAAAACTTGGCCTAGTGGTAAGGTAAAATCAAAACAAATCAAATCAGAAAATATAGTGGTAAATAAAATACAAATATCAGAAAACAATGAGCAAAACAATAAAACTTATTTATATATAAATATAATCATTTCAGAAAAGTGTTCAAACTACAAAATAACCTAGTGGTACATAATAACATAAACATTACTTCAGAAAAACAGTGATAAAATAAACTAAAATAATAAAAATGATTTCAGAAAACAGTGAGCAAAAACAATCAAGCATATTGGCAGTAAAGATACGGTATAAGAACAGGCTGTCCTCCAGCGAGGTGTTTGAGAATGACAGTGGCGTTTTCTCCCATCATGCCTCCTGATAACCTCTGAACTCTGCACCCACACACTTCCTCCGCCAGCTTGGCCATGTCACTGGCTAATTCGAAACAGAAAAAAAATATATTAGCATTATAACAAATTATAGCATTTAGAGGTCTTTACAGTTAATGCTCAGCAGAACAACCTGCATTAAAACATTTTTTACTTTTCATTACATTTACTTCATGTATGACAGACAGTTTAAAAGCAATTTGGTACTTGGTACCAGAAAACATTTCTCCTTGTTCAGTGTAGCCGTTGTGTTTTGCCGTTTGGACCAGTGTCTCCAGGACCAGCGTCTCTGGAGGCTGCAGAAGATGAGCCGCCATCCATAAGGCCACAAGACCACATCTGAAATCAGATCTCATCTAGCAGAGCAGACACACAGGCAATGGACTGCTATTTTTAGTGCTCGATATTTGGCTTTTTTAAAATATCAACATCGGATGACAAATTTTTTCTGTCGGACGATACTTTTTCTGGTCGACAAGTGTCAGAATATTCATGTCATATTCACTGTGTACTGTGTGTAAAAATGAGCTAAAATGATTCCCAGTGCGTACAGATTTACATATTATTGAGTGCACTTTTTTATTCATGTTTTTAACAATTTGTTTATTTATGCAAACTACTATAAAATTATTACACAATCAAGAAGTTGCTATTTTAAAGGGTTAGTTCACCCAAAAATGAAAATTCTGTCATTAATTACTCGCCCTGATGTCTTTCCTACCTTTCTGGGGCTTCAGATTTCATCAAAAAGATCTTCATTTGTGTTCTGAAGGTGAACGAAAGTCTTTTGAACGACATGAGGGTGAGGAATTAATGACAGAATTTTCTTTTTTGGGTGATCTAACCCTTTAAGAATGAACCTGTTTTATTTTAAGTTCAAACTATTTGATTTATTTCTAATTTAATAAATAATATTATGTACAATAATATTTAGCATCCGGCCACCCTGCTTTCTAAGATATCGGCATCATCGACCATCAAAGAATCCATATCAGTCGACTATTAGGTATTTTTATGGAAACTTACTGTGGACCATCTTGAATGAGTGAAGGCACATACTTATTGAACAGCAACCATTGCAGATCCTTCCTAAAACTTCATTGAGAAATGCTGTGATTAAATCATGACTGTACAGAAAAGATTTTCTGAGAGTGTGTAATTGTGATCTGTGCTCACCTGCTTTCTCTCTGTCCTATAATAATCCTGGCCTCTTCATGGTCCCCCTCCACAGGGGCCCGTCCCTCGGATAAAGCCTGGTAAAGCTTCTTCTTGCTGGACACTGAGGGAGCCAGTGATGGAGGAGGAGGAGGAGGAGGAGGAGGAGGTGCAACATTCTCCACTGACATGCTGCTGCAACAAAAGAGTTAGTAAATGAACAACAAATGACAACATGTGAGAGTATTGTGAGAGTATGATATCACATGCATACGTTACAATGTTGTTTCCAATAAACCGACATCAAAACAATGTTCCAACGAATGCACGTTGTAATTATATAAGCATTCGCAAAATTACACGGATCCACATCAGCGTCCAAGAAGTTATTTCACTATCTGCTGTGAACTGGGTAGTGTTCTCTACTTAGGGAATACCAAATAAGGTCATATATGCCCATGTTCGAAAATACAAAATATCCCGATTTATCTTTTTTTTTTTTAAATGCCGATATATCTTCAATTAAACAAATCAAAATGACTGCAAAATCAATAAATCAATATTAAAAGCTGCATTTTAGATTATATTCAGCGACGTGACACCCGAGCAGAAAACAGCGTAACACGATCAACGAACCAATCCGTTTATAGAATGGCTCGCCCGCTCCGAAGTATCCAATCAGAATGTGTGCTGGTTGTCGGATGTGCTCAGTAGACAACCAATCGGCAGGTTCGCTGGGAGACCAGCTGTCCAATCGAATCCTTATATTTTCGAGAAGGCGGTTTTTTCAGGCGGAAGTTGTGCGCTCTTTTTTTCGGTGTGGTCTTTCATTCAGGCTTGTTGTCGTCGGCTAAAGCTCGTCAAATAATTGTGAGTAAATTGATCTATTTTTTAAATTAATGCGTATTATTTTGTTCTTATTAGCATTTTAGCTTATTATATAAAATGTTTTTTTCGCTAGTGGGAAACTGAATTCTTTGATAAATTAGTTGACATGCTAACTCACTAGCTCCCGTTTAAACAACGAGGTGGGTCAGTCATTCATTGTTTTATAGTGTTCTTTAGGCTAATAGCCTATGTATTTCTTGTATCTTGAGGACTTTTAACAAAACTCAAACTACTTCCAACGTTTGCCATGTGCGCAATAAGCTCCTTTTCCTAGTTTCTCGTTTTTAAGGCGGACGCATGTTGAAGTTTCATTCATTTCCGAGGGATTAATATCTGTGTTTATCATTCCAGAATCATGGCTGGCCAGGAGATGAGGCTGAACCACACCATTTACATTAACAACTTGAATGAGAAGATCAAAAAAGATGGTATGATTTTGTTTATCTTTCTAGATTTTTTTTTTTTTTTGGCATTGATTTTTGCACATTGTTCATATTGCAAACCTTTTCTCCTGTTTTTAATAGAACTGAAGAAGTCGTTGTACGCTATATTCTCCCAGTTTGGACAAATCCTGGACATCCTTGTTTCTCCAACACTGAAAATGAGGGGTCAGGCCTTCGTGATCTTCAAGGAGATCAACAGTGCTTCCAATGCACTCCGCTCTATGCAAGGCTTCCCTTTTTATGATAAACCCATGGTATGATCTATGTGTGTGTAAACCGTTATAACTGTGTGAACCATTTTTTTCTTTTTCTCAGGATTTGTTAAAGGGATAGTTCACCCAGAAATAAAAATTCTCATAATTTACTCACCCTCAAGTCATCCTAGGTGTATATGACTTTCTTCTTTCAGACGAATACAATCGAAGTTTTATTAAAAAATGTCCTGGCTCTTCCAAGCTTTATAATGGCAGTGAATGGAAGCCCAAAAAAGTGCATCCATTCATTTATAAAAGTAATCCACATGGACCGTCTTCCGTATTCAACTAATGCAGAAAGTGTAACGCCTCTCGCAGTTCAAACGCTTGCACTACGGCCGACGTCGCGCCAGTTACACTTTTTCCGTAAGTTGAATACGGAAGGCGGACCGCCGGAAGCTAGATATTTTACTTTACAGCGTGTTAAATATGGATATTTTTCTTATGCAAACCCATCGATTCACTTCAGATGGCCTTTATTAACTCCCTGGAGAACTATCCCTTTAAATAGACCCCAAACCTTTCAACGCTAGTGTTATCCTACTGTTCAAAAGTTTGGAGATGGATTATTTTGAATTTTTATACTATAATTGATCTAAAGTGAGAGTAAAGATTTCTTTTTCAAATAATTGCTGTTCTTTTGCACTTTCTATTCATCAAAGAATCCTGAAAACAGACCAGTTTCCACAAAAATATTAAGCAGCACAGCCATTTTCAACATGTAATAAGAAATGTTTCTTGACCATTAAATCAGCATATAAAGCCCTATTCGGACAGGATTAGTTTTACAAGGGTAGATGGAGTAATGTAATTTTACGACAGGAAGTCTGTAATATTAATGGCCAATTCGTGCGGGATAAGAAATCTCAGTAAAACTGGTAAAAAAATTTTTTTTAAAAAAAGTGTGAAGGGTAGCTCGATTTACGCACTGCCGTCACTTCCCTGTCGTCATGTGTGTATGGCGTTGCTTCCTGATATCATGTCAATTAAATTCTGATTGGATTCTGTTGGCAGTAGGCAATTATCTAAAGTTTCGTGCCTCTAACAAGTTCTTTCGACCTCCTTTTTGATCTGAACGGTATGAGGAAAACGCTTGAGGTTTGCCACAGACTTGTCCCACTGCCTAGAACACAACTGAATGCTTCAAGCACCTCCATACTTAAAAATCTGTGGAAAACTACTTGTATTCCATCAGTTTAATAGGTATTAGCATTACCTGAGGTATTTTTTCCCACCCTTTTTACAGAAGGTAAATGTCGCCATAATCTTTATTGACATTGTCCATATTATTACTTGGATGGCACATTCGGACTGGACTAAAATCATTGCTCTAGTAGTAATTACTTTACCCCACCTCTCCATGTAAAACTAATCCAGTCCGAATATGGCTTTGGAATGATTTCTGAAGGATCATGTGACACTGAAGACTGGAGTAATAATGCTTAAAAATGCTTAAATTAATTTTTAAATCTATTCAAATAGAAAACTGTTATTTTGAAGTCTTTTTGATCAAATAAAAATGCAGCCTTGTTGAGCAGAAGACACTTGTTTCAAAAACATACAAATCTTATCAGTCTTATTTATACATGTTGAAATATGTTAATTAAACCACAATCTGTACTAAAATGCTCTTAAAATTCTGTCTATTCACAGCGTATTCAGTATTCAAAGCAGGACTCTGATATCATTGCGAAAATGAAGGGCACATTTGTGGAGCGAGACCGTAAGAAAGAGAAGAAAAAGCCTAAAGTCCCTGAACCAGGTGCTGGGAAAAAGGGGGCGTCTGCTGCCACACCTGCTATGGCCGGAGTTCCTGCAGCTATGCCTGTTAGTATATTTGGGATCTTTGGGAATTGGTTTGCTCCATTGTGGCCTATTTTAAGGCTGTTATTGAATTTTTATTTTTGTCATTTACAGGGAATGCCGCCCATGAGCCAAGCTCCTCGCATGATGCCAATGCCTGGTCAGCCTCCCTACATGCCTCCGCCTGGTATGATGCCTCCACCTGGCATGGCACCCGGACAGATGCCGCCAGGTTCCATGCCACCAGGTCAGATGATGCCAGGACAAATGCCTGGCCAGATGCCACAGCAGGTATGTGTTAAGAGAGGGATAATGTACGGAGGGGTCTTGCATTACCCTGAAGGGGTTTATTCTGCGACAACAACCGGCTGGATGTACATTATCCCGCTTATTACACGGCTACTTGCCGCATAAAAGTAAATAAGACATGAAATATTGACTTGAGTTGAAATATTTTGTACTTCAAATGTTCTGCTTTCTTTGCGGAAGCTTAGTTGCTAGCAAACGGCAAGTTCAAGCTAGAAGGACATTTAAGGGATACTGTACAGTCATACCACTTATTACACAGCATTTCACCACATAAATAATTATGGGAAAAAGAGATAATGATTTGAGTTGAAACTGTTTTAAAATCGTACCTGTTTATCTTATAATCCATTACAGTATACAAAACAGTCGTCGCGCAATGGCAGCAGCTGTGTTTGTATGAAACGAGAGCGAGTCCGGATACCGGATGACATGATTAAAAAAACGCAAAACATTCTTAGCGAGCGTAAAGCGCTGACTTTACCATACCATATAACATACCGCTGGATGGCACGATTGACCAATCAGAATCAAGTATTCCACAGAGCTGTGTAACAAAATTAGAATAAAAACTATATTTGGTTTGTGACTTTATTAAGATTCATTTTGTTTGTAGGTATCGGAAAACCCTCCCAACCACATCCTGTTTCTCACCAATCTCCCAGAGGAGACCAACGAGCTTATGCTGTCCATGCTGTTCAACCAGTGAGTGTTCAACCAGTAGTTTGCAACAAATCCACCTCTCTGTCCAAAACTGTCACTTGTCATTTTAAATCTCCATTTGCTAATTGATACATTTCCAATGTCGCTTTCTTCTCATAGGTTCCCTGGATTCAAAGAAGTCCGTCTTGTCCCCGGTCGTCACGACATCGCCTTCGTGGAGTTTGATAATGAGGTGCAGGCGGGCGCAGCCAGGGAAGCGTTGCAAGGCTTTAAGATCACACAGAGCAATGCAATGAAAATCTCCTTCGCAAAGAAATAACACTCGCATACATGCGACTTCTATGACAAATGGCAGTTACACACAGGCCTGCGTTTAGAGACCTTGGGGAGCGGTTCAGGGTGTTTAATGGCTGAATAGAGGAACACACACATGCCATTCAAAGAAAAAAAAGTCCAGATGTGGAAAAGTACTTTTTTTTTTTTTTTTTTTTTTTTTTTTTTTTATAATTTTTTTTGATGTGACTTACTTAGCTGTGCCAGTTAGCTTTTTACTTCACAATACAAGGTAAGGAGCGAATGGAAAGGTTATTTTATCCTCCCCCCTCTTTCTCCTCCATTTCATCCCCCCCCGCCCCCCGCCCCCCGCCCCCCCCCCTCTTTCTCCTCCATTTCATCCTTTTACTTTTATCCCCTCTTCTCTGAGATGGTCGGCTTTGGTGAGTTTGTAAGTATGCAGGGTTTTTTTTTTAAATCAAATTATGTATTCTGAAGCATTGCACCCAGAGTCTGGTTCCCAGACATTGAACCTGGAGCTTTGTGTTTTTTAATTAAATGCCAGTGTTTTACTTATTGCATTCTGCTTGTCCTTTTCATTTTCTTTCACGATATTGTTCTCTTATTGTTCAGTTTGAGTAGTAGGCTATTGGGGTCAGGATTTAGAAGACATCAAGCTGATCAAAAGGGACAGTCAAGATATTTATAATGTTAGAAAAATATTTAATATCGACTGTATTAGTTTTAAATTTTCTAATCAATGAATCCTGAAAGTTATTTAGTGTCACAACCATTTTCAATATTAATAGGAAATGTTTCTTGAGCAGTGAATCAGCATATTAGAATGATTTCTGAAGGATCATGTGACACTGAAGACTGGAGTAATGATGGGAGAAACAAAACATTTTGTAACTCTGAACCAGTTTCATTGCAAACTACTCAAAACACTGCATGCTGGCGGCACCTTCTGGTCAAAAGTGTAAATGCAATGCAAATGTAGCCCAGCCCCAGACATTTTACAAGCCAAATGCAAATGATTTTATTTTTTTTAATGTGTAGTGCTTGTTTTTTTTGTTATTAGGTAGGGCTTAGAAAAATTAGGTCAATATTATCCTTTTCTATATTATACCTGCATAGGCATTAAAATTCAAGTTAATTTAAATAAATGATGTAACTTTTTTTTTTTTTTTCTTCCTTCCGCGAAGTTTACAAAAGTTAAACTGATCTATCTTAAATATGTCTGAATCATTGTTTTGTCTCAAGATACACATCAGTAATGGTTTTTCTGTAAGGCATGTCGTAATTGAACTAAGGCCTAATCTAAGCCCTGTCTGTGAAACCAGGCCTAGTGGCATGGTCTTTACAGGAAATTGCATACATGCGTCAATCACCTGTGTGTCTCGTAATATCCATAAATAGACAGAAGTTGCTCCGGCTGCTTTGACAGAGGTTGGGAAGGTTACTTTGGAAATGTAATAGTTTACAGATTACAAGTTACCCTATTTAAAGTGTAATAAGTAGTACTATTTCAATTACTTAATGTAACTGATTACATTTGATTACTTTTCTAAATTTCTAACTTTTTCAACTGTTAATTTTCAAACATTTAAACCAGTCAGGCTTAACCTTACAGTAGTACTTAACACTGATTACTGTCAGACTTCATCCTTCATCACTTAATATATAACAATAATAATTAAATTTTGAAGCACAGCCACCACAAAATCAGACTTTAGCACCTCTTTTTACTTTGAGATCGTTCCGAAGTTAAATTCAGATTTCTGGATGAAATGATTTTTAAATTTCCAGCACTGGAACACATTTTTATCACGTGCCATGGTGGAAACTCTCAGACAGGTTGTAGCCTAAAGCTTTCAGCGGCAATGTGGATTAATGTAATTGGCAGATGTGGTGTGCTGCAAATTCAAACAAGAGAACCAATCAAAAGCATCAGAATAGCATCCCTTTACTAAGCGGCCTTTAAATGGCAGGAGCCATCATATACATCAAAAACAGGCAAAGCAACAAATTAATATTATTCAACATATCCTAGCTTTTTACAGAAAATATTTAGATGTAACCCCCTTTGTAATCGTTAACATTTTCATAAGTAATTGTAATTTAATACATTTTTTTTTTCTCAGTAACTAATGGATTACATTTATTTTGTAATTTAATTGTATCGCTGTTACATGTAACTAGTTACTAACCAACACAGGTTGTCACAACGAGTGAGAAAGGTTGACATGGAGCCGCTAAATCTCCAACCTCGTTTGTTTTAAACAAATGCAGAACAGAGGAGAGTCTGCTGGAGAAAAGAGAATGAGACAGAGCTCGTAATAAAACAAGAATCAACATCAGCTTGGCTTTTCAGAGATGGCGAGAACTGAGGGATTTGAAATGTTGTAAAAGTGACGCGGAGATGGTGTTTTTATTACTCAACAGGTGAATAAGGTGTTTTATTGAACAGATAAATTGTCATATATAGCTCTCTATCAGAGTTGATTGTAAAGCATTATCTATTGTGAAGGCTCATTTCATTATGGTTGTCGCTGTGCTGGAATTTATTTTGAAGGAAGTATCGTGTCTATTAATGGGTAAAGCTACAGTAACGTCTTCAGCTTGAGAACCTTTCATCTAAACTGGTTATATCTCTTAAGCCTATAGTGAATGTTTTATGAGCAGTAGGATAATCTCTCTCTTTTTTTTGTTTTGTTGAAAGAACAGTATTCATCCGCAGAGCCGAAGCACAACCAGAACAATGTTCTTCTGCAAAATGCATGCGGTTTTGGTCTTTTAACTGACTTAATATAAATTCAATACAGTGAATGACAACTGTCTGTGGTCTCCCAGTGGTTTACGTTATGGACAGTTCAGTGATTAAATTATTAATTTACATCAAAAAAAAAAGAAAACATGACGCTGTCATCTCCACCTCATTTGTTTGTCTTGCATTAAGTAATGAAACTGGAGAAGCTCAGTGCCGATTCATTTTCCCTCTAATTCTTTTACGATGCACTTAATGCATCCTTTAAAATAAGATGAATAAAAGATGTGAAACGAAGGCTGCCTTCCAATGGTCCTTCACATTGAGATGGCCTTCAATGGAGCTTGATGGTGTGGCAGCCGAATGACATCTTTTTTTTCATATACATTTAAAAAAAAATCAGTTTATGCTGTCATAGCAGTGATGATTTCCTCTGAAATCGTTATAGTTCGTGAAGATGTCCGCCACGAGCCTGTGTCTTTCTTTAGTGTTTGACCACAGTATCCAGCGCCAGTCCTTGTTACTTGTGTTTGTCCTTGTCTGTCACTCCTTTTGAAGTAGAAGCCAGCAAGCTCAGGGGAGGTTATCTTCTCATCTCAGTAACGGTCTACAGCCAAACTGGCTTATGGACAGGGAGTCGTGGTGGGGACAACCATTCCTTTGACATCAAACACTCAAAAATCCTTGTACAAAATATAAGCAGTCTAGATCATGCCTAGATCATTACACTTTCTGTAGGTGATGTAAGTGAATTGAGTTAACTAAGAAGTTTCATTTTTTTTGTTATTGTTGTTGTGATGAGATACAGTCAGAATTGCGAGATATAAAGTCAGAATTGTGTGATATAAAGTCAGAATTGAGTGATATAAAGTCAGAATTGTCAGAATTGAGAGATATAAAGTCAGAATTGTGTGATATAAAGTCAGAATTGAGTGATATAAAGTCAGAATTGTCAGAATTGCGAGATATAAAGTCAGAATTGCGAGATATAAAGTCAGAATTGTCAGAATTGAGAGATATAAAGTCAGAATTGTGAGATATAAAGTCAGAATTGTGAGATATAAAGTCAGAATTGTGAGATATACAGTCAGAATTGAGAGATATACAGTCAGAATTGAGAGATATAAAGTCAGAATTGAGAGATATAAAGTCAGAATTGCGAGATATAAAGTCAGAATTGTGTGATATAAAGTCAGAATTGTCAGAATTGAGAGATATAAAGTCAGAATTGTGTGATATAAAGTCAGAATTGAGTGATATAAAGTCAGAATTGTCAGAATTGCGAGATATAAAGTCAGAATTGCGAGATATAAAGTCAGAATTGCGAGATATAAAGTCAGAATTGTCAGAATTGAGAGATATAAAGTCAGAATTGTGAGATATAAAGTCAGAATTGTGAGATATAAAGTCAGAATTGTGAGATATACAGTCAGAATTGTGAGATATAAAGTCAGAATTGTGAGATATAAAGTCAGAATTGAGAGATATAAAGTCAGAATTGCGAGATATAAAGTCAGAATTGTGTGATATAAAGTCAGAATTGAGAGATATAAAGTCAGAATTGTGTGATATAAAGTCAGAATTGAGTGATATAAAGTCAGAATTGCGAGATATAAAGTCAGAATTGCGAGATATAAAGTCAGAATTGCGAGATATAAAGTCAGAATTGTCAGAATTGAGAGATATAAAGTCAGAATTGCGAGATATAAAGTCAGAATTGCGAGATATAAAGTCAGAATTGCGAGATATAAAGTCAGAAATGAGAGATATAAAGTCAGAATTGCGAGATATAAAGTCAGAATTGTCAGAATTGAGAGATATAAAGTCAGAATTGCGAGATATAAAGTCAGAATTGCGAGATATAAAGTCAGAAATGAGAGATATAAAGTCAGAATTGAGTGATGTAAAGTCAGAATTGAGTGATGTAAAGTCAGAATTGAGAGATGTAAAGTCAGAATTGAGAGATGTAAAGTCAGAATTGAGAGATGTAAAGTCAGAATTGTGAGATGTAAAGTCAGAATTGTGAGATGTAAAGTCAGAATTGAGAGATGTAAAGTCAGAATTGTGAGATGTAAAGTCAGAATTGAGAGATGTAAAGTCAGAATTGAGAGATGTAAAGTCAGAATTGAGAGATGTAAAGTCAGAATTGTGAGATGTAAAGTCAGAATTGTGAGATGTAAAGTCAGAATTGTGAGATGTAAAGTCAGAATTGAGAGATGTAAAGTCAGAATTGAGTGATATAAAGTCAGAATTGAGTGATATAAAGTCAGAATTGTGAGATATAAAGTCAGAATTGTGAGATATAAAGTCAGAATTGTGAGATATAAAGTCAGAATTGTGAGATATAAAGTCAGAATTGTGAGATATACAGTCAGAATTGAGTGATATAAAGTCAGAATTGAGTGATATAAAGTCAGAATTGCGAGATATAAAGTCAGAAATGAGAGATATAAAGTCAGAATTGAGTGATGTAAAGTCAGAATTGAGTGATGTAAAGTCAGAATTGAGAGATGTAAAGTCAGAATTGAGAGATGTAAAGTCAGAATTGAGAGATGTAAAGTCAGAATTGTGAGATGTAAAGTCAGAATTGTGAGATGTAAAGTCAGAATTGAGAGATGTAAAGTCAGAATTGAGAGATGTAAAGTCAGAATTGTGAGATGTAAAGTCAGAATTGAGAGATGTAAAGTCAGAATTGAGAGATGTAAAGTCAGAATTGTGAGATGTAAAGTCAGAATTGTGAGATGTAAAGTCAGAATTGTGAGATATACAGTCAGAATTGAGTGATATAAAGTCAGAATTGAGTGATATAAAGTCAGAATTGTGAGATATACAGTCAGAATTGTGAGATATAAAGTCAGAATTGTGAGATATAAAGTCAGAATTGTGAGATATAAAGTCAGAATTGTGAGATATAAAGTCAGAATTGAGTGATGTAAAGTCAGAATTGTGAGATGTAAAGTCAGAATTGAGAGATGTAAAGTCAGAATTGTGAGATGTAAAGTCAGAATTGTGAGATATAAAGTCAGAATTGAGTGATATAAAGTCAGAATTGTGAGATATAAAGTCAGAATTGTGAGATATAAAGTCAGAATTGTGAGATATAAAGTCAGAATTGTGAGATATAAAGTCAGAATTGTGAGATATACAGTCAGAATTGTGAGATATAAAGTCAGAATTGAGTGATATAAAGTCAGAATTGTGAGATATAAAGTCAGAATTGAGTGATATAAAGTCAGAATTGAGAGATATAAAGTCAGAATTGTGAGATATAAAGTCAGAATTGTGAGATATAAAGTCAGAATTGTGAGATATAAAGTCAGAATTGAGAGATATAAAGTCAGAATTGTGAGATATAAAGTCAGAATTGTGAGATATAAAGTCAGAATTGAGTGATATAAAGTCAGAATTGAGAGATATAAAGTCAGAATTGTGAGATATAAAGTCAGAATTGAGTGATATAAAGTCAGAATTGTGAGATATAAAGTCAGAATTGAGTGATATAAAGTCAGAATTGAGAGATATAAAGTCAGAATTGTGAGATATAAAGTCAGAATTGTGAGATATAAAGTCAGAATTGTGAGATATAAAGTCAGAATTGAGAGATATAAAGTCAGAATTGTGAGATATAAAGTCAGAATTGTGAGATATAAAGTCAGAATTGTGAGATATAAAGTCAGAATTGTGAGATATAAAGTCAGAATTGAGTGATATAAAGTCAGAATTGTGAGATATAAAGTCAGAATTGAGTGATATAAAGTCAGAATTGTGAGATATAAAGTCAGAATTGAGTGATATAAAGTCAGAATTGAGAGATATAAAGTCAGAATTGTGAGATATAAAGTCAGAATTGTGAGATATAAAGTCAGAATTGTGAGATATAAAGTCAGAATTGAGAGATATAAAGTCAGAATTGTGAGATATAAAGTCAGAATTGTGAGATATAAAGTCAGAATTGTGAGATATAAAGTCAGAATTGTGAGATATAAAGTCAGAATTGTGAGATATAAAGTCAGAATTGTGAGATATAAAGTCAGAATTGAGTGATATAAAGTCAGAATTGTGAGATATAAAGTCAGAATTGTGAGATATAAAGTCAGAATTGAGTGATATAAAGTCAGAATTGAGTGATATAAAGTCAGAATTGAGTGATATAAAGTCAGAATTGTGAGATGTAAAGTCAGAATTGTGAGATGTAAAGTCAGAATTGTGAGATGTAAAGTCAGAATTGAGAGATGTAAAGTCAGAATTGAGAGATGTAAAGTCAGAATTGTGAGATGTAAAGTCAGAATTGAGAGATGTAAAGTCAGAATTGAGAGATGTAAAGTCAGAATTGTGAGATGTAAAGTCAGAATTGTGAGATGTAAAGTCAGAATTGTGAGATATACAGTCAGAATTGAGTGATATAAAGTCAGAATTGAGTGATATAAAGTCAGAATTGTGAGATGTAAAGTCAGAATTGAGTGATGTAAAGTCAGAATTGTGAGATGTAAAGTCAGAATTGAGAGATGTAAAGTCAGAATTGTGAGATGTAAAGTCAGAATTGTGAGATATACAGTCAGAATTGTGAGATATAAAGTCAGAATTGTGAGATATAAAGTCAGAATTGTGAGATATAAAGTCAGAATTGTGAGATATAAAGTCAGAATTGAGTGATGTAAAGTCAGAATTGTGAGATGTAAAGTCAGAATTGAGAGATGTAAAGTCAGAATTGTGAGATGTAAAGTCAGAATTGTGAGATGTAAAGTCAGAATTGAGTGATGTAAAGTCAGAATTGTGAGATATAAAGTCAGAATTGTGAGATATAAAGTCAGAATTGTGAGATATAAAGTCAGAATTGTGAGATATAAAGTCAGAATTGTGAGATATAAAGTCAGAATTGTGAGATATACAGTCAGAATTGTGAGATATAAAGTCAGAATTGAGTGATATAAAGTCAGAATTGTGAGATATAAAGTCAGAATTGAGTGATATAAAGTCAGAATTGTGAGATATAAAGTCAGAATTGAGTGATATAAAGTCAGAATTGAGAGATATAAAGTCAGAATTGTGAGATATAAAGTCAGAATTGTGAGATATAAAGTCAGAATTGTGAGATATAAAGTCAGAATTGAGAGATATAAAGTCAGAATTGTGAGATATAAAGTCAGAATTGTGAGATATAAAGTCAGAATTGTGAGATATAAAGTCAGAATTGTGAGATATAAAGTCAGAATTGTGAGATATAAAGTCAGAATTGTGAGATATAAAGTCAGAATTGTGAGATATACAGTCAGAATTGTGAGATATACAGTCAGAATTGTGAGATATAAAGTCAGAATTGAGTGATATAAAGTCAGAATTGTGAGATATAAAGTCAGAATTGAGTGATATAAAGTCAGAATTGTGAGATATAAAGTCAGAATTGAGTGATATAAAGTCAGAATTGAGAGATATAAAGTCAGAATTGTGAGATATAAAGTCAGAATTGTGAGATATAAAGTCAGAATTGTGAGATATAAAGTCAGAATTGAGAGATATAAAGTCAGAATTGTGAGATATAAAGTCAGAATTGTGAGATATAAAGTCAGAATTGTGAGATATAAAGTCAGAATTGTGAGATATAAAGTCAGAATTGTGAGATATAAAGTCAGAATTGTGAGATATAAAGTCAGAATTGAGTGATATAAAGTCAGAATTGTGAGATATAAAGTCAGAATTGTGAGATATAAAGTCAGAATTGAGTGATATAAAGTCAGAATTGAGTGATATAAAGTCAGAATTGTGAGATATAAAGTCAGAATTGTGAGATATAAAGTCAGAATTGAGAGATATAAAGTCAGAATTGTGAGATATAAAGTCAGAATTGTGAGATATAAAGTCAGAATTGTGAGATATAAAGTCAGAATTGTGAGATATACAGTCAGAATTGAGAGATGTAAAGTCAGAATTGTGAGATGTAAAGTCAGAATTGTGAGATATAAAGTCAGAATTGAGAGATATAAAGTCAGAATTGTGAGATATAAAGTCAGAATTGTGAGATATAAAGTCAGAATTGTGAGATATAAAGTCAGAATTGTGAGATATAAAGTCAGAATTGTGAGATATAAAGTCAGAATTGTGAGATATAAAGTCAGAATTGAGTGATATAAAGTCAGAATTGTGAGATATAAAGTCAGAATTGTGAGATATAAAGTCAGAATTGAGTGATATAAAGTCAGAATTGAGTGATATAAAGTCAGAATTGTGAGATATAAAGTCAGAATTGTGAGATATAAAGTCAGAATTGAGAGATATAAAGTCAGAATTGTGAGATATAAAGTCAGAATTGTGAGATATAAAGTCAGAATTGTGAGATATAAAGTCAGAATTGAGAGATATAAAGTCAGAATTGTGAGATATAAAGTCAGAATTGAGAGATGTAAAGTCAGAATTGTGAGATGTAAAGTCAGAATTGTGAGATATAAAGTCAGAATTGAGTGATATAAAGTCAGAATTGTGAGATATAAAGTCAGAATTGTGAGATATAAAGTCAGAATTGTGAGATATAAAGTCAGAATTGTGAGATATAAAGTCAGAATTGTGAGATATACAGTCAGAATTGTGAGATATAAAGTCAGAATTGAGTGATATAAAGTCAGAATTGTGAGATATAAAGTCAGAATTGAGTGATATAAAGTCAGAATTGTGAGATATAAAGTCAGAATTGAGTGATATAAAGTCAGAATTGAGAGATATAAAGTCAGAATTGTGAGATATAAAGTCAGAATTGTGAGATATAAAGTCAGAATTGTGAGATATAAAGTCAGAATTGAGAGATATAAAGTCAGAATTGTGAGATATAAAGTCAGAATTGAGTGATATAAAGTCAGAATTGTGAGATATAAAGTCAGAATTGTGAGATATAAAGTCAGAATTGAGAGATATAAAGTCAGAATTGTGAGATATAAAGTCAGAATTGTGAGATATAAAGTCAGAATTGTGAGATATAAAGTCAGAATTGTGAGATATAAAGTCAGAATTGAGTGATATACTTTTTTTTTATTTTTTTTATTCAGTGGCTGAAACAAGCTTCGTGCCATGCAGGTAAATACAAAATATTTACAATGTGTTTTTTTGGAAGCAAGTTTGTCTTTATTTTAACTCTTTTAAAAATGTACATTTTTAGTATTTAATTCATGTTTAACTTTTTACCAACTCATGAAACTCTTGAGTTATTGGATGTTTTAGTGCATTCACAAACCTATAATAAACTGCTCTTCCGACTTTTTGTGCTCATACATTCACTGTCTTTAATCTGAAGCCGTGAGTGATTTCCATTGAAGGTAAATGAGCCTCTCATGGTCTAGGAGTCTTTTTGTTTGTTGTATAAGAGGTAATTTACTCTTCAATTAAGTTTGAGGGACTCTGCCCTCTCGGCTGTATAATAGGGGCCGCCTTGAGTTACATTGTGTTGTGACCTAAATGACTAGGTCAACTTTTTTCTTTGTACACAAACGTGCATTCTTCTGCAGTTTTCCCAAGCCTCTGCACACTCAACTGTTTTGCCTTGAGAAAAACCTGACCTTAACTACTGCTGCTAGTGTGTGTGTGTGTGTGTGTTTCATGCAATTGGCATCATGCCTAGCAGTTTGTTGTCCTGCAACACTGTCCCTTTTGAGTCACAGAACAGACACTTCTTATGCCAGCAGTGTGTGGGACGCATCTGCACCCACACTAATCATATGACCAAGTGACAGGTTGGTCGCTTTGAGAAAATTGCATACAATGTAAAAAATGATTTTGACTGTAAACAATCTAAAAACCTGTTAATTGATTAGTTAATCAATTAATTTAAAGTGAAAACCCATAAATGGACATTCGCTCCCCACGTGCATCAATGAGCCATGACCCTGTCGCCGGTTCACCACTGTTCCTTCCTTAGACCACTTTTAATAGATACTGACCACTGCAGACCGGGAACACCCCACAAGAGCTGCAGTTTTGGAGATGCTCTGACCCAGTCGTCTAGCCATCCCAATTTGGCCCTTGTCAAACTCGCTCAAATCCTTACGCTTGCCCATTTTTCCTGCTTCTAACACATAAACTTTGAGGACAAAATGTTCACTTGCTGCCTAATATATCCCATCCACTAACAGGTGCCGTGATGAAGAGATAATCAGTGTTATTCACTTCACCTGTCAGTGTCATGATGTTATGCCTGATTGGTGTATATAGCGCTTTATACAGTACAGATTGTTTGAAAGCAGCTTTACAGTGATTATAGGAAAATTATGCATTTCGGCTGTTGTTCAGCTGAAGTCAGTTCAGTGTTGATTCAGTTCCAGTGTAAAGAAATTAGTTCATTTCATCTATAAAGCAAAAAATGTCATTGTCAGCTCAGTTCAGTTCTCATACAACAGAGTCAGATCAATAATATTGTTGAATAGTAGTCAGTTTATTTATCCCTGTAGGGAAAGTAAGTTTGCAGCATACTCACACAGACATTCAACAATCACAGTTAGCATATATAAACAATAATTTAAAGCAAATAAATCTAATTTTAAAAATAACCACACCAGCTGTCCATCAATTAACACTAGAAGAAATTAAAAATGTAATTGCTTGAGGTTGAGGGATAAAAGTGAGTTTGGACCTGAATATTAAGTGTCAGAGGCAGAGGCGACAGTGGCAAGTTTATTTATTCTTTCTTTATTATTTATTACCCTACTTTATTTCCATGCCAAATTATAAGCTAATCACCAAGTTTCAGATAAAAATGAGTCCACCAGATGGAGACATTTACTCAGAGCACAGCGGGACTGTTGGTTATAATGTCTGTACCTGAAGAGAACCATGCATTAGTGTTTTCGCAGCAATGCCATTGAAGAACCAAAAGAACATTTCAGTGACTAGGCAATTTTTATTTAAAGAAACATTTTTTCTTAGTGTTAGTGTTAGTTCACCCAAAAATGAAAATTCTGTCATTAATTACTCATCCTCATGTCGTTCCAAACCCAATCAAGATATTTTTATATATATATATATATATATATATATATATATATATATATATATATATATATATATATATATATATATAATATTAGGTTTCTAAACCAGCTGCAACATCATTGCAACTTTCAAGGCCCAGAAAGGTAGTAAAGACATTGTTAAAATAGTCCATGTGACTCCACTGGTTCAACCTTGATGTTATGAAGCGATGAGAACACTTTTTGTGCGCTAAATAAACCAAAAATAACTTTATTCAACAATTTAATCTGGTCTGTGTCAGTCTCCTACCCTATTATGCTATTTTAAAGATGCAGTGTGTGATTTTTAGCGGCATCTAGCAGTAAGGTTGTGAATTGCATCCCCCACCACTCACCCCTCCCTTTCGGAGCACATAGAGAAGCTACGGTGGCTGACACAGGACAAAAATGTCGTCGTCGGCGAGAGCAGAGAGTAGCTAGCGCTCTGTAGACTACTTGTAGAAACATGACGACGCAAAATGGCAATTTCACTGTAAGGGGACCTGCGGTGTATGGAGATAGAAATGGCTCATTCTAAGGTAATAAAAACATAACGGTAGATTATGTAAGGTCTTTATACACCACTGAAAACATATGTATATTATATTGCATTTCTGTCAATAGATCCTCATAAATACTACACACTGAACCTTTAAAGGTTCCTAATTTTGTTTTGGTCTCCTACAAGGCATCAAAGGTCAAAAACACTTTCATTTTCTCTTAATATACATTGCACATCAGCTTTTTTCTCAAAGATTCTGAAACTCTAAACCCCTCCTTTCTGCAAGCCTACTCTTCTCTGATTGGTCAGACGGTCGTCTACTGAATTTCAATTCTGGAGGCTTCCTCAATCCTAAGCGATTGTAATGACAGTAATGATGGTGTCGATTTTATCATATAAATTCGAGCGCAAGTCCAATGATAAAACATTGGAAGGACTAGCTGATCAAACCGAATATGCTAATCAATGACTTGAAGATAGTTAACTCCACATCAGCTACATAAATTCACCAACTAACCATTCAGAAACGTCCTGTCTCATTCTACATGTTGTCACTTCTTCTTGAGTCTCTCCATCATTGTCCGACTCCATGTTGAACATAAAAGGCTGAACAGTTTCTAATATATTTTCAGTGTGTGTCTGCGTAAGGTAATCGGAGCTGCTTACACGAGCTCTTGAAGCTCCGCCCTCTTCTTGAAAGGGGTCCCAGCTCATTTGCATTTAAAGGGACACACAAAAACAGCACGTTTTTTTTCTCACCCTCAAAAAGTTACAATTTTAACATGCTATAAAAAATATCTGTGGGGTATTTTGAGCCTAAACTTCACATACACACTCTGGGAACATCAGAGATTTATTTTATATCTTGTAAAAAGGGGCATTATATTTATCGACAGTAATGTAATGAAATACTTTCGATTTATGTGTAGGTTGGGGGGAAAATATTTTGTTGGAATACACAGCAGCACAGGTGTAATTCCTGGATCCATCTATGATGTCATTATCTCTGAACATCAGCTCTCGGCACGACTTTAGAGTCAGTAGGAATGAAGAGCTATTAAAATTCAGCCGAGTCGAGGTCAGCTCCACTCTATGCTAATCACAGCCGGGCTTGAAGAGCCCTCTGTTCTGGCCATAGGTCACTCGACTTTGGGAAATAACCCGTTTCCAGGGATGTGCACGTCAGCAACAAGTCCATCCCGTCGCGAGTGGGGGAGAAACAGGAGCGAGTCAATAAAATCAGCTCATTATATTTTCAGCATAAAGCGAATGCTTTGTGTAGTAGCAACTGCACACACAGTGGAAACTGCACTGATTCCCAATATGGAGATCTGGAAAGCAGCGATATGATGCCGATATGCGTTTATTTTTCGCAGTATTCAGCCAAAAGCCTGGTTTAGGCTGATCTAGTCTGGCCAAGCTGCTTTAAAATGAAGCTGAAAAGTGGCCAAACCTCTCTAAAACCAGTAAACAAAGCTACTAGGCCTGTTTGTTACTTCTAAAGGACTCCTGAAATGTTTTTTTCTCATTTATTTCTTTAGCCATGTGGAATTGTAAACAGTCGATAGGCAATGTGTGTGGTCACAAATCTTACTGTAAACACAAAAAATATTTAATCTTCGTGAAATGCTCAATCATCTGTATATTAATTTTTTATGGGAACAATAGCTGGTTCTGGGTTTATTGCTTTGTCCTCCCCCAACGACCTAATGATTAAGTCAGAGAAAGCCTGCCGCTTCCACTTTTAGCCTATGAGCGGGCGGTAATGTAAATGTGCATGAGTATTGAATGTAACAGGCTCTGTCTGCGTATTGTCCGGCTTCTGACAGGGTCTTTTAATTGGTGCCGCAGCACTTTGATCACGCTCAGAGATTAAGTGAAGCTTGAGACCTATTATTCTTCAACTGCCATGGGAGTACACATGAAAAGAAACCCTACTGAGAATTTCCAGACCAGTCCACTGCATTGTGGGATAGCATGCACTAGTGTATCCCTGGCTACTATAGTTGTCATACTCTCACAGTAAATTAGTAGTTTCACAATTTATTTAAACGACAACTGTATACTGTGACTTCATAAACAGGTCCAGGAAAGAGTTGTTAAATCTGACTGAATATCTATGTGCATCTATGTACTGTTTACACTGCATGCCAGAAAAGCTATGATTTTCTTATTCTCTTTTTAAACAGACAATACGCTCTTAAAAATAAAGGCTTTTTATTGGAATCAATGATTCCAGGAAGAAACTTTAACATCCATGGAAACTTTCCTTTGCACAGAAGGTTCTTTATAGTGGAAAAAGGTTGCTAAATATTTCTAGGAAGGTTCTCTGGCGGACCAAAAATGGGCATCGCTGTAATTTATAAACTGCTGTAATTATTACACAACAGAAGAGATGCAGATCTGCTAAGGTTAACCTCGTGTGTTTTTCTGACCAGCATCAGCCCATCTCTGCATGAAGAACAGGAAGTGATGTAACACGGGGTGCTGCATGAACAGCGTCAGTTTAGCCAATTTTGAAATCAACATGACCAGCACCCTTCCGAGGTGAAAGTACAAGTTGTAAGTGTGATTTAGGCTGTATCTGATTCCCATAAATGGACAAAACTGGTATCATCTGAATCAGCAGATTTTCATAGTTCTAATTTGATGTATCCACACAAGCTTTTCATCTACAGTCTAGCAAACAAAAATATGTTCAAAGAATGTTTTGCTAACGTTCCCTTTAAAGGAATATTTCACCCAAAAATGAAAATTCTGTCATTAATTCCTCACCCTCATGTCGTTCCAAACCCGTAAGACCTTCGTTCATCTTTGGAACACAAATTAAGATATTTTTGATGAAATCCGAGAGCTCTCTGACCCCTCCATAGACAGCAATTTAATGAACACTTTCAAGGTCCAGAAAGGTAGGAAAGACATTGTTAAAATAGTCCATGTGACTCCAGTGGTTCAGCCTTAATTTAAGGAAGCGACGAGAATACTTTTTGTGCGCAAACCCCCCTCAAAATAACGGCTTTATTCAACAATCTTTTCTGTTCTGTGCCAGACTCCTGCGCTGTTGATGTAGTAAATGATGAGCCGTACAACTCGGAAGCGCTGCATTGTTTACACTACGTCAACAGCGCAGGAGTCTGACACAGACGAGAAGAGATTGTTGAATAAAGTCATTATTTTTGTTTGTTTTTGCACACAAAAGTATTCTCGTCGCTTCATAAAATTAAGGCTGAACCACTGGAGTCACATGGACTATTTTCACTATGTTTTTACTACCTTTCTGGACCTTGAAAGTGTTCATTAAATTGCTGTCTATGGAGGGGTCAGAGAGCTCTCGGATTTCATCAAAAATATCTTCATTTGTGTTCCGAAGATGAACGAAGGTCTTACCGGTTTGGAACGACATGAAAGTGAGGAATTAATGACAGAATTTTAATTTTTAAGTTATGAAAACTTTAAAAACTTTTTTTCTCTTGGTTATACGAACGTTAAGGGAACATTCCATTTTATCATTCTGTAAACATTATGGGAACGTTACTTTTGAATGTTCTCTGAACGTTCTGAAACAAGTAGCCTAGCATTTAGAAAATGTCAGATGAACATCCAACTGATTCAGAAAAAACATTCCATGAATGATAAAGTTTTTGTAATGTTTTGAGAACATTATTAAAGACCAGATAACTTTAAAACTTTCTAACCTTCTATTAACATTATTGGGAGAATGTTTGTTCATAACTTTGAGAGAACCTTGCCAGAATGTTCTGAGAACGTTCCCTGTTTGCTGCTGTTAAAGCGTGAAATATCATGTTTGACCAGATGAGGAGGGTTGTAACACTTTCATAATGTTATAACACATTCTGCTGGACTCGTGAGGCACGGAATGGCACAGAGTTTACATTTATCTTTGCGACAAGAGTGACAATAAGACTTTTTATGTGTTTTTATGTTTATCTATTTGTTCTATACTCTACATTTTATATGCAGCCGAATTTAATTTGAACTTGAACATTTTTTAATCTAAAAGGTTAAAATGAAACGAGGTTGGTGAATGGGTAAGGTAAGTCGGGGTAAGATGACCCACCTCCCACCTTAATTTTTTCCCTCCCTGACCATGTCTGACACAAAATCTCATCTCAGCACTTTTGATTCATTTAATCTGAATATCATTTTTTTTGATCTGAGATTGTCAGTCGACTCAGTTTTTGAGGTTAATCAAGCTAATTTTGTGTCTCTGGAAAATATTGATCTATGACACTGTATTATGTTGAAAGCTTTTTGTGTCTATTTGTTAATGAGGGGTTTGTGGACACATTAATGTTTTTAGATTTGTGGAGTAAGTTATAGTTTTTATTTTGAAAATAACTTGGGGTAAGATGGGCCACCAGAACTGGCACAGAGTGGCATGTTGTTACTAGTGTTATTATTTTTACATTTAATAATTACTATAATTAATGGGGTTATTATTCAGTATTTCCACGAATTAGATGTACATTTCAGACTTCTTCGCTTTCTATAGGTTAGTTGAGTGAAATCATTAAATTTGCATTCATAGTGTTGCAATTATGACATATCTTCAATTAAAATATGTGCAATTAAATATCTAAATATTCATGCCTATATAAGTCACATAATTACTTGTATTTTAACTTTCAGATTAATCTTTTTTTATTGGGATTCTGCTTTGTCTGTCATCGGTTATTCAATTATTATCAACTAAATTGTCAAAAAAAAATATTTAGTATTTTTCATTAATGACACTTTAAAAAATATATAAATATTAATAAGAATCATATCAAAAGTCATAGTTTATTCAGGGGTGCTTCTTACCCCTCTTTTAATATTTGACATTTTGTGCTATAACACCTAAATTATCAAATGTTTCTATTTATTTCCTGTAATAACACATTTTGGCTGATGCATCATCATTCTGCATATGCTAAACTTATATCTAAATATGTTACATTTTAAACGTAAATTCACATTGTTCTTAAGGGGGGCATCTTCCCCCATCCTACCCTATAATAATTATTTGATTACCACAATAAATTCAGGCACCGACTCAAGCTGTGGAATTAACAGCAGCACTCTTGACATTACATGACAATATTTTTACTGAACTAATTCAGTTTGTAACAGACAAATATGGGGTATTATTTTCAAGTTGGAGACAGGTGACGGATATTCCCATGCGCAGGACACACCCTCTCCTGGCTTTAACTTTAACCGCTCGTGCTTCCCACGGTGATGCGCAGTCTCGCGCTCTGCAAAGACATCGGAACAGCCTATCCGGTTGACGTGGGGGCGAAGAGCTGCTTTCAGTGAGTGGGAAAGTAAATGGGATGAAATCTCAAGTCAGTAGGCCAGCAGGTCGCACATTCAAAGCTTCTTAACTGCATCAGGTGGAAGGAGGAAGAGCTCGAGGAGAAGGAGGAGGCGCGCGCGGAGTGTAGAAAGACCTCAGTGGTCTTATCATTTACCTGAGCATCATTTGCCAGCTTTATTTAGCGCGTTCTCATTATGGACAGATGGACAGTGTGAAGAGAGCGTCTCCAAACAGGGAAAGGCTGTTCCGTGCGCGCAAAATAAGCGCGCAAATGTGTGCTATGAGAATGGATAGAGACCGTAAGAGTTGGCACTCGTGGGAGAGCTCGAGCACGGACAGAAGGAGTGCTGTTAGGGCGATGATAAGGGATGTAGCGCGCGGACAGCACTGGACCGTGATTTTCCTGCTCGCGCTCGCGCTACAGCCGCAGGTAAGCCGCCGATTACGCGCTATTTTCAGCCGCCGTTTAACCTGCTTTGACTTTTTCCCCCACGGTTGTGAGAGCTTCAGTTCAGTGTTGGTCTTACTTGAGAGGTGTTTACAAGAGATTCACACCACGCAAGTGACTTTCAGGGAGTTCAACTTTTCAAAACAATTTCTGTCAGTCATTTTCTGGGCGCAGTCGGTTGAGGTTCATCTCGCGCACAAAACGCTAAAGACGTTGTAAACAAAACACAATTTTTGTGATACATTTGTGTTGTACAAACCCATAATAACGTGTTAAATAACGACAGTAATTTTTACTTTATTTATTTATTTTTTGTTGATGTACCGTCCGATTGCTTAGCTGTTGCTATGGTTACCTCCTCACGCAAAGGCGATTTTTGACGCGTTTAGCGATTTCTGACTAAACTTTTGTGGTTGTTAAAATTATATTAAAAGCGAATACATACTTTAAACACATCCAACCACTTTCTTTACCAACATTTGGGAGGTTTAACCCTGAATTAGGGGTGTCAAACCCCCCATAATTCCGTTTTGCACCTAGTGTTGTGCCGTTACCGTCCGCAGCCACCTGTTGTTCCATCTTTCTTTGTTGCTCGCTGCACTTGTCGCTCTTTTGGGCGTGTTGTCTCATTTTTCATGCAGATATTTCATTCCCATGCTCAGCTATGGATCGTATACAACAACATATCTCTTGTTGTAAAGCTTTGTCTTTGATGCTATTTACTCTGTAACTAGAGAAATTAAAAACAATTCTCAACATATTTGTAATGTACCCTGGTGCATTGGCTTATTTGTACAAGAAAGCATCTAGTATAAATGAGGACATTGTAGTGTGTTTCTGTTTAGAGCGAGGCTTATTGTTAATTTCATTATGTTTACATCAGGCAGTAAAGTAGTGGCTATGGAGATATTTTATAAAGAGAAATGGGTCTCTCTGTGGGCATGTGATTTTGCTTTTGTTTGCATTCCCAGAAAACATTCAGTGACTCTAATTATGCTGATGATCCATTTGTACCACCCAAATGGCTTAGCTGTATTTAGAGAACACATATAATCACTTTTTCAAAATATGAATCTCTCTTATGGTTTGAAAAAAAGAAGCCTACTCTGTTTAAAACTAATTAGCATCAAAGCCATAACTATGTTTTTTGGGTGGAGGGGGTGTATTGGTCTTTTTATTAAGGAAATTAAATAATTAAAGGATTAAAATAAGTAAGAATGGTAAAAGAAGTTCTAGGTCGAATGACATGGATTATGAAATTGATAACTTTTTTATGGAATTTCGCCATTTTGAATTTAAAAAATATTCTGAGTAGTTCACATACACTATATTGCCAAAAGTTCATTGAATTCAGGTGTTCCAATCACTTCCATGGCCACAGGTGTATAAAATCAAGCACCTAGGCATGCAGACGCTTCTACAAACATTTGTAAAAGAATGGGTCGCTCTCAGGAGATTCTCAGTAAAATCAAGCGTGATACCGTGATAGGTTGCCACCTGTGCAATAAATCCATTCGTGAAATTTCCTCACTACTAAATATTCCACGGTCAACTGTTAGAGGTATTATAACAAAGTGGAAGCAATTGGGAACAACAGCAACTCAGCCATGAAAAATCACAGAGCAGGGGCAGCGCATGCTGAGGGTCACAGTGCACAGAAGTCACCAACTTTCTGCAGAGTCAATAGCTACAGATCTCCAAACTTCGTGTGGTCTTCAGATTAGCTCAAGAACAGTGCGTAGAGAGCTTCATGGAATGGGTTTCCATGGCCGAGCAGCTGCATCACCGAGTGCAATGCAAAGTGTCGGATGCAGTGGTGTAAAGCGCGCCGCCACTGGACTCTAGAGCAGTGGAGACGTGTTCTCTGGAGTGACCAATCACGCTTCTCTATCTGGCAATCCGATTGACGAGTCTGGGTTTGGCAGTTGCCAGGAGAACGGTACTTGCCTGACTGCATTGTGCCAAGTGTAAAGTTTGGTGCAGGGGGGATTATGGTGTGGGGTTGTTTTTCAGGGGTTGGGCTTGACCCCTTAGTTCCAGTGAAAGGAACTCTTAATGCTTCAGCATACCAAGACATTTTGGACAATTTCATGCTCCCAACTTTGTGGGAACAGTTTGGGGATGGCTTCCTGTTCCAACATGACTGCGCACCAGTGCACAAAGCAAGGTCCATAAAGACATTTGGTGTGGAGGAACTTGACTGGCCTGCACAGAGTCCTGACCTCAACCCGATAGAACACCTTTGGGATGAATTAGAGCGGAGACTGCGAGCCAGGCCTTCTCGTTCAACATCAGTGCCTGACCTCACAAATGCGCTTCTAGAAGAATGCATAGTTAAACATATCTATTGTAAAACAGTTGTCAAATATTAAATGTTTAGCTTGTCTCCCTCAATGACTATGGTGTTTACGGCCCTGATTAGCATTAAAACCAAGGTACATCGACTCCCAATGCTACACATCCCACCCCAGCCACCTATTATTCCAGGCTTTGAGGTTGTTGGTCTTCGGTGGAGATGACACCTCACCTGCTGTGGAGGGCAGATCCTGGGAATGCGAACCCTTTGAGCTCATGTGTGTTCTGGTGGGTGAACATACCTGTCCTGACACTGAGGGCGTGTGAAAAACGCTAATATTTTGGTTCTGCAGTTTTTGCAATACGAGCTTTGGTTTTTGAATGCTTTGATGGTTCTTGGATCATCTAAAGCCTCTTTTCACACTGTTCATTGGAGAATATCAGCAAGTGCTAAAGAGCAAAGAAGGTAGACGAGAAGGGAAAGTAATCAACGGCTTTATATTGTTGGTTGGGCTATAAATAACAGGGCTCAAAAATAAGGTTGGCCCAGTGGCCTGACGGAAATGTCACTTGACCTCTCCAGGCCAGTACTGCGCTTTCACAACTTCTTATGTTCATCAATCATGGATAAGTGCTTTATGCCTTGCAAACATTTGGAAAATTTGGATATTATCTATTTGAACTTTGTTGTTGGATTTGATTTCTGCAAATTTGAATGTCACATATTGTATGTAACCTAGGGTTACATTAGTTATAGCGTGCTAACAGAGATGAGGATTTGTCAAAATTGCAGGAATGACTTGATAGTAATATGAATATACACTACACTGCCGTTCAAAGTTTGGGGTCTGTAAAAATGTTGAATGCTTTTGAAAACTACAGTTTTAAAATAACTGTTTTTGATTTTAATATATTTAAAAATGTGTTCCTGTGATGGTAAATATTTTTTAGTAGCCATTACTCCATTCTGTCACATGATTTTTCAGAAATATGCTGATTTGGTGCTCAGAACCATTTTGTTTTTATTATTATCAATATTGAAAACAGTTGTGCTGCTTAATATGGAAACTGACAGAACGTGATTTTTTTTTTTCTTCAGGATTCTTTGATGAATAGAAAGTTCAAAACAACAGCATTTTTTGTCATTTAAATTATAAATGTCTTTACTGTCACTTTTGAACAATTTTATGTCTTTGCTGAATAAAAGTATTCTTTTTTTTTTTTTTTTTAAATCCTCAAAATGTGGTGTGTATAAGAAAACTATAAGTAATCTTTCACACCTCATTCCATTGTTTCCAGGAAAAGTGTGGGTAACACTACTTAAAGCCTTTATGTATAATGCATTATAAAGGTATTTATAATGTACATTATAATGCATTTTATATATATATATATATATATATATATATATATTTATAAATAATTGTAACCAAAGTTAAAATGCATTATAATATTAGCATATTGTGTTTTAATGCATTATACTTTCTAAAGGTGAATAGATCAGTATTATAATGTATTATAAATGTGGTTACAATTATATAGACCATACAAAGCATTATAAGGTGAATTAAAACTGCAAGCAGTGATGAAAGGGCCCTCGCACCCATGCCACCGCCACCCGGTGGCTTTAGGAAAACAGAGCATGGTGGGCAATATGCATTTAGTATATAAAAATAGGAGGACTACGTCAGTCATTTGTTTTTGCTACACTTCACCAGCAGGTGGCGCTATGACTGTAACTGAATATTGGCATGTAGATGTGTTCAGGTCCGGACTCTTATCAAACGTGAAGTTTGGGGCAGATCGGACATTGTATGCCTGAGTTACAACAACTTCCTGTTTCATGGCGAAACATCGAATTTTGTCAGGCCGCCACGGACACGCCCTTCAGGGAAAACTCAAGATCTTCGCAATTTAATGTCGCAAAGGCCTTTAGATTATACTGACTAAATATGATGTTGATCTGATTAAATCTCTAGGAGGAGTTCGTTAAAGTACAACGTCTGGAAATGGCTAAAACTGCAAACATTTTGCAGAGAAAATTCAAAATATCTCACTTCCTGTTGGGTTTTCAGATTTTGTTCGCAGGGACTTTTTTGTAGGTATTGGGCTGTTACATGTGTCTACCGAATTTCATACTTGTACATGAAACGTAGTGCGAACGGCACTTAATTGAAATTTTGTATGTGGTGCTATCGAGCCATTTTGCCACACTTAATTCTGAAACCCATATCAGACGTAAATTTTCAACACTTCTGACACGTGTGCAAAGTTTTGTGAGTTTTCGAGCATGTTTAGGCCATCAAAAATGCAATTCATTTCGGAGAAAAAGAAGAATAGACTGAGCAATTCCAATAGGGTCCTCACACCATCGGTGCTCGGGCCCTAATTAGAAGACATAATGAATGCATTAAAAATACTTTCATAATGCATTATATGCATTATATAAAAGAGCTTGTTACCAAAGTGCGTTCATGAATGAATGAATGAGTTTTATGAAAACGGAAAGAAAATGTAATGTTGCAATGAATTTTTGGTAACACTTTACTTAAAGCATTTATGTATAATGCATTCTAAAAGTATTTTAATGCATTAATGCCTTACAATGCATTTTATTATCTCATGAATAATCGTAACCATATAATACATTATAATACACCTTTAGAAAGTATAATGCATTAAAACATGACAAACAACCAAGTTCAGATGTAACAAGGAATCTGTTATAATGCATTTTAACTTTGGTTACAATTATTTATGAATAGATATAATGCATTATAAAGTACATTATGAATACCTTTATAATGCATTATACATAAAGGCTTTAAGTAAAGTGTTAGCAAATTTATTTTCTGACGCATATATTAATACACTATATTGCCAAAAGTTTTGGGATGCCTGCCTTTACAGGCACATGAACTTTAATGACATCCCATTCTTAATCCGTAGGGTTTAATATGGAGTTGGCCCACCCTTTGCAGCTATAACAGCTTCAACTCTTCTGGGAAGGTTTTCCACAAGGTTTAGGAGTGTGTTTATGGGGATTTTTGACCATTCTTCTAGAAGCGCATTTGTGAGGTCAGGCACTGATGTTGGACGAGAAGGCCTGGCTCGCAGTCTCCGCTCTAATTCATCCCAAAGCTGTTCTATCGGGTTGAGGTCAGGACTCTGTGCAGGCCAGTCAAGTTCCTCCACACCAAATGTCTTTATGGACCTTGCTTTGTGCACTGGTGCGCAGTCATGTTGGAACAGGAAGGGGCCATCCCCAAATTATTCCCACAAAGTTGGGAGCATGAAATTGTCCAAAATGTCTTGGTATGCTGAAGCATTAAGAGTTCCTTTCACTGGAACTAAGGGGCCAAGCCCAACCCCTGAAAAACAACCCCACACCATAATCCCCCCTCCACCAAACTTTACACTTGGCACAATGCAGTCAGGCAATCACCATGGAATATTTAGTAGTGAGGAAATTTCACGAATGGATTTATTGACTTATCGAGTGACCCATTCTTTCACAAATGTTTGTAGAAGCGTCTGCATGCCTAGGTGCTTGATTTTATACACCTGTGGCCATGGAAGTGATTGGAACACCTGAATTCAATGATTTGGAGGGGATGTCCCAATACATTTGGCAATTTAGTGTATGTTGCTTGCAAATGTTGCCATTTATTGTATTTGTTGCCAGTTAAGTAATGTAAAGAACTACTGACCCAACCGGGCCAGCTGAAAAAATGTATATTTTGAACCTGCAGTAATGTTACATATGTGCAGAAATTATAGTATATTGTGTCAGATAGACCAGATGTGTTCTGCAGTGCTATGTTGGATATAACGTCTCGTACTCAGACTGTGGACTTTAGCAGTTGGATAATAGCCATTTGATCAGTACAGGCTCATGGATTGTGGGAAGTATTAAAAAGTGAAATCAAGAATGATTCCTGGTTAAACGACTAAATCAGAAGTGGAGAATAAAATTATCATTTGTACTAGACACTGATAATACAGTAACAGCTGGGCAATCCCAGTGTCAAATGTAGTTGTCCCCTTAGAAATTGTATTCTTTTCATTTTAAATAGCAGCATGTCTTTGCCTCTGATGTTGGACAGCAGAAGTTCAGCATGAGTCTTTGAGGGGTTTTAATGTCTCGGTAATGAGCCCTGTGATGCAGCTCCACAAGAGAGACTGCTGAAATACAGGTATGTTGGGAATGACCCTGGCAGAGGATAGAGGGAGAGGAAGAAAGAGAGATGGAGAGTGATGGCTGGTGGTCTATCTGCCGAGTGTTTGATGTGTCCATGTTTTAGGAGCAGGAATGGGACAACATGCCATGATGGAACAATGGGAGGACAATACAGCCATTCAGCGGTCCTGCTCAAACGTAGGGTCACGGGGAGAGTACAGGCACCACCGAGTCTTACTGTCTGACCCGGCTTGGAATGTCGTATTCACAGGAGAATCAGTGTGTGTGTGTGTGTGTGTTTGTTTGTGTGGGAAAGAGTGTGATGCCATTCTTGTATTTGCATATGGAAAAGACATAATGCATGGTAGCCAGGGTCTAAAATATCTACTCTATTTAATAGATAATGAAGCCAGGGTCTAAAATACCTGTTCAGGACTTTCTTCTGCCCCTCTGCAGAGTGTGTGTGTGTGCGTCCTCTCCTCCTTATGACAAAAAGACTGAATAAAGGAAGACAGGAAAGTCTGGACATAATCATGAGAGAAGGAGAGATCTGTTCCCAGGTGAAAAAGAAGAGAAAAAAAAACCGGCATCGCCGGAGAGGGCAAGGAGCTGCGTTGTAAAAAAATTTCCCCCTGGGGAGAGATGGAAAGAAAAGAAAGGAGGGGCATTGATACAAAAAAGAATGGTAAGAAGGCAAGGGGTCGAAGAGTAGGAAGTAACTAACACAAGGGAGTAAGGAGAGAGCGTGAGAGAGAGAGAGGCGAGACATGAGGAGGTAAATAACCTGAGGGGAGAAGACGGAGATAATGAAGTTAAGTGAGCATGCAGATGAAGAGGGAGATTACAGTGCAGAAGAGGACCGTCGCTGTCCGTTTAGACACAGGGGATTTGCTTTGAACCAATGTTATCGTCTTTTCCTTCTGTCTGTATCTGCCTTCAGATACAAAGTCTACTAGAGTCATTATGTGTCTGGATGAATGGGGTCTCATGAGGATTGTGTTTGTGTTGTTTAAAGGTTGTTGGATGTCAAGGAAATGTCATCGTATACTGTATGAATACATCTGTAAAACAGATTTGAATGTCATGTTTTATTTTGAATTCACATAGTTTTCTTAGTCCAAACCAGCAGGGCCTCTGAGCATTACTCAGAGCAAGTTCATCTGTGTTCATGCAACCACAGTATTATTGTTTTTGTGGTGATGCAGTTGAGTGCTTTTCAATCTCCTGTCTTAAAGGGAAAGTTCACCTAAAAAAAAAAAAAAAAAACATCATTTTCACACCCTCTGTTGTTCTAAGTTTCATCAGATGCTCTTCTCTATATCATAAGTGAATGGGGGACGAGTGCTGTCATGCTCCAGAAATGACAATAAAAACACCTTAAACATAAATAAGTGACTTGTAGTAAGACAAGTCAAAGAAGTGTTGCATCAAATTTAATGTTTGACGTCAAACCTGCTGCTTCACATCTTGACATGCTATATTTGAATGTGTGTAAACTTCAGGGAGGTTTGAGAGCTGTAATGGAGGGAATGATTTTCAACTGTCATATAGTTTATATAAATTGCATAACTCAGATTCAATTTTCATGGTATAGAAAAGAGCAGCCAGAACACTGGGTCACAATTTTGGGTCTCTTAGCCAGTGGCTATCTCCCTGTAGCCTACGACTGGTTGCCCACTAAAGCTAAGTAGGGTTGAGCCCCATGGGAACCCCTAAACCTTTTCCCTGGCTACAAAGAATCCTAAAGCATTCTTGTGATTGATTCTATCCACCTTATTCCTGTCGAGACTACTGTGTTTTGAATTATGGGTGGCACTTCCAGTTTGTGGAACTTCCATTCAAAAAGACTGAAACGAATCACTTCAAATCATAAGGTTGCGCAACAAATAAAGCTTATCCGTCAGTTTGACTGAATGAGCTGTCAATTTTCCTTCATGTTTTATTTTCAGACATCGTGAGAATAACGTAACGCTTGGTATTTTAACGTGACATTTTATAACAAGAATATCTATGGCAAGAGCTCTTTTCAGTCGCTGCATTCTTTTTCTCATGATATTTTTATTTTTCCCCTTTGTATTCCGCTGTAACAGTATGAAAAAGGACAACATATACTGCACATTTGCATTAATAATTCACTGGAATGCACAAAGAATCTCTTGTTTTTCTCCTCAAATCCTCACATCTATTTCCAGGTTTGTTTTCACAGGTAAATACAATTTATTATCTGTCAAAATGACGGAAATCACTTTGAAATAGTATCACACAATGCTGAGGTTAGTGAACATTTTTGATTAAGGCAAAGTATGTTATATAATACAGATATTACTACAGTGATATTTGACCCGTCTATTATTGCTGTGGAAAGAATCGCACTTTTGGGGTTATTCATGGTCTGTTGAAAGTACCTTGTTGATGCTTTTACACTTTTAAATGTCCTTTTTATGTTCGATGGTTGAAGGGTAAGTAGAATTATGTCATCTCATTGTATCCAGTATAAAAAAAGGTATTATTGCGTTCATAGAGCAAGCCTTTCACTGATTGTTTACAGCTTAACGCCCATAATTTGCACAAAGCGTCATGGGGCGTAGGAATAAGGTGGATATGGAACCTTTTAAGGGTTCCAAATGTGAAGCGCCTGATAGAATCCTTTAGGGTTCTATATTGAACCTTTTCATCTAAGAGTGTGGTCAGTACCTGGATGAGAGACCTCCTGGGAAAACCAGGTTTCTGCTGGAAGAGGTGTTAGTGAGGCCAGCGCTCACCCTGTGGTCTGTGTGGGTCCTAACACCCCAGTATAGTGAGGGGGACGCTATATTGTCAAAAAAAAAAAAAAAGCACCGTCCTTCGGATGAGACGTTAAACCGAGGTCCTGACTCACTGTGGTCATTAAAAATCCCAGGATGTCTTTCGAAAAAGAGTAGTGGTGTAACCCTGGTATCCTGGCCAAATTTGCCCAGTGGCCTCTGTCCATCATCATCCCCATATACTGATTGGCTTCATCGCTCTGTCTCCTCTCCACCAATAAGCTGGTGTGTGGTGGGTGTTCTGGTGCAAAATGGTCGTCGCTTCATCCAGGTGGATGCTGCACATTGGTGGTGGTTGAGGAACACTGTTGTATGCGAGCGGACATAAAAATTGGAGAGTGTGCACAGACATCCGCGGACTCTCCTGATGACGAAAATTACGTCACATGGACAGGAAAACTTCACAATAAATCATTAAAAGATCGCGATCGTGATCTCGATTCAAACACCCACGCAATCTCATTCCTAAATGACAACGATTAACCTGTGTCTGTTAACACTGATAAAATCACACTGGAACATTCAAATCTGCGTCGCTGCAAGACAGAGCAGTTGTCATGTATAAGTATGAAACAGCTTTTCAACCACACAGTATTGTTATTTTTGTGTTACAACTATTCATATTATCACAGAAGAACTGGGATAAAAGTTTATATATAAACACTGATGTCTACAGAAGCAATCAAAATAAAGCAAATCACCTTTTGAAAGTAACGGATGACGCTTCAAATAACGATTGTATCGATTACATCGTTATGCCACCAGTTGGCGACAAGTGACTGTTAAAACATTAATTTGTCATTGAATCATTCATTCAAGAGATTCGTTCAAAAAAAACGCTGATTCATCCATTAATGAAACAATGGCTGAATCCGAAATCGCCCCCTAAACCCTCATTCACTATTCCCTACGATAGTCCACTAATACAGTTCACTTGAAGGAGTGAATGAAAACGAGTGAGTGAATTCGGACAGCCGTGGAGTGTACATCGGCTGTACACTCGTTATGTACACTCGCTGTACACTCGCTATGATTTCGGACACCACTACAAATGGCTGTCCCCTCAAATAATGCCCTATTTGAGGGTATAGGGGGCGATTTCGGATTCAGCCAATGAAGTATTTGAGTGAGGGAGTCATTGAATCATTCAAAACACAAAAAAAAAAAATCAGATTCATTAAACATTTTTAAGTAGAAAAATTTCACTCTCTGCCGCACTGAAATTAAAAGCACGCCATTGTTTCTCCATTTTGATTTTAGGTTTACCTCAGCAGTTTGCGCATTGTTGGTTGCTTGGTAACAGACCTGACAGTTGATTACCAAACTCAATGGAGCGGTTTAAGATTTCCTAACTACAGATGAGATTTTGTAAGATAGGATAAGAATCTTAAATCAAGTTAAGATTTGCTTCTGTAATACAAAATTGTGAAAAATCCTAAATTAACTTATCATATCTTAAGTTAAGACCTAAGATAGAAAGTTTCTGTAATACGCCCCCTGCACTGTATTAACATAAACTAAAAAAACACTATAATAATGATGTGCAACATTAAACTGATATCATATTTTTCACTTTTATTACAACAGAAGTTTATTACATCTCAGCATAGGTAGGAGAGCCTTTGAATATTGTCTAAAACAGAAGTTTTATTAAAAAAGTTCAGGAGGAGCACGTTCAGATAATCAACCCAATTAACAAGATAAGAGGTATATATACAGCAGACTTACCTCTGTTTCATGACAGTTTTCCAGCATCCCTCCACCCCCCCATCTCCTCACTTCTAACTATTCCTATCCCAACCTGGGATGGGGGAAGTAATTCTGAGCTGGGAGCCCACCCCTCGGACAGCACGCCAAATACGCATAACCTTTACTCTATTTAATTATATGTAAGTGTGAACTTGTGAAAGGAAGTTTTTGAAGGCTTTGGAGGTTAAGAACCACTGATTTAAGTACTTCCTTTACCTGCTAACAATCATTATAGTTGTATTTACATTACAAAGAAAAATGATACATTTTTACAATCATATTTTGCATTGAGATTCTCACCTGCATACAAAAAGGAGGGCCAGCCAATATCCATATGCAATAAAACCGTTTTCAGTAAGCCAATAACTCTGGAGAATATGAACTAGTATCATGAGAGAATTTAAATTCTGAACATCTTTAGAGGCTGAAAGTGATGCTTCTCATCTTAATGACTTCATGCACTCTGTCACTTCAGATTTCCTGTTTATTTAACCTTGCTGTTTTGATCTCCTGCAGGTTGTGTGTGCGGTGGGCACGTTTGAAGTGGAGATTCGACAGTGGCTGAACCCACAGGGCTTTCTACAGAGTGGTCAGTGCTGTGACCCCCAGGTCAGCGGGGGGCAGCACTGCTCATCAGGTGATCAGTGCGACACTTTCTTCAAGGCCTGTCTGAAGGAGTACCAGGCTCGGGTTTCGCCAACCGGCACCTGTACATACGGCACTGGCAGCACACCTGTCCTGGGGGGCAACTCCCACACCTTACATCACCATGGAAATGAGGGAAGCGACGGCAGAAATGGACGGATTGTTATCCCGTTTAAATATGCATGGCCAGTGAGTACAACTTATTCATCAGTTTTGCAAACACTGCTGAAGTGAAAGCGTAATTTCTATATACATCATGTTTTATGGAAGGCAAATACTGCTGAAGACACTTGGATGATGTGCAGGTTTTTCTGATCTTTTATACAGACAATTGAGCGTGTTTGAACATATATCGGGGGGGTATTTTTCTAAAGGGCAGCTGTCATGTCACCTGTCACTGTCTCAGTTGCAAAGACATCCCCTCTGCTGCCCTTATCATGTCAGTTCTTGAAGGTGGACCATGTAATTTACAAAGATAAAAAAAGACTGAAAAAGTTTCCAGAACACTCCTCCATCTGCCATTGGTTGAAAAATACATAGTACTGCCTTCAAAACTCACTCCATTGGTTGAGCCAATGTTTTCTTTTTTAAAATATGCTGATAATGGGGAAAAACAACCAAATTTAGGGGTATCAAAAGTCACAGTAGAGGCACAGTATTTACACTTTTCTTTGAAATCAACCTGTTAATATCTCATTTAATGTTTCTTTTCTCTGTATGTTAAAGGGATAGCATGTCCTTCCAAACCCAGAAGACTTTTGTTCATCTTCGAAACTCGAATGAAGATATTTTTAATGAAACTTGAGAGATTTCTGTCCCTCCATAGAAAGTCCATTGCACCAAAACTTTGATGCTTCAAAAAGTTCATAAAGCTTCTTCAGAAGTGTTTAATTAAACCGCTTGATTCGTATGGATTTCTTTTACAATGTCTTTACGAACTTTTTGTAGTGTCAAAGTTTTGGTGTAACAGACTTTCAAAGGTTTTTTTCATTAAAAGTATTAAATTTGTGTTTTTGATAGGGCTGTTGATTTAATGCGTTAATTGAATTAATTAGCTATGGAAAAAAATAACGCGTTAAAATGATTTATGCATTTAATGCACCAGCCCTGCCCCAGACCTATGTAGGTCATCTTACATTTCATACAGTGTATTGGTGACGAATATGATGATGCAGTTAGAATGACCCTAAAATTCAAGATATCAGGGCAAACATGGCCCGTATGAGTTTTTGTCTCGTATTTATATGATATGATATAGTTAAGCAATATCACATGAGTAATGAGCGCAATATCACACGAATGCTGTTTTTGTCCCGAATAGCCTGCTAAGAAGTTAATATTGTTATATTTTAGACACAATATTGTCTGCTTTTGCTCAATTTTGTCAATGTATATATTACCTGTAAAGACAGAGCAGAGCTGTTGTGCGTCCGCTGTGTGTTGTCCGAGCAACACACAGCAGAGTTTCGTTTGTGAATAAATACGTGTTTTGAGTGAATCAATAGAGTCAACCAATGATTCAATGGCCCGTTCATAGAGAGCCATAGGCTGCGTCCAAAATCGCATACTCTCTTGAGTATGTACTCATTTTGAATAAGTAATTACTTTACGACCGCTGAAAAAGTACGTTGTACATAGTATGAATGTAATCTGGATGTACTACATTCGCCATGTTGTCATTATCATGTGACCTACCAGTGTCAGTTATGTCGCTTCACTGCCATTCACAAATCCTGTCCAGTGGCCTCATGGGATAGTAAAGTGTCCATCGAATGCACACTTCAGAATCTCGCCGGAAGTAGTAGGTCATCCGGGTACTTTTTGCTGACTTTGAATTCGGACGTACTTTTTTTTGTCACATACTGTTGTTCGCCTACTATATAGTAGGGAAGTATGTGATTTCAGATGCAGCCGTTTACTTAATTCCTGAATGAATCAGCTGTTTGAAAAAATCGAATGAATAAATGACTAAATGACTTACTCATTTAGACATTTACTGCCACCTACTGGCAGTTTTAGTTTCTTATTTAGAGTATAATTTCATAAAAATTGGAATGACATGAGGGTGGGTAAATGATGACAGAATTTACATTTTTGGGTGAACTAACCCTTTGAAAGAAACTTGTTCAAAGTAGAAGCACTAGAAGTGTTGTATAGAAGCATTTGTTTGCCTCTATTCACTTACAGCAAATTTGGATTGCACCCTTAAAGTGGTTTCCTTAAGCTGTTTCATTAACCTGCTGATAGGGAAGTTTTCATTTAACCTTGATCTGACCTCAGTGGCATTACGCTGAGCATATGGAGGTAGTGTTGCTGGCTGGCGAGATCGTAGACGTGCTGTGCCAGGGATCTTTACTGAACCGTGAGTTTGGCTTTCCCTGGCCTTAGTCTTTAAACTGATTACGCACTTATTGATTAGAGCAGATGGATAGAGTGTGTGTGAGAGAAAGAGATGAGGGTGAAAGATTGCAGCACTACGTTTCCTTTTAATTTTATGTATTGGTATAGTGCTGGCTGAAGATAAGAGTAACATAATGTGCATTGTTCTGGTCCTATAATTCGATAAGGCCGGTGATATTTCGTATAACAGCACTCGGATGTCTGTGTTCACCACATACCGATCCATACCAACATTGTAACCAAACCATTTTCATTGACGGAGCAAAAATAAACAGTATATTTGGTCATAATTTGTCTGAATTTGTTACTCAATATTACAGTCTTATTTATTGAGCTGTCACAAAAGCAACATCATGTCACATCACGATCGCAATCTTGCTGCCAATGAAAGTAGTTTGGTTACCACAGAATTGGTTTTTGATTGGTTAAGTCAAACGTGAACATAATAATTTATAGCTTGTTTATTTCTCCACTCCTCTTCTATTTGTGTTTATTTGTCTTTCTTACTCTCCCACTGTGTCTCATCATTTCCTGGCTCTTTCTTATGTGAAACATGCTTATTCTCTCTTATTTTCCAGATGTTTTTATTGTGTACAGTAACAGAGCAGACTCTATCACTACAAATAGGCCATTAATTGTTGACTTCAAATCTTCAATCACCCCTGTGATTTAATACTGGTGTGTTTTTTATGATATAACTTCATACAAACTCAAAGAAAACCGAAACATAAAAGAAAGATGCCCAAGGCC
Source organism: Coreius guichenoti (assembly GCA_039654105.1). Taxonomy (NCBI): domain Eukaryota; kingdom Metazoa; phylum Chordata; class Actinopteri; order Cypriniformes; family Gobionidae; genus Coreius; species Coreius guichenoti. Next base: position 3,193,303 of record CM077181.1, on the reverse strand, counting down.
CCAAGAAGGAAACCAACTCTTTTGTTTGTCTTGTGGTTGGGATCATGAAAGTCTAGTCACTATGCTAAGTCATCACACATAATGCTAATCTTATGATCAGAATCTGAAGGGAGGGGTTGTGGATATCAAACTCAATGAGTCACAGAAACCCCCAATAAAAGGAAGATGAGTCTCATGACCGACATCTCTCTCATATAAAACATTGCAGTATACTCTTGCTGTAATTACTGCAACCATAACCAGCTTCAGGCCTCAGAATCCCTTCAAAATCACTTGCCAGCTGTAAGAGACTGATACAAGCAGGGTTTGCTAGTTTTTTTTTATATATTATTGTCTGAATGGTGCCGTTCTCTGACTCTTAGCATCCTGAAATGACCCTAATAAGTGGCTGACGTGGAACACTCATACCAGCTATTGTACCAAATCTTTGCATCATACATTTATGCATTTGGCAGGCGCTTATATTCAGCTTGCGCAGTTTTATCAGTTCTTGCATTCCCTGGAAATCGAACCCAATGCAACTTTATTTAGAGCTCATCATAGAGCAGGAGACTAGACTTATGGTTGATTTCAATATGGTGTTAATGTGTTGCTAAGCTAATACGGGCATCAAAAAATTAGGAAATGCACAACTTATTGCAAATGAGAGTTGAAAAACACAGAGTGCCAACCAGTCGCTTTGAGGTGAACCCAGTGGAACGGCTTTCTTCCATAGGAATACCTGTATGGCAATAAACATACAAATACACAGAAACAATAACAATATTGGGTAAAACAGACCATTTTTTATTATGTTAAAGGGGTCATGAACTGTGAATTAAAATTTTCCTTGATCTTTTGAGTTAAGAGGTTGTTATACTATAAAAATATCCTGTAAGTTTCAAAACTCAAAACTTCCGTGTTATTCCAAAAAACAGCTTTTATTGAAACCAATGTGAGAAAACGACAGGATCTGAAAAGTGTGGAATTATGATGTCATAGTGCCGCAAAAGACCACCAGATCAATGTCTACGTCTACACCACCGCGGCCTTGGCGGTGCCCACTGGTGCGTTAGTGAATAGCGACATGAGAACGAGAAAAGATTGACATAGGATCAATAGCATTACCTTCCAAAGGATCCTAATGCTAGGAAAGTGGGGGTTATTTAAATTGTGATTAAATTATATACAGAAAGCGATCAAAGAACGCTCCCTTTACAATCGCTGGAGCTGTCAATCACACCGTGTGAGTTTATCTGGACACTTGGCAAAACTCAATCAAATCAATGACGCTGTTACACTGCACAGCGAAGCTCTTACTGTATTTACATTGTGTTTGCATTGTTGGTGAAAGCATTCGTGAGAGTGCAGAAATCGCACAACAGACTGTCTGTTATCTACTCAATGCTCATCGCTGCAACCTTTCATGCGACGGGAGTAGATCTAAATATAATGCTATAATTAACACTTTTCACGATTAGTTCATCTTGACAGCTGTAATAGTAAAAACGTAGTAAAAGTATTCGAGAGGGTTCCACATGTAATACTTATTTCATATGAAAAGATGTCAGCCAATCACAGCAGTGGGCGTTTACACTGAAGTCTCACAGCAGCCAATCACAGCAGTGGGCATTTACACTGAAGTCTCACAGCAGCCAATCACAGCAGTGGGCATTTACACTGAAGTCTCACAGCAGCCAATCACAGCAGTGGGCATTTACACTGAAGTCTCACAGCAGCCAATCACAGCAGTGGGCATTTACACTGAAGTCTCACAGCAGCCAATCACAGCAGTGGGCGTTTACACTGAAGTCTCACAGCAGCCAATCACAGCAGTGGGCGTTTACACTGAAGTCTCACAGCAGCCAATCACAGCAGTGGGCGTTTACACTGAAGTCTCACAGCAGCCAATCACAGCAGTGGGCATTTACACTGAAGTCTCACAGCAGCCAATCACAGCAGTGGGCATTTACACTGAAGTCTCACAGCAGCCAATCACAGCAGTGGGCATTTACACTGAAGTCTCACAGCAGCCAATCACAGCAGTGGGCGTTTACACTGAAGTCTTACAGCAGCCAATCACAGCAGTGGGCGTTTACACTGAAGTCTCACAGCAGCCAATCACAGCAGTGGGCATTTACACTGAAGTCTCACAGCAGCCAATCACAGCAGTGGGCATTTACACTGAAGTCTCACAGCAGCCAATCACAGCAGTGGGCATTTACACTGAAGTCTCACAGCAGCCAATCACAGCAGTGGGCATTTACACTGAAGTCTCACAGCAGCCAATCACAGCAGTGGGCATTTACACTGAAGTCTCACAGCAGACATACCCCTACAAACAGAGCGTTCAAATCAGAGGCTAAAATCAGGGTGGAAAATAGCCATTTAATTCTAAATTGTGACAATTTTTGATGTAAAAATCATATTAACATTATAAGTGCACCTTATAAAATACAGTTCATGACCCCTTTAAAGTATTTGTCATCAATAACGTGTTGTTAAATGAATTGTAAGTTTATTTATAATCAACATTTCTTATGGTTCATCCATCATCTTGTCATTGAGCAATACATCATGGGATTTACTTCTCTGCAAAAATGTATGCGATGTTGCCTTAGAATTTAGGAGGTATTTTAGAAGACAGCATTTTGAAACAAACTTTTTGGGCGGCTCACTATGTTTTGGAACAAAGCCTCTTTTTGCTTCCTTCAAAATTATTATTATTACCTGGACGTTTTAGGATCAGACTGACTGCTCATATAGACGGTTGATATACAATACCAAAGTAATGAGGGTGAGAAAGGTATTATTATGTTTGTAACTACATTCATTTTGAATGGCAATAATGCTTTCAATAAAGCCGAAGCCAGCTGGAGCTTTGGTGGTGAAGGGCGAAATCTGTCCCGGCCTGGAGGAACAGGACTGAGACTGAGACTCTAGATATGTGCATTTCGATGTGAAATGTTTTGAAATTTAAAAAAGTCACAATTTGCATTTTCATGTAGAGCAGGGGTTCCCAAACTTGTTTGTCAGCCGAGCCCTTTAGACATAAAATATTTACTTTTTAATTGAATATTTCAATAATTTAATGACACATTTGTGTGTTCATGGATCTCTGGTGTCGATTAATTGTCTCTTTTTGTAAAAAATTAAGACAAAATATATTACTGTTGTACTGTAAAAATTAATATTTAATCATTATTATAATATTTTATTAACAATACTAATATTTATGCCTTAAAGTCATATAATGCTATTTTAAAAGTTCATTACTTTGTTTATTGCGTGTCATAGAATAGGTTAACATGCTTTAATGTTAAAAAAACACATCATATTTCACATACTGTACATTATTGCAGCTCCTCTATTCCTAGTCTGTCTGAAACGCATTGGTTTCCATAATCCCGAGCTTCAGCTTCCAAGGCTTCTAAAGCATTTGTAAACACAGTTAATAATGTAGGGCCATATGAAATCCGTTTAGTTTTTTCCCAAATTCCGTTTTTTCCGTTTAAATTTTTCTGGATTACGTTTTTGGTGTTTTAATTTGTTTGGACTCAATTTCAATGGTTAAATTAAATTTTAGTAATCAAAAAGCATGTATAATTAATTGAAATCATGAAACTTATACAATTTAACAACAATTTAATAAAAGTTGAACAAAAATTACATTTTAGGGCCCTATGAAATGGTTTTCTTTCTTTCTAAAATTCCGTTTTATTTTTTACCAAACTCTGTGTTTCTGTCAAGTTTTCTGGATTCCATTTTAATGGTTTGATTATTTTTTTAATAATCAAAAAGCATCTCTAATTAATTAAATTCATAAAAACAACAACAACAACAATTTTTTTAGGGCCCTACAATAATAGGGCCCTATAAAATATTTATTTAGTTTTTTCAGAAATTCTGTGTCGTGTATTTAAATTTTTCTGGCAATCAAATGAAGGCATAAAACATTAATTTAATTTATCTTTTAATCATATGAAATTAAACAAACTTTTTGTCAAAGAAAGTGCTGCACAACAGACCTTTACTGTTAAAATGAAAACATGGAAAATTGTTTTGATTATTCCTTAAAAAAAATACTGCTGAATACTGCTAAAATGCTGTAAAGTTTGGTGCACAAAAAATGTTGGAAATTATGCGAATATATAAAAGAAGTAAACCCAGCGGCTGTTGCATTCCCAAAACACGCTGCACATGCAGAGATGGAGTTCGCTGCATTTACTGTGAACCAAGATGCTGAATACAGTGGATTATATCACAGTTATCTTATTTATTTTAATTTCACATTCAATATAATGAATTATTTGCCTTTTTATCAACATTGTGAACCCCTGTTTGGGAAACCCTGAATGCATGGCGCTAGCAATATAATATTATTATAATTATAATTTTAAAAGTACTGCTCTTTATTCCAAACACAAAACTAATAACAGTGTTAATTTTGACAGCAAATTTTTATTTAGTTTTAGTCATAGTCTTTTGACTAAAATGCCATTTAGTTTTAGTCATATTTTAGTCACCTGAATTGTTTTTAGTTTTAAATCGACTAAATATCATAAGATTTAGTTAAATTGTAATGCATTAATTGAGCATTTAAGCATTACACAACCGACTGTTACATGAATACACGTCAAAACTGACATTTTGACATAACTGTGTTTTTGACCGTTCAAGCGCAAAAATACACGAAAGAGAGCTCAATTCACTTTTCTTTTTTTAAACATCTGTATAGATCTATATAGTGTTTATAATGTTGTATTTCTGTTTTAGTTAGTATATCAGGTTAAGCTAAAGCTTCAAATAAGTTTGTTTATTTTTTTTTAAAATTTCAGTTACCAATTATTTAATTTCAAGTAATTAATATTTTTAATGTTTTTAGTTAACTATTATAACCCTGATACTTTATTGAATAATATGTGTCAAATACTGTTCTTAGTCTTTGCTCCTCACTATGAATTAAATGGAAATGAAATTAAATACAGTTTATTGTGTAACCAAAAACGTATATATAATGCGTGACTTTTAATTATAAACAAGCTCGAAATACACATTGACTCTTATTTTGAAATGTCTGCGCCGGCTGCTCATTCAGGTTCAGATGAGGGAGATAAAATATGCGTTGTTTCAACCGTCTAAAACATATTACTACATAAACATCGTAAAGTAAACATTGTTATTATTCATCAGCATTAGTTCATAAACAATTACCTGGCATAAATGTGCGCTATTCATTGATTGAACCGTTCTGAAGCGCTGCGCAAAAGCGCCATGTTTTCCCGCGGTTGGATCAGCACATTACAATTCAAATGTGCGCATCTATTACACAGGACATCAGTTCTGACTGGATCTCTTCCCTAGTCGTCCCTCCCTAACATTTTTGTCTCGTTTTTATTCGTTGACGAAAATGACAGTAGATTTTCCTCGTAGTTTTTGTCATCAAAAGCTGGTTTTTATTTAGTTATCGTCTCGTTTTCGTCAGTGAAAAAAGGTCGTTGACGAATTAACACTGACTAATAACACTTTGCAATAATGCATTAACAATGATGTTATCTTTTTAATGCACAGATGCATTTTTATGTGGGTGCATGATATGCATGGATTGAAGTGTGTGAGTGTATATGAGTATAAGTCGGGCTGTTTAAAGAGTCACAACTGTGAGTGTGAGAAAATTCAGGAGGAATAAGGCTGTCTGGATCAGTTTCAGGGCAGGGCTGAAGGGTGAGGGAGAGCGAGTGAATGGATTTCTGTGGGCATCAAGGGGGTGAAAGAACCGTATTATCTGTCCATCTTTGTGTGGTGGTTTATAGAGGGAGGGGTGGTATCAGGATCCCACAGCCTCAGGTGAGGAGACAAACAGGTGAGCGCAGTTATTATGAAGAAAGGTGAGCTGTTCTCTCTTTTGCTTTCTTCCCGTCTCTTCTCCTCCGCTCACTTTCTGATCCTCCCAGCCTCTCCGTTCGCGCTGTAAGTGTTGGTTCCCGAGTGATGACCCACACACTGTGTTTCACCGCTTAACTGTGTTGTCATACTGTAACGCATTGTGGCTCCGCCATTGTTTAGTGTTTCCTGATTAATGGTGCCGCGATTGAAGCTGTTGGCCTTCATGTGGTCGCACAGTGAATGAGATCATTACTCTCCCTTTCTTCCGTTGTGACAAGAAAAGACGAGAGGAGGGTGTTTATGATCAGGATGAATGGATGTGGAGAGGAAGTTGATGTGTGTGAACTTTGGGAATCATTGGTTTTTGTTGATGTCTTCAGCATCTGAGGTCATTACATCTATCTAATGCCGTGAACGCTGGGTCAGATGAGCTGCACTGGAGGTGAATTGAGTTCTATAGGTGACTACAGCTCAGATATTTTAATAATCACCATGCAAGGGCAGTATGACCAACATTGTAATCATTTTAGTTTATGACCAACATTGTAATCACTAGCCCCTTTCGCACAGCAGTACCAGTAAAGTACCGTAAAATTACCAGAATGACTTTACCGGTAAATACACAAATATGCTGTTCACACAAGCAACGCCGTTCTGGCTTTTTACAGGTAAAAGACCATTCACACATCAGCAGCAAAATACCGGTAAATTCTGTAATGTCAGTCATCAGAAATGATCTTTAAACCAATGGCGTAAACTTCATCTAACAGTTGATTTTCTCAACAATTGCTTTTCTCAAGAGCAATTTTTTGAAGGGGACACAAATAATACAGCCAAAATTGTACTTGTAAGTATTATGAAATATCTTGCTTGTTCCACATTGTATTTTAGGTTTCGTCTGGGACAGAGGACGTATCTTACTTAGATATTCAACTGCAGCAAGCCCACTGATCTGCCACTTAACATTATATTGAGCAAAACCCAACACAACGGTAGATTTACAATATCAGTTCACACATAGGCTTATCTCCGTGTTAGCTGTAGTGGGTGACTTACAACAAGGTACGGTATTAAACAAGCTACCAAACAATACTCGCTAACATAGTGGACTCATGGAAAAATACATCGGTTATCATCATTTTTTTTGTCATGACTATTTATTAATGACTCAGCATCATCTGTATTAAAGAGAAAAGAATCACTTCATCCGATGTTTAAAGTGAATAAAATAGCCTTAACAGCCTCCTTACTGGAGTTCCACAACTACTGATGAACTTTGTACTCCCACTGGACTTGTGTGTGTAGGTGTGGTGCGCGGTGGACCAAACCACTGTGAGGCAAGGGAGGGGGGACTCAAAATGTTTCTAAACTTAAAACGCATTTTTTTGCCCAGTTTGCGTTTGTATTGTTTTAATACTTACACAATTATTTTAAGTATATATCATTGTTATTTACAATACACAACGTGGTTTTTAATTATATTTTTGGGGGGGGCAACCCTTAGATGGGGTGGGTCCAAAAATATCCAAAAATATCCATTAGTACACACACACACACACACACAAATTGATTCACATATGAATCGCAATTCTATCTTCTACCAATTCAAACTGATTCACAAATTTCAAAAATCGATTTTCTAATTGTTTGTTGCGAGAGCAGTGGACAGTTTGAGCGCACAGGCTTGCAACAGGGGAAGGATTATGAATGAAGCTTACTTAAAAACAGCAGTTCCTAAATCAATATCCTAAAGGGGACCTATTATGCCCCTTTTTAGGTGTCCCCAGAATGTGTCTATGAAGTTTTAGCTCAAAATACCCCACAGATAATTTATTATACCATGTTGTAAATGCCCATTTTTGAGTGGAAGGAAAAACATGCTATTTTCGTGCATGTATCTTTAAATGCAAATGAGCTGCTTCTTCCCGCCCCCTATCCAGAAGAGGGCAGAGCCTGTACAGCTCTTGCCTCGGATACTCTGCCAAAAACTAAAACATCTGTTTGGTTTTGATTATCATCTCTATCGCGCTCACGCTCACGTGACATTACAGTTCTTCGTCATCATGAACGTTTATTATCTGCATGTGTTTTAAAGCCATATCAGTCTAAACTTCTGATATATGGTTTTCTGAGCGCACACACCCGAAGCACACACACAGAAAGCTGGATATCAGATGGAGCGTCTTGTGAGTATTAAACGAAGTTCTCTTTCACGTCTTATTGCACTTAAACTGTCCAATACACAGAAGGCTATGTCAAAAACACACAAAGTTCACATAGACACAGTCGGTTATGTCTGTGAACGTAAACAGCAGGGAAAGAATTTGCATGTGAATATTAGATCTGTGAATTAAAGTGACAGCAGCGTAATATACAGTATATGCTGTTAATATGAATCAAATAACAAAAGAAAAAGAAAATCACTCGCTGCTCTCGACTGAATAACTTTAGTAGCTTTATTAAGAATACATTTCTTACTTGAATGCTGCTGTAAATGCTCTGGCGAGCAGATAAACATGGCGGACTGTGTACAGCTCACTGAGGGAGGAGCTAAGCTAATAGGGTGGAGTCCGTGAGCAGTCGTGGGCGGGGCCTGTGCAATGTGAGATCACATTGGAGCACATTCCTAAATGGCTCATTTTGAGACACTGTTTCAGATTAATGGGGAAAATAAGTAACTGAGTGGATGGATTTTTACCACAATAAGGTGGTTGTGTACACACAATGCAAACACATAATCAAAAACAATATAAAAGTGAATTTTGCATAGTAGGTCCCCTTAAACGAATAGAAATATAGCTTTAAATAATGTATAGTTACCGGCACACATCAAGCTTTTCTTGTGATCCTGCCGCCTCTTATGTGTACAGGCACTTTTTACATACTTGCTTGTAAAAGCGAATTAACATATCCTGTATCTGAGGCTAAATTACTAAATATTGAGAATGTTTCTAACTCCAAATGATCGGACAGTGATTGGAACCAGCTGATAATCACTTCCTTCGATTCGATACCTCTCTCAACTTGACGCTCACATAAACCGATCACATTTTAATGATGCAAAAGACGTGTGTGTGTGAAAGGCTGAGCGGCGATGGCAGTGTCTCCACCCGGCTAGTGTCAAATAATAACACTGTTACAAGGTGTGTATTTTACACTACTTTATTAAATAACGCACTAACAGAAGCTGCTGTTTAGTTTGCATACTGTTTCTCAATACTCACTTCTGAATCCTCTCTTCATTAAAGCTCCAGGTGAAGGGCTGCCAGATATCACAAAAAAGCAAAAGAAGCCCCCTAAAAACGCAATATAATAAGCTAGCAGACATGGCAAAACTGTACCAGGGGAACAAATATAAACAATATAACTATTATTACCCATATCCTACAAAATTAAAAGGCATAAAATGTAATATTTTATTATAAATTGATTGATAAAGTAAAACAAGTAAAAATAATTCAACAAAACTTTAATGAAAGTTTAATTACCAAATCTATGCATATATCGAATCGAAATTTGATAATTTGAAAAAATGAAGAATCGATTTTTAATAGAATCGTGACCCCAAGAATCGATTTGAATCAAAACGTGAGATTCCAAAAGATTCCCACCCCCAATCTGATTAACACTTTTTAGTGTTATAGCCACTCAAAACATATGCAGACATGCCACTATCACATAAATTCACATTGATATATGTAGTGAACATACCTGTATGATATCTTGTCCGAATCTGTTCTCAATTGAGATCAGGCAAGGATATAATCATAGAGAGCTGTTTTGTGTATCCTCAATTCAAGTGTCTAAAATATGCACATTTTATTCATTTTCTGTGGGTTTTTCAGTTCGGTATTTTAATGTCTTTATTGTCATTGCACAGCTGTACAATGAAATTTAAGTGCAACTCCTTGTGGTAAAAAAAGTAACACACAACAAGCATAATACAAAACACTGAGTAAAGGTAACACACAACACGCAAACTCGACATAGAGGCAAGAAAAAATCAATAAATAAGCAGTAAAAAATATATATATTGCACACTCTAAGAAAAGTCTGTAAAAATGTGGCCCAATATACTGTTAATATGGAGGAATTTTCCGTATTGATTTTTCACAGATGTTTACCCATATTTTGAATTACATTTTATCGTATTGTGTTTTAGGGTTGAAGGAAACGTCTGTAAACTTAACAGAAAAGGTAATGGTCATTTTATGCCAGGACATTATCCATTTTTCCACGGGTTATTTTCTCACAGTACAGTTGGTGTGTGTTTAATTTCCTGCATGTTGCTGAATTTCAGTGAGTGTGATAACCAAGTCCTGAAGGTTATCGGATGAAGATTGGATTTGTACCCTCTGAGATATTTGAAGCAATTTATCACTGTCCCAGCAGTACTCTGGGGTCTGTGTTCATGAGCAGTAGCTTATTCTGGCTTTTTAAGGTTGGGTCGCAGTTACTCTGCATCATTTCTTGATTGAGCATATGTTTTTTTTTTTTGTTTTTTTTTTTATTCATTCAAATTGATTACAGTATGGTTACTGGGCTAACAGTTCTCCTATAGGAAGCCTGAGGTTGCACACTTTGTTCATTAGTAACCCTCCACCTCATTTATCACGCACAGCTGAGGTCAAACCAGAGCAGATTTGATTAGAGACCCACAGCCTTTATCAACTAGGATAGTAATTTTAGTAATTTGCCATTTAGCTGACAGTTTTAACCAAACTTTCCTTTTGCTTATTACAGGGAGAGTTTCTAGGGTTAAGTTAATGGGTCAAGGAAATGACTGAAGGTACGTTTACACGACAACGATGTACTAAAAACGGAAAAGTTTTTCCTTTGTGTTTTTCATGTACAGACGACAACATTGTCAAAATGATCCCCGCGTATCGTATTCGCAAAAACAACCAAATTTTACAGGAAAACGCCGTATTACGCTGCCAGGCCAGTAGATGGCGATATCACTTTGTACAGAAACACTACACGCCTATAGACTGAATATATAATGCACGACTTTACTGTTTGCACACATATGTGTTTCTGTATTTTAAACTGAGACTTTTACAAAACTTTGAAAACTTTAAAAAAAAAGTTTGAGTTTTCAAAAGTTTGCATTTTCAGGTCCCCAAAAAGCCGTTGTCGTGTAAAAAAACGACCAAACTGCAGGAGTTTTCTGTTTTTAGTTGAAAACAGTGTCATTTGAATGTCAGGAAAACCTGTCTGGGTCAAAATTTCAGCATAAAATCAAAAGAAAAGAAGAAGAAATTAAATTATATTATGCAAGACAATGAACCCACCTTTCATGACATTTCTCACTATGGCCAATGACGATTGTCAATAGATTTTCATTGTGTTTGGACACATATGTGTATGTATTAATGTGTATATATACAGTACATACTGTATATATGTACAGTGGTGTGAAAAAGTGTTTGCCCCCTTGTTAAATATGATCAAAGATGGCTGTAAAAAATAAATATGCATTGTTGATATTTTATTAAAAAAATTAGCAAAAATCTAACCTTTCATTGAAGTAAAAGAATTGAAAGTGGGGGGGAAATCACATTATGAAATAAATGCTTTTCTCCAAAACACGTTGGGAACAATTATTTGCCCCCTTTATTTAAATACTTTTTGCAACCTCCTTTTGCCAAGATAACAGCTCTGAGTCTTCTCCTATAACACCTGATGAGTTTGGAGAACACCTGACAAGAGATCAGAGACCATTCCTCCATACAGAATCTCTCCAGATCCTTCAGATTCCCAGATCCATGTTGGTGCTTCTTCTCTTCAGTTCAGCCCACTCATTCTCTATAGGGTTCAGGTCAGGGACTGGGATGGTCATGGCAGATGCTTGGTTTTGTGCTCAGTGACACATTTGTGTGTTGATTTTGATGTTTGTTTTGGATCATTGTCCTGATGGAAGATCCAAACATGGCCCATTATAAGATTTCTAGCACAGGCTGTCAGGTTTTGATTTTTTATCTGTTGGTATTTGATCGAATCCATGATGCCATGTATCTGAACAAGATGTCCAGGACCTCTGGCAGAAAATTAGGCCCACAGCATTAAAGATTCAGCAGAGTATTTAATTTTACACATGGGGTACTTTTTTATCCCTGTGTGCACCAAACCCATCTTAAGTGTTTGCTGCCAAAAAGCTATTTTTTTTTGTTTTTGTTCATAATGTGATTTCCCCCCCACTTTCAATTCTTTTACTTGAATGAAAGGTTAGATTTTTGCTAATTTTTTTTAATAAAATATCAAAAGGATTAACAATGCAGATTTATTTTTTACAGCCATCTTTGATCATATTTAACAAGGGGGCAAACACTTTTTCACACCACTGTATATATATATATATATATATATATACACACACACTTCCGTTCAAAAGTTTGGGGTCAGTAAGATTTTTGTAAAAGAAATGAATACTGCAATTTATTCAGCAAGGACACATTAAATTGATCAAAAAAGTGAAAATAAAAACATTTATAATGTTACAAAAAATTATATTTCAAATAAATGCTGTTTTTTTTTAAAACAAAATATTCATCAAATAATCTTAAAAAAAAGCATCATGGTTTTCACAATGTTTTCAACATTGATAGTAAGATAATAATCAGAAATGTTTCTTGAGCAGCAGATCAGCATATTAGAATGATTTCTGAAAGATCATGTGACACTGAAAATTAATGATGCTGAAAATTCAGCATTGCATTTTAAGTGTATATAAATTGAAAACAGTTATTTTAAATTGTAAAAATATTTCACAATATTATTGTTTTTACTGTATTTTTGATCAAATAAATGCAGCCTTAACCTTCATTTATAACCTACAGTCTTTCAGCTGCTAGATTTTAAACTCGTCCTTCCTTTCTTCTTCAATTTAAACCTGTAATCCTGAGCTTTAACATGGGCAATCGAATGTACCTGAGGCGGATATGCCTGGTTAAATGGAGTGGGCATGTCCAGACATGATCCCTGCCTGGGCTTATGGGTCCCATCCATCAATTAAACACGTGAAAAGCAATTTATCCATGACTCCACGTCAATTCCAATGAGCAAATTCAGAAGATTGAATCTGAATGAAAGAAAATCCACCCATATGTTTCTGTGGAAATGTTTCAGTCGCAGTTCATCAGAAGAAAATGTATTAAAATGAATTAGGTTTCCATGTTTCCATGTGAGAGCATTTTAGTGGCTGTGGTTTCATATATAGCTCTAGTGTGTTTACTTAAGCTAATGTTGACTTTATACTAGTAGCATTTTGTTTAAGTAGATCACAGTTTACAGACATGCTGATGAAAAACACACCAATGAGCCGACAAAATTAGACATGGGAAAATTCCTGTATCGTGTAATATGATGAAAGCGTTCTGTTTTGTGATTATTTATGTGTATGTGTGTGTGAGAGAGAGTATGAGAGAGTGTGTCTCCAGGGTGAGCTGTAAACTGATCCCCTTCCATTATGTCATGTTGTATTTTGGAGAGTTTCAGCACTCAGTTACCTGGACATTCCTGATGCCTGGGAACCAGAGAAACTCATTTACCACAGACAGAGAGAGAGAGAGAGAGAGAGAGAGAGAGAGAGAGAGAGAGAGAGAGAGAGAGAGAGAGAGAGAGAGAGAGAGAGAGAGAGAGAGAGAGAGAGAGAGAAAGAGAGAGAGATAGAGATTCTGCTGTCTTTCTTCCCCTCTGTTGACTACTATATACGACCACATACCTGTGCAGTCACGCAGATAGTCTAATGTATACTGTGCAATTGTTTCAAGGCTTCACCTCTCATTGCACTCTTCTACAAAAGTCTATCTGTATGCATCTTAAAACACCTGTAAAGACTGTTACATACAAACACGCTTTGATTGATCGACATGCTGTGTTAATCCCATTAGCATTCATTCATGAAGATAAGACCCTAGCCTTGGGACAGTAGAGTTGGGGGACGCTGGGACATTGTTCTCTCATTTGTCTGCAAATTGGATTGAAGAGGGAGTTTGTATAAAAGCAGCTGGTCTCGTTCTCTTCTCACCTTCATAATTTAACCGCATATTAGAGCTGCGCGATTCTGGGTAAATTGAGAATCACGATTTTTTGTTTCGAGATTCTCCTACGATTCTGAACAGACAACTAAACAAAATAACGTCATTTACTCGAGGTTCCGACGAAATGTTAATTGCTGCAGTCTATTTAAAATGTTTAATAATCTAAATGAATTAAATATGTTTGTTTGAATGAATGATTCAATGATTCACTCGTTTCATTACTGGATGAATCAGCGTTACTTGAACGAATCTCTTGAATGAATGATTCAATGGCAAATACATTTTTAACAGTCACTTGTCGCCACCTACTGGTGTAACAATGTAATCGATACAATCGTTATTTGAAGCTCTATGTTACTTTCAAAAGGTGATTTACTTTATTTTGATTGCTTCTGTAGACATCAGTGTTTATATACAAACTATAAACTTTTATCCCAGTTCTTCTGTGATAATATGAATGTTTGTAACACAGAAATAACTAAATTAGGGAAAAATATAAATATTGTATTCGAATATTCGGGCTCATAAAAATCGAATATTCGTTTATTTAAATGACGTTATTTTGAGAAAATGAGAAAGACGTTTTTTTTTTATTCATCAAGTTTTAGTCACCATTTCTGAACAAGCTTACAATTAGGCAATGTAGTACACGTCATATCTTAAGGTTTTCTTTCAGTTTAAAACATTAAACAACAAAAATATAGGCCTAAAGAACAAAAGCATTATAAGCTCGAGCAGCGCGAGCAGAAAAAAACGCTAATAAAGCAGAGCGTGCCAGTTCTCGTGCAGAACGTACACACGAGTCAGTATATGGTTATCGTGTTTATATTGTTTCACATTTTCATGTTGAGAAAACAATAATATCATGTGGATGATATTATTTTTGGGTGAGAAAACGCGCCCCGCTGACAGACGTTGCAGAGACACAAAGATAACGGTGTTAAGTGAAGTTTCTAACAGCACTTTGTGTTTTCTGTTCTTAAATCCTTAATGAAACTTAAAGGAAGCATTTGTCTCGAGATCATTTTGCTATCATATAAGTTATATCTCGCTCTCACTCGGGGTGCATCTGCGCTTACCTGCACTCGTGAATGCAGTGATGGACAGCTGTCTTTCCTCATTCGCCTGGTGTTTGGATTTCATGTGATTTCTCATTGGGGTCGGGATATTATGATAACTATAATTCATTTTATCAGAAGTAACTCCATTTTGCAAGATCATTTTCAATTTTCAAAGTAATTCCAAACATCGCGAGGCAGTCGACGACATTATGTGATCAAATACAATCAACTTGTTAACCCGCTCCACAGCGCCACCCAGTGGATTTAGTTATAACTGCAAGTTTTAGAGGGATTTATCATGGATTCACTGCATTTACGGCCAGCAAAGCAACGTAGTAAAATTCGAATAGTGTTTTTATTTTTCGAATATTAATTACAGCTCGAATATTCGACTATTCGTGCACACCCCTAATTTAAATGTTCCGGTGTGATTTTATCAAAGGTTTAATAGACGCAGGCGAATTGTCGTTTAGGAATGAGATTGCGCGGGTGTTTGAATCAAGATTGCGATCTTTTAATGATTAATTGTGCAGCTCTACCGTATATGTGTGTAGTGTACACACTGCAAAGTTTTGGCAAAATAATTGTAAGGAGGAGGGGCCTAAAAAACTAAAAATAAGGGAAGTATCACATGTTGCATTCTTGGTCGTAACCAGGGTTTGAAAATTAGTGAGGTCTGGGGTAGTTTTTCAAACCTTTTTGCCACTCTCTCTGTCCTGTCTGTTTTTGGGGGATGGACATTGTTAAATTAGACCTTATTTATTGCATCACAATTGGTTAGTACTTTACTATAGGTTAGGTCATTTTAAAATGTGTTTATTATTCATGGAACAATACTTATTAATTCAGTTCAATTCAGTTTGGCTTTATCGTTGGAATGTCTTCCAAAAATTGTCTTGCATCTCACAGCGTTTACTGTCTCACATTAATTCACATCACTACACATCCACATCAAATAATAAGACACTACAATAGACACCACTTGAAAAAAAAAATTAATACACATCCAGCTGCATTGCAACGCTTAAGTCTCTTCAGAATCCTGAGGCTTAGACCCCCAATTCTGGTTTATTAATTTTACTGACTGATTACTGTAATAGTTTTCATTAATAAGCATTGCTATATGGATGATAAGTAATAAGAACTTTGTCTAGCGTTCTTATGAATGTTTTTAGCATGACTTTGTGAAAGGTTGCCTACTAAACTGAATGAAATAGAACATAGAGCGTAGCCTTCTTCATGGCCAGTGTTTGCATATTTGGCATATTTCATTCTGTAACCTTCCTTCTGTTCTACAGATCTGTGTAGTTTTGTTTTCATTGGTCTTAGATAATATCTTGATGATCACTGCGTTCGAATCCTGTCATCAGTAACTGGCCCGTGCTGTCAATGGGCCTTTTTTGATTACTGTCAGTTTAAGTGCTGGCGATGCAGTGTTATCAGATATTGATATACGAAAAATAAACAAAAACAATCCCCTACCCCACAAAACACAAATCTTGTGTTCTGGTAATAAGATAAAGATATCGCTAACCATAACCTGCAACTTCCCACTTTATTAACTTCCTAAAGTATCAAATTAAGTGAAAAAAAACAAATGCAAAGATCCTTATAATAACTGGATCTGGCAACCGATCCCTCACTCACAAGCCCCGTTCACTCCGCCAGTGTCTGAATCGCTCTCCATTATTTTCACACCACGAACACTAACCAATCTAGCAAACTGTCTGAACTGAATTATACATGCAGACACTCATTGAAGGAGATTTAAATGGCTAATTACTCATTCAGAGAACTTGAAAGACAAAGAACTATGGCGTTGATAGGAGGAACCAGAGACAGAGTGAAAGAGAGAGTTTTGATAGATGCTCAGCCACAGAGACTATAGACTTTCTTCAAAGTAAGATATAAGAACAGTTTAATAAGACAATTATAAGATTAGTGAGCTGGCTCACCGGTTTGATAAATGCAGTGATAATTTAATGCTCTGTCCTATTGTTCTTGCTATGCTGTATCTTTTACTCGCCCTTTCGCTCTATTCCCTGGCCTCGGGATTTTGTCCTTTTCTAAAAGTCACTCATCCATAGCGTTCCTCCCACGTTTGTTCTCTCTCTCTTTTCATCTACTCCCTCTTGGGTGCTGCCTTGTTGGCTGGACTGTGCTCTCTTGTCTTATCTACTCCAGACCCACAGTTCCTTGTCCTTTATCAGACCGTCTTCTGTCTAATGCTGAGACAATTGCATATTAAAGAGCTGGGACTCGGACACAGGTTTGAGTTTGGTGGAATTGCTCTCCATTTACTCTGACTGACATGTTACTTTAATTGGCTACTCTCATTTAAACAAAGCCTTGTCATTTCTTCTTGTCATTTCATCACCTGTCTCGGTTTATTCTTTTCGACCCCTCCCTCTCTCTCCCATTAATTCAAACTCAGTTTTTTTTTTCACCTCAATGTTTTCCATTTCTCCCCCAGCTCCTGAAATACAGGGTTTGGTGTCCTGTATATTGAACTGGTGTTCTGAGGGCTGTTATTTCCACACTGAATGGGGCAGGTCACTGATGTCCTGCAGTTCTGATTGTTAGGAGTGTGACTATTCTCTCTCTCCAGTGGCTGTTTCATTTGTTCACTGCTGCTTAAGGCTCCTTCAGAGAAATGAGAAATGGCAACCATGAGCGCAATCAGTCACAGCATGACAAGAATGTGTACCGTGCATGAATATATGTAAACATACACTGCTGGTCGCTGTTTGGGTTTAAACGGCAAATGCTTAAGAGTCTATAATTGGATCATTATTGCAGTGATTTTTATGTTTCTAGCATGTTATATGTTTGGCAACAGTTCTTCTAACCCTAGTTGATGGAGTGTGTAGCTTTTCATTTCTTAAACAACCATGTAGGAAGACACATCATGGCCATATTGCACCTGCGATGATGCACCTCTAGATGGAAATAAATGTTGTGATGATGCATCAATTTTTGGTTGAGATCTTGTATTGCCAATGCAAGAGTCCAGCACTCTGTAAAGTCTCCTCCAGCACATCCCAAAGACTTTCAATGAATTTAAGGAAAGAGGTGCCAATTCATGTGTGAAAATGATTCATCATGCTCCCTCCCAACCATTCCTTCACAGTTTGAGCCGGATGACTCTAGACATTGTCATCCTGCAATATGGCCATGATGTATCTTCCTACATGGCTATTTAAGAAATAAAAAGCTACACACTCCATCAACTAGGGTTAGAAGAACTGTTGCCAAACATAAAACATGCTAGAAACATAAAAATCACTGCAATAATGATCCAATCATAGACTCTTAAGCATTTGCCTATTTAAATCCAAACAGTAATTATAATTTTTTTTGGCTGGACAGTGTATTTTGTGAAGTTAAGTCAAGTCACCTTTATTTATATAGCACTTTTTACAATGCAGATTGTTTCAAAGCAGCTTTACAGTGATAACCGGAAAATAATGCAACAAAGTTTGTTTCGGCTATACAGCAGATCTAGAAGAAAATAGTGTCATAGTCCAGCTTAAGTAAGTTCAGTGATGGTTCATTTCTGTTGTAAAAAAGTTATTTAGTTCATTTATCTGTACAGCCGCTCTGGAGAAAACATTGACAAGGAAACAAAACTCAATCAGGTGACAGAATAAAGAAAAAAAGTTACATTTAAGTTAAATGGATGAATTTACCAGACTCATTACCGTACATACTAGCTTTTTTCAAAAACCCAGTGAGCTGCCTATATAGGCAGCTGCCTTCTAACGGCCAGTTCACACTGGTCAACAAACGTCTGAGAAGTGAGGTATTGTAATCTGGTGATTGTTGGCATTGGTTGCGGTCTTTCAGTGCAGTGTGAATTAGTTTTGAGACAACGTGCTTACAGTCATAAATAGGGATGTGCCTGAAGCCAAATAAATTATTCAGAAAGGCACAGATAATGGCTTCAAAAATGAATAATGAATTCTACCAAATAAAAGGAAAAATATTTGGCAGTGTTTGCTGGATGACCGGTGAGCCAGGGCATAGAGCGTCTCATAAATCATACCTTTCAACTAAAGCCTTTTTCGGACAGGACTAGTTTTTAAACTTCTTTAAAAGGCGGGACTTATTCTGCCATAGTGCATGTTGCACTGCCTCCAATTCAGTCATATAAGTGAGCTGTCGTAGGGCATTATGGCCCTGTTTACACCTAGTATTAAGATGCGTTTTGGTCGACTGAATCACAAATGGACAATGCTAAATACAAGTGTAAACGTGGTCTAAAATGTTTTGAGCTTGTCCACTTTCAACCACTTCCAGAGGTAGTCGAAAACGCATTCAACTGGATTGCTTTCGTAGTGTAGACGCTCATGTGGTTGAATGTGTTCAAACAGCCGCTACAAACCGTCAACTCTCCACCTACTGACCTAATGCGAAAACATTACGGCAAGCGCGCTAGCCAGACGGGATTTAAACTTTGTCTGCTGAAGACCTGACTTTGGTTTGAAGACGAAAAATGTACCAAGCACAATGTTCTCTCACCATTCCTGATTTCTAACACACACTCACAGCGTTCGGCTGGTCTTGCGGCTCTCAGAGCAGAAACGAAAGCTGCTGCTCTCCGTGTGTTTCTCCGTCGTCTCCGGTTGCGTTCATATGTAAATTGCGCAAACTTCTTTCGTCCATTAGATTGGAAGATCCGAAAAACTCAAACATTTACCCGATACCTAACCCCTCAAAGAAATCAGGACAGAAGTGGTTGAAAGTGGACAAAAGAGACGGATTAAAACACCAGGTGTAAACGGGAATGTGTCTCCCTCGTCTACTTGTGATCCGATCGACCAGAACGCATCTTAATACCAGGTGTAAACAGGGCCTATGAAACTGTAGCAAAAAATAGTGATGCTGCCTTGTAATTTATCTAAAATGTTCTTCATTTTGGGAGTTGTGTAGTTGTAAGGCATTGTCTCT
Organism: Coreius guichenoti; assembly: GCA_039654105.1. Taxonomy (NCBI): domain Eukaryota; kingdom Metazoa; phylum Chordata; class Actinopteri; order Cypriniformes; family Gobionidae; genus Coreius; species Coreius guichenoti. The sequence goes on along the minus strand of CM077181.1, from coordinate 3,173,385 downwards.
GATGCCTTAAAATTATGTCTTCATGGGTAGTTCACAAGTGTTTGAGCAGAGAAACACTTGCTAAACATGCTTTTTATGTGAACATGCCAGATGGGCTAATTTCCTGTGGAAGACAAAAGGGACGGCCCGCCCCTGCCTTGGGCCCTGCCGTGGAGTGACTCGAGGGGGCCTGTTGTTTTTAGTGCTCAGAAATCACATACCTTTGTCAAGCCAATTAACCCAGAAAGAATTTGACTTTGAGAGAGAGGGGAAATTTTGAAAGGGTGGGACAAAGGGAGAGAGAAAGTGAGAGAGGGAGGGTACAAGGCTGCTGGTAATCATGCAAAGAAAAACGGAGAGAGAGGAATACCTCACAAGAATGAGCGATATGAGGGGGCAGAAGGATAGAGGTCAGGGTCTCCGCAATCGTATTTTGCATTTTAATGTGTAATATGTGTTTACATGCTTATATAAGTCCCTGTCCCCCTTCATTGTATGGCTGTGTGGTGGCAGAGACGGTAGAAGTCGGAGGAGATTGAACAAAAAAATTAAACCATAATGCTCAATATGGTGCTGTAGGAAATGAAAAGATGAAAAAAAAAAAAAAAACAATTACTTATTTGCCGGTGTTTGTTTACTGCAGAACATGCGGGCATATTAACTGGACTAGTCTGAACTATTTTTTAACGTAGCATACTTATTGAAACATAATCTTGGCCAGTGTTGTTATCTCTTAAAAATCATTTTTGTTTACTCTTTCCCTGCCATTGACGGGTTTTTTTGGCAATCCATGTTTTCACAGTAGGGAGTGCTGTTACAGTTCTTCTGAAATAGTACAGCATCTCCGGATCGAAAAACAAGCGAAGAAGATCGGCGTAAACTAGGAGTGGATAGAATTTGCTTACGCACAAGTGATCATCAAACATTTAAATTGAAATAAAGGTGAAATAAAATAAAATATAAATATTGGTTGAAAAACGTTCAAATTTAGGGGGCTGTTTACACAACACCGTTTTCAACTAAAAACTGAAAACTTTTAATGAGTTTTGGCTGTTCATTTACACAACAACAGCGTTTTGGGGGCCTGAAAATGCAAACATTTGAAAACATGTTTCAAAGTGCAAGTTTATAAAAATGATACTGTTATCGTTTCCATGTAAACTACAAAAATGCGCATTTGTGAAAACGGTGATGTCAAGCACATGCGTATTACGTGTTCAATCTATAGGCGCGTAGTGTTTCTTTACAAAGTGATATCACCATCTACTGGCCTGGCAGCAGAATACAGCATTTTCACAGATCGTTTTGCCAACGTTGTCGCCTGTATATGCAAAAAACACAAAGGAAAAACTTTTTTAGTACATCGTTGTCAATACCCTAACTGAAATAAAACAAGAGAGATTCTAATGTACTAAAACGACAAACTAAAACTGAAATAAATATAAAATAAAGCTAAATAGAAATATGTATAAAAAAAACCTAAAACTAATCAAAATGACTAAAACAAACTAAATACAATAACACTGCTTTTAGGCAAACAGATTTGAGCATTTTAGCATTTTCCCCCAAATTAATTAATCTAATTCATGTAGAATTATCATACATCATATTAAAGGTGCAGTAAGCGATTTCTGAGGAACGCTGTTGATATTTGAAATCACCAAAATAAACACACCCCTACCCAAAAGAATCACACCCCTATCTTGCTAGCTCCGCCCCCAAATTCACAAACATGCTATACAACACAGACACCTCCCCTTTAATGAGTGGACACGCCCTTACTGCTGATTGGCTACAAGAGTGTTTTAGGGTTCGGTCGGACTTTCAACAGTAGTTGCGTTCCATTCGTCAGGGTCCCTACGCAGTGTTCACTGCTCCCTACTCCCTGAGCACGGTATATCAGTTAAAGTGGACTTCGCTGACAATAACGCTCATTTGGAACGCCCTGCAACGTCATCAAAGAAAGGCAATGACGGGGTCGATATAAGATAAATAAATGTTGTAATTTACTTTACTTTCAAATTTAAAGTCATATAATAGGCCTATATATGTACAAAACACACAGTATCTAATAAATATAATCAAATACTGTATTAGTCTATTTGTTTTATTAGTTAATTACATAGACTACTTGTATGTATAAATGTGTTCTTAATAATGGTCTTAACTGTAGCGGTCTCATCTCGTGCGCTTTCTTTCCCACGCGCAGCTGCACAGTAAACATTCCTGAGGTAAATGCAGTAAAATAAAAAACATGACAGCGCCTCAGCTGCTTCTCAACACTTTTACTTTGTTTACATATTCATACAATATAATATGCAAATGTAACATTCCACGCCATAACCATTCATATAACAATATTTATGAATACTCCAATGTATACGTAAACTCCTCCTTCGCAGAGCCGTATAAAAGCTCTTCCAACGGCTCTGCTCCATTGTTAGTTCAGACTGGTGATGTGACGCGCAATGACAAGTGATGTATCGATGTTCCCTTATTCCCTACTCTGTTCGCAGTGCCCTTCGAACTGAACATGTTCGCTCCCTTCAGATTGGAATCTCACTTGAGATGGCAGAATACCCTGTGAAGTCCACTTCACAGTCCACTTACGGTCGAATGGAACCTACCTAGTGTTTCTCAGAAATTACTTACTGCACCTTTAATTGAGAGACCTTTAATTTGTACTATTAATTAGCGAGGAATAGATAAAAAAACCCGGCTAAAACTGTAATTAAAAAGTGTTAAAACACCTTTATTTGTAATCTTGATTTTGAAAAACTTAATGTCTGTGTCATTTGTCAGCTTTCCATTTATATACTTGTGTATGTAAGTAATTTTTCTGTTTCTTTACTGTATACGTGCACATGAATATTCAAATGAATCACACTGCGGTCAAATGCCAAACCGCCTAAAGGCTCCACAGAAACCACACAACCTTCTCAAAGAGAAAAACAACGAGACAGAAAAAGTAAGACGATGGACAGCAAAGAATGTTAAACAGTTTCGGAAACAAGCAAATAGTTCAGAAAGAAAGCACGGGGGAAAAAATAGCCAGCACTAGATTTGAAGATTGGCATCCATGTTTTGGAGATACACTCCATGTGTCTATGAGATTAAATGGTGTTCCTAGAGCACACAAGCAACTGAGCGGACCCCTCCAGACCCCTGTCTGTCCTTCTGAGGTCATCGGGGGCAAAGTAAAGCGATAATTATTGTCGCTGTTCTAATTTAGTCTCTTCCTCTCTGGTGCTGGCATCACCTCAGGTGGATTCTACAGCTTCCATGGCAACACCTGCTCTCTGCAGGTGTGTGAGAGCCAGAGCGGATTGGATGAGTGTAGTTATTATGGGCTTGTGTGTGTCTGTGTGTGAACATGCATAATTACTATATTGATGTTTTAAGAGACTGTTTTTTCTCATTGGTCGATGTGTAGACCTTGGTTCATGTGTCCATGTTACAGCAGGGACGTGAAGAGATTTTGCATCTCACAGTAGAAGCAAGCAATGAATGCTGTATATAAGGTTTAAGTCGCTTTTTTAACATGTTCTGATTTGACAAGTCTTTATCTTAAATTTTGCACTAGTGTTCAGAAGTATGATTTTTTAAAAATGTTTTTGAAAGAAGTTTCTTTTGCTCACCCAGGCTGCATTTATTTGATAAAAAAATACTGTAAAGACAGTAATATTGTGAAATATTATTACAATTTAAAATAAGTGTTTTCTATGTGAATATATTGAAAAATGTAATTTATTCCTGTGATGCAAAGCTGAATATTCAGCACCATTACTCAAGGATACACTAGCTATGTTTCCATCCAAAGCTGCAAATTTAACTTGTGTGCAAAATTGGAAAATCGCATAAAATATTTGCAAATATTTTAGGAGCATTTCCATCCCTTGTGTTCAAGGAAACAAAATCGCCACTTCCTGGGAATATCTGTAATAAAAATGGAAGTTTCTGCAATCGGGGAAGAAACTGTGACTTGTGACGAAATGATTTTATCTTGCTTTCAGATGCTGGTGTTTGGAAAAAAGAATTCAATTTAATTTTTGAATTAAACCAAATCATTTTGCTGACAGATTTTGGCTCAGGCGTTTCAGAACCACCAAACCAACATTTGAGATGCTGTGATGTGATTGGTCCGCTGGTTAGTCCAGTCACATCCTTTGTTGAGGCAAAGTCAGGTGAGTTTTTGTGTTGCACATCTAGGGATTTATTTGGTAAATGTGTTTCCATCGTAGTTTATGCGCATGCCATCCTACTCATCGGATAAAAAAAATTAAGCGGATACATTTTTATGCGCATTTTTAGAATTTATGCACATCTAGGCATTTCGATCCAGCGTTTTTTTTAATGTGCTACTGTCACATGATACTTCAGAAATCATTCTAATATGCTGATTTGGTGCTCAAGAAAGTATTTCTTATTATTTAATAAGTATTTCTTATTATCAATGATGAAAACAGATTTTAATGCTTAATATTTTTGTGGGAGCCATGATCCATTTTTTCCAGGATTCTTTAATAAATAGAAAGTTACAAATAACAGCTTGTTAGATCAATTTAAATTGCTAAATGAATGAATGTATGAATTTCTTTCAAAACTAACCTCAAGCTTTTAAACGGTACTCTGTAAAAAAAAATCAGTAAAAATAGGCCACAATGTACTGTATTAATTTGACGGAATTTTCCCTATTTATTTTTTACAGGTGTTTTACCTGTATTTAGAATTTTGAACTTCATTGCTTTGTGTTTTAAGGTTAACGAACATGTCCGTAAAATTACTGGATAATGTCCGGGATTTATTTTTTTACAGTGTATTGTATCAGTTGTTTCATCATTTAAAACATAAAAATATATGAAATGTTTTGCTTGGAAAGTGTGCTTGTTCTATCTTCTGTTTGAAATTGCCACTTGGTTTGATATTTGTTATCTAAAACAATGTCATTTCTACATTTTTTTGTGTGGCTTATCTGTTCAGATACTTTTTTTGACCATCTTGTAAACTGTCAATGTACTCAGAGAGTAACTTTAATATGTTTACTGGGGTTGTGTTTTGGGAAGAATGAGTGATGCATGATGGAAGGTTTTGTCAAAACAGCATGTAAGAATAGTGAGTCAGTGATAGAGAGATAGAGAGAGAGAGAGAGAGAGAGAGAGAGAGAGAGAGAGAGAGAGAGAAAGAGAAAGAGAGAGAGAGAGAGAGAGAGAGAGAGAGAAAGAGGGAAATTCCTCTCAGAGGGCTGGGAGTTCTTCCTGTTGGAATGATTTGTGTTTGTACAGGCTGTCTCAGTCGGGATATCCTCCTGTACCCCCATCTGTGGGACTCCATTTGAGTTTTGCAAATCATTAGTGTTTCTCTTTTTTCATAACTTTTTTCTTTCATTTTTTGCGCATGTACATATGCTATTTCGTATGGTCTGTGTGTATTTCATAACTTTTGAAGTACTGCATAAGCTTTGCAAGGTCCAAAACACTGAGACCAGCAAACTTTGACATTGATAATGTGAACTGCTTTGTACAGACGGTCATTTCAGCTCAATAGGGTCTTTGGATCATCAAAAAATGATGCCGGAGATCATGATCATCAGGTTTGGCACAAACTTGTGGAGTTTATTCAGTCGAGCAGTGCTGTCATTAAATTAAAAGAAACAAACCAAATGTTACATTTATTCACTGATATTAATTTCTCAGTTCAACATTCCACTCAAATTCTTTGGACCTCACTTTATTATTTTGACAGTCATTTAATATGAGGAAGACGGACAAAGAGAGTGAGCGTAAAAGAGAGAGAGTGAGTGTGTAAGGTCAATGAGTTTAAAGATGAATGCAAGTTGGTATATAGATGTTTATGGACGGATGGACAGATATTTAGAGGGGAGAGGGAGGTTGAGTGAGAGAGAACATAAAGAGATTCTTAACAGAAGCTGCCATCAGGGGTTAGATGGATATAGAAGGCTTGTTCTGAATATCATATTTACTGTTGCTATATATATTGCATGTCCAAAACAGATAGTTTTCAAGAAATGGGGAATATATTTTTTTTTTTTTAATAATTAAACACTGTTGTAAAAGTTGATACTGAGGCTTTATATATGGTCAGACTCTTGCATGTGTTGCAATTATATTGGCACATTTTACCAAAAACATTTAGTCCTGGTCCGCTTAGCATTCACATTGGCATTTTAACACCGAACATAAAGTCACAACCTGATTGGTCGGCTTTTATTATGTATATTTTGCGACGGAACTTACAGAGCATCTAAATCAGTGCTGTGTGCCGGGCTAAATGCGCTCATTGTATGTGCGTAGCTTCATATGATGGTATTTTGACCAGCTGAGAACTCATGAAGAGCTTATAAAATGTGTAAAGGAGTCAAAACAGCGTCAGGAATCCCTCCGTCACACACACAAACCAAGATCTGCTGCGAGGAGACGCGGTTCTGACGCGTTCTGTGATGGGCAACATCACGACTATGACAAGAAAAAACAGACATGCTTGAGCATTCTGCCCTTTTTAGGGTCGCATCTTGTGACATCATGTCCTGTTTTTGGTTCGTTTACATGTCTTTGGCACCGAGACCCATCTTTTCAGCGATCTTGGTCCAATTGTTTGGTGGCACCAGGGTTCAGATGTCAGCGTTCACACTTATTCAAATGAACCGCACTAATAGAGCAATCACACCATGGGTTCGTTTAAATCCAACCAAACATGCCAAGTGTGAACACACCCTTAGTTTAAAGGATTTCTGAGTTAGTGTTAAGGTTAATGTCTGACTTGCGGCTGTTTTATTAGAATGAAATAAAATAATGTGAATTTAAGTGATCAAACGTAACTGTAACAAAGTTCAAGTTCAGGGAAGAAGGAGGCGGACATTAAATGTAACTTTAAATGACATTAAACGTAATCGTCTGTGGAAGGCGTAGGACCATAAAATGTTCATCCAATCATTGCATTCGGTCCGATGCCAATACAATGTCCTACCAGCCTGTCAACGTATGTATTTTCATACCTCCGCAGACATCACACGTCATCAGCTGCGTCCTTATGCTGCGTCCATAACTACTGTAATTTGGAAGAGATGGAAACCTGTGACGTTATATTCAGAGCGTGACTCGAATTTATGCGTTTCAATAGCAACACTATCAACGTCGAAATGAATCTGCAGCAGTCAGGTGGACCAGGTCAAAGCTCTTTAAGTTGTTTATGTTCATTATTATTGTAATGTTCCCTTTCAGTCGGTCACGTTCGACGTTACGTCGAAGTCACCGACGTATTGGGATGCCAGTGACGTTGACGTAACGTCTCCGTTCCCTCCTTCAGGGAATGAGGGTTACATACGTAACTGAGATGTTATGTGCTTTGAGACATGAGGTAGTTTAATGCCGTCTCTCGTGATGCTTTTGTTTGCTCCCTGCTGTATGCGTTCATGTGTTTTGAAGCAGGCGTGGCTTTGGAGACACTCTGAAGGGAGGGTGGGATCTTATGCTTTCAAAGCTATTGCTAGCCTCTCCCAAAATTGCCTACCTTACCTTTAAAAGGATAGTTCACCCAAAAATGAAAATTTGATGTTTATCTGCTTACCCCCAGGGCATCCAAGATATAGGTGACTTTGTTTCTTCAGTAGAACACAAATGAAGATTTTTAACTCCAACCGTTGCAGTCTGTCAGTCGTATAATGCATGTGAATGGTAACACATGAGAGTATGAGAACCATGAGAGTAAAAAAACATGCACATACAAATCCATATTAAACCCTGCGGCTCGTGACGACACATTGATTTCTTAAGACACGAAATGATCGGTTTGTGTGAGAAACCGAACAGTATTTATGTCATTTTTTTTTTTTTTCACCTCTAATACGCCACTATGTCCAACAGCCTTCACCGCGCAATCACTTCCGGTGAGTGAGGTCAATGTACACGATCTGTGCCCCGGGGGTAAGCAGATAAACATCAAATTTTCATTTTTGGGTGAACTATCCCTTTAATTGAACACCCTAGCAATCACACTGCAACATGATAATAATAAAATAAATTAGCAATTGCATATGATCCTACAGCCTCCCAAAACACCTCAGCATCTCTTGCACAAGTAAAGTAAAAATATTAAAATGTCAAAATGTATTTTTGATGTATTGTTGCTCATAGTTATTCATTCTGTATAGTTGCAATATTTGAATAGTTGCATTATCATGTTGTGTGTAAAAGATTGTTTGGCTGATAATGCCTTACATAACTCACTTCAGAAATAGACACAAGCTTCTTATGTCTGGAGACTGAACTCTACACAGTTCCAGACTAAAACAAGTCTTAATCCTTGTCTTAACCCCCCACTATTCACCGATTCTAATCTCAGTCAAACCTCTTTGTTAAATGCAACTGAATGGATGATAGATTGCAGATGTGCTGCTGCTGCTATATACATCCAGAGAACCGGATTAGAAGAGCCTGTTGGTACATTGAGAAAGTCCGGCAAGTTTCGAGTCGAGTCCCCTCTTGAAGTGTTGCTATTCTGAGGAGCCGGATGCACTGAAATACAGTGCGAGCTCATTATGAATTCACTGCAGTGCAATTGTGCCTCTTTTTCCCTTAAGTGTGAATAGAGTTCTTTCATACGCAGGCATCCAAGCGTATTAGACTGTCAAACAGCCCTGTTGCTAAAAGCTTTTGGAAATAACAAACACAACTTCCCGTTTAGGCATGAAATTAAAGCATATGCATATACTGATTATGTTCTTCCAGAGGGAGAGATAGGCTCTGCATATTATACGGCCTTAGAAAAATACTGTATTTATGTCTGTGGTTTGGCAGCTAGTCATTATCATAGACTGTGATTGTTCATGATGGTTTTTGATGCCATGATTTTCCTGTAGCTTGTCGTTTTTTGATGCACAGCTACTGCAGGAAAAGAGCTGGGACACAATGCTTTTAAAATGTCAGAGGAGACACTTGACGCTCACCTGTGCACAGAAACACACACACACACTCCTGCTACTATTGTCCTGAGTGCTAAAAACCGGAGCGTTTTGTCTCTGAGCCTTATCTTATCTGTTTTGTTTACTGCGGGACCTTCCGGCATATGTTTGTCTTTTCGTTAATTTGCTAGTTTATTTCATGCATTTTGGGTGTGTGTGATTAGGCATGATTGTGTGAGAAACAGGCACAGATGATAAACAGGACATGATGAATTTGTGTCTTTGGTCTTGTTTCGACGGTTCCCACAGGTCTCAAAAATACTGCATGAGCAAAGAGATAATTATAGCTTTCTGTCATGGTTAAAGCTTTAACTAAATTAATGTATTAAATAACGCTTAGCTCATGACTATATATGTTAGAAATGATTCATATGAGCACACACTGTATATTAGAAAACGTAATATTACCTCTAATCCTGTTAAATAAAAAAAAATGTAAATAAGTAATATATGCAATCCATTTTGCAATGCACGTTTTTTTTCCTAAAGATATGATTTAATTTGAAAGAAATGTTTCAATTTAACTAAAGAATATATTTGATACAGTGGGGAGAACAAGTATTTGATACACTGCCGATTTTGCAGGTTTGCCCACTTACAAAGCATGTAGAAGTCTGTAATTTTTATCATAGGTACTCTTCAACTGTGAGAGACGGAATCTAAAACAAAAATCCAGAAAATCACATTGTATGATTTTTAAGTAATTAATTTGCATTTTATTGCATGACATAAGTATTTGATACATCAGAAAAGCAGAACTTAATATTTGGTACAGAAACCTTTGTTTGCAATTACAGAGATCATACGTTTCCTGTAGTTCTTGACCAGGTTTGCACACACTGCAGCAGGGATTTTGGCCCACTCCTCCATACAGACCTTCCCCAGATCCTTCAGGTTTCGGGGCTGTCGCTGGGCAATACGGACTTTCAGCTCCCTCCAAAGATTTTCTATTGGGTTCAGGTCTGGAGACTGGCTAGGCCACTCCAGGACCTTGAGATGCTTCTTACGGAGCCACTCCTTAGTTGCCCTGGCTGTGTGTTTCGGGTCGTTGTCATGTTGGAAGATCCAGCCACGACCCATCTTCAATGCTCTTACTGAGGGAAGGAGGTTGTTGGCCAAGATCTCGCGATACATGGCCCCATCCATCCTCCCCTCAATATGGTGCAGTCGTCCTGTCCCCATTGCAGAAAAGCATCCCCAAAGAATGATGTTTCCACCTCCATGCTTCACGGTTGGGATGGTGTTCTTGGGGTTGTACTCACCCTTCTTCTTCCTCCAAACACAAACTTCAGACGGGCCTGGACATGCGCTGGCTTGGACAGGGGGACCTTGCGTGCGCTGCAGGATTTTAATCCATGACGGCGTAGTGTGTTACTAATTGTTTTCTTTGAGACTTTGTTCCCAGCTCTCTTCAGGTCATTGACCAGGTCCTGCCGTGTAGTTCTGGGCTGATCCCTCACCTTCCTCATGATCACTGATGCCCCACAAGGTGAGATCTTGCATGGTGCCCCAGACCGAGGGAGATTGACCGTCATCTTGAACTTCTTCCATTTTCTAATAATTGCGCCAACAGTTGTTGCCTTCTCACCAAGCTGCTTGCCTATTGTCCTGTAGCCCATCCCAGCCTTGTGCAGGTCTACAATTTTATCCCTGATGTCCTTACACAGCTCTCTGGTCTTGGCCATTGTGGAGAGGTTGGAGTCTGTTTGATTGAGTGTGTGGACAGGTGTCTTTTATACAGGTAACGAGTTCAAACAGGTGCAGTTAATACAGGTAATGAGTGGAGAACAGGAGGGCTTCTTAAAGAAAAACTAACAGGTCTGTGAGAGCCGGAATTCTTACTGGTTGGTAGGTGATCAAATACTTAATAAATTAATTACTTAAAAATCATACAATGTGATTTTCTGGATTTTTGTTTTAGATTCCGTCACTTACAGTTGAAGAGTACCTATGATAAAAATTACAGACTTCTACATGCTTTGTAAGTGGGCAAACCTGCAAAATCGGCAGTGTATCAAATACTTGTTCTCCCCACTGTATGTTGGTACTACCATGTTTTTTTTTTTTTTTACGTGCCATGGGATTCAAATAGTAGTATTCTTTGAAGTAACGTTTAACTTTTATTTTTTAGGGCTTTCAAAGTTTTCTTAAGATATTAATTACACACAATTCTCAAAACCTTTACTGATTTTGATATTATCATTGTTTAAAAGTCCACTATGTAACCTTTGGCCCTCTAGCGGTTAAAAAACAAAACTACATGCATTTTGTGGAAGAACATTGTTTTGGCTGTGGTTCAGCTCTCTGTGACTGTGCGGATGAATATGGTTCTTTCTCAAACTAAAAAAAGAGAGAGATTATCCTACTGCTCATAAAACATTCACTATAGGCTTATAGATATAACCAGTTTAAATGGAAAGGATCTCAAGCTGACTAGCTTGTAGCTAGCTGACATTACTGTAGCTTTACCCATTAATAGACACGCTACTTCCTTAAAAATAAATTCCAGCACAGCAACAACAACCATAATGAAATGAGCCTTCACAATAGATAATGCTTTACACCTAACTCTGTTAGAGAGCTACATATGGCAGTTTATCTGTTCAATATAATACCTTACTCACCTGTTGAGTAACAAAAACACCATCTCTGCATCGCTTTTGCAACATTTCAAATCCCTCAGTTCTCAGATCTCTGAAAAGCCAAGCTGATGTTGATTCTTGTTTTATTACGAGCTCTGTCTCGTTCTCTTTTCTCCAGCAGACTCTCATCTGTTCGGCGTTTGTTTAAAACGGGAGATTCTCCGGAGGTTGGAGATTTAGCGGCTCCATGTCAACCTTTCTCACTCGCTGTGATGACTAATCTCTGACCTCCCACACCAGACACACACACACACACACACACACACGCACACACACCTAACCTCTGACCTCCCACACCAGATACGTGTCAAAGCAGCCGAAGATTGATGATGATGATGTTTTGACTCATTGATGATGACCATTGATTCTGTTTAGACTCATTATTTAAATGTTGTTAATTTTTTGTTAAAAAGTTAATGCTGTTAATTTAATACAAAGAAAATTTTTCACGGATAATAATTAAAAAAAATGTACTTAGCAAATAAAAGTTAGTTCGCTAATTTGGTTGTCTTTATAATAGTACACTAAATATTTTTCTCATACATTATTAATATGTCTTTTATACATGAAAATACACAGCTACATTTATATTTTAATAAAGGTGTCCTTCACTAGGGAATCATCATATTTGGGGGTTTCGGGCATCGAAAAGTCTTGGTAGTAAAATGGTACTATATATTCTTTTAAGTACCTTTGATTTTTTAATCTTAGGATATTAATTATGCGATTTTTAAAACTTTTACTGAATTTGATATTATTCTTGTTTAAATCTGCTTTCTAAAGTCTGGTTGAAAATCATGAGATTATTTGTGATTGACCACCTCAGTACTGTTTTGCAAAAGAATAATCCATTGTTTTATAATTTGCTCAAAAGAGATAACATTAAGTTCTTGTCAAAAGACTTTATGGCTGTTTTGATAATTAGTGATTCATGACTCATTAATCACAACATGAGGACGTAAAGCTTGCATCACAGATAAATTAGCTAGTACGGAAATGACAGTAGGAGCCAGAGGTGTGGTAAAGCAGGGGAACAGTGATTTAGCAGATTTCTGCTCTTTCGTGACAGGAGACACTTGTACACCCTTCCTGCACGTGTGTGATTCACCTATGTGTTTGTGTGTACGCCTGCATCTGACCTTGGCACTGCCACGGGGCCGTTGGCCTACTCTGTGCTGATGCAGCCTGATAGAGAGAGAGAATAGAGGAAAGGAGGAATAGGAGATAAAGGTCTGGGGAGCGGCCAGGGCTGATGTAATGGGTGTGTGTTAGTGTGGATTTGTTTTAGAGAGCTTCACTTCCTAACCTCTCTGTTCTTATGCCTCATCTCTTCCGCCAGGATGTCCCAGAGCCAAAATACAGACTGTGAGCTGAGAAAATCAGCAGCTCCCTAAACCAACCCACGCACACAACAGACAACAGACATTACACACACTTCAGTACAAACACACACACGATGGGCATAACACAAATCAGCCTACCTCAAGTAAATGTTTATTACATCCAAATACTATTTATCAACATCTTTTTTTCCCATCATCAGTGCAGTTATGAGGACTCGGCACATGTGACTGTATTATATAATTGACCATATTTAAAATATTACATATAAAATCAGAGCCCACATATGATGTGGTATGTTTATAGCAAATCCATGGATTTAAAGGGATAGTTAATCCAAAAAAAGTATCATTATTTACTCACCCTGTTGTTGAACACAAAGGAAGAAATTTTGAAAAATGTCTGTAGTATTTTTTTGCTTTCTAAAGACATTAATTGTTAACAAATATATTTTAACAATTTTTTTTTTTTAACAATTTGTACAAAAAAACATGCTATTAACTTATATTTTAATAATTCACTTTAGTATAATGACAAAATAATTGACAATTATTTAATTTAGTATAAGTTGTCTATATCATCACATGGAATACTTTTCTCACACAGCATATATGCGTATTTTATAAATGAAAGTATATTGCAGCTTTTATATTTTATGAAGGGGGTCTTTCACAAGGGGGGTGATTATATTTGGGACTCCTGGTCATCAAAAAGTAAAAAAAAAAACAAAAAACAGGTTTAACATACAATTTATATTCTGCCTATGTTTCATGAATAAATCCCACTGACTCCACCACTGTACTGTTTTGTAAGTGTATATTTGCTCAAAAGAGATAACATTAAAGGGTTAGTTCACCCAAAAATGAAAATAATGTCATTTATTACTCACCCTCATGCCGTTCCAGACCCGTAAGACCTCCGTTCATATTTGGAACACAAATTAAGATATTTTTGTTGAAATCCAATGGCTCAGAAAGGCCTCCATTGGCAGCAATGACATTTCCTCTCTCAAGACCCATAAAAGGTACTAAAGAGGTTATTAAAAAGTCTCACTACAGTGGTTCTACAATAATTTTATGAAGCGACGAGAATAGTTTTTGTGCGCAAAAAAAACGAAATAACGACTTTATATAGTGATGGCCGATTTCAAAACTGCTTCATGAAGCTTTCGGAGCTTTATGAATCAGCGTATCGAATCGTCTTTAGTACCTTTTATGGGTTGTTAGAGAGGAAATGTCATTGCTGCCAATGGAGGCCTTTCTGAGCCATCGGATTTCAACAAAAATATCTTTATTTGTGTTCCAAAGATGAACAAAGGTCTTACGGGTGTCGAACGACATGAGGGTAAGTAATTAATGGCAGAATTTTCATTTTTGGGTGAACTAACCCTTTAAGGTCTTATATATATTGTATAATATATACAGTCGCTAGAAAAACTGTGAACCCCTTGCAGAATCTGTGAAAATGTGAATAATTTTAACAAAATAAGAGAGATCATACAAAATGCATGTTATTTTTTATTTAGAACTGTCCTGAATAAGATATTTTACATTAAAGATGTTTACATATAGTCCATTAGACAAAAAAAAAGCTGAATTTATAAAAAATGATGTTTTTGTGTTTTGTGATGGTTGTTTACGAGTCCCTTGTTTGTCCTGAGCAGTTAAAATGCCCAGTGTTCTTCAGAAAAATCAGTTTTCAAGGAAACACGACGCATTAAGAGCCCAGGGTGAAAACTTTTTGAATTTGAAGATCAAGGTAAATTGTACTTAATTTGTCTTCCGGGAAATATGTAAGTATCTTCTGTTGCTTCTGAAGAGCAGTACTAAATGAAAAAAAAAATTATATTTAAACAAAATAAGAAAAATTTGGACATCTTCATCCTGTTCAAAAGTTTAACGCATTAATGCATTGTGATTCCTTCTGTAGCATCAGTGAATGTTTGAAGCTTTTTTAATAGTTGTGTTTCAGTCTCTCAGTCATCCTCAGTGTGAAAAAATGGATCTCAAAATCATACAGTCACTGCTGGAAAGGGTTCAAATATGCAAAAGATGCTGGAAAACTGAAGAATTTTCGGGACCTGGAGGATTTTTCTGAAGAACATTGGTCAGTTTAACTGTTCAGGACAAACAAGAGACTCAAGAACAACCATCAGAAAACACAAAAACAGCCGTGGATCATCCAGGGAACGACACACAGTATTAAGAATCAAGGGTGTGTAAACTTTGGAAGGGTGTGTAAACTATTTTTTTGTCTTGTGGACTATATGTAAACATCTTTTATGTAAAATATCTTCTTCAGGACAGTACTAAATAAAAAATAACATGCATTTTGTATGATCTCTCTTATTTTGTTAAAATTATTCACATGTTCACAGATTCTGCAAAGGGTTCACATACTTTTTCTTGCAACTGTATAAGGTTGAATTCACTCACTTTTTGCCATTGAGATGACTGGGAAAAAGTTCTTATACAGTACCTCAATGGCAAAAAGTGAGTGAATTCAACCTGAATTCACCCCTATATATGTCTCACAATCTCCGTTCCAGTTTATCCCAAAGGTGTTGGATGGGGTTGAGGTCAGGGCTCTGTGCGGGCCACTCAAGTTCTTCCACACCAAACTCATCCAAACATGTCTTTATGGACTTTGCTTTGTGCACTGGAGCACAGTCATGCTGGGATAGATAAGGGCCTTCCCCAAACTGAGCCCACAATGTTGGAAGCATCACATTGTCCAAAATGTCTTGGTATGCTGAAGCATTAAGATTCCCCTTTACTGGAAGTAAGGATCCTAACCCAACCCCTGAAAGAAAGACCCATACCATGATTCCTCCTCCACCAAACTTTACAGCTGGCACAATGCATTCAGGCAGGTTCTCCTGGCAACCGCCAAACCCAGACTAAATCATCAGATGCCAAACAGAGAAGCTTGATTCGTCACGCTTCCACTGCTTCAGAGTCCAGTGGCGGCGAGCTTTACACACTTATCCGACGCTTGTCATTGTACTTGCTGATGTGAGGCTTGCATGCAGCTGCTCGGCCATGGAAACCCATTCCATTAAGCTCCCGCCGCACAGGCTGCTGATATTAATGCCAGTGGAAGTTTGGAATTTTTTGGCTACGGAATCAGCAGAGCGTTGGCGACTTTTATGCATCATCATGCGCCTCAGCACTCGGTGACAACACTTTTGTTGCTGCTGTTCCTAAACACTTTCACTTTCCAATAATACCACTTACAGTTCACCCTGGAATATCTAGCAGGGAAGAAATGACATAGGGAGAGTTATGTTTTTGATAATGGCAGTCTAGGCTTTGAGGCTGTTTATGCTCATTTGGAGCTGGATATCCATCTATGACTTGTGTATGTGTGTGTGTGAGGGTGTCGAACACTGAGCTTGAGTGGTCTGGGTTATCTCATTGCAGGGGGCTGAGAGAGGGCTCCGGGGCCTGAGAGGGGACCACTGTAGGTGGACATTTTTGTTTGTGTGTCTGAGAAATTTGCCTTTGTTCTGGTTGTTTATTTAAGGGTGTGGGTGCTGTGAATGCTTCAAGCTTGTTAGGGCTCTAAGGGCATGCTGTGTGTGTGTGTGTGAGAATGGAAAAGAAAGAGTATAGTGCTGGTTGTTATTTTTGAGTGTGCTGTTGTGGAGAGCAATTGTGGAAAGCTATTACTCATTTGAGTGAGCAAGAGTGTGTGTGCTTTTACAACACAAATCATCTCTGGAATTATAAAGAGCAAATGTGGTTTTATCTCAGCGCTGTCTTTGTCTCTGAAGGGGCTATTAAGGATGTAAAACATGTCTGTTTACATTGTGTAATGAATGTTAGCTTATATGAAACATTTATTGGATGCTTAGCATTAGCTAACACATACCTGTCATACTGCTGTGGACTCTGAGAGTAAGACTGCTAGTTCATACATATTTATACTTCATTTGTAGTTTTTATCCTAACCAGGAAAAACATGAGAGGTTTTAGCAACAATTTTCGCTCTTCGCATCACCAAACAACACTATGCTACGCTATTATCGTATCTACATTGAGGAGGGTGACCCACAACATACATAATTAAAACAATTTTTATAGAAAACTATTATGAGTACAAACTTCAGTCTTCATCTGTGTGTACACCATTCAGACGACTCTTCACAACAACACAAAATTAGGTCCAAACTACTGAATAAACCTTTAATATAGTAAGTAAACTGTAAATCTATGTTGTACAAAAATGTAGTTAATCTGGGAATCAAACAAGATGTTTGTTTTGTTAGCTTTAGCAGTTTAGCAGTCTGCTGGTACTGTAGCTGCTGTAACTACACCATTCTGGGGACAAAACACATCTTTCAACATTTATGATCGTTTAAAAGTAGCAATGCATTTTGACTAAATAGTAATTTGTTATAAATCATATAAATCTAAGTATATGTTAAAGGGGACCTATTATGCCCCTTTTTACAAGATAAGTTTTAGGTGTCCCCAGAATGTGTCTGTGAAGTTTCAGCTCAAAATACCTCACAGATAATTTATTATACCATGTTGTAAATGCCCATTTTTGAGTGGAAGGAAAAACATGCTATTTTCGTGCATGTATCTTTAAATGCAAATGAGCTGCTGCTTCCCGCCCCCTATCCAGAAGAGGGCGGAGCCTGTATAGCTCATGCCTCGGATACTCTGCCAAAAACTAAAACATCTGTTTGGTTTTGATTATCATCTCTATCGCGCTCACACTCAAGTGACATAGCAGTTCTTCATCATCATGAACGTTTATTATCTGCATGTGTTTTAAAGCATATCAGTCTAAACTTCTGATATATGGTTTTCTGAGTGCACACACCCGAAGCACGCTCACAGAAAGCTGGATATCAGACGGAGCGTCTTGTGAGTATTAAACTAAGTTCTCTTTCACGTCTTATTGCGTTTAAACTGTCTAACACACACAAGGTTATGTCAAAAACACACAAAGTTCACATAGACACAGTCGGTTATGTCTGTGAACAGCCAGTAAAGAAATTGCATGTGTATGATCTGTGTATTAAAGTGAAAGCAGCGTAATATACAGCACCTACTTCTATATATGCTGTTAATATGAATCAAACAAAAGAAAAGCAGAAAAGCACTCACTGCTCTTGACTGAATAACTTTAGTAGCTTTAATAAGAATACATTTCTTACTTGAATGCTCTGGTGAGGAGATAAACATGGCGGACTGTGTACAGCTCACTGAGGGCATGTGACTAGTAATGGGAAGTTTGGATCATTTTACTGACTTGCATCTTTGAATCTCGTTCATCAAAATGAACTAATCTTTTTTCGAGTCATTTCATTTATTTCAGTGGAATATAATTAAAATGTTACATGTTAATAGCCAAATTGCCCAACACATTAAAATGTTACATATAATGGCCAAATCCCCCAACACATCAACTTACACGACGTTGATCACGTTTAGAATAAGAAAATAATGCAATGCATGGACAAGGCTAAATTATGAGAAACAGAAACGATTAATTCATTGGGTCTTCATTCAGGCTATGCAGTTAGTTTACCTCACCTCCCGATCTGAGTCGTTCGTTCATCCCGTGACATCCCCATAAACTGAGCTATGCAGTCGGTACCGAATACAGAAATTATTAGTTCATGTGTCGAGTTTGAGTCGTTCGTTCTTTTGTCACGTAACTGTATGTTGTTATTGTAGGTATCTTTGCTTTATCAAAGTGATTTTCCCCATCATACGGATAAAGTTTAAAGCACTACCAACTCTTTATTACCACATTCAATGTTATGGAAAAGAACCATCATGACAGAAATAAAAAAAATTATAAATGGTAAGAAATTAAACAATTTGAGACCAGTAACGCATCATGTAAAAAACTGACAAAGTGCTTGTTTGTAAGGACATTTGGGAATTATTAACTAATTTCTGTATCTAATACAGCTGTCACGTCACGTGACAAAAGAACGAACGACTCAGAAGAGTCAGACCCGAAGACTCGAGAGGTGTACTAATTATTTCTCTTTCGGACAGCATAGCCTCTATGGGGATGTCACGGGATGAAAGAACGACTCGGACTCGAACCCAAAGACTCCTTTCCTGTACTTTCCTGTACAGAACCTATGGGAAGTTGCGCATTCACGGTCAACACAAAATAAACTAATCACTCTCTGAGACAGTTCGTTGTTCTCGAGTCATATTAAAGATTCGTTCATGACCGACCCATCACTATATGTGATGTCACATTAATAGAATCTACAAACACACTGTTTATGATTTATGGGGATTAAAAAAAGAGGAGTGGGTGGATTTTTACCATTATAGGGTGGTTGTATACACACACTGCCGACACATTTATGTTCAAACACCATGTAAAAGTGAATTTTGCATAATAGGTCCCCTTTAAACATCCAAATGTGTTTAAAAATAGTGGCAATCAAGCAACTGACATTGAGATGAATGGATATGCAAATAGATATGGGAATGCTAATGGTACAATAAATGTATATGGAAGAGCTTTTATCGTTTGAGCTGTTGAAACAGGAATATAATTATAAAGCTCAAGCTCTGTTGTGGGTGTGTGCTGTAGTGCAAGATGCTTTTTCAGCCATTCTTCTTCATCTCAGTCAGTCAATCAATCTTCTCTCAACCCTTAACACCACTTTTCCCTCACTCGTTCCTACACCTCTCATGTCTTCTCCTCATCCCTCACTCCTCTCCTCTGGTGGACGCTTATGAGACAGGCGTGACTGCACATCCACACTGCCTTTTAGAGTTTCGTTACCCAGAATGCTGCAGCTGTGTCATTTGCATGGCAGGGTTTGGACCTCTCACTGGAGAACGAGAGTGTGGCTTTGAATTATTCATTTAGGGGAGACAGAGAGGAAGAAGAAAATTGTCCTCCTCTTTTTTTTTTTTTTTTTCTCCCTGTCTGTCTTTTTCTACTCGTTGATGCTCTCATGAATTTGTCAGCCCCCCTTTAAATCACGTTGTGATGTTATGGCCGGTTGTTCAATGGTGTTTGAAGTACTCTATTTGTTTAAGTGCTTATTGTCTGGGGCTGATGGGTACTGTATTTAGAGGGACTGCAGACAGACTTGGTCTCAGTGCTACTGACATTCTTTGGTTTTCTGGGTTTTCTGTTGTTTTCAGTGTCACCATCTGTTCCCCCACTGGACTTTAGAAATATATCAGGATAAAAGAGCCCAAACCATGACATCCAATAGCAAATTTCAGCCTAGTACAAAAAAATGAAGAGCACATCACAAACAAACATGATGTACAATTTCACATCTGTACTGTATTAGTGGTGCTTGCTACAGCATTTATATTGCTTATACACTTTAGCATACTTTTATTTTTATGGAAATTATATACTTTAAAAGAATATACTTAGGGCCAGATTTACTAACAGCTTGCGCCAGCGCAAACCCTTGTTTGGTGTTAAAATACTACTGTCAGGATTTATTAAGACACGCAGTGAAAAATGAGTGCTGTAAAGGTGTGGACAGGGTTATTTTTGCGGCTGACCTTATTGCATATGCATTTGTAGGAGTTTCCCTTTCAGACGCAACATTTGGGAGGAGAGTATTTAAATGAATCATGCAAGGTGATCTGGTGTCTGGTGCGCCATTACTTACCCTCCCAAAAAAGCATGTCTTAAACCAGACGCTAATTTGCGCTGCTCTTGGTAGATTGTCATTATGGAAATGATCCGGCTGCGTCTGTGTTCTTTAATTTGCGTGTCGTCAGTAGATCACACGCTGAACTTTCCACTCCCATCTGCGCTTTTATGGAATTGTGCTCTCATGCTAATTTTCCCTGTTCAGTAAATCTGGCCCTTAACCTGCTTTGTATTGTTACAATGTCGGTAGTATATGTACGACAAATAATGTTTACTCTTTCTCTGCGTTGCCTGGACTGAGAAATTCACGTTCATTTGTCAGCAAATATGATAAAAAACTATGGTAAAATGGAACACTATGGAATGGAACAGCTTTCTTACCTGTATGGCAGCATTTTGCTTCGGGTGGTTGGGTGGATCTGACAGTTTCTTTCAGTTTTTCCCTCCATTTGGCCTTAAACACTGTGTTCGTGGTCATCCAGTGATGAATGTTGACTACAAACACAGAGGTTTTTCTCGACTCCATATTTACGATTCTTTGCAGCCTTTATCCACTGCCTACAACGCGCTGTAAACCGACAGTAACTCACTCCCTCTAAACGTTTACTCTTTGAATTCTTGCACCCGGGAAAAGGCTTTTGGCAAAAGGAAAGACAACAGCCCTTTTTTCTGTCTTCTCTAGTCAGGTAGCACCGTTTTCACATTTTTCCGCCTTTCCACTGCATAGGCAGCCAAGTTCTATTGAAAACCCATTTTGCCAGCGGTGAAGTACCTCTTTAAGTCAGGGCCGTAACCACCATAGGCATTGAGGGGGACAAGTCCCCCCCAATAATTTGTAATGGCTAAATTGTCCCCCCCAATATTTGATATTTCTTAATGCTGCTCTCCATTACACATCTCTTTGGATGGCAGACAGTTTAAAAATGTACATTTTTAGGCTGGTCTGCCTCAGTGGTCTAACAGCGCTCATCAGTGTCAAAATGATGGCCAATCAGGTCAAAGGAGGCGGGGCTTAATGTTCACTGAAGATGAGTGCAAATTCCAACGCGACCCTTTTAGTATTTGAAACTGAATGACTGAACAAACTGAATGTAATGTAAATGAAAATATATTATCATTAAAATTTATATTAAATGCAATTAGCTTAACTTAGAGTGCATTTTTGATCCACATAAGTAGTACGTCTTTATATGTCATTTCATAATTACTTCTATTGTCTTTGAAATATGGATGTACTGCTGAATGAACTTACAAGAATTAATGGTAAACTAAAATATACTTTAATGTCATTTCTATTGACACTTGTATGTCATATATTTAAATATATTAGTATTATACTATAATTACAAATTTACTCTAAGTACACTAAAGTGGCCTTTTATTTCATTAATATATTATCTAGAAGTACAGTTTTTAAAAAAAAATGCTTTTAAGATTTAAAGTACAGTACAAGTTCACATGTAGTACAATTAAACACACTTCTTGTTCACAAGGAAAGTAGTCAACTTTGGCATAGAACTTGTTCCTCATTTGCTCTTAGCACTTATTGTGGAGAGATGTAGTGATTTGACTTTTTATGTGACTGACGATTAAACGGAAATTAAATTAATTTCAGCAATTAAAAGCTCTGCACTGAATTATGTATGATTTATATTGCATTTTGTAGAATTTTCACTCAATAAATCCATCACAATGTGTTGTGGACGTGTAGCAATATAAAATGCACTGACATGCATTTCCTTGTTTATTTTCCTTTGTCTAGAAATCGTTTTCTCTGGTGATCGAGGCTCTGGATCATGACAATGAAACATCAGAGGCAGGTATGATGATACGTGTGTGTGTGAGAGACTTGAAAATAAAATCCATGGATCATATGTGTCCTCACAGAAACGATTTGTAGCAATATAATAGCACAAAGAAGGAAAGAAAGAATGAAAAGAAGGACATCAGACAGCCAATCCGTATTTACCCCTCATGCTGTCTTCTGGGGATTACAAGAGAACTGAGTAATGCACAGGGTCAGTCTCCATGACTCTTTCATTTCCTGTGTTGCTTTCTGATTGTTTCTCCTTATAATTGAAGAAAAGCTCCATGACTGAAAATATGCTGCTGGATTTTGCACACACAGACACACACACACACACACACAGACACAGACACAGACAGAGGCACCGATTATGTCCTTTAATGAATAAATTAGACACATGTGCATGCTTCAGACAATGCTGAGATACATTTTAATTATTTGGATATTGCCGCTTAATTTTCATAAATAACTAAACTTAATTTGTTACACAAACATGCATGCATGTCTACTCATCTTCTTTTTCTCATTCTCATGCACATTCTGTCTTATTCTCTTTTATTATCGTTTTCTTTTCTTCCCCTTTGTTTCTCTTCTAAATCTCTCTCATTCTCTCCTCTCTCTTAATTTCTCATTCTCACTGCCCTCCAGCTCCGGTCTTGTCTTTTCATTTACTTTACCCATCCCTTCTCTCGTTCATTGGATTTACAGCTTGTCTCTGGTGAGGTGAGGCTTAGGTGGGCTGATCCAGGAGTCTAAATGACGCGGGTTTGGAATTGTAGAGCCGTTTTTCCTGCCAGCTCTGGATTATTATACAACCCTATTATATCTGGTATCTGAGTGCCATACAGCTTTAACAGTCCGTCCTGACCCATTATGTCTTTGAAAAAGACTTTGTGAGAGAAAAGGAGATAGGGAGAGAGAGGCAAGGACACAAGTGTTTCCCATTTATTTTATCGTCTTCTGTCCAGGGTGGTGCGCCATTCAGAAATGAATTTAAATTGCAGTTCAATTCCTGAATATGAACTGAGCAAACATGATGGAAAATTGCAATTTGTATTTTTGTCTAAGGAAGTATATTTGAAATGTATTAAAAATCAAACACATTCACATGACGGCTGAAAGTGTAATTTTTAATAGTATTTTTTTAAAAAAAAATTTAGTATGAACATATTTGTAAACTTGTGCTTATAAAACAGTATGGCTGCTTAATTGTTTTGAAAAATAGTAGTATGCAGACATCCAAGAATACTTTCAAACATGCACAAAATCAATCAATCAATCAATCAATCAATCAAATCTATCTATCTATCAATCAAATCTATCTATCAAATCTATCTATCCATCCATCCATCCATTCACACATCCATCCACACATGCATCCATCCATCCACCCGTCCATCCATCCATCCATCCATCCATCCATCCATCCATCCATCCATCCATCCATCCATCCACACATCCATCCACACATGCATCCATCCACCCACCTGTTCATCCATCCATCTATCCATCCATCCATCCATCCATCCATCCATCCACCTGTCCATCCATCCACCCGTCCATCAATCCATCCATCCATCCACACATGCATCCATCCATCCATCCATCCATCCATCCACACATGCATCCATCCATCCATCCACACATCCATCCACACATGCATCCATCCATCCACCCGTCCATCCATCCATCCATCCATCCATCCATCCATCCATCCAATCAATCTCAAGAGTCAAGACTGCCACTCTGCTACATGTGTTCCAATACAATTGAATGAATCACCTTTATTTCCTTAAACTGTATGGGATCACATGCATTTTTGTTTCGGTTTATATAAATTGTTTTGACATTATTAAACTTAGTTTAAATATGTTTAATTAGTTGAGAGACCAATTCAATTCAAATTCATACTCATGAGTAAGGTTAGGAGTATTGTTTGAATTTTAGCGATTCCAATTCTGCTTATCGATTCCTATTCTTACTAACTCCCAGTTTCGATTCCAGTAAGGTAAAAAGAAATTAAGTCAAATATTTCGATATCAAACATTTATTTTGTGTCTTTTTGCGAAACATTCTGTTGTAGATGAATACCATGAACAAAAATCAGCAGCCTTCAAAGCACTTACACAAGGAACTTTTGCCTATGGTTTTAAGAAAAATACCACAGCAAATACAAATCCTAACTAATATAAATTTCATACATAATTAAAGACACGTAAACAGTCAGTAATAAAATAAGAACAAATAAACAAATTAGCAATAGCACATATAAATACAACTGAACAAAGTTCAGGTACAGATTTGAAATCAAATGTAATCCAATGTAAAACAACACTGCATAGTTTTCTTTTTTTAAGTAAAATGTAGATTAATCCTTATTAACTCTTTCCCCTCCAGAGTTTTTTTTTTTTTTTTTTTTAATGCCAGCGCCAGCATTTTTTTGATCATTTCTTTTTTACTAAACTTTAATGACGCCCACAATATATCAACCAAACATTTTATTCTAGATTCATGCATTCTTTTTTTTATCAACACTTAAATGTGGGTAGGTTTCGTAAAAAAAAAGCAACATTTTGAACAAAAACCTGAGAAAATCGCATTTTTGTCAAAAACTACGTCCGGATCAGAAAACATAGATGGAGTAAATCGAGTCCATCAACACCCCAAAGCTTCACAGTAAGCAATACTTCTGTTGTTTGTTTCTGCTTCTTCTTTCCTGTGTTTTGATCCAGAGATTCTGTACTCTTTCAGAAAATGCGTAATAGCACCCCTACCGTACACTGAAAACACAGAAAGCCGGAAAATTCTGTCAATGGCGGGGAAAGAGTTAAAGTTACTAAAGTTATTCAGTATCAGTGAGTGATTTTCTTTTTCTTTTGTTGTTTGATTATCTTTAATGACAGACAGCCGGCAGCAGGAATATTAGGCTGCTGTCACTTTAAGACCGAATGCATGGATCCAATATATTATTACACATTACCTTCACTTAAAGAGATAGTTCACCCAAAAATGAAAATTAGCCCATGATTTACTCACCCTCAAGTCATCCTAGGTGTATATGACATTCTTCTTTCATACGAATACAATCGGAGTTATATTAAAAATGTCCTGGATAATCCAAGCATTATAATGGCAGTGATTTGTTGGTTCGTTTTTGAAGTCCATAAAAGTGCATCTATCCATCATATAACTGCTCCACACGGCTCCGGGGGGTTAATAAAGGCCTTCTGAAGCGAAGTGGCGCGTTTGTGTAAGAAAAATATTCATATTTAAAACTTTATAGACTAAAATAACTAACTTCCGGCGGTCAGTTATTTTAGTATATAAAGTTTTAAATATGGATATTTTTCTTACACAAACGCATCACTTCGCTTCAGAAGGCCTTTATTAACCGACTGTGTAGGATATTTTGACATCATTTTGTGTGTATTTGTCTGTTCAAGCACAAGAAGACGTGAAAGAGAACACTATATGAGAGGTGGCTTTTTGTGAGCACACTTTGGATGTGTGTTCAGCACAGAAAACTGTGCACCAGTGCTGAATTGAGTTATCTTTCACGTCTTCTTGCACTTGAAAATGTGCACACAGGAGCCGATAAGCAGAATCTAAATTCACGGTTCTCGATACCAAACCCTAGTGATGAATCGAAGGGGGGCCGATTTTTAAATTCTGAATGTTGCTCAATCCTGGTTCTGTACAGATATATATGTGCACCCTCTCTTATTATTGAACCACCCTCTAAATCCAAATGTATTCCTCTCTTATGGGTTTGATGGATGTTGTGTGATCGTTATCTTACATTACATGAGAAATCAGACTATGTTCATGTAAATTTATGTGCCTGAATGTGTCAGTGATAAACTGTGCTCAAGGTTTTCTGTGTGAGTGCAGCTCTGCTGTAGTCATTTACATCTCTAATGGATTGTAGTAGAATGATGTTTAAATGGACCACAGCACTAATTACTGACTGAGCCTGAACTGCAGTGCATTAACAGAAGAGGACGAGACCATCATGTCCAGATGTGTGTGTGAAAATTGTGCCTTAAGGGTCCAAATATTTTTGGGGTCACTGTATGCGGCTGACGTGTTTATTTTGATTGAGTGCGTGGAGTTGCTAGGATAACTTATCTGTGTTTGAACACCTTCGCTCTTCCCTGTTTTCATTCCTTTGTTTTGAAGCCCAGATGATCTCATCTGTTAGGCAAGTTTTCTTTCTTTATCTTTCTTTCTAGAGCGTTTTGTGGGAGATAATGCACTATGTAACAGTAGTCGAGATGAGGTGGGCTAACAGTCTCTCTCTGGTACACCGGGAACAAAAAGGAGAGAAATGAACAAATCTAGTGACTTATCACCACAAGTTAAACTCTATAAACAGAATTTGTTGGGTTAATGAAGTTGTGAGGTTGAGTCTGTTGGGTCATTTTTTGAGGTAATTTTTTCAGTGTTTGGGTAGTTTTTGTGTTACCCATCCTGGGTCAGACATAACAACCCAGCGGTTGAGTTATATATTGCGGGCTTTTTGCATCCTCTCCAGAAGAGAGCAGTTCTCAGGTCTTCGGTGAAATGGAGGTTTGTGTACAGTACGTTATATTTCATCTATAAAATCGTTACTGTGCTGTAAATCATTTAATTTTATGCAAAGCAACATACAGGGATGCTTTTTGAGTCACCTAAACGAGTGCCGCGCTGTTACGGTGGAAACGGGATAACAGAGACCGGTCGATTACACTTGAATTACTTTTTACTTCTAGTATTTGTTAAACGAGTTTAAATGTAGGCAGTATTGTTTAGCCTACATGTTAAAAATGGTATAAAATATTCTACTGTAAAATATGATGCTCATCGGAAAAAAAGGAAGTTATCATGTAAACCAGTGGTTTTATTTTACAAAAGTTTAGAGGATTTAAGTTAATCTGTAAGTGCTAATTCATATGACATAAGAATTAAGGTAGTATTATATAAAAATTTTTATTAATAAAATCAACCCATTATGCTGGGTTAAATAAACAACCCAATTTGCTGGGTAAAATTAGCCCAACATGTGTTCTGACGTATATTTACCCCAGCTCTTGGGCTAAAAACAACTCAAATTGGGTTGTTTTTAACCCAGTGTTTTTATAGAGTGATGGCTGCTGATAATTCAGCTTTGCCATTATAGGAATAAATTACATTTTAAAGTATAAATTAAAAAAAAAAATCTGTTATTTTAAATTGTACTAATATTTAATAATATTGTTCTAGTTGTATTTCTGATCAAATAAATGCTGCCTTAGTGAGTATAAGAGACTAATTTTTTAAAAACTCAAAAAAAAATCTTGCCAACCCCAAACTGCAATGTTTAGTATTTATAAAGTGTAGTGGTTTTATTTCATTTACTTATTTACTTTACTTAATGGTTGGCCGCGTACTTCCATTGTAAGTGCTTTACTGTGACAGTTGTTGTTGCTTTCTTTTCTTTTTTTTTTAAAAAAAAGGACGTAAAATTGAGCTATTGATCATATTGTATAGAATTTCAAATAGAATTGTATAAAACTTAAATTGCATAGAATTCTTAACAGTATTTTAAGGTCCTGTCTCACTCTTGCAGGAGCATATCATCTAAAGTTTTTCCATGAAAAAAATGAGAAAAGATGATTTTTTAAAAAATTTTTTTTACTTTACTCTCTCTGTCTGTCGCCCCGCTCAGGTCGGGAGGAATTACTAGAGCGAGTGCTGCTTTCCTCTATGCTGAACCCAGGTGAGCAGTGGCAGCCCTTCCGCCATCACGGTCGCACGTTCACTCTGGTATACCGCCTGCGATTCCGCTGTGATACCAATTACTACGGCCCACTCTGCAACAAACTCTGTCGAGCACGAGATGACTTTTTCGGCCATTTTGACTGTGATCCTTCTGGAATTAAGGTGTGTAAGGAGGGCTGGACTGGAGCAGAGTGCAGACAGGGTGAGTGGGTCCAGCACATTGTCTTAACATACTACTCTAAGAAAAAATAGCACAAAAGCTGTCACTGGGATGGTCCACTTTAAAAAGGTTCTAATAAGTACCATTTAGGTACTAATATGGACACTTTTGGTACCAATATGTACCTTTGAGGTACTAATATGCACTATTTAGGTACAAAGGTGCACCTTTTGAAAGGTAACGCCCCAGTGACAGCTTTTGTGCCTTTTTTTCTTGGGAGCGTGAAGACTTTCACACAAACATAACAATTGACCATTGCTAAGCTCCGCCCACTTGGGTTTCTCCCTCATGCAAGCTTGATCATATTGTATAGAATTTCAAATAGAATTGTATAAAACTTAAATTGCATAGAATCCTTAACAGTATTTTAAGGTCTGAATGTCATGTAAGAAATAAGAATGAGTTATAGAATTTGTTTAAAAAGTGTGACTTTCAGTAAAAAAGTTCGTAAATTGACATTACATTACATTATATTATTATATTGCAAATGTACTGTAGGTGTCCTTACTGATATTATACATGTCATAAATGTATAATGGATCAAATGATACAAAGTTCATATTATATTATATTAATTATATTATTAATTATATTATATTGCAAATGTAGGTGTACAAATTCATACAAATTCTTGATACAAATTCATTATTATATTACATTCATTCATGTATTATATTATATTGCAAATGTAGGTATACAAATTCATCATACGAATTCATTATATTATATTATATTATATTGCAAATGTACTGTAGGTGTTCTTACTGATATTATACATGTCATAAATGTATAATGGAATGACTGATACAAATTATATTACATTATTGTTGCAAATGTAGGTTTCCTTACTAATATGCATGTCATATATGTATAATGGTGGCTGATACAGGTTATTATTTATAAATTGTGTCTAAAACTATTCAAATAGGTCAAATGAGGACTGATTGACAATCCTCACAGTTACAAATTCAAGTTGCTCTGTCCTTATATGACAATAGGCTTTATGCCGTACATCACATGAACAAACAAGAAAACAGGTGTCATTGCATCCGCTTGTCGGAGAAAGTGTTAACAACAGTATTAAACTAAATTGACGGCGATATCTATGGACTTTTAAGGTAATCAGCTAACCTAGCTACAATTAAGATAGCATAAGTTTGCTCACATAACCCGTATTAGACTTCGGCTATATGATTATTTATTCAGATGCGTTTCCAACATTAGAGCCCATATTTCCTAAGTCAAAACATGGAGCTAGCCTTATGTTAACAATAGTTGAGTAAGAGAAGCATCACATCATGACTGGCAATGGATTTATGTGTCCAAAGTCTCTGTATTTGTCTAATTCAGTTTGTGTTATGAGTGTTATGAAAATGATCCACTGCACTTGTAAGATGATTGTAGTGGTTCATTTTGATCATCATATCATATCTGAATAAACCTTCTATATGCATCTTTGTAGCGGTGTGTAAGCAGGGATGTCACCTGGACCACGGTTCCTGCGATCTGCCCGGAGAGTGCAAGTGAGTCTGCCCATTATTCTTGAATATCACACCGTGTCTACAAGCTCCACAGCCCCGATGCATGCCATACGATATTCAGTACCTGCTTGCTTTTGTTTGTGTCTTTTTCTCACCTCCTGTCTGTTGTAACCTCTCTCTATCTGTGTAGGTGTCATTATGGCTGGAAGGGTGATCTGTGTGATGAATGCGAGACGTTTCCTGGGTGTGATCATGGCACTTGCACTGAACCCTGGAAGTGTGTGTGTGACACAAATTGGGGCGGCCTGCTCTGTGACAAAGGTGAGATCCAGTGTTGCCAGATTGGAAATGTCCAAGTATCGTATCAGAAGCTCAAAATTATCGTATTTCGAAGAAAATTATCGTACGCGAGTCAAACGTACAGAATACAGCTATTTATCTAGACCAATGACTTTTTGACACGACTTGCAAATTACCACAATAGATAAATAACTAGGCGTACCTTAGTGGGAAGATCCAAACTCCACCTCTGAGTCGCTGTCATTGGTTGCCAGATGTTGAGGGGGTCCTTTTGCGGTACAGATTTGATGCCGTCATGGACCGCAACATATAGTGCTCGTTCACCATAAAAACAAATTTGTTCAGTTTACTTAATTTAATTGTGCAAACTTGTTGCCTTAATTCAATTAAGTAAGCATAACTTAATTGCATCAAGTTGTTCTTACTTAAACCATTTAAGTTTTGTCAACTTAATTCTATCTGTGAGCTGAGGAAGTGTACTCCCAGAGTGCATTGCGGCATGAATAAACTAATTGCTTTGTTTTACTATTTTTGGCTTTATTTTACCATTTTATTTGCTTTTTGTGTCAGTATAACCCCAATAACGACAGCAAATAAAATTGTAATGGTCTTATTAATTAAAAAAGCATGATCAATTGCAAGATATTGTATAAATATAGAGGGATTATATCAACCCAATTAAAAGTTTATGCTATAAGTGTTAACTATATTTCATGTCAAATAATGATCTTTTAACATTTTATTGCTATGTTATATGTCATTCATTCATTCATTTATTCATTCATTCACAAATATTATATATATATATATATAATATATATAATATTTATTACTTCCCTTCCTTTGAAATCAAATAACTGTGATTTCTTGCTGCATCAATAGGAAGAGAATTACAATAATTTAAATGAAGTTCTAAGTGCCCAACCAAAGGGAACACTGATCACCATAATGCTGAGAAATTTTAGGAAATCAACATGAATTTATGAAGTCAACTTATGTGACATCCTCCCAACATTTTTAGTTGTATTGACAATAGCATTCAAGATGACTTTGGAAAATTAGTGAATGCAGCTAAGGAGAGCGATAACTGCAGAAGTGGAGAAAATGAGTGAAAAGTCTATTAAGAATTGCCCCGCCTCAAAAAGCTTTTGCCCCGCCTGTTTTTTTCCCCCATTTATTTTTTTTTGCTTTGCAAAATGGTACTCAAACCAGTCAAATAATGTTAACTTAGGTTTTCTGAGTAACGAAGGCATAGCATGCAAACAGTACAGATGACTAAATTGTTTTAAGTAAGTTCAACAAATTATTGGACATTGAGTAAAGTTAACTAAAAAGTGTTAGTAAGAACAACTGTTGGCCTCTCCCCTGTCTTCACCTCCCTTTTCAGCACTCATTTTCTATACTTTATTGCTAAACTATCAACCTCAGCTTGGAAACAACTGACCTAAGCACCGCGGCAGGAACGTTAACGTGCTCGTGAGAGAGAGTCATTCTCCGCGAATATTGGCCGAGAAGACGTAATGTGAGATGAGATGGAAGACATGCGTAACGCCACGTTCATGTTCTGTTACAGCTATATCAATGAGTATAGAAGCCCTATGATCACAACGGCCATTATTTGAGGTGTCACAAAATGCTCAAATTATCATTTTTTTTCATGGTACAAATACGATAATTATTGTACGTCTGGCAACACTGGTGAGATGACACCTGCAACACAAGGAAATGTGCTGCAGTTGCTTTTTAAGGAAGGAAGAAATGTGTGGACGACACTTGTAGCTTTAATATATGCGCATATTTAAAGACAGCAGACAGAGGCAAGTTTCTCACACCCTTTTCCACATGATGCATCACACAACGTTCACTTAACACCGACCAACAGCTGAACGCTTGATGACAGCGGTGAACTTTATTTTTAACAGAAACCCATTGGATAAAATTGACATGTAATTATTATTAAAATGTCAATACAATTATGAATACGTATGATATTCACATGAAAACATATGATTTATATTAGTAAGACCAGAGACAAGCTGGCTTTAATGTCACATTAAAATGTATTAAGTTTAGAGTTGTAAGATTTTTAAAAATATTTTTTTAAAGACATCACTTCTGCTTGCCAAGGCTGCATTTATTTGATAAAAAAAAAAAAAAAAAATGAAAACAATAATATTGTGAAATATTATTACAATTTAGAACAACTATTTTCTATTTTAATATATTTTATAATATAATTTATTCCTGTGGTGTATAATCATTCTAATATGCTGATGCTCAAGAAACTTTTATTATTAACATTCAATTATTATTATTATCAATGTTGAAAACAGTCGTGCTGCTTCATATTTTTCTGGAAAACCTAACAATTTTTTTAGGATTCTTTGATGAATGGCAAGTTCAAAAGAACAGAATTTATTTGAAATATAAATATTCTGTAACATTATAAATGCCTTTACTTTTGACCAATTTAATGCATCCTTGCTGAATAAAAGTATTCTTTTTCCTAGGAATGCACCGATGCCACTTTTTCCAGAACAAGTCCGATACGATACTTTTACTTTTAGTACTTGCCTGATACCTGTATTTTCATTGCATTTTTTATTTTTTTAAATATCGGGCAGAAAAAAAACTAAATAATATTAATCAAATTAGTTGGCTTAGCAAACAGATATTTCCTTTAGTTATTGTCATGCCTAATTATGCTTGTTAAAATGCATTGTAGGAGCTATATGCTATCATATTTTATCTTTAATTTAATAGCACAGTGTTACAAGTCAAGAGCAGAGAGTGATTTTCTTTGTCTTTTGTTGGATTAACATTAAGGACAAAGACAGTTTATTATTAGGCTGCTGTCCCTTTAAGAGCTGCACGTATCCAACATACTGTTACACACGCGTTTTATTCAACTGTTTACGTTCACTTAAGACACTATGTTTCACAAGGATACATTTGTACATTTGAATTTGTCCATTCAAGCGCAAGAAGATATGAAAGAGAACTTGATTTAATAGGCTATTCGTGTGCTGAGGCAGCTTTCTGGGCATGCGCTTTGGATGTTTCGCACTGAAAACATCTTGAAAACGTCATGTCATTACTGTACCGCCTTCCTGCAACAATGTAGGGAACCACTCGTTATACACAGGGTTTGAAATTAAAACCCGCCAAATGCGGGTAAAAATCAACTTTGGCGGGTAACGCTGTCAAATCACTAGCCAATCTGGCGGGTTACTTATTTTGTTGACTCACTTTGCTGGGGAAGTTCGTGTAAGCCAAATCTGTGCAAATTTAGCGCAAATACTCAACTCGTGAGTCATCATGCAGCGTATTGCGCAGAATCTTGTGCATTTCTGGCTTACTTGAACATACACGTGACTACGCAACAAATAACGGAGCGCTTGTTCATTTGCATTGAAGCAATAGCAAAGATAAAAAAAAACTACTTAATAATGTGGCAATACCTGGGGTAACTAACCCCAGTGGAAAAAAGCCAAGCAACAAAGCAGACCCTGGTTTATCCTGAGACCACAGGTTTGTTTTGTTCTGCGTGGTGTTTGTTGTTCTTTGTACTGTATTAATCT
The DNA here is from genome assembly GCA_039654105.1 of Coreius guichenoti. Classification (NCBI taxonomy): domain Eukaryota; kingdom Metazoa; phylum Chordata; class Actinopteri; order Cypriniformes; family Gobionidae; genus Coreius; species Coreius guichenoti. The sequence continues at coordinate 3,139,704 of CM077181.1, read as the reverse complement.
GTCCACCTAAAATACATTTTTGGTGATGAGGATGAAAGAGGAAGGGAGGAGATGGCTGGATGACAGGATTTTGTTTGAATAAGAAATGAATGTATGAAATCCAAATTTTATAATAAATTTATATTATTAACTAACATGAACTAACAATGAGCAATACATTTGTTACTGCATTTGTTAATCTTTGTTAATGTTAGTTAATAAAAAACAGCTGTTCATTGTTTGTTTATGTTACTCAACAGTGCTTTAACTAATGTTAAGAAATACAACTTTTGATTTAAATAATGTATTAGTACATGTTGAAATTAACATTAACAAAGATTAATAAATGTTGTAGAAGTGCAGTTCATTATTAATTACCTAATGTAGTTAACTAATTTTAACCAATAAAACCTTATTGTAAAGTGTTACCTTTTTTCCCCCTTCTTTTTGGCTAGTAGAAGTTCTAAATGGCCGGTAACTTAAAAATTTTTTAGCTAAATTGGCCGGTGAGTGAAAAAGTTAATTTCAAACCCTGGTTATACATAATTCATGAAACATGTTTTTACTTGCACATACGATTTAGTTTTAATTCAAATGACGCATGTGTGCTGAGTGAAGGATCAGCAATCAAGAGCATGCAACAGAAGTGCGCTCTCTCTCTCTCTTTACCGTCAGATAACGTTTAATATGCTCCTCATTTTACTGTATTTGCTATTGCCATATCTGATCGAACTACAAACTTTCCAGCCATGGCTGTGAAAAAGGGATGTGCGCTCGACAAGCTTGCGCATCTGTGCCGCTGCGTGCTCAATCCACTCCGTGTTTCGCTTATCACTGTCCTGTACACGCTGCGTGGTATCGGTCGTGGTATCAGAGCATTTTAATGAGTACTAGTACAGAAGCAAAATATTGATACCGATACTGGTAGCGGTGCATCCCTACTTTTTACTGATCCCAAACTTATGTAAATGTAAAATTAATCAAATTAATGCCAAAAAAGACCTATGATGTTTATAAGTAAAATCATTTTATTTCAGATAAGGATAGTAAAGTATCTGTAGTCGCTCTGCAGCTTGTCCGAAATACTACCTGACAGATGTCATTAAAATAGGAAAACACATTATTTTTTTATCTGAAACGCTGTCTGCCTGTCAGTCATTTTGTGCAGGATTGCTGACAACGCCATGTCTGTCATGTCTTGCTGGGCAGGGTTTTGGAGATAGGTTGAAGTTGAAAAATGTGTATTTCTTGTGTGTAATTTCACCATAAAATATTACTGAAGTGCAGAATCTGCCGCATGGAAAACTGTGCTAAGGCGATTCTCAAGGGAAAAGAAAGGAGGCGGCAAATCCATAGCCAGAGACTTTTGCCTCCGTTGGTAAAAGAAATAGCCAATCACCATTAAGTATTTCACTTTCAGCGGTTCGAGTGTTGAGAAAAAAAATACACCGCAGAGGAAGCTAGCCTTACTTGGTATATCAACCAATCATCGCAGAGATGTACATTTCTGTACGTGATATTAGTTTGAACTGCTACCGCTGATAATGTACCAGTTACCTTAATTATGGAGAGTAGAGATATTGAATATTTAATTATCAATTTATTTTGCAAGAAATGTATCAAACTACCATTCGAACAGTAGCTACAATTTAACTCTTTCCACACCAGTGTTTTTTAAAAAGTTGCCAGCCACCGCCAGCGTTTTTGGTCATTTTTTACTATATCAAAAGAAAGAACAGAGCCTCTGCTTTTAAACAATATATATTTATTTATTTATTCTAGCTTCAAGCATTCTTTTTTTATCAACACTTGAATGTGGGTAAGTTTTATAAAAAAGCAACATTTTGAACAAAAAGCTGAGAAAGTTTTTGTCAAAGACTACATCCAGATGGGATTCAGAGCGATGATCAAACACAGATGGAGTCGATGGAGTCCATCAACACCCCAAAGCTTCTCAGTCCTATAGCTCATCCTGGGTCGACATTTCATTCAGTAACATTAGACAGTTTTGATTTATTTGATATATTCTGTTTAATGTTGATGATCGCATTATTTTTCATATGCATCTGCTTACATATGAGAGCGCTTGTTTCTGCTTCTTTTTTTCCTGTGTTTTGATCCGGAGAAACTGTTCTCGTTCATGAGATGCGTAATAGCACCCCCCTACCGTATAACAGTGAAAACATGGAAAGCCGGAAAAAAACATCAATGGCAGGGAAGCGTTTTTCCATGAATGATGAGTCAACTCGTCAATGGCAGGGAAAGAGTTAAAAATTAAGGAAGACTCCACGCCTAAGTAGACTACATCACTAACACTACATTTTAACACGGACATTTAAAAGAACAGAAGGATGGATTTTTTCTTTAAGTGATAGGCTAGGTAAGTGAAATTATATTTATATAGTCTTGCTGTATATGTAAAAAATCCCCAGGGGATCCCCAGACCACTACAATTTAGTGTGCCTCCTCTATTTTAAAATCCACCAGCCGCCACTGAAAATGAACAGTGTTAAACATATTTATGTCATTTGAATAGCCCAAAAAATAGTCATTATATTCACTGATTCCAAGACTTTCTGCATAGGCAATGTTTGTGTAAATAGATCCAGATTATCTGATATGGACCCACGCGTGGGGTTTCGTCAGGGCTTTGTAGAGGTGTAAGCCGATGATGGTCTTGAGTAAACAGAACGTGAGCCGGGCACTTTTTGGATGGGGAGGATAAAACAGGCTTTTGCCATTCAGCTGTTACACACACACACACACACACACACACACACACACACACACACACACACACACACAGGACTAAACGTGCAGACAGATTCATCGAGGTCATAGAGCAATAGATACTAGTTTGATCGCAGTGCCTCTCTCTCTCACACACACACACACACACACACACACACACACACACACACACACAAAACTCAGATCTCAGGAGCCAGGCTACCAGTCTTGCATCATTTTCCATCATAGCGCTGGTTTTAATTTGTGTGTCTATTTGTATGTTGTGGTTGTAATTCTTCCAGTTAAGCATGCTTTTGTGTTGTGGGTAAATCTTCAGGAAACAATCCATTTGAGTGTAACTCATCCCCTCTAGCATGACCTTGTAGGAATTCTTGGTTAGATTTTGTATGATTTATGGAACAAACTACATCTAAACAATGTCTGGGTTGTCAAACTTGATTTTCGTCTAGACCAAACTGGCATTTTGTGTAACCCCATGAATCTGAGCTTGAAATTATTGTTTAAAAAAAATCATCTTCCTACAAGCAACAGTTCCCAGTGGGAGATGTACATTTTAGTGAGCTCTTATATATTCACATATTGCAGATGTTGGTATATTGTAGGGGTGTAACGGTACACGTATTCGTACCGAACCGTTTCGGTACAGGGCTTCCGGTACGGTGCACGTGTGTACCGAACGGCACCGAATGCAATCTTTAACAGTTAACAGTAGGCTTGTTTTAAGCGCGTAACATACTTCAATCCGAGTTCCCACACGACCATATTAAGTATTCAGTCCATTTTATCACAAAATTCAAACGATAAATGCCATTTTGACGCTCTTTAATCTGACGTGATTGATCACTGTATAGGCGCGTTGGTTCAAGAGGCGGCGCGGCGCGCGAGTGAACGTGATCATCTCTTCCTAAAGAATAAACATGAATTAATATCTTAAGGTATGTTGAGGATACATTACAACTTACTGAAACATATCATATGTCGTTAAATCGCTCAATCAGTGTTTCAACCGCGGAAAGACGTCAATAAAACAACTTGTAAACAATGTAAAGTAGCATTACATTTACCTCAGAAGTCATTCAGTGTCCACTGGTTAGTTCACTAGAGAAATCAACTCTTTCACTAAATATATGCACTATATTAGCCTATATATTCATTATATTCTACTTAACCTGTTAGTGATGTCTTGATTGTTTAATGTATGTTTAAATAAATCTGTCATGAAAATGACAGCCACTGTGTATAAATTATTATATTTCAACAACATTAATTAGATTTAGAAGTTAATGCAAAAACTGCCTTATGTGAAGTTTACATGTTTGCATACAATGTGTTATTTGAGTGTTGATTATTATATCTAAAAATAAATAGCAACTGAATTTAGGCTAGTAGTTTGGGCTCTGTCCTTTAATATTACAGTAATGTGCAAGTAAGGGCTTCCTATATAGTTTACAGCATTATCTTTAAGAAACTTTGTTATAATTGAATTCATTTAAGGACAGACACAATTTTTTCAGTAAACCACTGTTCAATAAAAATAAATAAAAAGCAATTTTGTAAAACTGCTGTACCGAACCCGTACTGAACCGTCAGTTGTGTGTACCGTTACACCCCTAGTATATTGTATTGCTGGAAGTGCTTTTTTCACACAGCTGTCAGTGCTTTTGGAGTCATTTTGAATAATTAATAATGATTTTCTAACAAATCATTTAAAACTGTGTGTTTTTGTATGTATAAGTGTTTTGTATCATTTTAGAAAGAAAACGGTCCTCTGAATCATGTGGCTTTAATTTGTCCTCAGTTCGATGGAGGGCTGTTTATTTCTCTTTTTTGCTGCAAGGAAAATTTAAATGATACATTTGCATTGGTTTTGTCCTTACCACAAGTTTCTTATTTCTTAAGTCAACATGAATCAACATTCACTAAACAGTGTATTACCATAATGTGACATTTCTTGGTAAAAACAAGATATTTAACAGGAAAAAAATGTGTGACGGGACTTGATTTGATCCATTTTCATGATTGGATCATGAAAAGTGGATGTTTGCTACTAAACTTTGTGGTCACTGTGTTAGTTAAACGTGAAGTGGCTTTGGTGACGTCAGTGCAAAAGGAAAGCCATTTCAGAGGTGGAGCAAGTTATTAGATTTTAACGAAAGATTGAGAAGACAAACATTTTCTTTCTTTGGAATAACATGCACTTATCAGTAATAAGTGGGCTCCATTGTTTAACTTTTGCATTTCGCATCATGAAACAACACTACACCATTAGCGTATCTACAGAGGCAGCAGCCAATGAGCATAAAGATTCTCTCCGACATTAAGACATTTAGTGAAACACTGCCGGTTGTCATTTTAACATGGTGAAATACACTGAGGATGGTGACTGCCTCATTCATAATTAAAACACTTTTTATAAAAAAACAAACTATACGGTAGTCTTCATCTTATGTGAATGTACACCATTCAGATTACTCTTTCTTAATGCATGTTTTTTTAAGTAGCACAAAACTGTTGAATGCACCTTTAATTTTCAATTAGTGTTGACTTCTGTCATATCATTCCAAACCCGTGAGACTGTTCATCTTCGGAATACAAATGAAGATATTTTAATGAAATCAGAGAGATTTCTGTCTTTCCATAGACAATCTAACACTTTGATGCTTCAAAAATAAAAAGATAATTTAGGCTTTTATTCACATATTGATCAGTGAACATAAACAGAAGCTCAACCGAACCTGCTTGACGCGCGAGAACAAACATCATTGGTTCTTGAGGAAGCTCAAACGTGCTGCGTAACACGAGAATGAACCTCATTGGTTCTTGCTGAAGCTCAAACGTGCTGCGTAACACGAGAATGAACCTCATTGGTTCTTGCTGAAGCTCAAACGTGCTGCGTAACACGAGAATGAGCCTCATTGGTTCTTGCTGAAGCTCAAACGTGCTGCGTAACACGAGAATGAACCTCATTGGTTCTCGCTGAAGCTCAAACGTGCTGCGTAACACGAGAATGAACCTCATTGGTTCTCGCTGAAGCTCAAACGTGCTGCGTAACACGAGAATGAGCCTCATTGGTTCTTGCTGAAGCTCAAACGTGCTGCGTAACACGAGAATGAACCTCATTGGTTCTTGCTGAAGCTCAAACGTGCTGCGTAACACGAGAATGAACCTCTTTGGTTCTCGCTGAAACTCAAACGTGCCGCGTAACACGAGAATGAACCTCGTTGGTTCTCGCTGAAGCTCAAACGTGCCGCGTAACACGAGAATGAACCTCGTTGGTTCTCTCTGAAGCTCAAACGTGCCGCGTAACACGAGAATGAACCTCGTTGGTTCTCGCTGAAGCTCAAACGTGCCGCGTAACACGAGAATGAACCTCGTTGGTTCTCGCTGAAGCTCAAACGTGCTGCGTAACACGAGAATGAACCTCATTGGTTCTCGCTGAAGCTCAAACGTGCCGCGTAACACGAGAATGAACCTCGTTGGTTCTCTCTGAAGCTCAAACGTGCCGCGTAACACGAGAATGAACCTCGTTGGTTCTCGCTGAAGCTCAAACGTGCCGCGTAACACGAGAATGAACCTCGTTGGTTCTCGCTGAAGCTCAAACGTGCTGCGTAACACGAGAATGAACCTCATTGGTTCTCGCTGAAGCTCAAACGTGCCGCGTAACACGAGAATGAACCTCGTTGGTTCTCTCTGAAGCTCAAACGTGCCGCGTAACACGAGAATGAACCTCGTTGGTTCTCTCTGAAGCTCAAACGTGCCGCGTAACACGAGAATGAACCTCGTTGGTTCTCTCTGAAGCTCAAACGTGCTGCGTAACACAAGAATGAACCTCATTGGTTCTCGCTGAAGCTCAAACGTGCTGTGTAACACGAGAATGAACCTCATTGGTTCTCGCTGAAGCTCAAACGTTATGCGTAACACAAGAATTAATTTCATTGGTTCTCACACTTCAAGCAAGCATTTTTGACTGCTTTTTAAAAACACACCAGTAAATCAATGTTAATATAATTTTTATAAGTTGTCAGGTTTCCCTAATTGCAAAATCTTTCTCTCTTCCAAACAGATCTGAATTATTGTGGTAACCATCAGCCATGCAAGAACAGTGGTACCTGTACCAACACTGAACCGAACGAGTACCTGTGTGTGTGCCAGGAGGGCTTCCGTGGCCGCAACTGTGACATCGGTGAGCTGACGCTATAAAACACAACCGTAAAGTCTGTCAGCCTAATACAAAAAAAAATCAGCTGAATATTGTAGTCAAAGCTCAGCTCTGAATGTCTTCAGCTCTTATTTCTCACTGTACCACCCTGCATGAGTTTGACAAATTTTCTCCTTGGAAAGGATAATTTTAGTCTGTTAACGTGTGATCTCTGATGTGGCTCTGTGAGGTGTTGATAAGAGATACATTTACAGCAATACTGTTCTGGAGTTTAAGAATCCCTGTTAGATACAGCATAAAACTTGCTGAAGCTCTTATGTTCATATTAAAGGTGAAGTGTCATTTCTGCTCCAAACAGAGTAGAGCTGTTCAATAAGCACTGGTGATGTAAGACACAGATGTGATGCAGATTGTAAGTGCATCTCTTCCTCTCGTCCCCTTAACAGTGGAGCACGCCTGTCTCTCCTCTCCATGTGAGAATGCTGGAATGTGTATTGAAAACCCAACAGGCTTCAGCTGTGTGTGCGCGTCGGGCTGGACGGGACCCTCCTGTGCCTCCGGTAGTTAAACATACACACACACCTGCACAGACTGCAATCAGCACCAATCAAAGGCAGCTGCTATTTCATGTACTGCTGCAGCCCATTTTAGTCAGAACTACATCAAAATAATGCTCCCTAACTGGAGCACAACAGTCAGCAATCACACACACGCACATGTATAGGATGTACAGATGATAATGTGTCTCAGAGATCAAGGTTGTAAGAGCTTCTCAAATTTAAGGACATTGGCTGACTGATTTAAGACCATTGCAGTGTTTTTACATGTTCTTGTCAGTTTAAGCATGGGCATCATGCCTTTATTTTTTATTTTTTTTAAATGCTGCATTATGCATGCCAGGCCACTGAGGCCAGTAGGGAGCAAAAGTTTCAGTGCACTGGAAGGATTTTGCGATTGAGACAGCCCTTAAAAAGGTACCCTGATCAGTGCCCTGACTACTGAACTAGGGAGCTGATTAATGCCACCTTGGCGTGCTATCGGAAATTTCCTACTTCCCACTTCTGAAGTCGTAATTTCGAGCTCATCTCATTAAAATTTTGACATGAGAGGGCGTTCATGTCCAATTTATTAACTAGGAAACTAGTATTTACGATCATTCTGATAGCACGTGAAGGCAGCATAAGACGCACCCGACCTTTCTAGCTTGTTTAGCTTGTTCAGGTGGGTTTAATTAGGTTTGGAGCTAAACCAAAGCCACTTGAAGGCAAGCCTGCAACCCTAACTGAATTTTTTTTTTATGGATGTCAATGGAGGAGAGGTTTCACTATGCTGAATAAACCGCTTTTGTGACAAAATAGCTTATCATTTAATGAATCGACAGCCCATCGGCTAATCTTCAACATGTTTGCTCTTAAACATTCGTTTTCGATTGATTTATTTTTAGAGTTTACGCAGAAAAAAATTGTGTTTTATAAGAGAAGTCACAGACAATTGCGTGACAGGCATGATTCAGTTTACGGCACTTCTCATTCATTTCTATGGTGTCCGCAAACAGTGACTGACTGTCACACAACTCTGAACGAAATTCAATAGTCATGTTTCCATCCAAAGTTGCGAATTTAACTTATGTTCAAACATGGAATATCACATAAAACATTTGCGAATAAAGCACTGTTTCCATCCAGTGAATCGAAGAAAACAAAATCGTCAATTACTGGTAAACTGGCGACAAATATCACTAAGAAAAATGCAAGTTGATGCAGTACGAGAAGCCACTGTATATATAATATAGGCCTATAATGTTACTCGGAGCGCGTAGACGAAACGCAATAAACACGGTCATGTTATCTTGCTTTCGGAGGAAGATGCCTGCTGTTTGGGAACGCAGTCATGTAAGACAGTTCTGAGAGGGAATCATACTGAACCACTTTAACGACAGACTTTGCTTAGGCATTTCAGAACAACCAAAACAGCATTTCAAGTTCGGTCCGCTGGTTAATCCAGTTATGTTGTCCCATCGCAAAGTCACGTCTTTTTTGATATGCATCAAGGAATTTATTCGCTAAATGTGTTTCCATCATAGTTTATGCACGTTTTCTTATCGGATAAAAAAATGTATCCGACTCAGTTGAGCGCATGTTTTTTATGCACATTTTTAGAATTTATCCACATCTTAGTTTTTCCATCCAGAGTTTTTTATGCGATATCCCAAAATGCATATGGTTATCAAGGTTATCCAACCTAGCCGTTACACTTTCTCCAATGGTAGAGCCACGGATCCTCATATCTCCCAATAATAAGGCCATCTCTGGCTAAACTCTCCAGGAAAGTGGACCTTATGGGCCAGAGTTGAGAACTCCTGCATTAAGTGAATAAAGACCAGCACTAATGCCCTCTTTAAATGTGACGAGACCATGTAAAAACACCTAAATTAGCCCTTATCAGTAGGTAAGACATGACTTAAATATTTAAAAAAATTTCCTTAAGACTTTAATAAAACTCGCTAGTCTAGTGGTACAGTTTAGCATGCAAAGAGGCCCGGGTTTAAATGTTTTTTTTTTTTATAAAATTGTCTAGAAAAAAGATAGACGTTGACATTTTCATAATTTTGTATTATACACAGGAAAAGTTCATGGAAGTTTTGGTTGACATGAGATGGTGACAAAACATTCAGTTTAAAGCCAAAGATTTGAGAAAGGTGCGATTTGAAGGGACTGATTTAGATTTAGACTGTGAATTTGTTTCTGTCACAGATTTTTAAACACTTAAAAAAAAAAACTTGCAACAATCAAGAAGCAACTAAATTGTCAAAGACAGAAATTGTTTTATTTGAAAGTTGCATTCAAAAGCATTATAGGCTCATATGGATGGATGCATGGATGGATGGATGCATGCATGGATGGATAGATGGATGCATGCATGGATGGATGCATGGATAGATGGATGCATGGATGGATGGATGCATGGATGGATGCATGGATGGATGGATGCATGCATGGATGGATGGATGGATGCATGCATGGATGGATAGATGGATGCATGCATGGATGGATGGATGGATGCATGGATAGATGGATGGTTGGATGCACGGATGGATGGATGACATGACGAGACAGATAGCATGTTCTTTTATGTATGCAGCAGTGTTGCAGTGTGACTCCAGTCCTTGTGGCCGTGGGGCCACATGTCAAGAGACAGAGCAAGGTTTCCAGTGTCTATGTCCTCCATTCTGGACCGGCAGAACCTGCCAGCTCGGTAAGTATAAACGCAACGCTCTAGCTTCACCTGTCCTGAGCCGTCCATACATGTCCACACTTGCCTGACTTGGCCTTACGCTCGTACTCATCTACAGTCTCACCTGCCGTAACCTGCCTCTACCTGCCTAAACTTGTCATCGACCGTACCTGTCTGTTCTTTCTTGTCTATGCTTGGTTCCTCACCTCACTCTCAGGGTACATGGACTAGCAATGCATCGAGGAATTAAATCTATGAAAAAATATTACAGAAACCATGATCACCAGCATGTTTGCCATTTGAAACCACTAAATCATAACAATCAAATCCAGAGATGGGAAACTCTGCTTACACATCTTGTTTATAAATTCCATATCAGCACAAACCACATTGAAATTATTAATCAGCATCACTGCTCCACCGACCATTATCCGTTAACCCACATCAGACAATTTCATGCTACACTGTGCAGTATATTTAATTGCTGAAAGTGGAGCTGTGGTTGGATGTTGTTGACTGCTGGTAGTCTCTCTCACACTCCATTGCCTCGAGGCCCAGATCAGCTGTGGCTCTCTGGAGAACATCAGTCTCTCTGGACTGTTGACACTGTGTGAAATACAGCCATGTCTCACAGTGACACCTCAGAAAACAGCCGTTAGCGTCAGCACAAAGACATCTGTCTTTGAGGGCGAGATGTGTACAAAAACGGCAACTGTGGATAGAAGTAATATTTTCTAGAGTATTTTATTTGAAACAACTTAAAGGGGATAGTTCACCCAAAAATGTACTGAATTACTGAAAATTACTGAAATGTACTGAAAAATTTAAAAATTATCCCATAATTTACTCACCCTCAAGCCATCCTAGGTGTATATGACTTTCTTCTTTCAGCCAAACACAATCTGAGTTATATTAAAAAATATCCTGGCTCTTTCAGGCTTTATAATGGCAGTGAGTAGAGGGGGTTAATAAAGGCCTTCTGAAGCAAAGCAATGAGTTTTTGTAAGAAAAATATCCATTTTAGACTTTATAAACTAAAATCACTGGCTTCCGGTAACAGCCGTACACGAGTCTAGTTTTGGTGACCTCTGACCCGACATGACGTATTGAAGAATGCAGAAGCGCAGAGGATAGAGCAAAACAAAACACTAGTCACAAATTAGAAGTCTACAATTAGAATTTTCAAAGAGAAATGTGGGAGGAGCTTGAGTTTTTTGCTCAGCTCTATTTGTTTGAACCGCGAGTGGCGTCTACTCTCACCTGAGCTTACGCTATACTTTTACATGCGTCAGGTCAGAGGTCACTCTTCTGCCGGAACTCGACTCGTGTACGACCGTTACCGGAAGCCAGTGATTATAGTTTATAAAGTTATAAATATGGATATTTTTCTTACAAAAACGCATGGCTTTGCTTTAGAAGGCCTTTATTAACCCCCGGAGCCGTACAATTACTTTTATAATGGATGGATGTGCCTTTTTGGGCTTCAAAATCTCAACACCCATTCACTCCCATTATAAAGCTCGGAAGAGCCGAAAGAAGAAACTCGTACACACCTAGGATGGCTTGAGGGTGAGTAAATCATGGCATAATTTTCATTTTTGGGTGAAATATCCCTTTAAGCGAGAACGTTTTCCTAATTACTAAGAAATATACACTCGTGCTCAAAATTTTGGTCAGTCATTTTTTTTAATTAATACTTTTATTCTGCAAGGATGCACTAAAATGACCAAAAGTGACAGTAAAGGCATTTATAATGTTACAATATTTCTATTTCAAATAAATGCTGTTCTTTTGAACTTTCTATTCATCAGAGAATCCTGAAAAGGGCATTACAGTTTCCACTAAAATATTAATCAGCACAAGTGTTTTCAACATTGATAATTATCAGAAATGTTTTTTGAGCGTATTAGAATGATTTCTGAAGGATCATGTGACACTGAAAACTGGAGTAATGATGCTGAAAATTCACCTTTGATCACAGGAATAAATTATATTTTAAATTAAAGCTGCAAGCAGCAATGAAAGGGCCCTCGCACCCGGGAGCACCGCCACCCGGTGGCCTCAGGAAAACAGCGAATAGTGGGTGACATGGATTTAAGTGGGTAAATATAGGAGAAATATGGCAAAGTCACTTCAATGTGCCACACTTCCTGTTGCCAGCAGGTGGCGCCTTGACTATAACCGAATATTGGCATGTAGATGTCTTCAGGCCTGGACTATTATCAAATATGTGAAGTTTGGGGCGTATCGGACATTGTATGCCTGAGTTGCAACAGCTTCCTGTGTCATGGCGAAACATCAGATTGTGTCAGGCCGCCACGGACACGCCCTTCAGCGAAAACTCAAGATCTTCACAATTTAACATCACCAAGACCTTAAGATTAGACTGACCAAATATGATGTTGATCTGATTAAATCTCTAGGAGGAGTTAATCACAGTGTAAAACATGCCATTTCCTGTTGTCAGCAGGTGGCGCTATGACTGTAACTGAATATTGGCGTGTAGATGTCTTCAGGCCAGGACTCTAATAATACATGTGAAGTTTGGGGCAGATCGGACATTGTATGCCCGAGTTACAACAACTTCCTGTTTCATGGCGAAACATCGAATTTTGTGAGGCCGCCACGGACACGCCCTTCAGCGAAAACTCAAGATCTTCGCAATTTAACATCGCAAAGGCCTTTAGATTAGACTGTGCAAAATATGATGTTGATCTGATTAAATCTCTAGGAGGAGTTCGTTGAAGTACAACGTCTGGAAATGGCAAAAATTGCAACAATTTTGCAAAGAAAAATCAAAATATCTCACTTCCTGTTGGTTTTCAGATTTCGTACCATGAGACTTTTTTGTAGGTATTGGGCTGTTACATGTGTCTCCCGAATGTCTCCCGAATTTCACACCTGTACGTGAAACGTAGCGGGAGGGGCACTTCGTTGAAATGTTGTAAGTGGCGCTATCGAGCCATTTTGCCACACCTAATTCTGAAACCCATATCAGACGGAAATTTTCACCACTTTTGACACGTTTGCAAAGTTTTTTGTTTTCGAGCATGTTTAGGCCATCAAAAATGCGATCCATCTGGGAGAAGAATAATAATAAGCTGAGCAATTCCAATAGGGTCCTCACACCATCGGTGTGCTTGGGCCTTAAATATATTCACATAGAAAGCTGTTATTTTAAATTGTAATAATATTTCACAATATTATGTTTTTTAATGTATTTTTGATATATAAATAAGTGAAGCCTTTGTGTGCATAAGAGACTTTCAAAAACACTTAAAAAATCTTACAGACCCTAAACTTTCAACCGGTAGTGTATATAATAAAACAAACCTAAAATCTGATTGATGAGTTGTGTTGATAGCTGTGACTGTACAGCACCTGTAATTTTTGTTAATGTGGCAAGTGAATGATTTTTTTGCTATTTATATCCTGGGTGCCTCAAAAATGGCTGGAAACCTTTTAAAAACCACTGGTGGGGAAAGAGTTAATTCACAGAATAGCGTCTAGTGGTCATCTCAGAAATAAAATATTAGCATTTTTATTCCAATCTATATATAAAATGGCTTAACTTTTGGCAGCCCAGAAAAAAAATTGTGGTGGATATTACTTTCACTTCATTAGTTAAACTGGAAATTGGAGGTCAAGTTCAGTGCACAGCATTGTGGGATACACTACCCAGCTCATTATGTTCTGCTGTATTCTGCACATTTGGGCAAATATAGAAGGTCATCTGGATACTGCAAATGTGAAGTTTGCCAATTATACATGCTATATACTGCAGATATAGTAGTATGGTGGCATCACTGTGCTTCGCTCCTCTTCCTTAGACACTAATGAATGTGAGACTGGCGTGTGTGTCAATGCCCGCTCCTGCCGTAATCTGATTGGAGGATATTTGTGTGACTGCCTTCCCGGCTGGTCAGGAGCAAACTGCGACATCCGTGAGTATGAGATATGGTTTTCAAAGAACCAGAAAAAAAAACTGTATGACTGAGTTTGTCATGTTTCAGTGCTGGTGGGAAATGACTTCAGGGTGAACTCAACTCATTGTGATCTGCTCGCACAGCCACTGTACATCATATTTTATTGATGAATGTAGTTAGCTAGTCTGTTTCTTCAATGAAACCCAGTGTTCTGTGGATTTCCACTTGGTTGGCTATTGATTTTTTTTTTTAAATATCATCTATTCAACAGGGAACAGTAGCTGCCAGGGCTCATGTCTGAATGGAGGACACTGTAAGGTAAGAACGGATTCACTTCAATAAGCTTACCTGCACCTGAAGGATGTGAAGTTACTTTGACATTTAACCTTTTCTCCTTGTGTGACATGTGCAGGATTCTCAGTGTGTGTGTTTGCCGGGATTCTCTGGTAAATTGTGCCAGACAGCAGCAAAAACCTGTGACAGCAATCCTTGTGTAAATGGAGGGCAGTGTGTAGAGCATCAGGATGGCAGAGGCGTGTTGTGCAGCTGCCCGCTGGGATACACTGGCACCTACTGCGAGGTTAGAGCTTGTTATGGATTGGTTTATGACAGTGCCCTTAAGTTTTTTTCTTTACCACAAGTTTCTGAGGCTCATTCAGCTCGAATCAACCCTGTGCCTGCATGCACACCAACACTACACATTTTCAGACTCTTCCAAATCAAACACACCTGATTCAACTCATCAGACTGTTAGTAGAGACTCCAAGACCAGAAATAGATGGGTCAGATAAGGTATACATCCTAAATGTGTGCTGTTGAGTGCCTCCAGAAACAGGGTTGGGAAACACTGCGTGAACCGGAACTTCCGACTGACTTTACTTCAGTATTGTGATATATTTGCAAGTGAAATGAGACAAAATAGAGGGCGGGGCATTGAAGGGAAGTGGTTAACTATGGCCCTGTTTACACCTGGTATTAAGATGTGTTTTGGTCAATCGGATCACAAGTGGACGAGGGAGACACATTCCCGTTTACACCTGGTGTTTTAATCCGTCGCTTTTCTCCACTTTCAGCCACTTCTGTCCTGATTTCTTCGAGGGGAGGGTCTATGGGCGGGTAAATGTTTGGGCTTTTTCAGATCTTTCAATCTAATGGACAAAATAAACCGCCGCAATTTACATATGAACGCAACAGAGAAACACACGGAGAGCAGCAGCTTTAGTTTCTGATCTGACAGCCACAAGACCAGCCAAACGCTGTGAGTGTGTGTCAGAAATCAGGAATGGTGAGAGAACATTGTCGACTGAAGACCCAAGTTTGTTTTGAAGAGGAAAATGTACCAAGCACAAAGTTTAAATCCCGTCTGGCTAGCGCGCCTCCCATAATGTTTACGCATTCGGTCAATGCCGGAGAGTACGCGGTCTTTTAGTGGCTGTTAGAAACTACGAAAGCAATCCTGTCAAATGTGTTTTCAACTACCTCTGGAAGTGGACGAAAGTGGACAAGCTCAACATGTTTTAGACCCCGTTTACACCTGTATTTAGCATCGTCCACTTGTGATCCGATCAACCAAAACACATCTTAATACCAGGTGCAAACGGCTTATGTTCTGCCCAAGCTGTCAAACTGATGTCATCAGTGAAGAAAAGCCATTCCAGAAGCAAATTTTCAGATTTACACAATTTTTTCCATTAATTAATTTTCCATTAATTGTTTACCACAAAACTAGTAATGTGTGGAAACAAAGTAAATTAACAACTACTACTAAAAATGTCCCTTTTTGTGCTTAGAAAAAAGTAATACAGGTTAAGAACAATGTAAACGACTCCTTTATCCCACAGAATTTAGTTCTGTAGACAATGCAGTCTGACTTATGGTACTTTTGTGGCTTTTGGTTTTCCGTGGTTTATGACATAACGCTTCCCCGCCATTGCCGGAATTTTCTGGCAATCCGTGTTTTCACTGTTATATGGTAGGGGGCGCTGTTACACATCTTCTGAAAGAGTACTGAATCTTCTGATCAAAACACAGGCGAAGAAGAAGCAGAAACAAGTGATAGAAGCATTGCTGACACACATGTAAAATAATTAAACATCATATAAATCAAAGCGGCCTAATGTTACTGAATGAAATGTCGACCCAGTACGAGCTATAGGACTGTGAAGCTTCAGGGTGTTGATGGACTCTATCGACTCCATCTGTGGTTTGATCATCGCTCTGAATCCCATCTGGATGTAGTCTTTGAAAAAAAATAGATTTTTTCACCTTTTTGCTCAAAATGTTTTTTTTTTTTTTTTTTTAAGTGAAACTTACCCACATTCAAGTATGAATAAAAAAAGATTGCATGAAGCTTGAATAAAAAGCAGAGGCCATGTTCATTCTTTTTCAATATTTTATGTTCAGATATTCATACAACAAAATATTCTGGGGGCCAGGAAAGTTTTGTGAAAATTATTTTAAATGCTGGCGCTGGCTGGTAACATTTAAAAAAAAAAAAAAAAAAAAAAAAAATTCTGGCAGGGAACCAGTTAAATGACTGAGGATCCTACTGAATATGCTCACATAAGCATGTGCTTCGAGACAAATGACAAATGAAAACAATGTGTTCTAAAATCAGCTCAAAATATCAAACATATTTGATATACTCCAACTGGATGGAATCTAAAAACTAGTCCGAGTCATCATACACTACATGTATTTTCTGCTAAATCTGTTTGCTATCTCCCCAAAATCTACACACTGGTAGTGTACTTTTGGCAACTAGCGCAGACCCATCTAGACCGCAAAAAAAATTGCCACGTATTCCAGCCTTTACATTTTTTGAATGTTCGCATGACAGAGATGATACCACTGTATATTTGCATGCTCATCTTTTTTCTTGCATATATATTTTTTCTTTCTTGCAACTATTTTGCCCTCCTATCATTGCCCACCTTCATAGGCAAATCTAGTTTGTAAAGTTGTGACTGTGTTTTAGGCGGAACTGGATCTTTGTAATCCCAACCCCTGCCCGAAGGGGGCGCCATGCCGCAGTACAGAAGGAGGCTACAGGTGTGCCTGTCCTGAGGGTTACTTTGGAAATGAGTGCCTGAGCCTGAATGATCCGTGTCATGAACCCCATTGCCAAGGTTAGAGGGATAAAAAGGTTAATAGAACTTCTTTAGCATGTGAAATGGTGTTGAAATGATCTTTCTCTCTGCCTTCAGGAGCAGTGTCAGACCCAGGTGCAAGCGGGTTCAGTCTTTATATGGTGTTGGTGGGTGTATTTTCCCTGCTTGTGGCAGGAAGCTGCTCCGTGTGCGCACTACTGCTGTCCCGCCTGCACCACCGCCATCGGACCAAAGAGCAGCTCCGCTCTTCAGCGCCCGAGGACAACGCCATTAACAACCAGCGGCAGTTCTGCACTCTCATCCGTAACCTGGACCACAGCGTGGCCCTGCTGCCTCCTGCCCACACAGTGCCCACCTCTGTGCCCACGCCAGTGCTCTGCAGCGAAGAGATTGAGCTTACTCTTCCCCCCTCACCTGCACCCTCTCCAGCTCTGAAACCAGCCCATGGCCCGAAGCTGGACATCTGCAACCGCGAGAGGGAGAAACTAAACCGCTTCCACTATGCAGAAAACCAGGAACTGGAGGTGTGATGCACTTTGACCACTGGGGGAAAAAAATGACTTCTTGGTTCGGAGGGTCTGTTGTGGTATTTTAATCAACCTCTGCTGATGAACTTTGACCTCTGAGATTTGCGTTATAGAGGGTTTGAACTGGGAAGGAAATTATTGGCACGCTCAACTGAAGAAACTCTATTGACAGACAGAGTCCAAAATTTTAATTTGCTGACTTGCCAATGATGGTTGAATTAAGACAATTGAACAGCCATAAATATTTCTTATCAGTCATGAAACTGCAACAAAATATTGAAGTCCACATGAAATCAAATTGGCTTTTAGTATGAATATGTTATATAAGTGTTCAAAACTTACAGTCTTTCACTTCCGGCAATAAGGATCAATGATTTTGATGACATCACTCTGCACTTAAGCTTCTCATCAGATTTTCTGACCAATCATATGCTCTCTAGAATCTGAAGCCCCGCCCCCTACATTATAAACAGGGTTAGGTTAGGGAACGATTCAGACAGTGCACTATATAGGGGATAGGGAACGATCAGACAGTGCACTATATAGGGGATAGGGAACGATCAGACAGTGCACTATATAGGGGATAGGGAACGATCAGACAGTGCACTATAGGGGATAGGGAACGATCAGACAGTGCACTATATAGGGGATAGGGAACGATTCAGACAGTGCACTATATAGGGGATAGGGAACGATCAGACAGTGCACTATATAGGGGATAGGGAACGATCAGACAGTGCACTATATAGGGGATAGGGAACGATCAGACAGTGCACTATAGGGGATAGGGAACGATCAGACAGTGCACTATATAGGGGATAGGGAACGATCAGACAGTGTTAATATGCTTTCCATTGGGGCGAATGAAGTCTGGTTTCACGGATCATATGATCGAGTCGGCGCAGACTAGAAAACGTATCGGAGCCGTTTGAATTCTGCACCGAATTATATTTTAAAGCGATATGGAAGAGATTAAGAGGAGAAACGGTTAGCTCAACGCCTCTGGCCGAGCTGTGATATAAACTAAACGCTACTGGCTGTTTAAAAAAAGGGGAGGAGCTGTTCGATATGTCCCGCCCTGTCTTCCTGTTTCAGTGGAAGTGATGTCAACACATTGAATAATGTTGCACATTTCAAGGCACTTCAGTGGGCCTTAATTAATATTATTTAATTATCTGGTGAGTAAATCCATTTTATTTATCCCAAAGCCATTTTTACGCACATTTCATGCTTGGCGAGAGTTAATTTTGGACCCTGTCTGGTCAAAACTGAGTTTGAAAGAAGAGCAAGTGTTTTTAAAAGGCCAGTAATTCAGCTTCTTTGAATCCTGGATATTTAAGTGTGTTTTACTGTGTTTACACTTGTGCCCTATATATTTGTACACATTTGTTGGTTTGTAAGTGTGTGAGTGTGCGTTTGTGAGCGTGTAAGTGTATATGTATGACTGTGTTTGTGAACGATTCGCCATAAATTTCCACAAAGCCATGCACATTATCAACTCCCTGGGCCTCGTTTATAAAACGTGTGTATGCCATGGACTGTAAAAAAAATATGGACGTAGTGTCCGTGACGTCACCCGTAGGTTTCTGAAGAGCATTTTTGAAGCCTAAAGTCGGCCGTCACCATCTTGGCAACGTGTCACCACGCGTCACTCCCGGATAACTGACAATGGGCAAAGAGGCGGGACGTGGGTGGAGCTGAGGTGCCTGGTTGCTGAAACCACGCCCGTCTAGCTCGACCATAGTGGCAATCCACCTGTCACTCAAGTGGCCACGCCCTTAATTATGCAGAACTTTAAGGCTATATATAATTTAAACGGATGAGTTATAAAACAAATTCACCCCCTCACAGTTGTCATGAAGGGCAAAATTACCTGTATAGACCAAAACCACTTTTTGTACCAGGCTGTAAACACATTGTTTTCTGCTGTAAAGTTGGGCATTTTAACATGGGGGAGATACAGATTTGACTCCCTTTTGGAGCCTGTCTCTAGTGGCCAGTCGTTGAATTGCAGTTTAAATCACTTCCGTTTTGGCTTCAAGAGAGACTTCAAGGTTGGCGTACGCACAGATTTGAAATCTATAAAAATGTTCATATTTATAAAAACAGTCTTTGATGTAGAAAAGTACTTAGCGCCACGTCACGTCAGGCACTTTTCTTTGAAGGTATTTGGAAATCTAAGCAATTCTTGCCACTCGTCATTCTCAAGTAAAGCATTTGGACGTTGACTGGGACTCTTTTATATGTTAATGACATTAATTAGGCGGAGATCTGAAACCATTCATCTGCACACAATTTCAAGATCATTTGCAATTTATAATTGGAACAGAGGCATACGCGCGTTTTTTTATGCGTACGTTCGTTCTCTGAATCACATGTACGCATATTTGAGAAATGATCATAAGATCAAATGTTGGACGATTTCTACGCAACATTTTATAAACGAGGCCCCTGACTTTTTGATACTTACGTAAAAACAGTATATTTGTGTCCATGATTGACATTTAAAGGAATTATGGAGAAAATAGCAGCACCGACTGAAAAAGTGCCAGGTGACATCCTTAAAAATCTTGTTTAATTATTGCCTGTCATGTTGGAGATGTACAAGATGTATGATTTTTATAATACTTGGATGTATATAGCGCCATTGTACATATTTTGTACATATAAATTTTTGCCATTTTTGTACGCTGACTCCTTGCAAAATGTCGCCATTTTAATTTCCTGTTTTCACTCTTTCCACTCAGCTGGTATTTGCAAGATGGAATTGTAATTAAAGTGCATTTATCAATAAAAGCACGTGTTTGTGTGCGTGAATGCATTGCATTAATGGTATTGTAGCACATTTGGTATATCAGGGTGTGTGTGTTCGGTAATATTGCTCTGTATTACTGACTCTTCCTTACTGTCTAATTGCCATTTGGTAAGCTGTGTGAAGTGAATAAAAGGACATTTGGTGAGAGCGTCCAGCTCCTAACAGCAGATTACTGTATGTGTCAGTGTTCACTTTCATCTTCACCTCCAATAATATTACACATGTTTGCAGAGACGTAAATCATTTCATTTTATGGGAAGATTTCTATTTGCAGCTACTCAGCGCTAGTAAGTGTGAACCATTTTCGATTCACAGATCAATCAAGTTCTCATGCAGAATTGTACGCAGAGGTATAAAAAGGACTATTTATAAGTTAAAATCTGTGTTGGCTGTAATGCATTGAGTAATTATTGTAATTTCATTACTTTTCCCTTGAAAAAGTAAAGTAAGGGATTACTCTTAATTGTTCTGTAATTTAGTTAGTTACTTCTGGTGTAATTGCATTAAATACTGTATAGACTATAGAACAATTCTATATAAAACAATCATGGATTTAACATGTTAAAATGTTGTTTTTAATGTAACCTCCCTTTAAACACTGTACACTGCCAAGTACAATCAACTTAAGTAATTTCAACTTAAATTACATTAAACTGACTTTTAAAAAATGAGTTGAATCTCGTATAACATAAAAAAAGGTTGAAAACTGCTTAACTTATTTTGATAAAGCAATGTAAAAACATGTTGTCATAACTTAGTGGTCATATCATTTTTTACAGTATAGGTCAGTTCAAGAATAATTTATGCAATTTTATATTTATTTGAAAGAATTAAAAGAGTAGTCTCATGTCCTTGTATTGTTGAGGGTTGATATGGGATTTAGAAAGTAATTAGTAATAAAGTAATGCAGTACTTTTTAGAGAGAGTAATTAGTACAGTAATCTAATTTCACTGTTGAACATGTAATTAATAGCTAGTAATTACTTTTTTAGAGTAACCCAAGTTACTTGTGAAAGTAAAAAAAACTATCCATATTTTAAACCATATCCATATTTTAAAATGCTTTTCTAAGAAATGAGACAGTGTAGGTTTTTAGTTTTTTTGATGTACTCTGTCAAAATCACTATTTTCTCATTGTTCTGACTATGTAAGACTCTATAGGACAGCAGATGATTTTATAGTGGTTTGAATATAGTGATTTTAATAATCAAGAATGGATCATGAACCGTTTTCACCCTTAACACAAGTTCATTCATCTACAAATGATGGTTATACATCACTCGAAAATGAACTTTCAATCACTTTTTTCTTTCTTTTTTTTTTTTTAAATGTCTAAAAAAAAAAAAAAAAAAAATCAAACTTGATTATTGCATTAATGGAGATCATGGCTGTCCCTTGCATATAGTTTTAGAAGACTTGCACTAAAGTATGATTTGTATGGACTTTGGAATTTTAATGTGATCAGGAAAATCCTAGAACTACTTTTGTGATTTTGGGAATGACAATTATAGATTTTTTTTTTATTTTTTTTTTTTTATTAACTATTCTTCTAAAAATGCACTGGCTGTTTAAAAGGAAAGATAAACTGATGGGAACATGATTATGATTATTATTATATATTTAAGTACTGAGTAATATCAAAGTCCCTATCAAGGAAAGTCTGTTCGCTCGGCAGCCATATTTGCAACGCCTCCGGGCAGCTGTTTCAGGCATACAAGACCAAGTCCTATCTGTTTGAATGGGGCAATCCTGGAATCTCAAAAACTGCTTGCCGAATTAACAATTAAATAACCTATTTCAAATCAGCAACAAAATCTGACATGAACTGTCCCATAAATGTTTTTTCTTATGCTCAAATAGCGTTAAAAAAAAGCTGCTTTTTCAGGCTAGTCGAGCCAATGCGCATGTGCATAAGCGCGAGTCTATGGTTTCTATGGGAACCGGAGTTTCTAACGGTAGCTACGGTGACGCAATGACTTTACCGATCAGCGATTGGCTCTTTTACTTTAGAAGGCGGGACTATTCCGCCATATTGCGCGTTGCAGTTTCTCCCATTCATGAGTAATAGGAGTGAACCGTCTTTCTGTATCTTTTCATAGTTTTCACGTGACGTCACACCATTATAGGAACGCCCACCTGAAGGGCAAAACAAGGCTTTCCTCCATTGCCCGCCAGTCACTTTTACCAGGTTTGTAGTAAGTTTTAATGTAGTAAGCCAGTGATATTAAAAGACCAAATTCAATATACACCTTATTGATGGTGCATACTTTTTAATATTAATGCAACACGAGGTTTCTCGTTAAGTGTTTTTCCCATCGAAAACCATTATAAAGAAAACGCGTTGCGTTCATATTCTTGGCTCACCTGCTCGCCTGTATATAGTATGCATCATCAAAAAGGTGTAAACTGAATTTAATCTTTTAATATCACTGTACATTAAGGCACTTTAAGGGTGGGTTGCACTAATAAGGATTCTTTAGCCTGGCGTCGGTTCATCCCGATCAGCCCTGTAACTATAACGGTTTTTCTACATAGTTAATCTGTGTTTAAAATGAAGTGGTGCAACACAACTCGATTTAAAATAAAACACAGATCAACAAATCATTGATTAGCGTTAAACCTTGCTTAATGTTATCCTTATTGGTGCAACTCACCCTATAAGTGTTTTTAACGTTAAGCGTTTTAAAAACGTCCCGCTGTTTTTAGTGATTGAAATACTGTGTATAGATCACAAGTGCCCAAAACTTGCATCTTGTTCACATATTTTTAAAAAAATTGACAGGCAGCTCTATGGCTCCGCGACAGTCACGTGACTAAAACTATGAATAGTCTTTGGTAATATTAATTAACAACATGTGCTTACTATAGGGTTAGGGTAGGATTAGGGTTTGGTTAAAGGTTAATTGCATGCAGTTATGCATAATTTACTGTTATTACTATAACATCATGGTAAGTACATGTAACACATGTAAGGACACTGTAAAATAAAGTGTTACCTATTTTTCTTTTAAAAATGCAACTACAATTATTTAGTAGTTTTAACCAAAAAGAGTTACACTTTATTTTAAGGTGGCTTTGTTACACTGTAATTTTACACTTAAGTACTGAGTAATAAGTAACTACATGTACTTACTATAGGGTCAGGATTAGGGTTTGGTTTAGGGTTAGTTGCATTTAATTATACATAATGTATAGTTATTACTATAGTAACTTTATGTAACATATGTAACAATGACACTGTAAAATAAAGTGTTACCCCGAAAAGTACAGATTCCCCAAAATAAAACTTATAATTGTTACTTATAAGTTGTGAAGTACTACTAAAACACTGATTATACATTTTATTTTAGTAGCAAACTGTTGTTCATCCCTATTTTACATATCACAAAATCAGCCTAACTCTCAAATGCATACGAACGTAACTGCAAATGTTTTGCAAATCGGTCCAAAATAGTGATTCACTAACATACTGTACATCACTACTCCTCTAGATGATGATAGAGATATAAAGTGTGAACTGATGTACAGTATATCAGCGAATAGTTAAAGTGAGCCAGAGGTCAGCAGAGAGTGAGAGTGCCAGGTATGACAAATGCGAACTTTGACCTCTTATAGACAGGGAATGGGCGGATATAACTCTTGCCTTCCTGTTCCCACCCGTCCGTGAGGAAATGTAGGAAGTTCAGTCCTCTTAAAACACATAAATGAGCAGTGTCATACACACAGTGACAGTGATGAAGTCGGGACCCCCTCCCTCCACACCTGCTGGCTCTCAGGATACCCAGCCCTCCCCTCATTCACAGCATTGTGCTCAAGACCAGCAGGTCACTCTCTGAATTAGTCTTTTTCCTGTCTCAGCTGTCAATTGTCTTTAACAGGGTGAGGTCACAATGACAGTGAGGTGTTCGGTTAGGCAATGATGTGGCCAATCACATTTACAAAAGCTATTTAGGGTTTGAAATTAAGCCTAACCAGCCAAATGCGAGTTTAACCATGACAGGTAACATGTCAACAAAGTGTAAAGTGGGTTGCATGCTGGACGAGAAGCGGCACATCTTTAAAACTCAAATCTATTGTTTTCTATGTGACAATGCACCACTCAATGAAGGCTGTTCAAAACCCTCAATTGCCCACAGAAGTTACGTAATCAGATTACTTTTGTCAAGTAACTAGTAAAGTAATGCATTACTTTTAAATTTACAACAAAATATCTGAGTTACTTTTCCAAATGAGTAATGCAAGTTACTTTGTTTTCCCATTTATTGACTGACAGCTCTCCTGTCCTCATGTTGAGAGAAATCAGGAGTAAGTGCAGAGGCGTTGAGGAGAGGAGCGTGAAAATAAATCATAAAAGTGGCTTATTTTGTTTAAAAATCGTATAAATGTATGAGGTGGCAAAAGGGGGGCCTTTTACCCCGTGTGTGGGGCAATGGGGCAAAAGACACAGTATTGATACAAATACTTTAGCTAAAATAATATGTTTTTAATAGTGCTGGGCAATCGATTAATCGCATCCAAAATAAAAGTTTGTGTTTACATAATATATGTGTGTGTACTGTGTATAATTATGTATATATAAATACACACGCAAGTATATATTTAAGAAAAATGTGTTATTAAATTATTTATATTTATAATATACAAATATATATACAGTATGTACATGCAAATATTTCTTAAATATATACATGAAGGAGTGTATATATACACATGGAGTATATATATATATATATATATATATATATATATATATATATATATATATATATATATATATATATATATATATATATATATATACACACACATACACACACACACACACACACACACACACACACACACTCATAATAATTATACACAGTAAACACACATATATTATGTAAACACAAACTTTTAATTTTAAATGCGATTAATCGATTGCCCAGCACTAGTTTTTAATAATGTCTAAGTTAATACTTGTTCAAAACAATCACTTTAGCAAAATATTTTCTGTTTATTTTGATAAATAAAAGAATTCATTTTTGTTCAAAAAATATACTGTCATTAAAATATGTTAAATCTACATGTTAAATATTGTGCCTTTAGCTCTGACAGCAGGGGTGCCTTTTACCCCAGATACCATACTTTTACATATTCTTCCGTTACTGAAAAACTGTTGCTTTATTACCTTGAACAAAACTGAAAATCATCAACAAGACCTTCGTCTCAAAATATATTCAATAGTTTTAGCGATTCTTATTTGCTACTTAAATCTACAACATTTTAAAAAACGTCAAATATTAGATCAAATTCGTGCAGAATCAACTTTGCGCTGCTGCCGGCGACAAGGATCAGTCAAATTTCCACGTGCATCTTGAAAAGCGGATGTTTTGGAAAGTGCTAAGGCAAGTTTGTGCCATCTAGTGTTTTAGAGGAAAATAAAATCAAAAGAACCTTTAGCCCCGTCTGGACACATTTTTCAAAATTAAACAATTTTTTCTTTGAATGTGACTGACAGGTGCTTTGGAAACACGGTTTCATGAAGCTTTGGAACTTTGGTGAATCGTTTGTTTCGGATCAGTGTTTCAGAGCGTGTTTTAAATTGCCCAATTTTCTAACCCTGATTCTGAAACTTTTTAAAAATTCCAATGGTTTATGACTAAAGGCTGTTCTGATGAACTCATGAACCAGTGTCTAATATATTATTTTTACTGATCTCGGGTCAATTTTATGATGTAGGTTCAGTTTTTATGAAGACGCATGAATAACGAAATGGGAGAGTGACAGTTAATTGTTTCTCATTCTCTATAGCAAAATCCTGCCTAAAAAACAAGCACTACAAATTAATAAATAATAATTATATTACTTTAATGGTATTTATTGACTTGTAGAGTACATTTAGTACATTATACTTTGATTAAAAAAAAAATATATATATATATATATATAAAATAATTTTTTTATTTATTTATATATATATATATATATATATATATATATATATAAAAACAAACATTTGTCATTGGTTTGTACAGGCCAAAAAGTGTCTATTGCATGTTTAGGCTGTGTTCATGTTGCATTTACACCATTTTGACCTGCCAGTGTGCAGCGCTTAGAGAGCTTTGGCACTGTGGATCATTTCCCCAATCATTTGGTTCAATTGATTCAGAGCTTTGAAAAGCTTTGTTACTTCCTTTGCTGGTGACAGTGCCAAATCATCATAAAACAGCATTTGCAACTAATTGTCCCACAATACTGTGATATATTTCTTAGTAAAACAGAATATTCAGTTTAAAAAAAAAGCAGCTTTATCTCATTCATTGGTAACTGATCAGATTGTTTAAAGTTAAGCTATGTGAGAAAAATAAGAGGTTGGTGATGTCAGCCGAAAATAAATGTTAGAGCTGTAGTTTCTGTCAGTGAGGCGTCTGTATTTCACAGCTCTACACTGACATTTGGTGGTTATCTGAGGTATTTCAACCTCCAAAGATTATAACATCATCACAGTTCCTTCACATCCCCAAAAGACAACCACATGTCTGTCAGGGCATGAAACTTCAAGTGTTTAATATAGTCTGAAGTCTCACATTTACAACAATGACAGCATTACAAAAGCTAAGATAGGTATAATGTCAAAAGATTTCTTTATGAAAACGAAGAGGACTGTTCTTCTCATCAAATACATGGAATGACCTACATAAATGAAAGATGAAAGCCTGATAGGTTTTGCTTATTGTGTTAAACTATAAAGGCTGATAACTGCAACGATAAAGATATAGTTTTAAAAATTATTCTAAATGTAAAAGACCCACACCATAACTATAACGATAATTGCACAGAGGAACCTTACTGTTGGAATGACTTTCAAAGTATTTAAAAAAAAAAAAAAGATGAATGATAGAAACACTGACAGCCAATCAGAATCCATCCTGCTTTAAAGAACTCGAGCATTTAAAGGGTCAGACAACAAAACTGCAGCGCGTGGTTATAATAAACAGAACGATATCATGCTTTTGGTGTTGACACTAAAGTCATCATTCTTAGTGTGAACTGGCCTCAACACAAAGCTTAAGGTTTGGTTTAGTTCTCCATTTCTGTCTGTTTTATCTTAAGTATGATCAGCACACTTTAATAGCACACATTTAGAGTACAAAGAATAACAACAGACATAAGGACTTTTTATCACATAAAAATAGTCTCACTAATATTACTCAATACTGTGGCATGCAGAGATGCGTTCAGTTTAACTATAATTTATTCAGTGCCACATGATGAATAATATGAAAGGCTTAATTTATCCATAATTTAGTACTTCTGTAAACAGGCCCATCTGGATATGAAGTTATCATCAATTTGAAAGCGAACCTCAGACCGGAGTTTGAATGAGCTCAAGTGTTGGAGAGAGAAGTGACTGTGTTCTGCAGCGCTGCGGAGCTCAGGAGATGAGACGAGATGTTGGCCTGTAGGGGGCGCACTGTCAAAGAAACACACACCAGTTATTTCCTTCATAAAATCAATTATTTTAAAGACACAATATGTAATTTTTCATCACTAGAGGTCGCTTATTCAAAACAAAGACGTAGCTCGATGACGCCTGGATTTCGCGGAGCTTTTATTCTGCCAGTTGCCGCTTCTTCCGCTCATGCGTATGTGGGATAACGCAGCGCTGTTTGCTACTCTGTGCGATCGCTTGGCGGCTACTGTGAGACTTGTTCACACTGCAGTGAGATAGATCCATATTAGGCATGGTAAAACATGGTACTCAAGAAAACCAGATTTAAACAATAAGACTAAAAGGGGTCGCACACCGGACGAGAAGCGCCGCGCTGCGTCTCAACAACTCACAGGTATCGCACACCGGACGCACACATTCTATGATTATCAGTTTATGGTCAGCAATATTGTTATGTTTAAAGACATTATGAAATTAAGATAATGTCTATACTATGTTATGATTGTACTGTACAATTAAATACAATCGTTGCTAAGTCTGCAGCCTGAACATTTACCTCAGGGCGTAACTTACATTAACTGAATTCATCAAGAACCTCACCTGAAAATCTGAAAACATCATCAATCTTCATCCACACAGCTGATTTCTGTATTTTGTCCCTCAGAATCTGTGGTTTGTCACATATAATTCAAGGTATTTCCCAATTTCATTGAGTTTTTCGTCATCTTTATGTTGCGCTATACTCTACGCTATTTTCAGCAATAGTGTCCAGCTGAAGAGTGTGACCTGGTGCCGGTTTATTTATTATATTTTCCTATTGGTCTATGTTTAGGCTTTATTCAAGCAGTTAAACTATAATTGTAAAAGGTAAAGATATTTTGCAGCACAGGATTAGTTTTCTGTCAATGAATGTCTCCAAACATTTGCTCACCTGTCTAATAAAACACATATATTAAAGCGTCTTTGGTGTTTCCATGGTTTCTACAAAATAAAACCGGAAATTGAGGGAAACGCAGGTATGATGTCACTGATAGGCGACGCACGGACACAGTCCATGTCCTGGTTAAAATTGCTTATTTCTCTGGATTTAAACATTCTTGGAAACATTTGGGATAATGCAAGTACACAAATCAACAAAATATATAACATTGTTCTAATGATATTTGAATCCAAAAATCTTACATATTGTGCCTTTAATTATTATGGCTACAACCTGCGGTTTAAAAGACGAGTGATATTATCAAACCTTTTTTTGTTTAAAATGAACTACATTTAAATAATGAGTCAAAACATCATCAATCCTTCTTCCAAAAGTGCTTTTGTCTATTAAATAGGTAAGCCTATTATAAGGCTTATAAGACTTGACAACCAGCAATAACGTAATTATGCACAAACCTGTGCCGCTGTGTTCTGCCGTAAGGTTCTGATTGGTCAGGCTCTCCTCACAGCTTTGCACTCGCTGAAACGACTCAAAGTTCACAGATGCATCATCTTCTGAAAGGCCATGTGCCACCTGTCCATCACCGGGCCGACAGACCTCAAAACGCACCCACTGATAACTGAAGGAGGGAGGCAGAAAGATACTTAATGTTTTGCACAGTGGCCACTATTATGTCATTAATAAATTATTTTTTATGACCTAATAAGTTTTATTGTGGCTTCTTAGCAGTTGTGTTTTACTGATTAATCAAATATATTAGCAACTTTTACTCTCTACTTGACTACATTTTTGAATAAGTAATGTATGTACTTTTTACTCCAATACATTTGTGATGAGTAATTACACATTACATTTTGCATGTCACCTAACTTTTTCTGCAGCAGTTTGTTGAAACGATATCGCATTCGCCATCTAAGGGCATTGAAGGTACTATATCTTATGTGTTTTGCCTTTACTCACCCAAACATGTCAACAGGGCTACTTTACGTGAATGCGAGTGCATTAGCAGGGAGTTGCTGAATGGCAGGTGTTTGATTTATGAGATGAGGTCATGACTGCAGCCGCCGATGAGGCCGAAACCAGCACATCCAGTGCAAGAAGGCTTTGACTATTTAATTTGACTAAACATTATTTTATTTATCCGCTATATTGATGAGACCTTATTGAAGGATATTGGTTTACTTATGGCCTTTTTGTGCACTTGAGCTTAACTGAGACTTGAGAGTTTGTAGACGTTTAAGATGCTGTTGTGTCAACCTTGATTTATTTCAATATTGAGGTGTTCAGTTTTATTTTGATTTTAGAAAATAAACATGATTTCTCATCTTACAAATCAATTGTTTCTTATTTTCACTGGCATGTCTTAGGTGTTGAGCACTAGTGCATCGTTGAGCCTACATTCAGTATGATTAAAATACTTACTGTTAAAATCAGATACTCAAAGACTTTTACTCCAGTTGTATTGGAATTGGTGACTTGTAACTTGTAATGGAGTCATTTTCACTGTAAGGAATCTGTACTTTTACTCAAGTTTGGTTTTCAGGTATTCTTTACACCTCTGCTTCTTAGACATTTCAAAGCTTGCAATAAAACTAATCTGTTCACATTACATTGGTGTGTAGCATAAAAACGAGTGTTACTCACTTGCTGCACTTGCGAGCCCCAGGACAGCTCTGGATCAGGTTCTGAATGGTGGGGTGGGAGAAACCAAAAAAGTCTGCTCCAGACGGGACAATGTTGATCAAGGGTTTGGCACTAGATTAAAAAAATTAATAAATAAATTTAAAAAATCATGATAATTTTGGAAACATATTCTGTGTAATACAAAGAGTAAATCGATTATAGGGTGAATCAAACATGTCTGGGTCACAAGGTGGAAAAACCTAAAAGCAAGATCATTAAGATTTTATTTTTTGTAATGTTTTATAAAAAAAATTTTTAGACATTACCATTCAAAAATTTGGGGTGGTACAATTTTTTAAATGTTTCTGAAATAAGTCTTCTCCTCACCAAGGTTGCATTTATTTGATCAAAAACAGTATTATTGTAAAATATTATTACTATTTCAAAATAACTTTTCTATTGTAATACATTTTAAAATGTAATTTATTTCTGTGATCAAAGCTGAATTTTCAGCATCATTACGCCAGTCTTCAGTGTCACATGATCCTTCAGAAATCATTTCTAATATGATGATTTGCTGCTCAAGAAACATTCATTATTATCATCAATGTAAAAAAAAACAAACAGTTGTGCTGATTAATATTTTTATGGAAACCTCGATACATCTTGCTAGAAATCTTTTGTTATATTTTGTAACATTATAAATGTCTTACCTGTCACTTGATCAATGTAATGCACCCTTGCTGAATAAATGTATAAATAAATAAATAATAAAAATCTTACTTACTTACTAAACTTTTGAACAGCAGCATATAACAATGATAATTACAATTGTAAAATATATATATATTTATTTTTTATTTATTTTTGCACTACAATACTGAAAATGTTGGGGGACAAAGTGCTTAAATGTGAAGAAAACATGTAGTGTTGCTTTCGTCAACGAAAATTATGACTAAATATTGTCGTCAACGAACCTTTATCACGTGACGAAAACGAGAAGAGACGCAACATAAATGCTGGTCATGTGACGATGACTATAATTAAATGTATAATACAATATTGTTGACGACTAAAAACGAGACTAAATGTGGTTTACAAAATAAAAACTATGCTAAAATGTCTCTTCATTTTCGTTGCCCAAAACGAGACAAGACGAAATGTTATAAAGTTATTTCGTCTCGTTTAGTCGCATTATTATTATTTTGCAGTATTTCTGTGTCTCACTTCAGGGACTGCATCAGGTCGCACTGCGCAGACGCAGGCGACGTCACTCTCTTCAAGCCCCACTCGCCGCATTATTTAGAAGATGCAGCTTTGGTGAGTTAGCGTAAACGACAACAAACAAAGTTAAGTCTGATACACAGAAAGGGACCGATGGCTGGCCAGCCTGCCTGGGTTCAAGCCCTATTCGGACGGTAATTGTTTCTCATGGGGCCATAAGGTATTTTCATCATTGACAGGGGCTGTCTGTGATTTTATTGCAGTCTGAATCCAGAATGTCAGTGTTTTCAATGTCACGTAAACATTTGAAATGGGCCGTTATTACGGCAGCAATTATATAATATGTTAAATGTTAATAACCA
This sequence comes from Coreius guichenoti, assembly GCA_039654105.1. NCBI lineage: Eukaryota > Metazoa > Chordata > Actinopteri > Cypriniformes > Gobionidae > Coreius > Coreius guichenoti. The sequence continues at coordinate 3,107,619 of CM077181.1, read as the reverse complement.
AGCAGCATTATGTTTACCTCATGTAAATAAGAGGCTGTATTAACTTATTTCCACTCATTTCCATGTGGAATAAAATGACATCCTTTATTTTGAGATAAAATACAAGTCAGAAAACCATTTTAACTATAATGTGCGTCTTTATATCTTCCTATTTTTAAACGGATTTAAATAATTAAATAATAATTAGGATCTAAAAATAGGATATTATTTTCCTATTATTAAATTAAATAGGCCTATGCATTTATTCTTATTATACCAAGCATATGACATTTTATTTACAGCATACAGTCATGTTATTGACCACGTGAGCAGCGCGTTCCCGCGGGATCACAAAACGCGCTCCTCCACCGTGAATAAATCACCATCCGAATGCACGAGTTTTATCACTGAGGTGGCATGCACATTTATTTTTACGGACTTCCACGTGAGAAACAATTACTGTCCGAATAGGGCTTTTGGGGAAAAAAAAAAAAGAAGAAACGACATTTGGACAAACTTTCATTACATAGAAGTGGAAAAGAAAACGGAATGTGTTGTGAAAAAAGATGGGGAGAAATGCGGCCACAAAAAAAAAAAAACAGGAAAAAAACCACCACAAACCTTAAGAGACATCTCAATGTTTTTATTTATTTTATTTAAATTTATGTGCGTGTACTTCTAACATGTTTGGTTGGTAAAATAAATATGTTGTAAATTCAAATCAGACCGTCTTCCGTGTCTGGAATGGATGTATTCTTGAGTCTATAAGGTAACAATAATATAATAAGATAACCTTGTTTGGCTAAAATAAGATTTTGGTTTCGTCTATTATACTAGGTACTGGGTTAAATAGAATTACATTACTAAAAAGAGACTAAAATACAATTTTCATTGACTAAAACTAGACTAAAATGTTATCAGTTTTCATCGACTAAAACTAGACGAAAATGGATCATTCTGACTAAAATGCTCAGACTTTTAGTTGACTGAAACTTGACTAGACTAAAAAGAGTATGAACGTGACAAACTAATAAAAACTAAAATGACAGCTTGACACAAAGACTAGACTAAAACTAAAATTAAAACAGGCCTCCAAAAACAACACTAAAAACATGGGACATTTATACTGTGAATTTGCAATATGCAGACTAATTTAACTCCATTCAGTAATCAGTATGAGCTATAGATAAAATTGATAGACGTGTTGTGAGAAATGCTTCAAGACCTCACCTGCGGGCTGCGATGGCTTTGAGCAGGTTTGCGTGGCAGGTGAGCGCAGATGAGGCCACGATTGCATTCTGTGGGTCATCCTCTGGTGCGATCTCAAACTAAATATTACAAGAATAAATGTTCAGTTCATATGGTCAATTTCACAGCAAAAGTTTACAGACAACTTCATAACCAGGGTTCTTTCTTCACCTTTACTGCCATATTTACAGCATTTGCATTTAAAAGCATCAGTGCTTGTATATCAACATCAGGTCAACTATACATAAGCATACATAGTGAGCACCTGTGGTCCTTGGCCACCATCTTTGATCTGGCAGGTGTAGAGACACTTCTGATCAGGATTCTTCATGCTGGCGAAAACTCTGGTGCTGCAGAAGCCCACAGGATAGATAGCAGTGTCATCATTAAACAGAGTCCTGTCTGTGATGATCTACGATAGAAACACACATATGAGCTTCAGAAAGGAAATATTTCTGCTACTTCTCACTGCCAAGAAAACAATAGTTATGACCTATTATATCACACGTGTCAAACTCAGCTCTTGGGGGGCCACTGTCCTGCAGAGTTTAGCTCCAAAACACCACAATGGAGGTTTTTAGTAATCCTGAAGACCTTGATTAACTGTCAGTGTGTTCACGCCATGGCGTAATTACCATAATTACAGATTTCAACTTCAAGAGCGTTCACGTCCTAGTAGAGCTCGTAATTACAACTTGTAAGCTGTGAAATTTCTGAGAGCTTCTGCTTATACCACCTGACCACTGCAGATTTAAGCGGCACTGTGCAGACCGATCAGCTTATGACATCAAAGTACGATTCATAAGCATACGGAGCTTTATTTACTGTAGTTACGGCATGGCGTGAATGCAGCAACAGACCTGGTCCTCTCTCTGTTGTCACTCCACCTTTTATCCCTCCGGAGCTTCTCTGTGGGACTCGAGACTGGCGTGTCGCTCCGCTCCCACGGCTCTTGGCCCCGCTTCTTGCCATAAGCTGGTTTAGGTGTGTTTATTTAGGGTTAGAGCTAAATTCTACAATTGCCCTTCAAGAACTGAGTTTGTCACTATATCACATTAGGACTGGACCATCTGACCTCCCCTAGGCTGTAAACAGTCAGTCCACCGAGCACGATGGGAAAGAGCGGCCTCCCGGAAGAGTCCAGCGAGATGGGCTGCACAAGCTTGCGCACTCCTCCCTCTGCTACCTTCCTCTTCTTACAAATCCTCTTCATGACTGAAAGTTGAGCAAACAAATGCTAAGAAACTATTGAATCAAAATACAGACATATAAAATAGAAAACACTGCAGCAAGAAACACTCACAATCTTCCCTGCCGTTCTCTCTCCCTCTCTCTTTTCGTTCTTTTTTGGGTTTCTTCAAAAGGCTGTCTTCAGACCCTGACAGTCCAGTGGTCTGGCTGTGGCTGCCAGGTAGAGCAGCGCCCCCTGGTGTGCTGGAGCTCAAAGTGACGGGTGTGTGTGTGCTGCAGCTGGGAGTCGGGGCAGCCTCTCCTTCAGCCAGAGACTGATACTGCAACAAAGACTTCAGCAGGAACCTGGAGATACAGGATGAGATTTTTACACACACACACATATATATATACACACATACATACACACACATATATACACATATACAGGGCTTGACATTAACTTTTTTGCTCACCAGCCACTGTGGCTAGTGGTTTTCCAAAGTTACTAGCCACTCAGCATTTTCACTGGCCACAATTTTGTTGTTAGGAACTTTGTTGTTGGCTATATGTAAATTACCACTGTAGACATCCAAATCAAGTCTACATGAAATATATAACATGACAGATTTTAAATCTAAAAAGGTGTGCATCATACCTGACACCTAGATGAACACTTTACAGTTGGTTTTATGACTGTAAGTCATTCTCTTCAAATGCTATTTAAGTTAGAAACGTGTATACCAACGTCGTATGTAACTTTAGACACGGTCCCTAAATTCGCGAATATCGAACGTCAGGCCAGTTTTATGCCAGTCACATCAGGTGCGCTGTGGTTCTGTTGTGATAATTGTTTGAAACCATTTTCACTGCTGAAATAGAACAAAAACAGTCAATCACTGTATGATGAATTAATCTCCTACGTACAAACCCGATTCCAAAAAAGTTGGGACACTGTACAAATTGTGAATAAAAAAAGGAATGCAATAATTTACAAATCTTATAAACTTATATTTTATTCACAATAGAATATAGATAACATATCAAATGTTGAAAGTGAGACATTTTGAAAATGTCATGCCAAATATTGGCTCATTTTGGATTTCATGAGAGCTACACATTCCAAAAAAGTTGGGACAGGTAGCAATAAGAGGCCGGAAAAGTTAAATGTACATATAAGGAACAGCTGGAGGACCAATTTGAAACTTATTAGGTCAATTGGCAACATGATTGGGTATAAAAAGAGCCTCTCAGAGTGGCAGTGTCTCTCAGAAGTCAAGATGGGCAGAGGATCACCAATTCCCCCAATGCTGCGGCGAAAAATAGTGGAGCAATATCAGAAAGGAGTTTCTCAGAGAAAAATTGCAAAGAGTTTGAAGTTATCATCATCTACAGTGCATAATATTATCCAAAGATTCAGAATCTGGAACAATCTCTGTGCGTAAGGGTCAAGGCCGGAAAACCATACTGGATGCCCGTGATCTTCGGGCCCTTAGACGGCACTGCATCACATACAGGAATGCTACTGTAATGGAAATCACAACATGGGCTCAGGAATACTTCCAGAAAACATTGTCGGTGAACACAATCCACCGTGCCATTCGCCGTTGCCGGCTAAAACTCTATAGGTCAAAAAAGAAGCCATATCTAAACATGATCCAGAAGCGCAGGCGTTTTCTCTGGGCCAAGGCTCATTTAAAATGGACTGTGGCAAAGTGGAAAACTGTTCTGTGGTCAGACGAATCAAAATTTGAAGTTCTTTTTGGAAAACTGGGACGCCATGTCATCCGGACTAAAGAGGACAAGGACAACCCAAGTTGTTATCAGCGCTCAGTTCAGAAGCCTGCATCTCTGATGGTATGGGGTTGCATGAGTGCGTGTGGCATGGGCAGCTTACACATCTGGAAAGGCACCATCAATGCTGAAAGGTATATCCAAGTTCTAGAACAACATATGCTCCCATCCAGACGTCGTCTCTTTCAGGGAAGACCTTGCATTTTCCAACATGACAATGCCAGACCACATACTGCATCAATTACAACATCATGGCTGCGTAGAAGAAGGATCCGGGTACTGAAATGGCCAGCCTGCAGTCCAGATCTTTCACCCATAGAAAACATTTGGCGCATCATAAAGAGGAAGATGCGACAAAGAAGACCTAAGACAGTTGAGCAACTAGAAGCCTGTATTAGACAAGAATGGGACAACATTCCTATTCCTAAACTTGAGCAACTTGTCTCCTCAGTCCCCAGACGTTTGCAGACTGTTATAAAAAGAAGAGGGGATGCCACACAGTGGTAAACATGGCCTTGTCCCAACTTTTTTGAGATGTGTTGATGCCATGAAATTTAAAATCAACTTATTTTTCCCTTAAAATGATACATTTTCTCAGTTTAAACATTTGATATGTCATCTATGTTGTATTCTGAATAAAATATTGAAATTTGAAACTTCCACATCATTGCATTCTGTTTTTATTCACAATTTGTACAGTGTCCCAACTTTTTTGGAATCGGGTTTGTACATCGCACACACATCTCTGCTTTGATGAGAGTGCAGATTTCAGTGAGTGAGCGCGCTCTGAACAAAACTCTTGAACGCCTCTGATTATGACATTGCATTTATAAGCTCAACAGAATTGCGTGTGATTGGTTATAATGTGCATCGCGATTATAACAGATGCCTTTTGAGAAGACCCGCCAAAGTGGCTAGTGGGAGTGAATGTGTTACACGCCACAGCTGAAATCCACCCGCAAATGGCGGGTTGGCGGGTGTTAATGTCAAGCCCTATATATATAATACTATACACTACAGTTAAAAAAAATTGGGGGAAACTGTCATTGATTTTTTTTTAGTATTAGTTGATGAATGGAAAGTTTAAAAGAACAGCATTTATTTGTAATAGAAATCTTTTGTAACATTATACATGCCTTTACTGTAGCTTTTAATCAAAATATTGACCCCAAACTGTTGAAAAAAAGTTTGGAGAAAAAAAAAAATCAAAAATATGTATCAAATACAAAACTGGACTGTTATTGTCAGTACACCTATTTTTTTTTTTTTTTTAAATAATGATTAAAAGATGTGTTAACACTTGTAGTTCGGTTTGCTTGGTTCGTTTAGTCTGGACCAAAAAAACATTTAGTCCTGGTCCTCTCAGTGTTCACATTGGCATTTTAACACCGAACCTAAAGATACCAAACCTAAAGGCATATGCATACGTTCACAACCTGATTGGTTGGCTTTTATTACGTATATTTCACGACAGAACTTCCCGAACATCCAAACAATGCTGTGTGCGGCTAAATGTGCTCGTTGTATGTGTGTAGCTTCATATAATGGTATTTTGACCAGCTGAGAACTCGTGAAGAGCTTATAAAATGTGTAAAGTAGTCAAAACAGCGTCAGGAATCCCTCCGTCACACACACAAACCAAGATCTGCTGCGAGGAGACGCGGTTCTGACGCCTGTACCGAACTGTGACGGGCAACATTGCGAAAAAACAGGTGTGCTTGAGCATTCTGCTCTTTTTAGGGTCTCGTCTTCCTGTTTTTGGTTCGTTTACATGTCTTTGGTCCGTGTTGCGTTCATATTTCATTGGAACCGCACCAGAGTTCGTTTGGAAGCGGAAGGAGACCCATCTTTTCAGCTTGTTTGGTGCGCACCAGGGTTCAGATGGCAGCACAGTCACACTTATTTAAATGAACCGCACTAACAGAGCAATCGCACCAGGGTTTGTTTTAACTCAACCAAACATGCCAAGTGTGAACACACCCTAAGTAATCTGAATTTTAATTTTCAATCAAGAATATCTTGTAATGAAGATAACTGAATGTGGACATACCTCCTTTCTTCTTTTGCCCGGACAAACTTCTCTTCCAGGTGAGCAATCTCATCATACAGTGCTGCGTTTTCCTGTGAGTCAAAGGGTACCAATTTCAAGCATGATTACCACAATAATATAGTCCAAACTAGGCAATTACATACAATATTTAAGCTGTGTTCACACTGCCACACTTTGGTCACTAGTGGGCGTTCACACTACTGTTTACCTAGTAACACTTGTGGCATGACATTCACAAATGTTATTCCATGTTGTAGACACCAAAACAGTTTTCTTGTTTCTAAAAACTATTTTTTAAGGGAAAAGACTAAATATAAATGGAATCAGCAAATAAAAATATTAATATTAAAGATGAACGAGAAACAGCGAGTGCTCTTTGCCATCGTGGCTCTTTATCTGCAGCAAAAGCTCAAGCGCCGGTATATCTGGGTTCACGAAACCATTCAGGATCGGGGTCAGCATGGCGAATACCACCGTATGTACAGTGAGAAACAGTATATCATAAATTATAGTAAAGTTACTGACCGCTAAAAAAAAAACTTCTCCATCTTGCCGCTGACACTCTCCACTACATGATGTGGATCACTTACGGTCCACTGACTTCACAGTTCACTCCTATTGGATGTCTCTCCCGTAAGTCGCTCTTCATTTGCATAAAGTTAAACATATTTAGACTTTTTTTCTACTTGTATCCTGTCGCCAGCAGTCACTGTCGCTTGTGTCATTGAAATGAATGGGATCATGTCGCTTTGTCACTGGCAGTGTGAACACCGCTTTAAACTCACTGTGCTATTGGTATAAAAACTAAAAGAACTGTTACTCACAAATATCATGGCACGGGCAGCCTTGCGCAGACGGATGTACTTCAGACGGTACTTCTCATTTTGGTTCTTGCGAGGGCCTTTCCTGACCTTAGGCCTGGACTCAGTGTGGCTTGTGGGGGAAGGAAGCTGTCCCAGAGATGAACCGGACCCTGAACTTGAGAAGGTCGACTGAGCAGAAAATGCCTGCAGTGCATGCTGTCTCTCTTCATCAGTCTGCATGTGTGAGTTACAAACAATCAGAGTTTAACAGACAAAAACACAGCAGAGCTTTATTACAGCTTCACATGGGTTACGCCATTAAATTATAGGGAACTATTTAAAGTTGAAGTGTGTAATCTCAGTACAATGTGATGGCCAACATTGTGACTATGACGAGAAAAAACAGGTGTGCTTGAGCATTCTGTCCATTTTAGGGTCGCATCTTGTGACATCATGTCCCGTTTTTGGTTTGTTTACAATGTCTTTGGTCCGTGTTGCATTCATATTTCCTTCGAACCGCACCAGAATTTGTTTGGAAGTGGATCGAGACCCTAGCCTGACAAGCCAGACCCACATCAAGATGTTGGCTCTGGGAACACACCATTGGCAGGGCTCAATCCGAGGGGCGGGATAAACGGTTGTCTTGCAAATTCCCTCGGCACGCAATAGGATGACCAGAGTTTGGTTTTTCAAGCTGGTTTGGTTTTTGGAGAGTTGCTAGACGACCCTGGCTGCAAATTACATTTGCTGCCGCTAGGGTGCGTCTAGATTTCTAGGCTATCGAGACCCATCTTTTCAGCTTTTTTGGTGCACACCAGGGTTCGGATGGCAGCGTTCACACTTATTCAAATGAACCGCACTAACAGAGCAATCACACCAGGGTTCATTTTAATCCAACCAAATATGCCAAGTGTGAACACACCCTAAGTAATCTGAATTTTAATTTTCAACCAAGTAACATATATTGAACAAGTAAGACAATTAGGGAGGATTTCATAAAGAGTATAAACACAGCGGTTTGTTTTAGCGGTCCAATATGTCAACTTCTGGTTCAACCAATGGCCTGTATGTGGGCAATATTTCCTGTGTCAAAAAATTGGCAAAATCTGTAGGATTGCAAAGAACACTTCACCTTTAAAGTAGACCACACAAAATATAAATTGAGATCATCAAGCATGTGGTTGTTTGATGCAGACTCCAAACAACATATAAAAATAAGAAAATGATGCCAAACAACAACAAAACAATGTGGCATTTAGTAAGTGTCATGTGTCCTAATGAAAACTATTTCTAAGTTAAAATTAGTGTAAAACACTGACAGCTAACTGACATGTGCTTATCGACTTACCAACAGGGCAAAAACTCCATTTCTGCTCTCAATCCTCTTGAAGCGTCTGCTCCCTTTCTGTGTCTGTAACACACCGTAAAACTAAAGCAAACGCTGCAGACTGAGAGCTGACTCTCTCTGGGACAGACTGCTCTGACTTTACCCTTTTTCCCTAAATGAATCATTCTAAAACTTTAATCAATGCAAAAATGAAAGACAAACAAGTGAAATCATGCAGTAAATTAAACATTGCTGGTGCTGAATGGAAAACAAAGTAAATATGGTGCATGACTGACAGTGAACAGCATGACAGATTCATAAATAGCTGGGAGTCTCACCTCTCGATACATGACTGCCTCAAGGCTCGACTTTGCACTGTGAATAGGACAAAAGAAACAGCGTTTATCTCTGCATTTGTGCATTGCGATGTGAATATTTAAACCTAAGGAATATTTCTGTACTTTGACTGCACCAGTCCACGATCAATGATCCGCTGCTTGATCTCTTTGATGTGCATGGGCCGCCCAGCCTCTTCCAAAACAATCTTAAAAATCAGAAAAGTCAGTGATTTGATCACATGAAATGTATGTGAAATAGCACGGTTTAGGAGAGATCTTCACCTGAGCAGCATCAAGCCATGTGAGGTTCGGTTTATCTGCAACCTCACTGGGGGTTTCACTGAAAAAGAGCAGAAGTATATGACCACATTAAACATTTCACACACATCCACCATAGTTCTTGCAATGTGGCATTTGTAGGTCATAGTAATGCAGTAATCTCAGTTTAACTATCATTTATAGACTGCTATAGTAACAAAATAATATAGAATGTGCACTTGTATCGCCTGTTGCATGAAGCTAGCTGAACAAATTGAGTTTCAGAGTAGGTTCAGAGTTAACAAAACCATACAAATCAAACCTGGTTTAGACTGAATCTCACAACGATCTCTGTCAACTCAGGGTTTGATCCAGAGTTTGTGATTAAAGGCACACTATGTAGTTTTTCGCCGCTAGACGTCACCTATTCAAAACAAAGGTGTAGCTTGATGATGCCGAGATTGAGCGTGGAATCATGGGAGTGGATGTCTTCACCTCTACAGCCGGTGGAAAAGAATCGGGATGGGACTCGGGAAAAAAAATCATGTTTATGGATGAGATTATTAACGTTACTGTAATATGAAGCAGAGCAGGGCCGAGTGTTGTGGAGCTGAACGAGGTCGCTGGAGCGATTGCTAATAAGAGACGAGTGTGATACATGTCTCAACCGCAGCGGAGCTTTTATTATGCCACAGTCGCCGCTGTTTATCATATTACACACATTTGAGTGTGTTGAAAATGATGTTACAACGTTACTCTGTGCGTTCGCTCACCGGCTGGAGACACTTGTTGCACACTGCAGTGAGCTATATCGATAGGAGCATATCATATTAATAAATGCTGGATGGCTTGTGTTGCCATTGTCTAAATGGCATGCAATTAATTTGAAAACATATTGTATGATGGAGAAAATGCTGTATTAAGGTACAATAATTAGTTTTATGTCTATGAATGTATCCAAACAGTTGTTCCCTTGTCTAATAAAACATATAATATATTAAAGCGTCTTTGGTGTTTCCATGGTTTCTACAAAATAAAACCAGAAATCGAGGGTAACGTGGGTATGATGTCATTAATAGGCAACGCACGGTTAAAATTGCTTATTTCTCTGGATTTAAACATTCTTGGAAACATCTGGGAAAATGTAAGTACACAAGTCAACAAAATATATAACTGTTCTTTTGGATATTTTAATCCAAAGATCTTACATATTGTGCCTTTAAGCCCTAATTAAATAGGTTGGAAAAAAGCACTAAGTTCAACTAATTATATTTTTAACTATAATGCATTTTTATTTAATTGCAAATAACATGCAATTAAGTAGTGTACGGATACAATACATTCAGTTTACACAAAAGTAGCCTATATTCATCTAAGTATACTATTTTTACTCTTTTAACACTATCCTTAAAGCATACTTCTATGCTTTTACTCTGAATATGACACCCAAAAATGCTGTCTTTATGAGCAGCATTGAAACACCATCTCATTTGTTGACACAGCCATGGTAAATTTTCACTCTTAAAAAAGTGCTAATAGTATCAGATGGTTATACAATTGTACAGTGTGTTCCATGGTCTCCTGATCTACCACTTACAAAAAAAAAAAAAAAACAACTTTTGTGTTTTGGGCAAGATATAGTATTACTATGTTTTTGGATATTTGTGCCATATTTTTTTTTTATGAAAATACCATGGTATACCACAGTACTCTTTATGTTACTTCAGCCCTTATCATGTTACCATGTCCTAAACATGACTGCAGCAATGGCCTTTTTGTGCAATAATATGAAACAGCTGTGTGTCTTCATTGTGTAAGTGAAGGGAATGTTTGATAAATAACGCATTGGATGTTGGATCCTCCACCCAGACTCACGCGTCGAGACTCTCGGCGGCTCCAGTCAGGCTGCTCATGCTGTCCAGCGCTGGAAACAGCGAATAACTGCCCTGCCCATCCGCCTCCATCTCTGACTCAAAGTTCAGCGAATCCATGACTGTCCGAACAGTGCTTTACATCTATGTCTGGGACGAAATAACACACATCATTACCTGTGCTAGTACTGCTAGCTAAGCTAAAAACAAAATACACACGATCCAGCCAGCAGAAATTCAGAATACAGGTCGATGTAAGTTCACCTGTAATCTCACTCGATATTTAACTATTTTAAATTCAAGCAGGAAAGAAAATTGCTTCTGATATTCAATTTACTGGCATGTTTGATTTAGCATTTGTTCTCAGAGCTCATGGGAACCACCGATCGATTAACTGAATCGTTCATGTTTCCGGGGGCACATTTAAAGAGCACACATCACATCCGCCCTAGTGCCATCTACCGGATATTTTATGATTTACATCATTTAAAGGGATATTTCGCCCAAAAATTTAAATTCTGTCATTAATTACTCACCCTCATGTCGTTTCAAACCCGTAAGACCTTCGTTCATCTTCGTAACACGATTGAAGGTATTTTTGATGAAATCCGAGAGCATAGACAGCAATTTAATGAACACTTTCAAGGTCCAGAAAGGTAGTAAAAACATCGTTAAAATAGTCCATGTGACTCCAGTGGTTCAGCCTTAATTTTATGAAGCGACGAGAATACTTTTTGTGCGCAGAAACCAACAAAAATAACGACTTTATTCAACAATTTCGTTCTAGCCTGTGCCAGTCTCCTACGCAGTTTACATTGTAAATACAGTGCAGCTCCCACGTCATCATCACACGAATGCGTCGTGGTGCTCACGTGAACAGCATCGGCTGCCGTAGAACTCGAAAGCGCTGCACTGTTTACAACGGAAGGTCTTATGGGTTTGGAACGACATGAGGGTGAGTAATTAATGACAGAATTTTTGGGTGAACTATCCCATTTAAATCTAAATGTTGAGGGAGATGGGGTAAGTGGTGTTTAAAAACACAAACACATGCATCATAAGAAGTATACTGGCATTTGGTAACTGAACAGAATTTTAAATAGGTTTACTCAACATTTGTTTACATGGTACAATGACTGGTACAGTGTTTTTATAAGGTCTGGGTATTGACATACATTTTACAATTCGGTTCTATTTAGATTTTGATAAGCTTGCAATTCAATTCATTTGGATATCAGGTACAGTGCATATTAATTTAACCTCCTAATTTTTTTTGAATTTAGTATTTGTCCATGTCATTACATTGTTTAGAGCATAAGAAACAAATGGATTACATTTTTTTTTTTTTTTTTTTTTTTGGAAAAATTATATTTTATTCATATGTTATGCTATGTCCTGGCATATGTGGACACCAGGACAGAAAAATAAAATGACATGAAATTACATGTATAGGCAAAAACAATGGGATTTTTTTTTTTCATTCACCTATCAATTTTTAGGTTTCAGGATTTTTTTTTTTTTTTTTTTTTTACCAAATTTAGTTTAAAGATGATTCTCAGCTATGTTATGAAAGATATAACGGAATGAATTGATATACCATTTTACTTTATGCAATATGTGGGTAAAATGGCCATACATGGTTTTTCCCATTCAATGCAATACATTGTATCTAATTTGCATATTAATGTGTTCTTGGAGCAACATGTAAGGAAAAAAGAAGTGTAATAATGGGAGTAATAATTGGCAACATTTTTTATAATAATATCTAATATTTCATAGGAATATTGATATGTAATTTCTTTGCCTTCACTTCTTGTGTCTCCCAAAATGACTGATAAACATGATTTAAGTCCCGGTGTCCACTACAACGGACATGTATGAAATCAAATCGTTATCCTGGTTTCATGTTTCTTGGTTTTTTGATTCTCTGCCCATTTTCTGGATTACCATTTTTGTCTGTGTTTTCTGCCCTGTTGCTTATTTGGATTGTTTGCCCATGTGTTTAACCTTTTGCTTGTTATATGGATTACGATTCTGGATTGTCCCAATAAAGCTTGGAGAAAATTGGCCCCAGGGCCTTTGCAATTCATAATCTGTCCCTGTTGCATATTGTGATCTCTCCAAAATTACACAGTTACACAGTCAAAAGTTTAAACACACTTTACTGATTTAATGTATGTATTTTTCATGAGAGTGCTATAATGTGTGTGTGTGTGTGTGTGTGTGTGTACAGTACACACATGTTGGATATGCTGGATATCAGCTTCTGGGACAGAACCTGACTGATGGTGATCCATTCTTGAAGTTGACAGTTTGTGGACTTCTGCTTATCCACTCGCCTTCTGATGATTGACCACAGGTTCTCTAAGGGATTAAGATCAGGGGAGTCCAAAATTTCAATGTAATGATCTCAGAACCACTTCATTATCACTGCCTTGTGACATGATGCTCCGTCATGCTCGAAAATGCAAAAATCATCAGCAAATTGTTCTTGTATCGTTGGGAGAAATTGCTCTTGCTGGACGTTTTGATACCATTCTTTGTTCACGGCAGTATTTTGGGCAGAATCTTGAGAGAAACCACTCCCATGGATGAAAAGCAACCCTACACACATGGATGGTCTCAGCACGCTTCACTCTTGGCACGACACAGGGCTCTTGGTAGCCTTTAACTTTTCTACTCTTCACAGTCGATTTTCCAGATGTCCCAAACACTTGGAAGGGACCTTCTTCAGAGAAAATAACTTTGCAACAGTCTTCTGCTTCTGATGCAATCTGTTCTTCTTGAACCTTCTTCATGTGACCAATCAACATCATGTGCATCACGTGCTGTCAGGAAGTGGAACAGATACACTGAGCAGACATGCAGAACGCAAACTCTTTTCATGAGTAATCCGCTTCATCCCACGTTTGTCTGCAGCATCCCGAAGTTACTGATGTAATATAGTTGTGCGTGCATATAAAAACCACAACTTTGCCTTCAGTAAATGCTTCAATGAGATTTTGGGTGAATTCTTTAAAGTAGATGTCATCATACAGTTCTGACCGACTGTCAGCAGGGGTTTGAATACACCCGAATCAGTACTAAAATGTAAAACCTCAGTTATACAATCCTTGTACAGTATTTACTGTAAAAAAAAATAAAACTGTCTAGACAGGAAAAGTCAGATCCTTTCCGAAAAATCTCACCCATGACCACATTCATCCATAAATAACCTGCATATCAGTGAAAAGGTCACAGTGTAGAATCACGTGCTGTTAAACTAACTTCCTTCAAGATCTCTTGAGAGGATTTCTGTGAGAAAAAAAACATTCTGACTCAACAGATAAGTTTGGCTCAGACAAACCTGAGGGTTGTTCCATAAAGGCCGCTTAGAAAAGCTGACTTGAATGAATCGAACTAATCAGCTGCGCTTAAATCGGTTCCATAACGGTAAATTGAAATCAAATCAAATCACCTTTATTTATATAGCGCTTTTTACAATGCCAATTGTTTCAAAGCAGCTTCACAGTGGTAACAGGAAAATAATGCAACAGAATTTGATTCGGCTGTACAGCCGCTCTGGAGAAAACGGTGATGTTATCCAGCTCATTTAAATTATCATATAGTGTCAATGCGGGCAGATCAGTAATATAGTTGAAATTTAAGTGTCCCCAACTGAGCAAGCCAAAAGCCAAAGGCGACGGTGGCAAGGAACCAAAACTCCTTCAGGGCCAGAATGGAGAAAAAAACCTTGGGAGAAACCAGGCTCAGTCAGGGTGCCAGTTCTCCTCTGGCCGACGAACAAATAGTGTATGATTATGATTCTGGCAACATTACAGGTCAGAAGTCATATTAGATCAATAGATATTCGTAGGATTATTCGAAAGATTGGAGTCGTCACGCCGGGGACGGGTTTAATGAGGATGTCGTGTCGATGCGGCATTTACAGGGGGGAGTTTAATTGACACGGTCTCTGCAGACACTTCAGGGATGCGTTCGTCATGTCCAGGCGCAGGTCCACCATCTGGTCCTGCAGTAAACCTCGGGATAAACAGAGAGACTAACATTAGCGTAGATGCCATTCTTCTTATGATGTAACGAGTACATCAGGTGTTATGGGAAGTGATCCCGGTTCCGGCTGACCTAGTTAATGCAGCCTAAAACAATCATTTAACTGATTTGAATAATATAAATTAAAAATGTTTTATGTGTATGCCATAGTAAAGAGATGTGTTTTTAGTCTAGATTTAAACTGACAGAGTGTGTCTGCTTCCCGAACAATGCTAGGAAGACTGTTCCAGAGTTTAGGTGCTAAATAGGAAAAGGATCGACCGCCTGCAGTTGATTTTGATATTCTAGGTATTATTAACTGGCCAGAATTTTGAGACTGCAATAGACGTGATGGAGTATAATGCGTTAAGAGCTCGCTCAAGTACTGGGGAGCTTTTTTTTTTTAAGATGGTAGAATGCAGTTTTACAGATGCTAGAAACATGGCTTTCAAATGAGAGATTGGTATCAAAGAGCACACCCAGGTTCCTAACTGACGACGAGGACTTGACAGAGCAGCCATCGAGTGTTAGACAGTATTCTAGGTTACTACTTGTGGAGTTTTTTTGTCCAATGATTAAAAATTCATTTTTTTCTTTATTAAGTTGCAGGAAATTACTAGTCATCCAATTTTTTATATTAGCTATGCATTCCGTTAATCTTGTGAATTGGTAAGTTTCGTCAGGGCGTGAAGAAATATAGAGATGAGTATCGTCAGCATAACAATGAAAACTAACGCCATGCTTCCTAATAATATCTCCCAGTGGTAGCATGTACAGGGTGAAGAGCAAAGGTCCTAGCACTGAGCCCTGCGGTACTCCATAGTGAACTTGTGATCGGTGTGACATCTCTTCATTTACTGCTACAAACTGATAACGGTCAGATAAGTATGATTTAAACCATGCCAATGAAATTCCACTAATGCCAACATAATTTTCGAGTCTATTCAAAAGAATGTTGTGGTCGATAGTATCGAATGCAGCGCTAAGATCGAGTAACACTAACAGAGAGATACAACCACGCTCGGATGATAAGAGTAAATCATTTGTAACTCTAATGAGAGCAGTCTCAGTACTATGATACGGTCTAAATCCTGACTGAAAATCCTCACAGATACCATTTCTTTCTAAAAAGGAGCATAATTGTGAGGACACTGCCTTTTCTAGTATTTTTGACAGAAAGGGTAGATTTGAGATTGGCCTGTAGTTGACTAATTCTGTAGAATCAAGCTGCGTTTTTTTAATAAGTGGTTTAATAATAGCCAACTTAAAAGTTTTCGGTACATATCCTAATGTCAAGGATGAATTAACGATATTGAGAAGCGGATCTATGACCTCTGGAAGCATCTCTTTTAGTAGTTTAGTCGGTATAGGGTCGAGCATACATGTTGTTGATTTTGATGATTTAACGAGTTTAGCCAATTCTTCTTCTCCTATAGCAGTGAATGAGTGTAATTTTTCCTCAGTGACACTACAATGCACTGTCTGATGTGATACTGTAGTAGACGGCTGCATGGTTATAATTTTTTTCCTAATATTATCAATCTTACAAGTAAAGAAGTTCATAAAGTCATTACTGCTGTGCTGTTTACAAACATCAGAAGGTGAAGCTTTATCTTTGGTTAATTTAGCCACTGTATCGAATAAATACCTAGGGTTGTGTTTGTTTTCTTCTAAGAGAGTCGAGAAATAAGCAGATCTAGCAGTTTTTACGGCCTTTCTGTATGCAATCATGCTCTCTTTCCACGAAATGCGAAAAACTTCAAGTTTTGTTTTCTTCCAGCTACGCTCCATTTTTCTGGCTGCTGTTTTAAGTGGCCGGGTGTGCTCGTTGTACCACGGCGTTGGACTATTTTCTTTAATCTTCTTTAAGCGCCGGGGAGCAACTGTGTCTAAAGTGCTGGAAAAGAGAGAGTCAATAGTTTCTGTTGCAACATCGAGTTCCTCTAGGCTATCTGGGATGCTGAGGAGATGAAACTGATGAGGAAGATTATTTACAAAGAAATCTTTAATCGCAGCAGTGATAGTCCTGCCATATTTGAAGCGAGGGGAAGGCTTTGCAGCCTTTGCTAAATTAAGTGTACATGACACTAGGTAATGATCTGAGATGTCATCGCTCTGCTGCAGAATTTCAATGGTATCAACATTTATTCCATGTGACAATATTAGGTCTAACGTATGATTACGGCGATGAGTGGGTCCTGACACGTGTTGCCTTACTCCAATAGAGTTTAGAATGTCTCTAAATGCCAATCCCAATGCGTCTTTTTTATTGTCTACATGGATATTAAAATCACCAACAATTAGGACTTTATCTGCAGCCAGTACTAACTCTGATAGAAAATCAGCAAATTCTCTGGTAAAGTCTGTATGGTGCCCTGGTGGCCTGTATACAGTAGCCAACACAAATGTCAAACAGGATTTATCAATTTCACTACATAACGTTACATAAAGCACCAAAACTTCAAAAGAATTATATTTGAAACTAGACTTCTGAGTAATACCGAAGATATTATTATAAATTACAGCAACACCTCCCCCTTTACCTTTCAGACGCGGCTCGTGTTTATAACAATAATCTTGGGGGGTGGACTCATTTAAAGTAATGTAATCGTCAGGTTTTAGCCAGGTTTCTGTCAAACACAGCACATCTAGGTTATGATCTGTAATCATATCATTAACAATAAGCGCTTTTGAGGAAAGGGATCGAATATTCAGCAGTTTCCCGAGCTTTATTATTTGATCATCTGTATTATATCTGTTGTTTATTTGTTGGACATCAATTACATTTTTACCGTTGAATGGTTTTGATGGTTTTTTGTATTTACTCATTCGTGGAACAGACACAGTCTCTATGTGATAATATCTAGGTGAAAGAGTCTCTATGTGCTGGGATTTATCTGACTTCTGTGACGTGAGACAGCTAGCAGGCGGTCGGGTAAGCCAGTCCGTCTGCTTCCTGACCTGGGCCCCAGTTAGTCAAGGTTTGGCTCTAAGACTATGTGCCAAATTACTAGAGAGAAGAGCGGCACCATCCCAGGAAGGATGAATACCATCTTTTTTCAACAGGTCAGGTCTGCCCCAAAAGCTTTTCTAATTGTCTATGAACCCTATGTTATTTTGAAGATCATGTGGTCATGAAGATCATGTGATCTTACTAATATAAACCAGTTTCAAATAGTCTAGATAATTGCACGTGCACGCTATTCTTAAGAAGCCCTAATGGTGACACATGGATTCATCAATTTACCATGAAAACTAAGGGGAAAAAAAGAGCAGCGATGTCCACGGCGACTGAGCAGCGTTTGCTTCTTGAGACTTATGAAGAATTTAAACATATGATTACCAAAAAAGGGAATACCGCAGCTATTAATAAAACAAGAGAGAAAGACTGGCAGGAAATTGCTGATCGTCTCAATGCGTAAGTAGCAACTACTCCTGCAGAGGAGCTGGCATTAGAAATGAACAAAGGGAGGCCTGTCATTGAGGGAATAGAGGGGGGGACTGCATCTGAATCCATTCCACCTAGTATAAGAAATGATTACATAAAAGGTGTGGTTAAAAAAAATATATATATATATATTCTTGCTTTCCAACCAAATCTTTTCGTTTCATAGTGACGCCAAATTCTGTGTGCTTGCTGGATCCACCAGACATCATGCTGAAACCTGCGAGTATGACAGAGTTTAAAGCACTGATTTATTATCAAGTGGTGATTTATTAAACTGAGTTTAATTTATGGTTTCAGGTTGAAAGCCCATCCACAGTTGAGGAGGATGAGGAGACAGTATGTTCAAGGAGGCCTGAGTTAGGCACTAGAGCCCTCTCAGTCTGGGACCACATGTGACCAAGTGAGTATTAAGAAATTACAAAAAAGTGCCAAGAGCACTCAATCAAATAACTTAAATTTCTGTTCCTATGGAAGCCATAGATACTGACATGCAATATAAAAAACTCAAGATAAGACAGTTGGAGCTGGAAATCCAACAGCTACAGAAAAATGCAAGTAGAACTGCCATATTTAAAACAATGACACATGACCTTTTGTTTTTTGACAACATTTAATTGTATGTTTTCACCCCCCAACAGGCAGCTTAAACCTGAAAAAAAAAACAAAAGAAAAAAAACAAAAACTAATTGTGACTTAAATTGTGTCTGGTAAATTAAGGGGAAAGTTGAGGAGAAAGTTACAACTTAACATGGTTTGGACCGTATTAACCAAAATAATTATTGGCATAACTGTCTCTTATAACCCTGCCTGTTTCATTGTCCTCAAAAACAGCTTCAATGCCCCAGTCTTCCTCTACAACCATCCTTGGTTGCCTCTCTCTCTCTCTTCAGACAGGCAATGTTATGTAGCACAACACATGCAACTACAATGTCACATGCCCTTTGTGGAGTCACTCTGAGGTAATTCAGGCACTGGAACCTTGACTTGATGAGCCCAAATGCCATCTCTATACGAGCTCTTGTGCATGCATGGGCAATATTGTAGTTGTGCTGTGCCTCAGTCTGGGTCTCCTGATAGGGAGTCAAGAGATAAGACATGCATTTCCCTTGTCTCCCAGCAAAACTCCTGAGAATTCACCTGAATAGAGTTTTTTTTTTTTTTTAAACATTGAATTTGGTTAAGGTATTTTAAAGCTGCAGTTTTTGCCATATGTTAAGTGACTAACATACCTTGTGCCAGTTGGTGGGAAAGAGAAGAGGCCCGAAGGATTCTGGAATCATGCACTGAGCCAGGCCATTTTGCCTCTACATTTGTAATGATGCAATCTGCATCACAGATCATCTAAATAATTAAAAATGTAGGTCACTACACTGGACTTACATAGATATAAAATGAGGATTGTTACTGCATTTGTAATGAACAGAACACTGGTGCCCAGCTTATTGTACAGAACAATCGGTTCTACAGTAGTAGCCTACAATGTCATCTAAGTGGGACTGTACCTGTACATTGATGCTGTGTAGTGATTTCCTATTAACAAAGTCTGCTTCGTGTGGACCAGACGGACGCCTTATGTGCCCGTGGGTGCAGTCCAGAGCACCGATAACATTTGGGAAAGCTACAAAAGTTTAGTGTTTGTCTTTCAATTGCCATGTCTAACATTAACAGACAATAAATATTTCCATTTTCTATATAGTTATTATTTGATCTTACCAGCGATTCCATAAAAAGCCTGTTTAACAGTACGGATCGCTCTGTGGCCAGGGAAGGTGATGAACACATTGAGGAATTTTTTTTTAAAGACAGGTACACAATTCGTACAGAGCGGCAAACCGATGCTTTGCTGATATTCTCTGCATCTCCAACTGTGTACAAAAATGTTCCGCTGGCAAAAAAGTCTGCGGGACTGTGAGCGCTTTATTGCGCCGTGTGCTATTTGCGATGTGTGGGCTCAGTAATCTACAAATATATGCTATCCCTTTCCTCGAGAATCTATACCGCTCATGCAGGTAGTTGTCAGAAAAAGCCAACGGGTCTGCCCTGTCCCTGAAAGTACGTTCTCTTTGAAATGCCCTGCGTATGATTATCACTCCCTCATCCACCACCTTATCAATGAAAGGACACACCATGATTATGCGTCCGACACATATGGGTTGAGCTCCCTATTTATAGACATTTAATTGATTCATTACAAAAATCACACCAACTAAACAAATGTAACTTTAGCGGATCATGTGATCGAGTCGGTCCAGAGACACCAGAGCACAGAGCGGATCATGTGATCGAGTCGGTCCAGAGACACGACAGCACAGAGCGGATCATGTGATCGAGTCGGTCCAGAGACACGAGAGCACAGAGCGGATCATGTGATCGAGTCGGTCCAGAGACACGAGAGCACAGAGCGGATCATGAGATCGAGTCGGTCCAGAGACACGAGAGCACAGAGCGGATCATGTGATCGAGTCGGTCCAGAGACACGAGAGCACAGAGCGGATCATGTGATCGAGTCGGTCCAGAGACACGAGAGCACAGAGCGGATCATGTGATCGAGTTGGTCCAGAGATACGAGAGCACAGACCGGATCATGTGATCGAGTCGGTCCAGAGATACGAGAGCACAGAGCGGATCATGTGATCGAGTCGGTCCAGAGATACGAGAGCACAGAGCGGATCATGTGATCGAGTCGGTCCAGAGACACGACAGCACAGAGCGGATCATGTGATGGAGTCGGTCCAGAGACACGACAGCACAGAGCGGATCATGTGATCGAGTCGGTCCAGAGATACGAGAGCACAGAGCGGATCATGTGATCGAGTCGGTCCAGAGACACGACAGCACAGAGCGGATCATGAGATCGAGTCGGTCCAGAGACACGAGA
This sequence comes from Coreius guichenoti, assembly GCA_039654105.1. NCBI lineage: Eukaryota > Metazoa > Chordata > Actinopteri > Cypriniformes > Gobionidae > Coreius > Coreius guichenoti. Next base: position 3,086,423 of record CM077181.1, on the reverse strand, counting down.
GCACAGAGCGGATCATGTGATCGAGTCGGTCCAGAGACACGAGAGCACAGAGCGGATCATGTGATCGAGTCGGTCCAGAGACACGAGAGCACAGAGCGGATCATGTGATCGAGTCGGTCCAGAGACACGACAGCACAGAGCGGATCATGAGATCGAGTCGGTCCAGAGACACGAGAGCACAGAGCGGATCATGTGATCGAGTCGGTCCAGAGACACGAGAGCACAGAGCGGATCATGTGATCGAGTCGGTCCAGAGACACGAGAGCACAGAGCGGATCATGAGATCGAGTCGGTCCAGAGACACGAGAGCACAGAGCGGATCATGTGATCGAGTCGGTCCAGAGACACGAGAGCACAGAGCGGATCATGTGATCGAGTCGGTCCAGAGACACGAGAGCACAGAGCGGATCATGTGATCGAGTCGGTCCAGAGATACGAGAGCACAGACCGGATCATGTGATCGAGTCGGTCCAGAGATACGAGAGCACAGAGCGGATCATGTGATCGAGTCGGTCCAGAGATACGAGAGCACAGAGCGGATCATGTGATCGAGTCGGTCCAGAGACACGACAGCACAGAGCGGATCATGTGATCGAGTCGGTCCAGAGATACGAGAGCACAGAGCGGATCATGTGATCGAGTCGGTCCGGAGACACGACAGCACAGAGCGGATCATGTGATGGAGTCGGTCCAGAGACACGAGAGCACAGAGCGGATCATGTGATCGAGTCGGTCCAGAGTCACGACAGCACAGAGCGGATCATGTGATCGAGTCGGTCCAGAGACACCAGAGCACAGAGCGGATCATGTGATCGAGTCGGTCCAGAGACACGAGAGCACAGAGCGGATCATGTGATCGAGTCGGTCCAGAGACACGAGAGCACAGAGCGGATCGTGATCGAGTCGGTCCAGAGACACCAGAGCACAGAGCAGATCATATGATCGAGTCGGCGCAGACCAGAAAACGTATCGGACCCGTTTGAATTCTGCACAGAATGATATTTTAAAGCGATATGGAGGAAGACCATGTCCAGTCCATGAGAATGAGATGCAAGGTAATACTCAAAGCAGCTGCTGGCCACCCACACCGGATACCACTGAATGCTTTTTTTGATATTGACCTTTATGGTGAAAAAATATTTCAGGATAATGTGGGATGCTGGATCATCACTGGATCATTCATCATGTTCAGGAAGTATTTTTTTATTCATTTCCGAAAAAAGTTGCTCAACAAGCTGAGCGATAAGTTGATAGCCTCATGGGCAACACTCCATGTACTGTGGTTGTGCTGCGGCTCACTGAACTTTTTGTGACCCCTCTCTCTCCCACTCCGCTTACTGTACTCTCAATAAAGGCAAAAAGACCTGCATTGCAAACCCCTGCTCCATGTTGCTGTTGTTGTCATTGTTGTTGTTTTTGGCGGTATGCCTACAAACACACATTAGCATAGAAAACAATGCAGATATTCTGGAATACAAAAGAGCACCACATGACACACAAATCAGATCCGAACAGATGAGATACAGTGTGGACAGTCAATAATTGAAATCAAATTCTCTTCTCTTCTCTCGTCTTCACCCTCCTCCTCCCCCTCCTTCAGCAGCTGACGACTTTGCCACATTCTTCATAAATAAAACCTTTTTTTTTTTCCACAAAAAATTTTTCCACACCACAATTTGACACACATCTTTACAGCGAACACACACCTTCTCTCGGCTCTCAGAGGCAGAAGTCTCCAAACTCATCCTTTCCAATCACCCTACTACCTGTCCGCTTGATCCTATCCTCACTCATCTCCTTCAAACCACTTCTTCTTCAGTTGTACCTGTTCTCACTCATATCATCAACACCTCTCTTCACACAGGTACCTTTCCCACAGCATCTAAGCAGGCTTGGGTAACTCAGCTCAAGAAACACTCTAATTCCAGCACTTTTAGAAAATTACAGACCGGTATCCCTTTTTCCATTCATTGCTAAAACGCTTGAACGAGTCGTGTTCAACCAAGTCTCTACCTTTCTTGCACAGAGAAACCTCCTGGACGACAACCAGTCTGGTTTCAGAAGCGGACACTCAACTGAGACTGCCCTGCTCTCGGTTACTGAAGCTCTGAGACTGGCAAGAGCAGCTTACAAATCTTCATTACTCATCTTGCTGGATCTGTCTACTACTTTCGACACGGTTAACCACCAGATCCAATAAAGGCCACTTTATGACTGTTTCTTAACACACTTAATTACACTTTTAAAAAAAGTGCACTTTGTAGTTTCACATTAAAGGTTGCATTTGAAATCATTTTGTTTTAATAATCTTTTAATTAATCATACTAAAGCGCATGTAAAGTACTTGATTATAATTTTAACTGTAGTGTGTTCTTTGGTATTACATTTAAAGTTAATATATTTTAAATGTATTAAATTACAAATGTGTAATTACAGATACATTTAAATACATACGTTTCAATAAAAATGGCATTAATGATATTATATTTTAGTTTACCATAAAGGCTTTTGTCAGTACATTTGACACACTTTAACCATATTTCAAAGACAAATATATGTAACTATAAAATTACACATTTTCAGATGTATTTAAGTCTTACTGAAGCGTGTCAAAAAAAGCACTCAATTTCCGCTAACTGTATTTAAACTCTTACATTTTGCAATTAACATGAAAGTAACGGTCCAAAAATATTTAAATTATTAAATTACTGTTTCAGAGTATATTATTTCCATAATACAGTAAGCACTCTTAAAAACAAACAAAAAAATCCTGACTTTTTAATGACAGACACATTTGGCATCAACATATGAAGTCATGTTGAATCAGCAGAAAAAAATACATGCCTCATTGTGCATTACAGTTTAATTTCTGTCCCACTTGTGATGCAATATTTTCCACGAAAATGTTTACACACTAATTTTACTGACATTTGCTAAGGTCCAGGCACACCACAAATATGTTTATCTTTTATTAATTTGACGTTGTTTCATGTTCTCCATTTCTGTTGCTCCTCAGTTGGAAACAGATGGAAGAACCTTACGCTCCACTTCCTTGCAGTACTTGTCTGAGAGCCCAGCTGCCCTGCGGTCAAAGTGGAAATGTGTGATTATCTGTCTGAATCGTTGCCAAATGTGTGTGACATATATTATTTCTGAGAAGAAAGTTTTCAGGGTTTGATTCATGTTTTTTCTTTCCCACAACCTCTTTCTATCATACAGTGAGTGACCCAAAATGATGCGTTTTCGTGTGTACACAAATACTTTGTGGAGACTCCTTAAGTGTTTCCAATTTTGTGTGCCTTATGCGTCAGATGTTCAGCCAACGGATTGTGGGCGTAACATCTGAGGCTGAGACTTGCTTAACACTAACGCAGCCACTCAGTGAGTGTAACCACAGTGGCCTACTTTGACGTCATATGCATGTTCTCTATAATGCTTTTCCCTTTCTATTCTTGTATAGCAAGCAGATTTCTATCTCTCTTCCTTTTTTGGAGTGTGTAGGGGATCCGTGATTGAAATACTAAAATTACTTGCTTCATACAAAGTTATGGTTCAAATATTTTTGACACATTTTTGACATAAAAAAACATTTGATTAATGATAATCTTTTGGCCCTTAGAATTGTTCCCACTTTTAATCCCATAACCAACAACCCTGAATGCCACTTGGTGTGATATTTTGTAGCTAATGCAATGAAATTCATGCATTTTTAAATGTGCCATAAGTGTCAAAACATTTTTGAGGCCACTGTGTCTTCTTTCCTGCACTCTCAGAAAAAAAGGTACAAAAGCTGTCACTGGGGCGGTACCTATTCAAACGGTACACTTTTGTACCTAAAGGGTGCATATTGGTACCTTAAAGGTACATATTAGTACCTAAAATGAACAAAAGTGTACCTTCAAAAAGGTACTGCCCCAGTGACAGCTTTTGTACCTTGTTTTCTGAGAGTGTGTATGTAATCCATCATTCTTTATTTCATTACTTATTCATAACTCACATTTTCATTCGGTCTTATGTAATTTTTAGGGCTGTCCCCGACTAAAGAATTTTTCTAGTCAACTAGTAGTCGTTCATTTAAAGGGATAGTTCACCCAAAAATGAAAATTATCCCATAATTTACTCACCCTCAAGCCATCCTAGGTGTATAGGACTTTCTTCTTTCTGCCAAACATAACTGGAGTTATATTAAAAAATATCCTGGCTCTTCCAAGCTTTATAATGGCGGTGAATAGTAACTGAGATTTTGAAGCCCCAAAAAGTGCATCCATCTCCATACATATCCATCCATAATCCATACACGGCTCCAGGTGGTTAATAAAGGCCTTCTGAAGCGAAGCCATGCTTTTTTGTAAGAAAAATATCCATATTCATAACTTTATAAACTAAAATAGCTGGCTTCCGGTAACAGTCGTACAAGAGTCGAGTTCCGGCAGAAGAGTGACCTCTGACCTGACGCATGTAAGAGTATAGCGTAAGCTCAGGTGAGAGTAGGCGCCACTCACGGTTCAAACAAATAGAGCTGAGCAAAAAACTCAAGCTCCTCCCACATTTCTCTTTGAAAATTCTAATTGTAGACTTCTAATTTGTGACTAGTGTTTTGTTTTGCTCTATCCTCTGCGCTTCTGCATTCGTCAATACGTTATGTGTCGGGTCAGAGGACATATAATGAAGAAGGCCTTTATTAACCCCCTGGAGCCGTGTGGAGTACGTTTATGATGGATGGATGTGTTTTTTTGGCATTAAAATCTAAGGTACCATTCACTGCCATTATAAAGCTTGGAAGAGCCAGGATATTTTTTAATATAACTCAGATTGTGTTCATCTGAAAGAAGAAAGTCATAATACACCTAGGATGGCTTGAGGGTGAGTTTTTGGGTGAACTAACCCTTTAAGACATTAGTCGACTAGTCGCACGTTTATCACATTAATTTAATCCCTTAAATTACTTTTAATAATTTAGGATAAACAAGTGTTTTCTGAGTCAATGTCGGTGACTCTCAACTACGCAGTATAGTGAGAGAAATGCACGTTAAGTTAAACATCACACAGTAAGAGCAGTACTAATTTAGCTTCCACACGAACACTTGGATATGCACCTAATAATACTGCACACTTATCTAGATTAACACTATTGTTAGAGCGAGTGGCCTTGTAAAGTGGCTAACGTTAGGCTACTACTTATGTTTCAAATGATAAGCCATGTTTGATGTTTATGAATGAAATGGCTTATGTTTAGTCGACTATTAGGAGGCAGCCCTTTTATATAATTTTTCTGTCTACTTTACTCTAAGGACATACCTGAGTTCCCTCAGCTTCTTTTCTTTAATCTCGTCCAGTCGGGCTCTGCGACTGCGCGCCTCCTCTTCCAGCCGTTCCCCCTCTCGGAACAGCTCTCTGCGCTGGGTGACGGCCTGCATTTCTCTCTCCCGTACCTGCTGCCTTACAGCCTCAGCATGCCTTTGGATTTGTTGATGCTGCTGCTCCTCTTTTTCTCGTTCTTTCTCAATGAGTTCCTGCTGTGCCCTGGAAAAAAGAGTATACAGCATACAATATTTAATGTTATCTTTGTCCATTCTCCCCTCTTCCACTTTCATAAGATAAAATGTTCTGTCAGCAAGTACAGTGATTTGATGTGTGTGTGGATTATAGAGGTAGCTGTTTAATTTTCAGGTTGATTTATTGGGTTTTGTAATGCTTGATGTACTGCATAATAATAAAAAGTAAAATTACAATTGCTTTAGAAGCCTTGGGGCCAGATTTACTAACAGCTTGTGCCAGCACAAACCCTCTTTTGGCTCTAAAAAACTACTGTCAGGATTTACTAAAGACACACAGTGAAAAAAATTGCGCTAAAAAGGCGTGGACAGGGTTATTTTTGCGGGTGACCTTATTGCATATGCATTTGTAGGAGTTTCCCTTTCAGATGTAGTATTTAATTAATTAGAGTATTTAAATGAATCACCTTTACTAAGGTTTGCGCTAGTCAGTTTACTGGTATTTGCGCCATTATTTACAGCCAAAAAAGCATGTCTTAAACCAGAGGCTGCTCTTGGTAGATTGTGTTGGTCATTATGGAATGATCCGGCTGCGTCTGTGTTCTTTAACTCTTTCACGTCTAAGTTTAAAGTATTCTAGCTGACCCCCCAGGTCAGAACGTTTCCTCTTATTGTTTCCATGGCGACGTGTCATGCTTGTCACGTGACTCACCGCAGCCAAAATAGCGCTGTATGACAGATGTATCGCTTTTATGTGGTTTTTCCTTTTTTATTCAAAATATTCACAAACTTGTCTTACCATATCTGACATTCCGATACTTAAATACGCCTAAGTGAGTGTGTTTTGTCATTTAAAAACCTTTATAAATAATCTTGATCTATAACGTGAGATGGGCGATGCCATGTTTGTTTGCATCAGTCCTGTCAGTCGGATTTACAGCACGTGAATTCATCATTTATCCCGCATGTAAGTAAGTGGCCGGTGAACTGGGAGAAGAATAGAGTAAACTTTAGAGTTACTTACAGTACACTACTTACACTGTGTATCTGATATGAATAAAACACGTCGGTAAATTATATTTTAATTGATTGTTATTGCTGCTTCCATAGACACCAGTGTGTATTTTACAAACTCTAAATGTATTGTTTTACAAGTAATTATGTGTATTTAAATGTTTGAAACCTAAAATAAACATTATGTGGTTGAAAACACTGAATAGCTGTGATATATGACAAGCACTGAGCACGTCCGTCTCTGGCTCAGCGCCAACCAAAGCGCAAAAACACAGTTATGTGACGTGACTGAACATTCTAAATCCCATATTTGGTACCGTACTCTCAGGGGCACAGAAATAAAATGTGGTACCACTCAAAAGGTTAATTTGCACGTCATCAGTAGATCACGCACAGGACTTTTCACTCCTAATTTACCCTGTTTAGTAAATCTGGCCCTTGGACATCACGATTATGGTATGGGGCGCTGAGGTTTTTGGCCAATCACAATGCACTGAGTCAGCTGGCCAATCAGAGCACTCTGGGCTTTTCGGGATAAGGCGCTTTGTAGAAATCAGACGTTTCAGACAGACTGGGATAGATAGAGGCTCTGCAATAATGTACAGTATATAAAAAAAAAATACTGTGTTTTTTGAACACTAAAGCAAGTTAACCTATTCTATTACACCCAATAAACAAAATATTAAACTTTTAAAATAGCATCATATGCCCCCGAATCCCCCTAGCAAGCTCAATTTTTGGACCTCTGTATTTCTAAAACCGTGTGTACGGCCATGCTAATAGTATGTGATACATGTGATGGTGTTTGTACCTCAGGACCCTCTCAAACTCTGCTCTCTCTCGTCCAGCTTCAATGGACAGCATGTGCTCCTTATGAGTGACTTGCTCCAAACGAGCAGCCTTCAGCTTCTCTTCCACTTTCAGCTTTCTCGTAGTCTGCTCTTTCTCTTTCCTTCTCCATTCCCTCGCAGCCGCTTCCTGGTTCCTCCGTGCCCTGATCTCATCCTCACAGTTCAAAGAAATGTTTTTTTATTTGAAATGCAAAATGTATTACACCATCATGGGTATTCAAGAGGATACATCTCATACAAAGAAATTTAATATTTTTTTATAAGGACATACTGTAACATTTTACCTGCTCAGCTTTATGGTCTCTGTCCCTTTCTTGAAGAGCTCTCAGTCGCGCTACTTCCTTCTCTTTTTCTTTCTTGATTCGTATCTGCTCAGCTTCATACTCTGCCTCTCGTTCCTAGAGTTCATCAAACACACCTGGGATTAATGTGGCTTTTATTTTTCCTCAACTTGGGTGGGAAAGCCAACAACAGCTTGAAATTTTTCGGAAATTGGTTTTGCTTGTCTCAACATTTTCCCATGATTGATCTACCATTATATGATCCTTCTTTTGTTCATAGTAAAGAAATTAGTAGGTCAGAGTATTGAAAATATGTTTTTCCCTTGTGGTTCACTTCTAATATTTTGCAAACAGGGTTTTTCCTGGGTCAAAAATGGTCTTCGGTGGTGGACCGACAGACATGGTCATCCACACACATAGTAAAAAGTACCCTACCCGTGCGATCTGCAAGCCCAATACTGATAATAAATTTAAAATAAATGCAAAGAAACAGTTTGTGATTTTTTGCTTATCTTATTTTGATATCTCATATTATGTATGACCTCTTACCTTGATGTTTGTTTCTTTTGTTCCTCATTTTTTACACTGTTTACATTGTTTACTGGTAATTATTTTGGTATATAATCATATCAATATTAAAAAGTTAATTAACAAATTTTCTACCATATACAATTTAATAAAATTAGCAGCTAGCTAACAAAAACTTGCTTTGTTCTGGTTCCACCTAACTCCAGTCTACACTTAATGGTTTTATAGGTTATACACATTGTCAATATAAATAACCTGAAAATACTGTGGATTATTAAGACTAATTCTTACTAACCACTCTTGCTAAATGGGGTAAGCACACTTGCGTTCTCATTTCAGAGGTGTTCTGAGTAAATGATTATACATCGATTCGTGAGTTCAGTGTTGGACAGATCAATTGTTTTAACCACTCTTTAAAATGAATCAGTTCAAAGGAGTCATTTGGTCGTGAATTGGACATTAGCAGACGCGTTGTATGCCAATCCTAGGACATCGCGAAAGATTTTTCTCAACATAGAAAGCACTTCATAACTGGATAGAATTTTTTTTCGTTTATTGAAAGTAAGTTTATGCGAGCTGATTGTGTGGAACGCTTGTCAGAGAAGAGGCAAACAGATGAAAACAACATTTTTAAAGAGCAATTCACACACCCAGCGGTAATTCAGGAAAAAAATTGTCTGAATGCGCCACGTACAATATTATGGATTCGGTCTTCCGACCATTTACCATTGTATCAGTTCAGTTGCTTTTGATTAAAGGGGTTGTCTAATGCTATTTCATGCATTCTGACTCATTTACACTGTTAAAGAGTTGGATTCTCATGCTAAACATGGCCAAAATTTCAAAAAACGAGTTGGACGTATGACGGAGTATTTCTGTGCCAAATACACTCCTTCAGGATTCGAATACGTTTCGGAACGTTTTTTTTCGAGTATGGCCCTGTATGACTTCTTGTATGGGCACTTCTCCTGGATGAGCGCGTGCGCACATCAACCAGAGCGAGAGCAAGAGTGTGCCCATCAATGAGCTTCGTTTGGGTTACGGGAGCCGTCGGCAGCGCTGTCATTTTGTTTTTAGACCACTAAATCAACAATGTCACTAAAGAAGTGTGTTTTTGGTTGTGAGGGAAAGATTTCCTTGTTCAGCTTCCCAAAGAATCCAGCGTTAAGGAAACAGTGGATACAGTTTGTTTTTCTGGAGCAGAGTTCTGAAAGTGTGTTTGTTTGTTCCCTGTCACGAGTCGAAACCGCAGGCGGTGAGTGAAACTGAATCGAAAGTTATCCAGGGATAATGCCATGATGTATTTTGTGTGTGTGCTCATGTCTCTTTAGCTCCGCTCACTGTATGCCTGCACAAGACTGCTTTCGGAAAGAATCGGTACAGCGTATCTGTCTTTTATAAATATGATAAAACTAAAGACTCTTCGGAGATATGAAGGATGCAATACTACTCTATAGGTACTCAAGATTAACATGAGACTGGCAGAAACTGTGTGTGTTATGTACCCTTTAATATGTGTGCGAGAGAAAGAGCTGTGCTTAGTTTGAAGACAGAGAGAGTGCGCGCGGGGAGGGGCTCTCTGCTCGTTCGCTCTGTCGCAAGCGTAGCAGTCATCTACATCAGGGGTTTTCAAACTTTATGATGCCAAGGACCGGCAAATATGATGAACCTTTTATGAGAGACCCCCTTCCTAAAATCCATCTTTATATATTTATGTATGAAAAAACATTTAAACTGTTAGATAAATAGTAAGTGTGACATTATATTATTAATACAACATATTGTTTCCAAACTTAAATTGGCTATACTTAATATTGGATGTGTAAACCTGAAGAAGAACATTTTCAATTAAAAATTATTTGTATAAGCAACTTTCACAATAAATGTATGTAAGCAGCTTACATACTGTGTTAAGAATACTGCCTTACAACCCCAGTGAGCAAGATAAAGGGGACTATAGTGAGAAAAACTCTAAGCAAACATATACAATTCTGGAAAGTATGTATATGGCAAAAAAAGGAGAGAAACATTTAGAAATGAAACAATGTTCGGTAGACTTTATCCATTTTTGCTTTGTCTTTTTATTCTCTGAAATTTTCTGGGGACCCCTTAGAACCTTCTGGAGGACCCCTGGGGGTCCCCGGACCCCAGTTTAAAAAAACCCCTGATCTACATCAGTCATAAATCATAATAACGGATCATATGAGGCTTTGGCGGGATTTGTTTTGTCGGCGGCCAAAAAATTTTCAGTGCAGGAAAAACCCTGGCAAAATCAACAGTGTGGCCACATAATGGCCAGGTGAGCACTCAGACTGATGACTGGTCCACCCTATCAAAGCTGCCAGAATATTACTAATGCTTTGGAATATTCTTTGGAAATAATGGTTTTCTATTTGTTGTATAGTGTATTTTTTACAAATACATAAGTCACAGCTGAGTCACATTTTCACCATTACAGGCATGACAGACTGGAAATCATTCATTTCCAATGAAGAATATTATAGTCGAGCTGCATGGAGTTCTGACTATGTGTATATGCTAAATGTTCTGATTCAATTTGAACTTTTGCAGCTAGACCATATGTGACCACACAGCCAGATGTGATGTATCTTAATGAAAACAATGAGCGCAAGGTAAGAATTACCAGCATTTTTGCACTGAAATATTAATATTTAAACACTTTTTCTGTAAAATGGGTGGTTATAAATAATTATGTATGTATGTATATAAGTATGAATTTGAGGAGTGTCTAGCATGTGTCGTCGTAGTTACAGCCAATACTGTCTTAGCCCAACTGCCTGTGCAAAGCACTTCACCTTTTATAACTTGAGATTTTGGGCAAATGACAGAAAAACTGAGCACTCACATAGCTACAATAAACTTTATGGCCTGGTTTCACAAACAGGGCTTAGATTAAGCCAGGATTAGGCCTTCAATTAGCATATTTAAGTAGCTTTTATAAACGTGCCTTTCGGTAATAAAAATTACTGATGTGCATCGTGAGACAAAATTTGCATTTTTGGGTGAATAAAGTAAGTCTACTGTAGTACTTACAAAAAGGAATCAGGGAAAATTTTATCTCACATTATAAGACCAATTCACACTGCACTGACAGACGGCAACAGACTTCGTTGGGTTTTGTTGGATCAGTGCCAATTGTTGGCAATTGTTGGTGTGGGGTGGGCTCATTTTCATTGATTATCATGCTGAATCATGTTTGTCGGGTTGTTGAATGTCTGAGAAGTGACGTACTGTAATCTGGTGTTTGACTGCGTTGGTCGGCGCCTGTCGGTGCAGTGTGAATTGGCCTATATGAATGCTTAATTAATCTTATTTATTGTATTTGATTAACAAGGTAAGAACGGCAAGAACAGTCTGCCCCTGATTTTAAAGTTTAAGATTACAGTGGTGGACGACAAGAGAAGCGAGATAGTAAGAAACCCATTAAAAAGACTTTTCTTACCAACTTCTTGCGTGTATACTCTATAGCACGCAGATCTGCTAATCTCTCTTCTTCCTTTTTCTGCTCTTTAGCAAGCAGGTTCTCCTCATTTATCTTCTGAATCTCCTGAAGCAAATTCCTCTGCTCCTCCTTCTTCCTTTCAATGACCTGTGATAACATTACACAAAGAGCGAGTCCGCATGTGAGTCCGAAAACTACTTATAATTCAAATTGTTTTGGAGGTTTTTTTTGCATGTACCTTGATCTCCTCCATCTGCATCCTTTCCATGTTTTCCAGCAACTGCTGACCCTCCTGCTCCTTCACCTCATCCTGTAGCATTTTCTCCTCCAGACGCATCTGGATCTGGTCGAGGATGCGCAGCTTCCCGCTTTAATAACACCCACCCATTAACCATAGGGAGCAATACATTGTATGTAGAGTATATATACAGCGTAAACATCCTTACTGAATCATCTGCTCTTTGCGCAATTGTTCGATTTGTTCCTGGGTCTCTAAGGCCCGGCGACGCTCCACCTCCATCATGGCATCCAGCCTTTTCTCCTCCTCCAGCCACTTTGTGCGGTTCTGTTTCTTCTCCTCAATCTGCGCATCCCGGACAACATGGCACTGCACTTTCTGAATCAACTGCAGGAGTACAAAGACAACATTTGCATGTAGAAAACAACCAGTGGGTCATGGCTTGGCTTGTTAGTGTGGTCCTATCTACCTCATTGAGCTTCTTGACTTCATCCTCTTGTTCCATTCTCAGGGTGTTGGCCCGTTCCAACAGGTACTGAGCCCGGTCCCTCGCCTCTATCTCGAGCTCACTGAGGTTCTGGTTCTTCTGCCGAGACAGGTCCGCCTGACGCATCTGTGCTTTTCTCTGCTCAGCAGCATCCTGATATGATAACAAACAGATCAGGGGTGTTTCCTCTGAGGAGGCAAGGGAGGCAAGGGAGGCAAGTGCCTCCTCAAAAAAATAGTATGAGAAAAATAATACAATGCAAATATTTCAAAATGTGACATTAAAAAGTATATAAATCAACAAGTCCAACAGTGACACCAGCAGGTGAAGTTACAGCGAGCCCATTGAGCCCATATTCCCCTGAGCCCATTGACTTTTAACACACCCCCTAAAGCGTGCGCTGGGTTTAGTGGGGGGTAATTGAGAATGAATGGGGGAAATTCACGTGATATTATGATTGGATGTGATTGGTTATGATTGGCTATGATTGGTTTGTGCCATAAATCCCGCATCTTCTTTTTGTGCATGTTCCCAAAGTCCCTTTAAGACAAGTCATTTCACTCGGCGGTAGGGTGACCACCCGTCCCGCATTTTGCGGGACAGTCTTGAAATTGGGAGCTTTGTCCCGCAAAGCTGTGAAAATAACCAACCAACGCAATCGTAGAGAGAGGTTTTCCTGCTGATGACAACTGAGTGGACAGCGCAAAGGAATAAGTGCGGGCCTCATCAAAGTCAGTAAACGCAGCTACACCAGCAAGGATTTCTTCTCAAGAACCACAAGAGCTGTTCAAAGCTGCCCAAATTGATGATTTAAAGCATGCCTTCCACGGAAATGGTCAAGCACCAACGGGAAAATATAGTTCATTTAAGGCGGTTTCTATGGCGTTATAATAATGACAAATGTCGAGAGTGCATTATTGTAACGCGAGAGCGCATCAAATGCACGAGCAGGAATCTCTCCGCTCACAGGCGGATTCCATTTTCCAACACGATCTCATGAAAGTGCGTATATAGCACGAATTGTATTTATCGTGCAATTTATTACGCAAAAATTTGTTTTTGCTTGCATATGCTACACACTGTAAACCCCTTGGGTAGGATTAGTGGTGTGGGTTACGTGCATATTACACAAAACTGGACGCTCGCGCACGCGCGCTCTCTCAGATATTACATGTGCATGCTCAAACTTTGTCCTTCTGCATGTGCACTCGTGAATCTAGAATTGAATGTATGCCAAGTTTGCCAAGGAATGTAAATCAATATTTACATAGCATAATAGTAGTAAATGTATCTGTCTCACACGTGTCCCGCATTGTCCCCCAAAATCACATCTACTGTCCTGCAACAGATCAATAGCCATGTGCTCTCACCCTACTCGGCGGCCATCTTTGAAATGCCTCTCGGGCGTGCAAGTGCAGCTCCTATCTCTTTGAACTGGGAAACATCAAATTCTCCAAAACCGTTGCCAAGCTTACAATTAAATTTCATATTTTGAAATTATCAACAACTGACAACAACTGTCTCATAAATTTGTTTCTAAATGCTCGAATCATGACAAAAAAACTTTTTTCAACCTGGACAAAGCTAATGCGCATACGCAGTCCTAAACGCGAGTCTCAGAACACTGCCTGTTTCTATAGCAACCGGAGCTTCTAACAGCAGCTGCAGTGACTGCGATGACTTTACTAATCAACGATTGGCTCATTCATTTAGAAGGCGGGGCTTATTCGCCAAATTGGGCGTTGCACTTTATCCCATTCATAAGTAATCGGAGTGCACCGTCTTCCTATATATAAAGTGTTTGGTGTTCCGCATTCGCAAATCAGTCTGGATGAACAAAATGATGCATTAATGGGAAGACTAACTAAAAAGTAAGTAAACAGCTCAGCCACTTAGATATCACCACTTTATGTCACATCAAAATCAAACTTGAAATGGCCTGAAAACATGATGACACTGGTTTAGTGAGCAATCAGCTCTGTAAAATAGACCCTTTTCACATTTCCGGGTTTCTCAGAAGCGGAAGTCGTCATAGTTGGGTTAAAGGGGTCATGAACTGAGAAATTGACATATAAGACATATAAGAGGTCATCATACTATAAGAATATCAGAACTGAAAACTTCCTTGTTAGTCCAATAAAAGCTTTTATTGACACCAGGTCCAGCAAATGACAGGTTTTTCAAAGTGGGGATCTATGACGTCAAAGGGAGGCAAGCACCGCCTCTGCAGAAGAAGATCAACGCCTACTTCATCACTGCCTGTTTAGCCCCGCCCACCGATTCACGCATGACATGCAATAGAATAGGTAGCCTTTAGTGACATAGGCCTACGTGGTGTTAAACCAGATCGAGCTACCAAGCAATAAACATGCCGTTGAAGATTACAAAATATTGTGCAGTGCCTGGGCTCGACAGTAATGCAACATGTAAGTAACCGTGTTAATTCTAATGCCTGATCTGAAATGTAATGATTCATGTACAGTCAGACGTTCTTTGTCTGTGTGTCAGTAAATTAAACCAGTGACTAAACGTCAACTTGCGTTGTTTCTCTTAGTAGGATGAAAATAATCTGTTATTTAACAGTGATTAAATTCTATAAATAAAGCGATCAAAGAAAGCTCCCTTTGCAATCGCTGGAGCAGCGCACGCTGGAGCTGTCAATCAAACAACGAGAGTTTATCAGTGACGCATTTATCAGTGACTCCCGTTTTATTCAACGAATCTCTTAACTATATCACGTTTGCACTGTTAGTGAAGATGAAAGAATTCGATAGTGTACAGAAACTAATTTGCAATGACGAGATCACTGCTTTCATGCGCTCAGTATGTCTGTGATCGGCTACAATGATCATCTTTGCAACCTTTCATGCCACGATCTAAACATAATGCCACGATCTAAATATAATGCCATAGATCTAAATGTAATGCAACACTTTTCACGATTAGTTAACCATGAGAGCTGTAATAGTAAAAACGCGCTAAAAGAGAGAGTAATACTTAGCTATTTCAAATGGAAAGACATTAGCCAATCACAGCAGTGGGCGTTTACACTGAACTCTCACAGCAGACACGCCCCTTAAAACAGAGCGTTCAAACCAGAGGGCTAAAATCAGGGTAGGAAAAATGCCTTTTATTTATAAATTATGACAATTTTTGATGTAAAAAGCTTTCTAACATTATAAGTGCACCCCAGGAAACATCATAAAACAATAAAACAACGCAGTTCATGACCCCTTTAACTTTTATACCGGTGAATGAGAGAATAAGAATACAATATACAAAATATATTTTTTGTGTCCCCATTTGCTCAAATAGCAAAAGAAAAATGTGACAACAAAGTGTAACTGGGACATGAATTTACATTTGATTTATTTAAAAAAAAATTATAAAAAACTGTGAGGACATTGCCTCCTCAGTTCAGAACACCCCTGCATGCCACTGAACTAGATTTATTTCCCTGAAGAATATAGCAGTGCTTGGAAGACAACCAAAGAATAGTGTGGAGGCCATTCATACATTCTTGTTCTCCTTTGCACTATTAATGTGATGCCGTAAATGTATTTTGTATAATGTGCCCTGGGAAATAAATTATAAACAAGGGATGATGTGGTTTTATTGTTTTATTCTATATGGATTAGATTAACATCAGTGTTTCGTTGAGTTTAACACATTCTTTAATTCCATTCATACAGAATTGTTTGTTTAATTCATTCTTGGAAAATGTGCATGCATGCACAAAGAATAAACGTAGTTGTTGTGTTTTTAAAATAACTTCTCATGATGTAGTGATTCAAAGGAAATGACTGAATGAGTGAATATACTGTTATTGACACGGGAGCTGGAGAATATAAACAACTTGGCATTTGAGCGTATTATTATTAGCGTTCTGAGTGGCTTTTTTATGTCACCACATTGAAGCACCTCTGGTAAAAAGCAATACAGGAAACATTTATATTTTATACTGAGATAATTCTCAGTGGCAGATGGGCTGGCAATTTTTCTTAAGGTGGTCATAAAGTATTTAAGTCAAATTGCAGTTTGATATTTTTATATGGTTGGCTCACCATGGCTTCCTCGCGAGCTTGGCGTTGCGCCTCCAGCCCAGCTGCCTTCTCTTCTTCACTAGGAACATGAGACTCCTCCATGATCCGCCTGAACTCAGCCGAGGACAAGATGACAGACTGCCCAGATGGGTCCTCACTTGGGATTCTGGTTCAACAGAACAAGAGCAAAGAACAGGCTTAAAAGCGTCATGAACTGCATTTATTATTTTGTAACATTTTTTATTATTATTCAGGGTTTCTGCAGGTTTTATGAAGGCAAATTTAAGACCAATTAAAGAAAATTTAAGGAATAAATTGAAGGGAACATAACACGTCAATATGTTCTCTAAATGTAAATGTCTAGGAAGCACAGAATGAGTTGTATTAGCAACACTTCAAAGTTTGAAAATACAAATTCCAACAGATCTCCACTACTTTTTAATTAATTTTACAAAAAAAGCTAATAATATAAAATATAAAAAATAGCTGTTCAAAGCTCGTCTCCCAAACACTAGAATATGGGAATAACTTTTACTCAACCTTTCTTTTTCAGTCGTTTTGTCTTGTTTTCCAGTGTCTAAAATCTAAAAGACTCTTAAATCAAGATACATTTACTTGAGAAGCAAAATGACATAAGATAAGAAATCTTGTGATCTTGTGATAGTGATTTTATGATTAAAACAAGAACAAATATCTGCCAGTGGGTTCAGAAAAATGAACTTAATTCAAATAAAAAAGTAATTTTCATACCCATTGACAGATACTTGTTCTTTTTTTAAAGCATAGACTCATTTAATTTTGTTCAATTTCTCAGAAAACAAGACTTAATTTGTTCATTTTGCATGTCAAGTAAATGTATCTTGATTTAAAGATGTTTAGATATTTGTACTGGAATACAAAAATCCTGAGGACTTTTTTTTTTTTTTTGCAGTGCATGCAATTTAATTTAGAAAAATTTTTATAATTTTTTTTGTTTTAGCTTTACAGAACTGATACATTTTCAGTTCAGCTCCGTTTTATTGGTTAAATCCTTATCTCTCTTCTCATCTCACTAATGCGCCAGTGGGCGGGGCCAAATATGCGATGATGTACAGTAGAATTAGGCGTTGATCTGATTCTGCAGAGGCTTCATCGCACTATTATGTCATAACGTGAAACGAGTCGTTTTCAGAGCTTGTGCTGCGTCCCAATTCGCCTACTTACGCTACGACCTAAAAGAATGTACTCTTTTTGTGAAGAAAAAGTACATACTTTTGAGTGTGTAGCAGAAGAGTATGCAAGCTTTGGGACATACTACTTCGTTATCTTGAACGGCCTCTGTCGCTTAGTTACGTGCATCCCATCACCGTTTAAACTGCCCTGTCAATCATCATCACAGTTCAAATCCTCCACATTTAATTTAATTTCCTACCATGTCAGAGAGAAATGTAGTAGCACGTTGATCTGCCATTTGTGGGTCTTTAATGCAGAGACTCTCCTCATGTGTTTGCAATTTAAATATAATGATGCATTTTAAAGTTAATGGCCAAACGTATCATTACAAAAGTTCACAATGCTGTTGCAGGTGAAATATAATGTGAATAAATATCTTTTCGTCAGGTTAAATACTGATAATTGACCACTCAAGCCCCTTTACCTAAACCTCTCTACTTAACCGTCGGACTTACACATCCGTCATGTTTGTAGTTTTTTTTTAACACTTTTTATCCTCATTTGTAGTTCTAATCGAATCCTCGTCCAACTTGCAACGTTAGAGTGTGCGTCGATCTGCACTTCGAATTCTAACCGTAAATAGTAGACCATCCGGGTATCTTTGGAATACTCTTTTCAACATACTATGATTTGGGACACACTAATTCTATTGTCGAATACTATTTAGGACAGCTAGTATGCGAATTGGGAAGCAGCATTGGTTTCAATGAAAGCTGTTTTTAGACTAACAAGGAAGTTTTGAGTTCTGAAACTTGCAGGATGTTTTTATAGTACAATGACCTCGTATATGTCAAAAGATCAAGAAAAATGTATTTCTGAATTTATGACCCCTTTAAAAAAAGTGAAAACACAAATGGCCAAAATATGCAGTTCAGGGATAAACAAATCTACTGGTTTTGTTCAAGTCAAATCAGGTTACACCAACATAAGTACTTTTGAACAGGTAATGTAAATATCTCAATAAGGATAACTAACGTTACAGGTATCCACAGTTTAAAAACCTTTTGCTTCTACTCGCCTGAGGTCTCTGATGAGGTCTTTAGTGATGATGCGTACTGTCTCTGGCTCTTTGGTTGCAGGAGCAGAGCGTGACAGTGACCTTGACCTCATGCTTCTGCCTTCAGCATCACCTTTCATATCAGCAGCAGAATGCTGAGAAAGATTCAAAAGACTGTTGGATCTTCCTTTCTTTTCATTTAATGTCTAAGATCATAGAGTAAGCTTATTTATACCTGTTTGGGGGTCCCAAAGAGGGTCTCGTCCACATGAGAGGTGAGGGCCCGTGTGCGATAGCGGCGAGTCAAACCGCTGCTTCCCGACAGCTTCCCACATGAGGACGTGGCGCTTTGAGGCTGAAAAGCATGTCAAATGACTAACTAGTGAGTAGCTATATGACTTAAGTTTCACGAGTCTTTAATACAACAACAAAACCGCTAGTTCCTGGTTCATTTTTGATTAACTACAAAAGAACCGACTCATAACATTCATTCCTTCTGGAATTGGACTACACTTCCTGGTGATTAAAAGTTTGGAATCATTTTATTTATTGATTATTTTTCATGTTTTTGAAATAAGTCTCTTCTGTTCACCAAGGCTGCATTTATTTGATCAAGTACACAGTAAAAAATTGTGAAATATTATTACAATTAATAGAAGTGTTTTCAATGTGAATATACATTAAAATGTAATTTATTCCTGTGTTCAAAGCTGAAATTTCAGCATCATTAACGTTACTCCAGTCTTCAGTGTCACATGGTCATTTCAGAAATGCCTTTACTGTCACTTGAATCAATTTAAAAGTATTAATTTCTATTTTTTTCTTGCCTACCCCAAACTTAAATGGTAGTGCATCACGTTTCCAAAAAATATCAAGCAGCATAACTGTTTTCAACATTGATAATCAGAAATGTTTCTTGAGCAGCATATTATAAAGATTTCAGGAGGATTTATTGTATTTTTCATCAAATAAATGCAGCCTTGGTGAGCATAAGAGACTTAAACATTTAAAGAATCTTACTTATTCCAAACGTTTGACAGCCAGAATAGCAGTCAGAACATTTTATTATATAAATGCTCCCAATATAGTCTATAGTCAATATAGTGTGTCAGTTTAAAATGTAACGTTACTCACCATTTCTATTGAGCTTAATTTACGTGAAAAATCTCATCGGATAGACGTTATGACACAGATACAAACAGAGCCACAACAAAGTTAAAAGTGATTGCCATTCAAGTATTTCTAATTTATGTTTAAAAAGGACGCTAAAATGAAAAGAAATAGAGAATAACCGCAGTGTTGACCACAGCTAGCCTACTAACGTTAGCAATAAAAGCGACTCTCTACAACAGTAGTTTGTTGTTACGTTTCCATGGAGACGAGGTTACCGCGGTTACGGCCTGAGAATAGAAGAGTTCCTGCAATACCGGAGGCTGCAGTTTTAGGACAGCATTTCTAAGACCTGTACTAGCAGTTTATACTATTTCAGAGCACTTACTAGTCGATTCTGTATTTGTATTATTCATTTTCAGGAATTAATTAGTTGTTTAATTGTTTACATTGGGCACAGAGTGCTGTTTTCACAGGATTATAAATGCAACGCAAATGTTTGTTCTTACATTTATTCAGTTTTATCATTTAGTAAAATTTTAAAAGTAAATTTGTAATAAACACTTTAAGTGGGCTATTTAAAAAGTAATATATATATATATATATATGTGTGCGTGTGTGTGTTAAATTATGTTTTTTTTTTAAAAAACATAAAAAAAATTGGAGAAACATAAAAAAAAAATTACGTCATCGCTTATGTTGCACGAGTGCCCACAGAACATCCTAAGCCCTTGATCATTTGAAATCCGAAACATAAATCTTTCTTTGCTGAAGCCATTCTTTTGTTGATTTAGATGTGTTTTCATCTTTCTAGCAGACGTCAGAAGGTTCTGTGCCAAAATCGACTGGTACTTCGATTTGTTCATGATTCCCTCCACCTTCATTAAAGGTGCAGTGTGTAGTATGTATGAGGATCTATTGACAGAAATGCAACATAATATACATAACTATAAAAGTATAAAGACCTTACATAATGTACCGTTATGTTTTTATTACCTTAGAATGAGCCATTTCTATCTCCATACACCGCCATTTTGCGCCGTCATGTTTCTACAGTAGCCCTAAACAGACAAACTGCTCTTCAGAGCGCTAGTCACTCTCTATGACATTTTTGTCCTGTGTCGGCCCCTGTAGCTTCTCTATGTGCTTCGAAAGGGAGGGGTGAGTGTTAGGTGATTGCAATTCACAACCTCACCACTAGACGCCGCTAAAATTCACACACTGCACCTTTAAAACCCCACTTCCAGCTAAAGAAAAACAGTCCCAAAGCATAATGCTGCCACCACCAGGTTTCATCATGGGTACAGTGTTCTCTTGCAAATCCACTTTGAAAAAACATCAGTTTAGATCCTTGTATTTTAGATAACTATCGCCCCATCTCAAAATTACCATTTTTATACAAAGTGTTGGAAAAGGTTGTCTTCCATCAATTGTCTGTATTTTTAAGGGTGCTTTCACACTTGGTTCGATTGCCTGGACCGAACCCGAGTTCGATTGCTCCCCCCCTGCCCCTGCCCCTGCCCCTGCCCCTGCCCCTGCCCCTGCCCCTGCCCCAGCCCCAGCCCCTGCCCCTGCCCCTGCCCCTGCCCCTGCCCCAGCCCCTGCCCCTGCCCCAACCCCTGCCCCTGTCCCAGCCCCTGCCCCAGCCCCAGCCCCAGCCCCTGCCCCAGCCCCAGCCCCTGCCCCAGCCCCTGCCCCTGCCCCAGCCCCTGCCCCTGCCCCTGCCCCTGCCTCAGCCCCAGCCCCTATCTGCCGCGAATGTACTGCACATGCTCTAAAGAACGCTAAAGACGAGCAGAAATGAGATATACAGCTCTCTGCTTGCAGTATGTCAGTCACACTCGCCAGGAAAATGAGTGAAACACACACAAACACACATTTTTATCAAATCATACATCATTAATAGCGGTTCACTTCCGCGATTTAGTACGATTGCGTTCACATCAGCAGCGAACCGTACTGGAGTTCACATGAACCAAACCCCAGACCACCTTTTTAAGCGGACTCGGGTACGGTTCGCGGGTGCGCACCGGAGTTCGGAAGACAGCGTTCACATCATCCAAATGAAGCGAACTCTGATGTCAATCGAACCCGGGTGCGCACCAAAAGTGCTAGTGTGAAAGCACCCTAAGTGAACATAAGTGATAAGTTTCAGTCTGGTTTTAGACAACATCACAGTACAGAGTCAGCTTTGCTGAAGGTGTTGAATGATCTTTTGTTAGCTGTGGATTCAGGTAACTGTGCAATTCTGGTCCTCCTGGACCTCAATGAGGCTTTTGACACCATTGACCATGCAATCTAGCTTGAACAGTTGAGTAAGGAATTCAAGGTGCTGCACTGAATTGGTTTAAATCTTATCTCTCTAATAGAACATATTATTGGTGGAGGTTGTTTTTTTCTTCCTCTATGGTACCATTAAAGCTGCAGTCCGTAAGTTTTGCCTCTGTGTCGCCATCTCTGTTTGAAACCTGCAATTGCAGTTATTTGCGAGTTATCATCTGTACGTGAGTTGTGCGACGGCGCAGCTCCTCAGCGCGGATGAATCTAATGTTTTGAGGAGTATGTGCGGCTTTGCTGTCAGACACCGCACCGGTGTGGATACTGTACTTCAGAATCACAGATTCTACGTCTTGGAGTATAACCTAAATAAGAATTTTCACCAGAAAATGTCATCTGAACAAGTAAGTAACATGTCTGCCACTTTTGGGAACAAAACATTACAATAAATCGTGCTACCAACGGTTAAATCTAACGATCGCTCATATAACATCAAACCGTGCAAATTATTATTATTGTTATACGTTGTTCTCAAATTGTTAATGTTAACAGCATTAGCATTGCGTGACTACGTGTATTTAGTCTTTATTAGCGTTACCTGTAGATTTCAATTTCCGTACAGTCTAATCTTTTGCTTTTGACTATGGGTGAATCTCCAGTTGTCGCTGATGATTGTCGTTTGGACCTTTCTGGATTACAATCCGCCATCAAAATGATAAGTTTAATTACTCCAGCTGCTGTGAGAAAAGGCTATAAATGATCCGCTGAAGAACATGCGCTATGCTCCTCACGTGCGTTACTACTACTATCTGGACTCTTTCTTTATGTATACAGACGTGACGTAATGACGCAAAGACATGCTTGAATTTCCCGCAGAAATCCACCATACCACTCTAATTATAACACATTATTACAAGCTTACCGTTGTGAATGGGGCTAAGGTAAGGAGATAGTTTTGAATACTGACTTGTTGTGTACTTGCTCAAAAATTGATTTTGGATCATTTTTAACCAAAAAAAGTTACGGACTGCAGCTTTAAGTTGTGGTGTACCTCAGGGATCGATTTTGGGCCCGCTTTTATTCTCGCTGTATTTGCTCCCTTTAGGTTTGGTTTTTCTGAAGCATAACCTTCCTTATCATTTGTATGTGGATGATACCCAGGTTCACCTCCCTTTGAAACATGGGGAAATTGATGACTTGCACTCTCTGTTGAACTGTCTTGCAGAGGTAAGATGCTGGCTGGCAGCCAATTTTCTAATATTGAATGAATCTAAAACTAAAATTGTAGTTTTTGGACCACCAGCTTCTACTATACAGATAAATAACCATCTTGGTACTTTATCTTTATTAAAAATATCTTCATTTGTGTTCCGAAGATGAACGAAAGTCTTACGGGTTTGGGACAACACAAGCGTGACATTATTGACACTGCTTGAACGGACCAGTCTACGGGATATAAATTAAGTCTTTAAATAAAAGGGTTATTGAGCTGTTTACATCACCCCATTACTCACCCACAAACCTGCAAGACTTTCGGTCATCTTCGTTCTGTAATAAAAAAAGTATTAGTTAAGGCGTGTGCACACTTACACAGTTAGTTATTAAAAAAAAAAAATTCTCTCTCTGAAATGCGTCACTTTGGTTTTAAGTAGCAAAAATTGTGATATGATCGATCTTTGTTTTATTTTTACAGTGGTGTGTAGACTTTTATATCCATTGTATGATGTAGCCTACAGATTTAATTCACATACAAATATTGATCTGCGCACATACATAGAGCACATCAAATACAGTAGGCTAAGCAAGCTCAAACGTATTAGCTTGACGTTTGAAAACAAACCTCATTTAGATTTTACAATGTCCCCAACTATAAACTTTTTGAAGTGTCAGAGTTTTGAGTGAATGCACTTTCAAGTGGGAAGATGTTTTGAAGATGAATGAAAGTCATGCAGGTTTGAAAACCAAATGTTTGTAAGGTCGCACCCTTGTGATAGAACAAAATCACAATTTTTAAAACAACCTGCTTAAACTAGGGATGCGCCGATCCGATACTCAGTATCGATATCGGGGCTCCGATACGCCATTATTTGCAGGATCGGGTTACATTTTCATATGCAATTAACATTCATTTCGCACTTAATAATGTATTTTCAAAATATGTAATTTCCGTAATAACTTTGGTATGGTATGGTAACACTTTGTTTTTAAGGTGACGTAGTTACACGTTACTACATGCACTTACTATAGTAATAACAGTAAATGATGCGTAATTACAAGCAACTAACCCTAAACCAAACCTTAACCCTAACCATAACTCTACAGTAAGTACATGTAGTTAATTAATATTACTCAGTACTTATTTGAGTAAGTACAATGTAACTACTTCACCTTAAAATAAAGTGTAACCAAAGTATGCTACTTTTTTTTTCACGAGCACCTTCACGTTGTTTCAAATTTGTATGACATGCTTTCTTCTGCTGTACACAAAAAGACAATTTTTTTGGCATACAGTGTTTTGGCTGCTCTGTATGAAAGCGAATGAGGGCCAAAATCTCAAGTTTAATTCATAAACAAATCATTTGTTTGATTCAGATCTTTTCAATGAGTCAGTTGATCCATAGTAGTTGTCACTGACTCACACACAAGTCATATGAATCATATTTATGTTCTTTTTATGGTGCTTTTTTGTCCTTGTTGAAGCTTGAAAGCTCTAGTCCCTTCCTATTTATTGTTATTGCACACAAAAGAATAACCAGTCTCATTTTCAAAATGTGTTCTTTTGTGTTCCACTGAAGAACGAAAGTCATAATTTGGGTTTGTAACAACATGAAGGTGAATAAATGATAACATTATTATTATTATTTTTGGCTGAATTAATCCATTAAGCTCTTGTTCCGGGGCAGGTTCTATGCATGGGCAGGGCTGGGCTGAGCCCACCCAAACGTCTGCCTTGCCCACCCAATCAGAATTTAGGAACTGATAGTGTTCATTTGTTTTTACGATTTGTGCATTGATTAAAACAATCTGAGGTGGGCTATGTGTTGAAAATTTTGATGAGGGGCTGTAGAATGCCCCAAACAATCACAAAAATAACACCAGAAATTTGCAGTATTTTCCCCTTTTATTAACTGAAAGTAACGGCGCGGCGCGTTATGGGCTACTCGCGCGCTTCAGTCTGTAGCAGAAAAGCAGAGGCTGCAGTCACACGAACGAAAACGGGAGAAATATTTGCGTGCTATTAAGGCAATTACGAGGAGTTGTATTCGTGAATATGTATCTTGTAAATATTAATATACAGCTCTGATTTGATTTTTGATTCATGCCAAGTTGAAATTAGCTAAAAAAACAAAAACAATGTGCATTTATTGCATGGACAGAGCTAGAACATAATGTAGCTAAGTGTTTAAAATGCAAACGCATAGTTCAGTTGAAACCTTGCCCTCTTTGGCTAGCTGTTGATGCTGTAAACTGAATGTATGAGGCAAACTGACTGTTTAAATAACAGCACTGAAATAAGAATGCGCTGTTTATCTTTTAATCAGTTTAGGGCCATTCATACAGGACGAGATGCAGGTCTAGAGACGCGTTTTTAAAAGTTATTTTAACTTGAGTGCCGCGTTTATAAAGCTGCGTCATGAACGATACTCTGCAGAAGTATGGAAGAGATGCGAGCGCGCAGTCTAACGGTCTAGGGTGACTTTACATTAAAAAAACGATATAAAAGTAGCGCAATGGAATTAAAAAACACATCCTGTGTGGCATTTAATTGGTCTATCTATCTATCTATCTGTCTATCGTATACCCCCCCCCAACCAAAAAGCCCACCCAGGATATCTGCCAGCCCACCCTTCTACAGGTGCCTAGAACCGGGCCTGTCTCGTTCTCTCCTTGTTCTTAATGAGGTGGCTCGCCAAGGGCAATAAAAAAATGAAATGAAGAAAAACTGCTGTGCTAAGTAAAAACCGTCAGTCTTCGAGAGAGCAGAGGAGAGCGCTGTAGAGAGTTGTCATCATTGGCAGTGCTGACCCACACTAATAGCAGTATTGTCTCCTAAAGCATGTTACCTCACCAGCATTTCTCAGCGATGTTTCATTCGCTCTCATCTGTTGTAATGCGATTATGTCAGCGTGAGAAACTCGCTGTGTGTCTGACTCACGGCCAAATGTGTGTGTTTGTGTTTGTGCGAGAGACACTCATTGAATTCGCAGAACAAAACGAAGTTAATAAACATCCGAGAATGTTTATAAACACTCAAATAAATCATTTTGATCTAGCATGTTCGCTTGCTACAAAATTCCCATGCTTCTCATACCTTACTATGATTATAAATAGCAGAAAACCGCAATATATGAGAATGAGGTGTTTCCAGTCCAAACCTTTGCCTGTATGTGTTTGTGTGGGAAGAGCTGCAGACCAAGAGCAGCTAAATAAATAATCATTAGCAGCCTCACTTTAATTTAGGTTACAGCTCTTGAGATGGCTAAAAGCACTCATGACTCAGTCCCCAAAGGCTGCTCTCTTTGTTTCACTGAAACCTTTTCTCTTTTCACTGTTCCTCCTGACTAGTGTTGTCACGATACTGGAATTTCTAACTTCAATATGATACCTGGAAAAGTATCGATATTCGATACCACGGGGAAAAAACGCTGCATATACTGTCAAATAGATATTTTTAATATTATTTCTTTTTTTTGTCCATCTATTGAAAGTCTAAGCAATCAAAAATTTCTTCTGAAGAGATCATTTTATATGATAAAGCTTTTAAGCTTTTTTTTTTCATATATAAACGTTGATCAATTACCATTACAATTATCTCTCAAATATTTGCTAACTCAATGTATTTTTTACAATGGGGTAATTTTGTTGCAATAGCTTACACACAGCACAAGGAAGCTTGATTTCAAATGGTAAATTGAATTTAACAAGTAAACAGTAATAAAATAAGAACAAATAAACAAATTACTAACAATAGCACAAATAAATACAATATAATAAAGATACAAATAAAATAGACTGCTTTATTTTTTCAGGTAGGTCTAACAGTATTCAGGTAAGAAACTGAATTTAAAAAAACAAAGTAATCAAATTTAAAATAACATTGGATAATCTTCATTGTAAAAAATTAAATACAGATTAATCCAGTAAAGTTACACAAGTTAATCAGTCAAGAGCAGTAAGTGATCGTTTGTCTTTTTGTAGTTTGAATAACATTAACAATATTCGGCTGCTGTCCCTTTAAGACCCGACGCACGCATGGATCCAAAACACTGTTCCTGTTACACATTCTTCCTGAACTGTTTACGACTGTGTTTACGTTAATACTCACCAAGATGGGCATTGTGACATTATTTTTTTAGTGTATTTGACCATTAATAAGCTGGGAAAAGGAGCTAATTTTTACACTTGTATGTCAGAGGCGGCTTTATTACTGTGTGTGTGTGTGTGTGTGTGTGCTTCAGATGTGAGCCCGAAATCTGCGGGAATGAGTGGGATTATGTGCAATCCCTCGCGAAATTCAGACCCGTCACACCAACACTATTTAAGTGAATGAGAGGAGGCGGGTGCGTGTCAACTCGCTGTCGGTCGGAGAGGAGATCAAGAAAGCGCAGCTGGTATCGGTGTATCGTTACTGTAGAAAGGAGCATTGGTATCGTTTTAGATATTTCAGTATCGATACATATTGAAATATCGATATTTTTGACAACACTACTCCTGACTACATTGCTTTTTCTCCCACCATTTGACCCTTTATTTATTAGTAGGGATGCGCCGATCTGATACTCAGTATCGGTATCGGCTATCGGTCAGACAGGACCGATCCAAATCCGATGCTGTGCGTATACTATTCTGTGTTATTGTTAAGCCCCAGTGCCCCACAAAAGGCACAACAACATTATAAAGCATCATCAACTCTTCTTCGTGCACTATATTAAGTGTTCTGAAGCCATTCTATAGTTTAATGTGAAGTATAGATGAATATTTAAGTCATTAAATTCAAGTTCATGTAAATGCTTCCCTCCGCTGTGGCTGTCAGTCATTCTCCATTCAGCTTTCAAGCGCATCATCCTGCGCACGGGATGCGCATACGCGCTTGTATTGGAGCCTTTTGCGCAATGAAAGATTATTAATAGCCTTTCTTGTTCTGTCCTATCTATAATATGTTGCTGCCTCATAAAAAAAATATGCGCTATACATTTAAAATAAATGTGTTTTAATTTCTTAGTATATAGGTCCTATTTCTATATATTTACTTGTTTTTCATGAATGTATTTTACGTGTAACATTTTACCAGATTTAGTGCTACACTTATTCACTTTTATTTGTCCCCCACTATGTTTTTTTTCCCACTAAATGTTTAGATTTTATACAATTATTGTGCACTCCATGATTTTTCTAGAGTAACTTTTGCTGCTGAATTATCCACTAATCTAATTTATCCACCTAGTTTATAGTAGTATCTTTGTCATAGATTGTGATTATATATTTTTTTAATATGTTGTTTTTCTTTATAATGAAATTGTCTATTTAGTATTTAGTAGATTGTTTTTAACATCAGTTCAACACACTGAGGTATAGAAATTCTACATTGAATTTTAAAACAAAACTGCCCTGGTATCGGATTGGATCGGTTCTGAAAAAATGGTATCAGTGCATCCCTAGCTTAAACCTTTACAACTGATATGGGTAGTTAATCGTGATTATGTCCCATCTATGACAGGGCAAAAATACAGGGCTGTGAAGTAGTTCCATATCACTTAACATTTATGTATTTGCCTATTTTCTATGATTGGAAAACTTCCATGTTTTCCCGGAATGCGTGGGACGCTCTAACAAATATGCTCTTGAGCATTCAAATTGGACAAATGCCAAAACAGAACAGCTTTTTTCCATCTGAGCAGATTTAATCAGTATATGGTAATACAATACATATACAAGACAGAAAATCATTATATCAGTAAATATTTTATTTTACTGCAATTTATTCAGCACATCCCACAGTCACATGCTCAATTAGATTGAGATCTGAAGAATTTAGAGATCAAGACAACACTTTGAACTCTTCATTTTGTTCCTCAAACTATTGGTAAAACTGTGTGCAGAGTGGCAAGGCACAATAAAGTGCATCCGGAAAGTATTCACAGCGCTTCACTTTTTCCACATTTTGTTATGTTACAGCCTTATTCCAAAATGTTTGTAGAATTTTGAGAAAAATAATTAATTTAATCCATTTTGGAATAAGGCTGTAACATAACAAAATGTGGAAAAAGTGAAGCGCTGTGAATACTTTCCGGATTCACAGTATACTGCTGAAATAGGCCATTGCTATTAGGGAATGCCATTGCCATGAAGGGTGTACATGGTCAGTACATGGTAAAATTGACATTCACATGAACCCACTTGTCAGGGCCACATATGCAGAGCCGTCACTATAAGGGAGAAAGGTGCCGTCACTATAAGGGAGAAAGGTGGCGAATATTCTCGCAGCCCTCGCAATTTTAAGGGGCTAGGCTCAACTACCAAGGTACACTGGGAAGCATATCCCACGTGGAGAAATGCAAGACAATGCCTGCCCGAAGGGAGGACTTAGGAATACACATATGACCCAAGTATGGGCTGCATATGGAGCACTCTGGAGTATCCAACCGCAGGAGTGGCAAGGGTCTTGCCAAGGGAAGACACATGCACTTACCATGGAAAACACGTGGGGGCTGCCCAACCGGGGAACCATGCACATGGAGGCACCTGGCCTTACACGAGGGCTGACCAAGCGGACAAGACAAGACCATAACAGACAAGAGCTGGTCTGAGGTCCGGAACACTGCGTCCGGTCTACGTAAGCGCGAAGGGCGCGTACTGGACAGAGCAGTGCCAAGGCTGGGTCTGCCTCCTCCAAGGCAGCGCTTGCAGGTTCACCACCTGAAGAGGTAGGAACCTTGGGCACGTATCCAGGCTGGGGTCTCAGGATCACATGAGAGTTAGCCGGCCCGAATTCCAGGCACGCTTCGTCAACCGAAAATGCCTGCAGGTCTCCTACCCTCTTGATGGAAGCCAGGGCAATCACGAGCGCCACTTTCATTGAAAGGAACTTTAACTCAAAGGATTGCAAGGGCTCAAAGGGAGCTCTCTGCAGGGCAGATAACACCACTGCGAGGTCCCAAAAGGGCATCTGTAGGGGGCGAGGTGGATTTATCCTCCTCGCTCCTCTAAGGAACCTGTGGGCCAGGGCGTGCTGGCCTACCGTTTTTGAGTCCACCAGGTCGTGGTGATATTGCGGCCACATAAACCTTCAGGGTGGAGGGAGACAGCCTTCGCTCCAACCCTTCTTGGAGGAAGGGGAGCACGGACCCGATTGGGCATTTCCTGGGGTCTTCTTGGCGAGAAGTTCCACTTCAACGCATAGGCCTGTCTCGTGGACAAGGCCCTAGCGGAAGTGATGGTAGCCACCACCTGAGGTGGTAGGGTACTCAAACCTGCTGCGTCCCGTCCAGGGCCCACACGTGTAGGATAGATCGGGACGTGGGTGCCAAGGGTGCCCCGTCTCTGAGTAAGGAGGTCCTTCCTCAGAGGGATCGACCAGGGAGGTGCTGTCGCAAGGAGTACAAGTTCAGAGTAAGAGACCAGCGGGGTCGTGCGAGCCACAGGCATACCCACGGTGGGGCAGTGAAGCGGAATGACCGGCCCAGACATGGGAGGCGTGGGAGCGTCCCGAGGTGTGGGCGGGGTCGAATTCCGCACCCTGACAGAGGAGACCAGGGAAGGACCAGCGTTCCATGGGGGTCTCGTCTGACAGGGGTCTGGCGACAGAGGGGGCTGAGAGTGGCGAGGCTGTGCGTCGCACACTGCTAGCCGCGCCCTCTTGGGGCTCGGAGGTGAATGAGTCAGTTCTTTCTTTAACCATGAATAGGGTGCCGCTGACCGAGAGGCCAGCGGCGGAAGGGGAAAACAAAAGATTCTGAAGGAGTGGTCCTGCTACCATCTCCTGGGAAAGAACCGAGTTCACCTCCGAGCAGCCCGTCTCAGGAGCGCTGCTTGACCTGCCGTTTAACTGTGTGTAAACTGAAGCTTCACTGGATCATTGGACTTTCCAGCAGGTAATACATCCAAATCTACCAAAGCTTTGTTCAGGGATCAGTCTTTGAATATTCTTTAGTGGCCTACACAATCTCCAGAATTATATCCCCTTGAAAATCTTTGGTGAAATTTTAGGTGGGGGGTTCAATAATTTAGATTGCAAGATATTTTTGCTATTGAGATGACTGGGGAAAAATCAACCTTAATAGAGCATGTCTAATGTGATATATAATAATTTGTTAAAGGGTATCATAGTCCTGTAACATATGGCAAAGGTTCTTCTAAAACGTCACACATATTAAAGCTGAAACTTGGCCTGGTCATAGTAGAGGTACTTTACATGACCAACTTTGTCATGACTCAAGACAGCTAGCATGCTTCCAGCCAGTCTGTCCATTCACCATTCACATTCTGTAAACCTGTGTTTTGCTCTAGAGACCACAAAGACATAATTTTTTTAGTATGTGTGACGTGGGCTGTACAGTTGTGGCTGGTGTGGGAGTGATTGTGGAGCCAGACATTTCATTAACAGTGACTGTTCACAGTTAGTAGAGAGGCAAATACAGTTGCTGAAAGAAGCAAAATGAGGTCCAAGCATAACATGGAAAATGCAGAAATGAATTTTAGAAGAACCTTTGCCATATACTACAGGACTATGATACCCTTTAGCAAATTATTATATATCACATTAGACATGCTCTATTAAGGTTGATTAGGACACTTTTACCCAGTCATCTCAATAGCAAAAATATCTTGCAATCTAAATTATTGAACCCCCCACCTCAAATTTCACCAAAGATTTTCAAGGGGATATAATTCTGGAGACTGAGCAGGCCACTAAAGAATATTCAAAGACTGATCCATGAACAAAGCTTTGGTAGATTTGGATGTATTACCTGCTGGAAAGTCCAATGATCCAGTGAAGCTTCAGTTTACACACTGAAGGCATCATAATCTTTGCCAAAATGACCTGATACTTCAAAGAATCCTTGATGTCAGTCACATGGTCAAGATCTTGTCACACTTTATATTAAGTGTCTTTAACTACTATGTACTAACATTTAAATTAATAATTTGACACAATGCACTTGTGTGCATATACATGTTTTACACTGTACTTGTATTTTTAAAATACCTGCATGTGTCACGATGGAATAATGTGTCATGATGACAAGGGAGGCAAGGAAGGATCTTGAAGTGTGAAACAGGGCGAAGCCAGGGGAATGGAAGATCGAAGCGGAAGGTGGACTGGAGACCCAGGTAGAGATGGAGGACCAGGGCGAAACCATAGGCTCGGAGGACCAAGGTGGAGCCGGGAGCTTAGAAGACTGAGGTGGAGCCGGTGAGAGTGAGGACAAAGGTGGAGCCAAAGGGATGCTAAAACCCGGTGAAATCGAAGGGATGGAGTGCCCAGATGCAGCCATAGGCCTGGAAGTCCGTGGTGGAACCAGTGGGTCGATGGACAAGGTGAAGCAGAAGGGGCGATGAGCCACTGTGAAGCCGGCAGGCTGAGGTGGAGCAATGGTTTTGAAAGACCCCAGTGGAGCCACATGGTCTCGAGGCCTGGTTATGACTATGGTTGAATGTGAAGGCCAAGAAACTGGTCATGCTAGAGGGCCGAGGCCAGCTATAGAACTGGATGAGACCAGTGGAGGTGGTGGAGCCAGAAAGCCGGGAGCGACCAGCAGCGAAGAAGCAGCTTGGAGACTAGGTGGGACCAGTGCAAAAGGAGCTTGGCTACTGGACGGAACCAGTTGAGGAGGGAGGGCTTGCATGGGAAATGTTAGCGATACTTGCTCTGGGACATCCTCTGGATGGACTGGCCCTGTCATGGGGGGAGTGGACACAGAAGTGATGGTATCAAACTCCTCTTCAATCACCCCCACAGTCGGGGGGAACTGACCAGCCACAACCTGTAATCGATGTGCTTCTGCAGTGAGTAGCTGGAGTACTTATCAGTATAATTGGCAGGATGTGGTCATCGAGTCCACTCCAGAAACACATCGTCAGTGTGTTCTCGCACCAGGGAACCTTATGTCCAAAAATTCCTCCACAAAATCTTCAGAGGACATTCCCCCTACAGCAAGTGCAGGATCTGATCCTCTTGGTAAAGTTAAGTAGCTGCATTTCAATCCATACTTCTTGCAGTGTGGTACTCTGTCATGGCGCAGGTGATGATGATGATGACAAGGAAGCCAAGAAAGAGGAGACATGGATCCAACTGCAGCTTTAACACTTTATTAACAAACGAAAACCAAAGAAGGTAATCCAAACAGTGAAGAATATTCCATGAACACGAAACCAAAATCAGGACTTATGTAAGTACAGCTGTAATTAATTTCTGTAAAGCTATAATTACACTGTTCCCTTACCCTTTAACCCAGCCTCAAACATAACCATACCCCATAAACTGTCCCTAACCTTAGCCATATCCCACCTCAATAGCAAGTCAAGTCACCTTTTATATAGCACTTTATACAATACAGATTGTTTCAAAGCAGCTTTATACTGTTAAACTGGTAGATAATGATCAATGATGCTAACAGAATTTAATTCTGCTGTAAAGCAGCTCTAGAAAGACAGTAGTGTTTATTTGATTATTATTGTTTATTTGAAACCAGTTCGATGTTGATTCAGTTCAGTTCAGTTCAATAACTGTAAAATTCATCAATTATGAAATGCGTTCAATCTATCTAAAGCAGCTCTGGAGAGAACAGGGATGTCATCATCTAGCTCAGTTCAGTTCTTTTTCGATAGTGTCAGTACAGTCAAATCTATAATATTGCAGAATATTAAGTGATCCACATGGTCAGCAGGAACAGTGTTTTGCAGTACAACATGAACATAATAAGTACAGTGTACCAAGCAATTGTTTTGGTAACACTTTATTTTAGTGTCCTTGATACACGTTACATGTAGTTAGCAATGACTATAAATTGTGCATAATTACATGCAACTAACCCCAAAACACACCCTAGCCATATAGTAATGTAAAAGTGGCTGTGGAACATAGGAGCAATCTCCAGTCTCTTGTATGAAGCTTTTTTGACTTTTATTTGTCAAAGCTCATGCTTTTAGGAGCACCATGCGTTACAGCTTGCTTCAACATCTTATACATCTTCACTCTTCTCTCATGCTCTCTACTGTGCATGCTTCTCCTGTGCATACAACTACATCCAATTCCCTCCTTATCAATAATGTCACAGTTACATCACCTGGAAGTACACCCATGAACAGTAACCAAATTGCCTAATTTATATAAACACAAAATAATAATACAAAAATAAATCTCACAGTAAGTACATGTTGCTAATTATTATAACAGTATTTAAATGTATAATTACACAGACACCTTAAAATAAAGTGCAATCATTTTTATGCAAGTTATAGTTAAAGCCACATATACTGTATATAACAGCATATTTATTGCGTAATTAATGGAATGGAATAATGGCGCATTAGCCCTAACCAACATGGCAGCCTTTTACTGAACCCTAGCTAGCACGGTATCCATTTGCCTTCACAAATTCAATATTGACAAAGCTTGACAGAGAGAGAGAGAGAGAGAGAGAGAGAGAGAGAGAAAGAGAGGAGCCCTTTTAGAGAACAAGAGTCCTCTATATTCACTATCCACGAGAAAAAGTAATATACCTTTTTAACCCAGGTGAAAAAGTCGTACTATTAAATATATTAAAAATATACTTGAAATTCAAGTAGTATGTTTATAATACATTTGTATTCCCAACATGCTTATTTGAAGTGCATTAAAAATATATTGAATTGTATTTTAGTATATTTCTAAAAAGTATACTATAAGTACTTTGGTAATAAATATATGCTTAATTACACTTTTAAGAAATATGCTAAACACAAGCGTACTTTTAATATATTTCTAAAAAGTATACTAGAAATACTTTGGTAATAAATACATGCTTAATTATACTTTTAAGAAATATGCTAAACACAAGCGTACTTTAGTGAAGTTTTAGTGTATTTATGCAATATATAATATAATATATAATGCAATATATTTTAAATATTTATGTATTTATCATTTTAATATTTTCAAAAGTAAGATATTTTGAAAAAACATTTAACATTTAAAATGTACCAACTTATATTGTATTATAAACATTTGTCAACTATTATTAAACATTACAATATGCATACTTACAATTAATATGTCCATTACATGATACATTTGTAATAGGCTACTACTGAAATTCCAACAAGGATTTCAACATCATATTATTTGAAATGCATCATAAATCATTTTTCCAAAAATGCTTAAAAATCCAAGTAGTGCTCATTACTTGTTTAAATTCAAACAACACAGGTGACTAAACCTGATTGGTTCCAGCGTTGAACGGCTCTGATTGGTTCTTATGATAATGAGCTCGTACCTCAGAGCATCCGATCCGTTTATCAGTTATGCTGTGCGTGCGTTTGCTGTTTGAATACGATTAGAAGTCTAAATTGAAACTGTAAATTATATAGAGCGATCGTGTCTCTTCAGAGGAATTGGAGGAAACCACGCGATTCATATGGATTAATTTGGCAACGTTTTTTTTGTTTTTTTTTTTGTTTTTTTTTTGCGATGAGCTTTTTGAAACGTGAACAGTTTTGGTGAGTCGTCCTTCATCGGAGGGTTATAAAACCCTGCATTATTTTTGTGACTCCAGGTAAGATTTGTTTTACAAATAACAACATTTGTTTTCATAAAATCCGTCTATAGGCCTATATAAAAGGAATAAATACGCGAAATATATTTTACTTAAATAATTCACAGAAACAAAAAAGAAAGATTCACTTTCAAAAAGAAAGAAGTTTGGTTTATTTTTGTGAGGCGCGGCGCTCCTCAAACAAGTTCACGGAAAGGAAACCCAGACGACAGAAAGCACATCTTGTTTTCTTTATTTACAATAGCACAATGTAAGTAAACACTTTGCAATTTTGAACGATGTCCTACTCTTATTATCTGTATGACCAAAACGACGGAGTATTTTAGGTTTCCTCCGTTCGATCGCGCCGGTGCCTCACGCGCACACACAACATATTCCAGCATTGCAAACTTGATTATCAACATAAAATAGTCAACCTAACATATAAAAAGTTACACAGCTCAGTTTAAATAGTCAGTAGTCCAATTCGTGCCATTCAGCGTGAGCACCGGCGCTGTGGTGTTTCCAAGCACATTTTTGCGCATGTGAAGAGGATGATTTTTTCCGTCAATATTGGGAGGCAAGTGAAGTACAAAGCCTATAATAAATAATGGTTTAGCATCCAAATACATCACGAATATGGAAACATTTGGATTCGAATGAGAGAGTTAGGCTACGTGAGCCTAACACTGGTTACTTTCAGTTTCTCATTAAATGATTTCGTTTTGGCTTGTTTATAGGTAGCCTACTTATATTTTTTAATTATTGATCTGTTCTCAATACCGTTAAATTTACAGGATTTGTTGTGGAGTGAGGGGAACTAAAATAACCTATAGCTATGTTTGTAGTGTTTATAATGTTTGTAGTACATTATAACATTTCGCTTTATTTACCGGTATTATTTCTGAATGCAATCAAATGCGACTTATACGTGACTTACCTGTTTTTTTCTCTCTCAAAAACATAAAAAAATATATATTTGTAGTGTATTTTGAAGCATGCAGCAAACGATTAATTGGTTAAAATTATTGTTGGTTAACCATTAACCAGTTAAATAGCGTCCCATATATAGGCATAGCTATCAAATTAGTGCAGAATCAACTTTGCATTGCGAACGCGTCAAGGATCAAAAGCGGAAAAGTGCTGAGCTGAATTTGTGCCATCTAGTGGTTTAATGGAGAATACAGTCAAATGGCCCATTGTATATAAGTATTCTTATGCTTGGCTTGACTTGTTTGAATGTAAATGGTTGTAGGCCTATATATGGGTCGCGACAACAACAAAAAAAAGAGGGTAGCTCTTAAAAAAGTTTGAAAACCACTGTGCTAGCTAACAGTGGAATACTGACGTTAACCGCTGTAACATGATACTGTGACCAGCTAGATATCTAGCAACTTAAGCACTGGGTATATAGTCATATATAAAGTCCCTTTCTAAAGACTTTGATGAATCTGTTTAAAATCTATGTGGTGACATTTGTCTGTCTTAAAACAACTATAAAACATTGTTCAATGCATCGGCAGAAAACATAATTAGTCATTTTAACATATACAACATTACATTAACATTCTTTTTATTTGCAAAATGAAGTCGTGTATTTATTTCTGATTTCCTGAAAAATTTGGCTTCATTGTAATGAGGTAAATGTATGGAAGCCCGTTTCCGCCACTAAATAAAAAAATAAAAAGAGTAATTGCGACTTTTTTTCTCACAATTGCAAGTTATAAAGTCAGAATTCTGAGATATAAACTCGCAATTGCATGATATAAAGTTATATCACTTTATATCACGCAATTGCGAGTTTAAATCTCAGAATTCTGACTTTATATCACGCAATTGTGAGAAAAAAAGTCAGAATTCTGAGATAAAAAGTCGCAATTACTCTTTTTATTTTTTTATTTAGTGGCGGAAACGGGCTTCCATATAAATGATCTTTGAAAAGTTTGAAAAAACCATGTTATGAACATAAATTTACTTTGTTTTAAGGCTGACCAGCCAACTATGGTAACGTTAGTGTTTGTTGATTGGTGTTTATATTTGTTCAAGCTTGACAACCTGCCTTTTTGTTTATTTTCTAATATATATTTATATTTACAGATATATATATATATATTGCAGTGAAATTTAAAGGCACCGTTGAACTATAGTAAAGGCCCATTAAACCCTTCAAATTGTAAAAAAAACATGGAACAGACATTGGAATAGACCTGAGACTGATAAAATATCAAAATACAGTACGGTTAAACATGGTTATTAGGTATTGGAGTGCAACTTGTAATACATAAAATTATCACTGCACAGCTATTTAAATTGTAAAAAAGAGTAAACTCAAAATACTGAACTACAATCTTAAAATTACCTGTATGACTAAATAGCTTAATGCATCACTCCAAAGAGGATCAATCCATTAGACCTTTATCACAGCGGAATTGGATACCGGAAGTGCACAAAGCAGTGTGTCGATTATTCCGGTTATGTAAATTTTCAATGTTCTGGCTGAACAAGCGCCTCTTAAAATAAGCATCAGGGGGATGATTTCAAAATCCGGACATTTTCAGCGACAGAAGAAGAGATAAATTGATAATTAGTGTGTACAGGATTTTCCAAACTCAAAGGAACTTAAACCGAGGCCGTAAACATACGTGATTATTTCACTACATGGTGTCAGTGCTTGTCTAAATCAGTGTGTGAGACCTGATGAATAAGATCAGAATGAACATATGTATTTATTTGTATTAAATTGTTTAGTCATTATTCTGTCATTTGTCATTGACAATCATTTCACTGTATGTAATTCACACATTTATGCCAAAATTAATTAATATTCAAAGCAGTCGCGCTGTCAACGCATTACTGTTTAAGAATAATCAAATGTTTAACATCATTACATTTCTTTAAGGCAGTTACCGCACATTCATTTATCAATTTTAATACTGCATACTACAAATAATAATAATAAAAAAAAACATGGTTATTGTAGTTTAACCATGGGATTTGTAGTAAAACTGTCGTAATACAAATAATCAGTCCACGAAAAGAAACATGGTTACTACATTTTTACTATAATAAAACCATGGTTAATTTTCAAAATCAGTCAAATTTAATTAAAAATGTAAATTCAATAGGTATGAAATATGATCAGTAAGAGAAAAACACTGTTAATGAGAAGACGAGCACTGGACTGCGGCAGGTTAGTTGGGAAATACATGTATTTATTATTCAGAATGCACATTTGGAAGGGAACATTTCAGCAGGCTGAAGATATCAGATGTAAACATCCTCACGGACATACTCCCGCGTATTATTTTAAAAGGAGCTTCATCCCGCCATATCAGTCTCACCCATGCTTTCCTCTATTCTTTTAGTGTTTAATGGTGAAATCGGAGGTAAGGGTGTCGTTGTTTAGAATTAGAATTAGAGCAACCCGATCACTGCAGTAACCCCTGCAGTGATTCAGACATTAGTTTTGAATGCGTTTCGATGGGACTGGAAGTAGCGGTTCACTGCTTCACTTACCAGAAACAGGAAGTGTGATAAAGGTCTATTGGGATGAAGAAAAATTCCAAAGAGGGGAAAAAAGCACAGATGCACAACATGCAATGCCTCTGCCACAATGCTGAGACTTTGTTAACTTACGAAAAATAAAGGTTATAGCTTTCACATACTGTGTTAATTTAGCATTAATGAAGGATAATATTTCTCTTCAGAACAGACATCTAATGAAAATCAGCATTGGAAAATGACTGGAAATAGACCTCAATCCATATTTCTATCCTCGTTTCTGACACGTATGATGGTAACACACAGTATAGAACATGTGGATGTCAGAGACTGGGTCAACAGAGATGGAGAGAGGCTTGTACCCATTGTCAGTTTTCTCCCAAAGGTAGGTCATGCCGATCTCCAGGGCGGGAGCGCTGCAGTGATCCAGGGACACGTGAAGCCAAGGGTCCTTGACGACAATGACAACTTTCAACACAATGTGACGATGATTTGTGTCAAGTGCAATACTCTCCACTTTGCCAAAGAGCACTAGAAACACACACACAAACAGATCATTTAGTCGAAAAAAAGTATTTCGTTTTTCAGGTTGTGCCACAATAAATTGTTCAAGAGCATCACCTGTTTTTTTGCATATGCCAGGAATCAGATCCATTAGTGGTTGAAGTCTGTTTTCTGCATGAGTGCTATTATGGCTTGGTGTTGGTTGGAGATGTTCAGCACAGCATCTCCACAGGGACGTGTTGTAGTAGTAATGCCCACAGCAACGGTGATTTGTTTTGGTGTCATAAAGAATGGCATGGGTTGAGGAAGAACAGCATTTTTTGTTGCTATTATATTCCAGCAAGAGGTTTCCACAGCACTCTGGTACCCTTTTTAAATGGGTGAGGTTGTAGAGATGACCCGAGCAGCACCTCGTAAACGGATTTTTGTGGTCATAGACTTTTGAACCACAACAGAAAGTACCATCCGTCCTGTAGTGGCTGAATAGAAAAAAGTTGGAAAGAAAAGTCATTTAATAGGCAGCACAGATACAAAATGCCCAGGGCGGCAATTTACCAAGTCAATTTCACCAGCACATGATCCCCAGAAAAACACTGCTGTAAGGGAAATCATGCCCATTTTTGTGGTCGTGTTGTGTGTCTGCAATGCAGTTATCTGCAATGAACTCCAGTACTTGTTTCTTGTTAATTTTGGGGTGTTGATTCAAAAATATTTGCTTTTGGGAGTTCTTTGACTTCCTAGGTTGTCTATGAAAGCCTGTAGACTGATTTTTATGTGAAGGACTCGAGTTGTTTTTGCCAGGAAAATCAAAAGCATGTGACGTTTACACGAGGTCACGCGCTCCTGAGAGCCTCTCTTCCATACTGTGACACATGAAATAAGTGCATTAAAGCTGATAACACTGTACAATAAGGTTTCATTAGTTAACTACTTTAGTTAACATGGACTACAGCATTTATTAATCTGTTCATGTTCATTTAAACATTTACTAATACATTATTAAAATCAAAAGTTGTATTTGGTAACATTAGTTAATGCACTGTTGAACTAACATGAACAAACGATGAACAGTTGTATTTTTAACTAACGTTAACAAAGATAAATAAATACTGTACCAAATGTATTGCTCATTGTTAGTTCATGCATTAACTAATGTTAACAGATGAGACCTAATTGTAAAGTGTTACCATAATTTCAAAATTGTTCTTCTTTTGTGAAAAAATCTTTACATGATGGAAAGTTTTTATTGATTTTTGAACTCGGCATAATCAAATTAGGTAATTATTATTTTCATCTACTTTATATTTAATTCAGGCCATTTTTAATTATTGATTAAACAATAACTAAATAATTTAATTGTATTTATTCAATTGATTTGTAGTAAGAACATTATAGTAATTCTCTCTCTCTTTTTAGGTGGCTAAATAAATGTAAAAGTTAGAAACAATACAAATACACAGATTAGGAACAATGGTATCACTTTCCTGGGATTTATTTAATAATTATTAATGTAAATAATGCTTTCAACTTTTTTTTTAGGTTATTAGTGGTTATAAAATGTTGGTTAATGCCTTAATGACTGAGAGTCTCCCGGTCTCGAGCGGTGCCATGAATAAGTCTTTGCATTTGTCTCTACATGCATCAGTTAGACTTGAATTTCCAGTTAGAGACAAAGACTCATTTGTCAAGACAGCATTGTACAATCTGCTATTTGTTAATGTTTTGTCCTTAAGCTATTAGATTTTCAGGGAATCACACAGTACTACTTTTTGTTCTCTGACTTATGTGAACAGGAATATACATGCTTTTTACACTGTACAAAATGCTTTACCCCTAAAGAAATGATCAGTACTTTAGACAAATATGTCATTCTAAATAAGTTTTCCACCTCATGGTTGCTGTGTAGTTGAAATAAAGGGTCAAAGTTTGGATTTTTTTAGCAACTTATCCCATCCAGATAACTATACCATCTATATCTGGCATTTTGCCCATTAAAGGTAATTCAAAAGTAGCTGTGCATTGTGATGAAATGTGAAGTATTGCAGATGGCCCTTGAGGATGTAAATTGCACGACCAGCCGAATGCTACTTACATTTGGTTGATAAGCAAAAAATACAAAGTGCACTTTTAAATAAAATCAAACTTTTGTACTCCTACCTGTGTCCATTACAGCAAATATGCGTGCGAGGATTATAGGTTTGTCTTCCACAGCAGTGCTCGCCAAGACGGGGACGGGTTGACAGGTGGCAGGTAGTGTTTGACGGAGCATATACAATACCTCCGACACACTCAGACTTCTTAGGCACATTGCGATAAAGGGTTCCATTACAGCACAGCACATGGTCATCGAACGGAGTGTAAGCATGTTCACCACAACACTGAACGACACAGGTAAACAGTATATTATTGTATGCAGGGATTTAGAATAATGTATACATTTTCTCCATATACATCATAAGCACATTTTACTGAAAATCACGGTGTTCACAGAAATCCTCAATGTATTTGTATGGGATGTTCTATAAAGCCTAAGCTAAGCTAAGTGTCAGGTCAAAAGGCAATACTACCTTAGTAAGTGCTGATGTCCTATACAGATTCCCTGAGCAACAAATTTCTTTCTTGGGATCGTAGGTTTCTGATCCACACTTAAATTCTGGAAGAGAATGAGTGAGAGCGTGGACTTATTGCTACAATAACCATAAAAAAATAAATAAAAAAAATCACCATTATTTTCAGTAAGGGGGAGGACAAATTATATAAGTTAAAACACCAAAAAAATATCAGCGTAGGCAATATGGGAGAGGGAGATATGTCATTATAAGTAGACAATGAGGATGCCAAGAGCTTTACCTGGGACTTTGGGGGGAGTGCTTGTAGAGATTTCCAGTAACACATAAAAAAAAACACACACACACACAAACACAGTGGTGTAAGTATTTGAGTTAATGCAATTAGTTATTGTACTTAAGTATCTTTTTGGCTAATTTGTAGTTTGACTGAGTTTCATAAAGTTCATAAAGAGATCGTAAAACTAATCTATATGAATTGAGCGGTTTAGTCCAAATTTTCTGAAGAAACACAATTGCTTTATATGATGAACAGATTGAATTTCACATAGAAACACTGATTAGCAAACATAAACAGAAGCTCAACCAAACCTGATTGATGCGCGAGAATGAACCTCATTGGTTCTTGCAGAAGCTCAAACGTAACACGAGAATGAACCTCATTGGTTCTTATGGAAGCTCAAAACGTGCCGCGTAACACGAGAATGAACCTCATTGGTTCTTGCAGAAGCTCAAACGTAACACGAGAATGAACCTCATTGGTTCTTGCTGAAGCTCAAACGTGCTGCGTAACACAAGAATGAACCTCATTGGTTCTTGCTGAAGCTCAAACGTGCTGCGTAACACGAGAATGAACCTCATTGGTTCTTACAGAAGCTCAAACGTGCTGCGTAACACGAGAATGAACCTCATTGGTTCTCGCTGAAGCTCAAACGTGCTGCGTAACACGAGAATGAACCTCATTGGTTCTTGCTGAAGCTCAAACGTGCTGCGTAACACAAGAATGAACCTCATTGGTTCTCGCTGAAGCTCAAACGTGCTGCGTAACACGAGAATGAACCTCATTGGTTCTTGCTGAAGCTCAAACGTGCTGCATAACACGAGAATGAACCTCATTGGTTCTTGCTGAAGCTCAAACGTGCTGCGTAACACGAGAATGAACCTCATTGGTTCTTGCTGAGGCTCAAACGTGCTGCGTAACACGAGAATGAACCTCATTGGTTCTCGCTGAGGCTCAAACGTGCTGCGTAACACGAGAATGAACCTCATTGGTTCTTGCTGAAGCTCAAACGTGCTGCGTAACACGAGAATGAACCTCATTGGTTCTCGCTGAAGCTCAAACGTGCTGCGTAACACGAGAATGAACCTCATTGGTTCTTGCTGAAGCTCAAACGTGCTGCGTAACACGAGAATGAA
This sequence comes from Coreius guichenoti, assembly GCA_039654105.1. Taxonomy (NCBI): domain Eukaryota; kingdom Metazoa; phylum Chordata; class Actinopteri; order Cypriniformes; family Gobionidae; genus Coreius; species Coreius guichenoti. The sequence continues at coordinate 3,042,706 of CM077181.1, read as the reverse complement.
CCTCATTGGTTCTTATGAAAAAGCTCAAACGTGCCGCGTAACACAAGAATGAACCTCATTGGTTCTTGCTGAAGCTCAAACGTGCTGCGTAACACAAGAATGAACCTCATTGGTTCTTGCTGAAGCTCAAATGCGCTGCGTAACACGAGAATGAACCTCATTGGTTCTTGCTGAAGCTCAAACGTGCTGCGTAACACGAGAATGAACCTCATTGGTTCTTGCTGAAGCTCAAACGTGCTGCGTAACACGAGAATGAACCTCATTGGTTCTTGCTGAAGCTCAAACGTGCTGCGTAACACGAGAATGAACCTCATTGGTTCTCGCTGAAGCTCAAACGTGCCGCGTAACACAAGAATGAACCTCATTGGTTCTCGCTGAAGCTCAAACGTGCTGCGTAACACGAGAATGAACCTCATTGGTTCTTGCTGAAGCTCAAACGTGCTGCGTAACACGAGAATGAACCTCACTGGTTCTCGCTGAAGCTCAAACGTGCTGCGTAACACGAGAATGAACCTCATTGGTTCTCGCTGAAGCTCAAACGTGCTGCGTAACACGAGAATGAACCTCATTGGTTCTCGCTGAAGCTCAAACGTGCTGCGTAACACGAGAATGAACCTCATTGGTTCTTGCTGAAGCTCAAACGTGCTGCGTAACACGAGAATGAACCTCATTGGTTCTTATGAAAAAGCTCAAACGTGCCGCGTAACACAAGAATGAACCTCATTGGTTCTTGCTGAAGCTCAAACGTGCTGCGTAACACGAGAATGAACCTCATTGGTTCTCGCTGAAGCTCAAACGTGCTGCGTAACACGAGAATGAACCTCATTGGTTCTTGCTGAAGCTCAAACGTGCTGCGTAACACGAGAATGAACCTCATTGGTTCTCGCTGAAGCTCAAACGTGCTGCGTAACACGAGAATGAACCTCATTGGTTCTTGCTGAAGCTCAAACGTGCTGCGTAACACGAGAATGAACCTCATTGGTTCTTATGAAAAAGCTCAAACGTGCCGCGTAACACAAGAATGAACCTCATTGGTTCTTGCTGAAGCTCAAACGTGCTGCGTAACACAAGAATGAACCTCATTGGTTCTTGCTGAAGCTCAAATGCGCTGCGTAACACGAGAATGAACCTCATTGGTTCTTGCTGAAGCTCAAACGTGCCGCGTAACACGAGAATGAACCTCATTGGTTCTTGCTGAAGCTCAAACGTGCTGCGTAACACGAGAATGAACCTCATTGGTTCTCGCTGAAGCTCAAACGTGCTGCGTAACACGAGAATGAACCTCATTGGTTCTTGCTGAAGCTCAAACGTGCTGCGTAACACGAGAATGAACCTCATTGGTTCTCGCTGAAGCTCAAACGTGCTGCGTAACACGAGAATGAACCTCATTGGTTCTTGCTGAAGCTCAAACGTGCTGCGTAACACGAGAATGAACCTCATTGGTTCTTATGAAAAAGCTCAAACGTGCCGCGTAACACAAGAATGAACCTCATTGGTTCTTGCTGAAGCTCAAACGTGCTGCGTAACACAAGAATGAACCTCATTGGTTCTTGCTGAAGCTCAAATGCGCTGCGTAACACGAGAATGAACCTCATTGGTTCTTGCTGAAGCTCAAACGTGCCGCGTAACACGAGAATGAACCTCATTGGTTCTTGCTGAAGCTCAAACGTGCTGCGTAACACGAGAATGAACCTCATTGGTTCTCGCTGAAGCTCAAACGTGCTGCGTAACACGAGAATGAACCTCATTGGTTCTTGCTGAAGCTCAAACGTGCTGCGTAACACGAGAATGAACCTCATTGGTTCTTATGAAAAATCTCAAACGTGCCGCGTAACACAAGAATGAACCTCATTGGTTCTTGCTGAAGCTCAAACGTGCTGCGTAACACGAGAATGAACCTCATTGGTTCTCGCTGAAGCTCAAACGTGCCGCGTAACACAAGAATGAACCTCATTGGTTCTTGCTGAAGCTCAAACGTGCTGCATAACACGAGAATGAACCTCATTGGTTCTTGCTGAAGCTCAAACGTGCTGCGTAACACGAGAATGAACCTCATTGGTTCTCGCTGAAGCTCAAACGTGCTGCGTAACACGAGAATGAACCTCATTGGTTCTTGCTGAAGCTCAAACGTGCTGCGTAACACGAGAATGAACCTCATTGGTTCTCGCTGAAGCTCAAACGTGCTGCGTAACACGAGAATGAACCTCATTGGTTCTTGCTGAAGCTCAAACGTGCTGCGTAACACGAGAATGAACCTCATTGGTTCTTATGAAAAAGCTCAAACGTGCCGCGTAACACAAGAATGAACCTCATTGGTTCTTGCTGAAGCTCAAACGTGCTGCGTAACACAAGAATGAACCTCATTGGTTCTTGCTGAAGCTCAAATGCGCTGCGTAACACGAGAATGAACCTCATTGGTTCTTGCTGAAGCTCAAACGTGCCGCGTAACACGAGAATGAACCTCATTGGTTCTTGCTGAAGCTCAAACGTGCTGCGTAACACGAGAATGAACCTCATTGGTTCTTGCTGAAGCTCAAACGTGCTGCGTAACACGAGAATGAACCTCATTGGTTCTCGCTGAAGCTCAAACGTGCCGCGTAACACAAGAATGAACCTCATTGGTTCTTGCTGAAGCTCAAACGTGCCGCATAACACGAGAATGAACCTCATTGGTTCTTGCTGAAGCTCAAACGTGCTGCGTAACACGAGAATGAACCTCATTGGTTCTCGCTGAAGCTCAAACGTGCTGCGTAACACGAGAATGAACCTCATTGGTTCTCGCTGAAGCTCAAACGTGCTGCGTAACACGAGAATGAACCTCATTGGTTCTCGCTGAAGCTCAAACGTGCTGCGTAACACGAGAATGAACCTCATTGGTTCTTGCTGAAGCTCAAACGTGCTGCGTAACACGAGAATGAACCTCATTGGTTCTTATGAAAAAGCTCAAACGTGCCGCGTAACACAAGAATGAACCTCATTGGTTCTTGCTGAAGCTCAAACGTGCTGCGTAACACGAGAATGAACCTCATTTGTTCTCGCTGAAGCTCAAACGTGCCGCGTAACACAAGAATGAACCTCATTGGTTCTTGCTGAAGCTCAAACGTGCTGCATAACACGAGAATGAACCTCATTGGTTCTTGCTGAAGCTCAAACGTGCTGCGTAACACGAGAATGAACCTCATTGGTTCTCGCTGAAGCTCAAACGTGCTGCGTAACACGAGAATGAACCTCATTGGTTCTTGCTGAAGCTCAAACGTGCTGCGTAACACGAGAATGAACCTCATTGGTTCTCGCTGAAGCTCAAACGTGCTGCGTAACACGAGAATGAACCTCATTGGTTCTTGCTGAAGCTCAAACGTGCTGCGTAACACGAGAATGAACCTCATTGGTTCTTATGAAAAAGCTCAAACGTGCCGCGTAACACAAGAATGAACCTCATTGGTTCTTGCTGAAGCTCAAACGTGCTGCGTAACACAAGAATGAACCTCATTGGTTCTTGCTGAAGCTCAAATGCGCTGCGTAACACGAGAATGAACCTCATTGGTTCTTGCTGAAGCTCAAACGTGCTGCGTAACACGAGAATGAACCTCATTGGTTCTTGCTGAAGCTCAAACGTGCTGCGTAACACGAGAATGAACCTCATTGGTTCTTGCTGAAGCTCAAACGTGCTGCGTAACACGAGAATGAACCTCATTGGTTCTCGCTGAAGCTCAAACGTGCCGCGTAACACAAGAATGAACCTCATTGGTTCTTGCTGAAGCTCAAACGTGCTGCGTAACACAAGAATGAACCTCATTGGTTCTTGCTGAAGCTCAAATGCGCTGCGTAACACGAGAATGAACCTCATTGGTTCTTGCTGAAGCTCAAACGTGCTGCGTAACACGAGAATGAACCTCATTGGTTCTTGCTGAAGCTCAAACGTGCCGCGTAACACGAGAATGAACCTCATTGGTTCTTGCTGAAGCTCAAACGTGCCGCGTAACACGAGAATGAACCTCATTGGTTCTTGCTGAAGCTCAAACGTGCCGCGTAACACAAGAATAAACCTCATTGGTTCTCATATGTCAAGCAAAAATCCATTTACCACAACTGATGTGTATGTTGATGAATGTTTGTATGAAGAAAACGATTGTGTCTCTTCAGAAAATTTGGACTAAACAGCTCAATTCATATGGATTAGTTTTACGATCTCTTTATGAACTTTTTGAATCATCAAAGTGATCGTTGCGTAGCTGTCAGTGGAGGGACAGAAAGCTCTCAGATTTCATCGAAAAGATCTTCATTTGTGTTCTGAAGATGAACGAAAGTCTTATGGGTTTGGAACGACATGAAGGCGAGTGTCGAGGACTAGTGCATATTTGAGTCAACATTCAGTACGAGTATGAAAAAAATACTTAAGTACTGTTAAAATCACATACTCTAAGACTTTTATTTAAATCGTATTGGAATTGGTCACTTGTAACTTGTAATGGAGTCATTCTGACTGTAAGGTATCTGCACTTTAACTCAATTATGGTTTTCAGTTACGCTTTACATCTCTGCAAAGTAAACATTTATTTATGATAAAAATTGTAAAAGAGCAACTGTAAAAATACTTTTTATTTGTTTTTACAAACTGAGATTATTTTCTGCAGTAATCAAACAGCCACATATGTTGTTTTAAAGCCAGAACATTCCTATCATGCATTTTCCCAGAGGTACGAGAGGTGGCATAAATGCATGTACACAGCAATTTTAATAAAATACTTTTATACTAGAGACTATGGTGTCTTTACACAGAATTTTGAGCAGGCACAGAGCAGCCTTAACTCAGCTGTGTAAAGATGCCATGTAAAGAGATTATTAATTATTAATCAGGACTGTATGACTCACCGGGTCGGAAGAGTGTTGTCTTTATCTGTGAGAATAAGATTTAGATTATTACCTACTAAAAAAAATGCTAACAAACATGAAACTGTAAGAGCTGTATACACACACCTGTTTGATGTTTAGTGCAAGACTCATTTTTGGGCTTTACTAGTAGTTCAGGGGTGATACAGCAGACATGGGTTGTCATGTCATATAGTTTTCCGCCACAACAAGCATGATTTTTCTTCTGTAAAATCACTTTGTCGTCACAACACAAATGAGTCGTCGGTAGGAACGGCTCTGTAAGAGAGAACAGAATATCCTTGATCTAATAGGATGAAGATCAAACAATCTCGATAAAATCTTAACCATGCTAAAAATGCGTCAAAACTGAACAATGAATGGTGTTCAAGTTGCATCAAGCTGAAAGTCTACCTTTGCCACAGCATTGTACTTGAGTGCTGCTTGGAATGAAAATGCTGCCTTCACAGCAAATCTCATTTAGGCGATTGTAAGCTACAAAATCACAGCAGTCAGCCACCAGATGGCTTAATCCCATAGTTAATTTACCTGAAACACAATAAAATACAAGCAAAAACATCCTACAGTGTTCAGTCTTTGCAATTTCCTTGTACATCATTACATGTCATTACATATGTCATATACAGGGGTTGGACAATGAAACTGAAACACTGGCCATTATGGTCATTATAGAGGGTATGCACGTGACGTCACCGTCAGCTGGAGTGACTGCGGTTACGCTCACTGAGTGGCAAAAAGAGAGGCAGCATTAGTTTTCAGGACATTCCTGAGCCCCCCTCCGGAGAGTCCGGACCGAGGGAGATGTCACAGACTTGATAACAGCATGTAATTTTCTCACTCAATCCACTGCCGCCTGCTGCTTCTGCTACTGATTGCTTTTAGAGGGAAAAACTGCCCAGAACTGCTGGTCTAGGATCTGTTTTTTCCGTAATAATAGCATATTAAAAGAGTTGGCAAAAGATCCAGTGCGTATCTGTATTTATCGTGTTTTCACTTCGGTGAGTGATGTAGCCAATCACAGACATGTTTGTTGATTTCTTGAACGCAATGGCCAATCACAGGTGTTGAAGTTAGAATGCACTCACCGCTCGAGTTTTTGTCCAGTGCCGAGTTCTGCACGTGCGCAAATCCACTCTAACAAAGTGTAGACATTATGTAAATAATAGATTCATTGTGTCGTCAGCTTCACTGATTAATATAATGGAAGTTTGTGAGATCAAAACTTTATAAACTAAAATAAGTATTTTTTTAAATATAACTCCGATTGTGTTCATCTGAAAGAAGATCTAGGATGGCTTGAGGGTGAGTAAATCATGGGATAATTTAAATTTTTGGGTGAACTATCCCTTTAACACCCGGGCTGTTGCTGCCCAGAGTGAAGCACGGCGGTGGATCAGTGCACAGTCAACAGATCTCAAAATTATTGAGCCACTTTGGGGTGTTTTTGAGGAGCAAATCAGAAAATGTTTTTTCTTCACATCATGTAGTGATACTGTTCTGCATAAGGAATGGCTCAAAATCCATCTGGCCACTGTGCAGGACTTGTATCTGTCATTCCCAGGACAAATGGAAAAGGAGAATTTTGGTTGAATTTATACTAATAAATGATTGTGGTCTAAAACCAAATGTTTCAGCTTCATTGTGCAACCACTGTATTTCCTAAACTCGTGAATCACTTCTTCCTTAGTGACTCGGCAGGCTAAATCAAGAGTTGCTGAGAGTCTTTTCTACCATTACAGCAGGAATTTGCTGAGCTGATGTAAGACATGTTTCCACAGATTTCCAGATGATGGCTGCTTTCCATCTGTCCACTGAAACCAGTGTTGCTGCTGACACTATAAACAGGACATATCAGTCTGATTTTATCTTTACCAAAACATTTGGTTAATTTACACAAAAATTGTGTAAAGAGGCTCTCTTATTTTTAAGGGTCTGTGTAAAGTCACTTACTGGCTTCCTGTGGCATGTTGAATTCCTGAGGAACAAAGAAACATACAAAATTATGAATAATGATTAGTGCCGTTTGGGGAAGTTACTCAAAAATGCTATTAAAGATTAAAGTCAGTTTGAATATGAAATTGACTTAATGCAAGCTCCCGGTCTTATTGTGAACAATTCATCAGCACAAACTATTTGCAATCTTGAATCTATATGCAATAACTTGATATGTCTCTGATTGCAATGTCATCATAATGGCATGAAAAAGAAAACGTGAAGGGATGATTTTAATGTTCAGGTGAACAATCTCTTTAACCTAAACCCTTTGAGTCTTGTCAGGTCAGTGTGTTACTCTGTTGGTGTTGGTCCATGCTTAATGTTTTTGCAGACTGAGTCAGCATTTGAATCAGCATATCTGCTGTCATCTGGTGACTGTCAGTGCAATGTAAATAGGTTTTAAGACAGGGTTGCCAACTTTTGAGTTTAGTTTGGAGGGAGAATTATGGAGAGTTGCAATACGACTCTGATCTTGATCCAATATCGGGTCATTTAGATAAACATCAGGTCCAGTAGCTACGTGTTAATTTTTCTCAAGGTTTCTCAAGGCAAGGTTTTTGTGAACTATGCATTTATACACTTATGTTCTTGCTCTGTGCATTTATTGCATATTCTCAAATGAGCAAGGTTTTCTAGTGCATTTCAACTGTTCAGGTAGGCTATTTGCAATTCTATGACCCATTTTAATGGCAGCCAAATACCACTTTAAAATCAGTCAGTAGATATGAAGGTACATAATCATTAAGATATTAAACTCCCCGTATTTCTGCCCGTTTTCGCTCACGTGATTGTCAGCCTACTTTTCTGCAACAGACTGAAGCGCATTCAACTAATAAAAGAAAAATACTGCAAATTTTATTTTGACTGGTTGAGGTATTCTACAGCCATTCATCAAACTTCTCAACACACAGCCCCTCGGATTGTTTTTAATCAACGCGCAAATCATAAAAAAAAAAATAAAAAAAAACTTTTACAAAAAATCAACACTATCTGTGCCTAAATTCTGTTTTGGTGTGCCCATGCCTAGAGCCGGGGTTCAGGCTGATCACAGAGAACTTTATTGGATGCTATTGGCCTGTCTTTTTGGAAATTGTCTGAGTTCTACTAAAAACACTCAAACTATGACTTACACTTACCAGGCACACCACTGCAAAAACTGCTCAACATTATTACCTAACTGAGACGCACAATAAATTACCTCGCCACATGTTGTGAACGCAATTACAGTTTATTAGAAATTAATGGTTAAGCGTGTTCCTCCAAAAAGCCTATTTAAACATTGCATATATTTCTTTCTCAGCATCACATTCAACAAAACAGAAAAAATAGAACAGAAAGCAAAACAACGGGAATCCATCAAAATCTAACCCAAACGTTTGTAAGCTGCACTGCAGTACAGTAAACATTTTTGTCGCGTTATTTAAAACGCGAGACGCAGGTGAGTGGAACGAGAAAAAAACCCGCAAGGTCGCGTTTTTCAAAAGTTGCGCTTCTTTTAACTTAAGCGCCGCGTTTTAGAACGCCTTGTCCCGCTGCAAAAGACGCTAGACGCGCCTAGCGCGTGTTTACAAAGAAAAACAACAAAACAGTGCAGTGGAATACAAAAGCGCGTTCAGTGTGAACGGTCCCAAATTATGCCAAATGACCGCGGTGAAAAAAATACTGTCCCTCGACGCCCAGTTAACACGTATCCAGAGTCGGTGGGTTTGTAACAGTTTCTTGTTTACTGGCTGCCTGTATATGCTAAACTTCCAGCTTTCTCTGTGCTACTTCGAGAGCGACCCACCGGCAGCAACCTCATCACTCGAATACTGAAAACGTACATGGCTCGTGACCAGACACACTTAAGCGCCGGCTCGCCGTGTACGGTGCGTCAAAACATCCACGCCTCCATTCAGAAAAAAAACCCGACACACTGAATTGTAGCTAATTAGATCATCCAGCATAAAAAACAGAAACACTGACACACTAAATTGAAGCTAATCAATCACCACATTAGTGGTTGCACAAATAAATCCTTAAGACACTGCTTTATATAAACCACTAATATCAGACCGACTTTATATTAGGTGGCCTACTAACATTTAATTAATCAATTGATACAATGCACTTATTTCATGTTTACACTGTACTTACATTTAAAAAATTACCTACATCTGTATTAATTTCTATAGTTCGCTTACACCTAACCCTACCCTTAAACTTACCCATACCACCACACCTGTCCCTAACTTTACCTGTATCCCACCTCAATATCAGCAAAAGTGTTTTGCAATACAATATGAACACAATAAGTACATTGTACTTTTTTATGTAAGTACATAGTAGTTAGTAGTAGTGGGACCATCAGACTTACTCAATTATCAATTTGAATGAATTACTCTTGTAAATTACATTAGCTGACACTAAAAACTAATAGTAGCCTAAATACAAGCATGTCTAAAGTATAATTATAGTGTTTACTTACCTTGTGCAGAGGATATGGCAATAATGCACAGGATTGTCACACCTGCAATAAAAAAATAAAAATAAAATGTAATTTTAAAATAATATTTATACAAAAAAAAAAAAAAAAATCTATAAGGCAACTCAAAACTTTAAAAATGGGCTGTCATACATGCAGTTGATGTGAAGACATCCATTGTGTCTGTTCTATAAAGCTTGAATATCCAAAGATGATGGGATGAGAATTTATTCACTCCAAAATTAACCTTTGCTCCACCCCCTCTTCAGGCTGCATCATTGAAGTAAGGAAGGACCATAGATTGTGTGACCCAACAGCACACAACGGAAGTAACAAGTATGGACATGAGTAATTCATATTTCATTTTACGCTTGGCACCTCTTGCATCATTGCATGTGAGGTTCATTAGTGAAGTGAACAGGTACTGAGATACTCTAGTAAAGATCTCTGAAAAGTTTCTACTAAGTGTACTGCAAGTTGCTTTGGATATGTTTGTTGTACTGGCATGCATCCATTGAGCATTGTTTATTAACATTACATAATAATTCCTGAATCCTGGGGGGGGGGGGGATGGGGGGGGGGAGAGTTTCACTTAACTCTTTCCCCGCCAGCGTTTTAAAAAAAAAAGTATTTTGTTTTATGAATATCTGAGCATGCAATATATCAACAGAAAGAGCAGACCCTCTGCTTTTAAAAAAAACAACAAAACTTTTATTCTAGCTTCATGCATTCCTTTTTTATCAACACTTAAATATGGGTAAGTTTCATAAAAAAAGCAACATTTTGAACAAAAAGCTGAGAAAATCACATTTTTGTCAAAGACTACATCCAGATCAGATTCAGAGCGATGATCAAAACACAGATGGAGTAGATCGATTCGAGTCCATCAACACCCCTAAAGCTTCACAGTCGTAGAGCTCGTCCTGGGTCGACATTTCATTCAGTAACATTAGGCAGTTTTGATTTATATTCTGTTTAATGTTGATGATCACGTTATTTTACATATGCATATGATTACATACGATATCACTTGTTTCTGCTAATTCTTTTCCTGTGTTTTGATCAGGAGATTATCTACTCTTTCAGAAGATGTGTAATAGCGCCCCCTACCGTATAACAGTGAAAACACAGAAAGCCGGAAAATTCCGCCAATGGCGGGGAAAGAGTTAATTGCATGTCAACAATTACATAAAACACTGTTAGTTTGAAATGAAGTTGGGCGTCCTGGTGCCCTGGTTTACCAACACTCACTTCATCATGAAGTATTTTGCGCTTTCCTTTATGAACTCTGTTGAAGCATCACTTTCTTTTTTTTTGAGTGGTCTCCTCAGATATCTGATCCTCTCTCCCGAAACCAGGTGTTTGTGTTGCAGATATTTACAACCCTTTTGTTCTGGTCTGGGTATTTAAGGAAGGGTGGCAGAGCTGCCACTTGGGAACATTCTGTAGCCAGAGCCCCCATGCAGTGCTGTGTCAGTGTCCGAGAGACACTCACACACACTGTGTGTACAGTGCCAGATATAATGACTCTTTGAAACTATTTTCATGTTACTTTGTAATTGTATTTTATATTTTTATGCTGAAAGTTGTGTACCATGGATTCGTGTTTAATTATTTTTATTAAGTTCTGTCTGGCCAAAATAAATGTTAATCTTGATTTATCTTGTATTATTCTGAAATCATTATTCTAGTATGGATCAATGTGGAGTCTTTTATTTCTGCAAATCTTTTGCCAGAATAGATCAAACCGAGGACCCCATGACTGAAGCATGGAGCGCAGCATGCGGGATAATCCGATTTCTGACTATTACTGTATTAGCAAGTTGCAGCTCTCGTGTCTATTAATCAAATTACACTTTTTGTTGAGTAAGCAGGTGTGACCACATCAAGGTAAAATATTCACTCTGCAATCCTCTGACTAATATCAGAACTGGCCAGTTTGTGTTCGTGAACGCGCGAATCGCGACGCGTCTGTTTCTGTGCGATATCGGGTCCCTTGATGAACGAATATTTGAAAATAAGAGATACTAAGAAAAATCAACGATCCAAATTAAATCACAACGAATCATCAGCTGTTAAATTACAAACGTAACAAATTGAACGAAGTCACATAAAATTGGAGTCAGATCACTTTATTCATGGAGTCAGATTTAAAATTAGATGTTAATAAATTAAGTGAATTTAACAGAAATGCTGAAAAGGCTTACACGCAGAATCCTTCAACCAAGCCGTTAGATTCCGTTTTTTTGGGCTAACGGATGGACCTTACAGATGCACATCTGTAACTATTGTATGATCTAGCTTTAACACTGTAGCAAGAAACTACTCTTGGTTTCTTAAAGGTAGGGTAGGGAATGTTTTTTTTTTGTTGACATTTTTTGTTGTTCTGGTTGAAACTCTCTTCACATCCTGATAGCAAACAATAATAGAAGTGGTCTAAATATAAAATGTTTTTACATATAATCCTCAGTGGAAGTCTTAGGACCAAAAAATGTTTGTCCAATCATTGCATTGGTCTGTATTCTATTCAGAAATAGCTGGAAGCTAATAGAAAAGCCAGGTTTACCTAATATATATCATTATTAGCAGAACACATTTTACATTTTTTAATTCAAGGTCCTCTTGATTCTAACATGTACTTGGCCTTGTAAAAAAGTAACAAAGTTCTTGTTTAACTATAGCATTTGTTACAATAAGGAGGTAAGACCATTGGTGACAACTCAGTAAAATGCTAAGGCCAATGTTAACCTTTTTCTTTCTTTTTTTATATCTATAGCATTTGTAATGAAAAATAGCAACATACACGTTTAGAAACTATACCTTCAACATGCCACGGTTGTAATATAAATCTTTAGTGAAAAATCTATTCCCTTAACATATTATCTTTTATAAATTTAGTCAAGTTTTAGTCAAAATAAAGATGCACTTTTTTGAGCTTCAAACTCAATGGACCCATCCACTGCCATTATAATGCTTGGAAGAGCCAGGATATTTATTAATATAACTCTGATTGTGTTCATCAGAAAGAAGAATGTCATATACAACTACGATGGCTTGAGGCTGAATAAATCATGAGGTAATTTTCATTTTAAAATAAATCACTCCTTTAAGTCATGGCAATAAAATATGGAAGCTTGTTTCTGCCACTGAATAAAAAATAAAAACGGTAATTGCAATTTTTTATCTCACTGTTCAAATTTGTTTTCTCACAATTGTGAGTTTACATAATTGTGATATAATTGTTATAAAGTCAGAATTGCCTGATATAAACTCACAATTGCATTATAAAGTCAGAATTGTGTGATATACACAGAATATTATGTCCTAATATTGTGTTGGTCCCCCTTTTGCTGCCAAAACAGCCCTGACGCGTCGAGGCATGGACTCCACTAGAGCCCTGAAGGTGTGCTGTGGTATCTGGCACCAAGATGTTAACAGCAGATCCTAGTTGCGAGGTGGGGCCTCCATGGATCGGACTTGTTTGTTCAGCACATCCCACAGATGCTCGATTGGATTGAGATCTGGGGAATTTGGAGGCCAAGTCAACACCTCAAACTCGTTGTTGTGCTCCTCAAACCATTCCTGAACCATTTTTGCTTTGTGGCAGGAGCATTATCCTGCTGAAAGAGGCCACAGCCACTAGGGAATACCGTTTCCATGAAAGGCTGCACATGCTCTGCAACAATGCTTAGGTAGGTGGTACGTGTCAAAGTAACATCCACATGGATGGCAGGACCCAAGGTTTCCCAGCAGAACATTGCCCAAAGCATCACACTGCCTCTACCGGCTTGCCTTCTTCCCATAGTGCATCCTGGTGCCATGTGTTCCCCAGGTAAGCGACGCACACGCACCCGGCCATCCACGTGATGTAAAAGAAAACATGATTCATCAGACCAGGCCACCTTCTTCCATTGCTCTGTGGTCCAGTTCTGATGCTCACGTGCCCACTGTTGGTGCTTTCGGCGGTGGACAGGGGTCAGCATGGGCACCCTGACTGGTCTGCGGCTATGCAGCCCCATACGCAACAAACTGATGCACTGTGTATTCTGACACCTTTCTATCAGAACCAGCATTAACTTCTTGAGCAATGTGAGCTACAGTAGCTCGTCTGTTTGATTGGACCACACGGGCCAGCCTTCGCTCCCCACGTGCATCAATGAGCCTTGACCCTGTCGTCGGTTCACCACTGTTCCTTCCTTGGACCACTTTTAATAGATACTGACCACTGCAGACCGGGACACCCCACAAGAGCTGCAGTTTTGGAGATGCTCTGACCCAGTCATCTAGCCATCATAATTTGGCCCTTGTCAAACTCGCTCAAATCCTTACGCTTGCCCATTTTTCCTGCTTCTAACACATCAACTTTGAGGACAAAATGTTCACTTGCTGCCTAATATATCCCACCCACTAACAGGAGCTGTGATGAAGAGATAATCAGTGTTATTCACTTCACCTGTCAGTGTCATAATGTTATGCCTGATCATTGTACTTACTACATAAAATATACTTAAAAATATACTTGAACATTACTTAAGTATACTTCATAAAATGAACTTGAAGTATACTTCTTTTTCGTTGGGATATTACTAATACTACTCTTGTATTGGATCTGGATGGCCGTTACTTTACAGAGATTATGTATTTATCAGGCTACTCGGATGAAAATAATGAGAGGTGTCCTTTGCAAAGCAATGTGTTTTTTTGCATATGGGCCTATGGCTGACTTGCTACACCACTGCTACCGACAATTTAGTGCCTCCAATTCACTTATCCTGCCTGTTTTTCTGTTGACATGAAAAATCTGGTACTTTTAGCAATATAGCGGGTGAATTATGTACATGTAGTTTTAGGATGTTATGATGAACTATATGCCTTTCTCCTCTGACAATCTATGATGTTCAAAGCGTTTCTAAGGATGCTGATTTTTAGAAGGCAGACTGAGATGGCGTACAGAAACATGGTTTGTGTAACATTAGCAACACATTATTAGCTGTTTGATAACGTAGTCAAGCAAAAGGCTAATCATATTTATCACCGTTATGTGTCCAGCATTGTAAAGGGCGATACCATTGTGCAGCGTTTACTACAGTAACTTGAGTAAAGTTGAGCGAGTGGATCTCTGAGCTGTTGTGAGTGAGTGGAGGTGGGGATAATTTGCATATTGATGGTCCGCATAAATGATGCAAGGGTGTAGAGTTACATTCAAGCTATTTTAAGGCATGCATAATGTTTTTCACAGGAAAAAACGTTTTAATATGTCATTTTGGTGATCAAAGATGAGTTTTAAGGGATACAATTATTGACTGGGGGGACTTTAATGAATACACTAAATAAGACTAAAAGCTTTCCGGCGCTGGAGAGACCTAAGTGGGAAGGCCTGAAAACTGACGCCAAGGTTGCATTGTTTTTGCTCCATACGTGAGTAATATGGGTTTTGCTATGTTTGCAGAACCAATGCTGTTGTCGTAATGTTAGCTGTAGTAACAGGACAGTTTTGAGTGTCATGGATCTGATGTTGATCTGAGTTGATGTGCAACTAACAACAATTTAGTGCCTCCAATGCACTTATCCCGAATGTTTTTGAATTACAATGGAAAACAACATCAGCATTGGAAGAACATGCATACTCCACCAAAAATGCAGGGGAAACCCTCTTGCTGTGGTGATTCATTGTCAGATTATTTAAAAACAAACAAATGAACAAAACAAATGCCTCTATGATACTGGCTATTTTCCTGACTTGTCCAAACATACCAGCTAATGTTGCTTCCTTTATAAACACCCTTTTGTTTTTTTTTGTTTTTTTTAATGTAGTTTTGCATTGTGCCCCATCTGTGGTTATTCATTAGCCTTCATTAGACAGGACATCCCAGAGAACAGAAAACAAAGTTATTGTACGAGAGGGGGGATCGAATCAGAACATGATCAGACATGACAGGCTTGATTCTTATCAACTATTCACTAAGTTCACCCCAAAAAAGGGGAAAAAAGGATTTATTTGCCAGTTTTCTTTGCAAACTCCAGGGGCCCGTTCTTCGTTTGTGGATTACTTAGTTATCTGGATTTTACTGTTGACGAGTTTACATAGCAGCAAGTCCGTAAGCTCAAATCTGCTCAGGAGCAGCTTATTTCACATAAACAAGATTTAAGAAAAATCATAACAAGTCTGCTGTGACGTTAGAAATACAGTCAAACAAAAAATTATTCAGACACCTTCAACATTTTCTCACATTATCACAGTTTATTCACTATAGTTTAGAAAATGGTAATAAAATATGACAAGAACTCAGAGTTAAACTGTGTCAGAACAAATTCATCTTGATAATGTCAGATCACTTTGATAGATTTTATTCAGTCTGTGATGTAAAAGGTTGCGTTAGCAATTAAAGAAAAAACACTTCAGCAAAACATGGTCAGGTCAAAGTGTCTGAATCATTTTGCTCCCAAATTTGTTATCAATTTTACTGGTAGACCCTATGATAAATGTTTGGGTATAATATGTCACAGTTCACTTTACATAAATTAACTATAGTGTCCTGCACCCACTAGTAAAAAATTATATCTGGTGTCTGAAAATTTTTTGGTTTGACTGTATGTTATTAACAAATTCCACAAATGAAATAGACCTGACTAAAAAACTTCAAGCTCTAGAAATAGGCTACTACACAAATTGTGTAAAGTAATTAAATGTGCTACATAAACTGTATAAAATGATCAAAAGTGACTCAATAAGAGCAATAAGATTGTTTGATTAACATTAATGGCACAGACGACTACAAGTTTATTAGGCTGCTGTCACTTTAAGACTGAATGCACTGATCTAATGTACTGATACACACGTTTTCTTTCTCAACTGTTTACGTTCACTTAAGGCATAAACGGCTGTGTTTATAAGGATACTCGCAAAAGACGGCCATTTTGAAACATAAGCATGTGTATTTTTGACGTTCAAGTCCAATAAGGTGGCAAAAACAAATCAGTTCAGTACTCGTGCGCTGTATGAGCCGCAGCTTTTTATGTGCTCGTTTCAGGTGTGTGTGATCAGAAACAGTTGCTCAGACAGCTTGCGCTTATACTGAAATGAATCCTCTTTCGCTGCTTATTGAACTTGAATGGTTTAAATCACTTGTTTTTAAACTGCAAGGCTTAAAACACATTCAAATGATAAGCTTTTGTAATGCCGCATCACGGCAACGTCACATGCACGTAATCACGATAGAGACCATAATCCAAAATCTCTACCGGTTAATCGTGTCTACCAGAATATCGCCCTCCCATATTAAGGGTTATGATTTAAGGCCCTTAAATCATAACCACACCATGTTGGTTTGTCTGGCCAGAGGAGAACTGGTCCCTCGACTGAGCCGGGTTTCTCCCATGGTTTTTTTTCTCTATTCTGTCACCAATAGAGTTATTATGGGTGGGCGATATATACGGTGGACAAGGCTGCATTGGTTGAATCAAGGCTGCATCACAAGTTAGATTGTGGATTGATATCATTCAGAATATTTCATCCAGTTCCTTCTCCTTTACTGACACGTCCACGTGACAAGTCCAAGCCTCAGACAGCACACCTCCACAATCCACCCAAAGACATATGGTACACTAAACTGGGAAATATTTATCAAGGTAGAAAGTTCTAATCAGATTGGCTAACTTCTACAGGATTTCCAGGAGCCTACGTGTGGCGTTCCTTAGTGGTCCACCAGGAAACAAAGCTGTGTTTACCACTTTCAAGACAGCAGCAATGGGATATGGAAAAGTATATTTATCAAGCTTGCCCAACAGATTAAGAATTTGCGAGTGATCCAATTTTGTTAGTTGTGTGTTAGATCAGTGGTTCTCAAACCTGTCCTGGGGACCCCTCACCACTGCACATTTTGTATGTCTCCCTCATCAGACACACCCATTTCAAGACTTGCAGTCTCTACTAATGAGCTGATGAATGAATCAGGTGTGTTAGATGCTAGAGACATGCAAAATGTGCACTGGTGGGGGGTCCCCAGGACAGGTTTGAGAACCACTGTGTTAGATGATAGATGATTTTATTTGGTTTTATTTGTCCTCAAGAGGAAATTTGCTTCCACTGTTGTGAAATACCTCACAAACAACAGAATATCTTTGGCATTTGCAAATGAAAATATGGACACTGGCTATTTGGTTAAACACTTTATTTGGCCGTCCGAAAGTGGATTAGGAATCAGTGGTTAAGATTTATTTACAACACTGTTCCAGAACAGTACAACCCAAATATATATGTGTGTGTGTGTGTGTGTGTGTGTGTAGTGTATTTTACGGAGGACAGTTTCCTGAACCTGCACAAGACCGGCTGTGCACAAATTTAAGGCTATTTCTAAAAAAAAAATGGGGCAATTCCAACTTTGCTATAGGGCAATCTGACGCTATGTTTTATTATTTTTTAAAGTATTTGCTATTGACTTTTCAAATGTGGAGTTGCTACACCAGTTGGACACTGTAGAGTAACACATATTGTTTGTCGTTCTTACAATCAAAGTGCAGAGATGGATTTATGTTTACAAACATAGTATCCTCTGTTCTCATTACAGTGAAGAAGACAAATTAAATCGCTATGACATCGTATCTGAAAGGTAAGAGAGTTTCAAATTAAAAACTTACCACTGTGAAACGTTCTGCTGAAGTCGCACTTAAAAAGTTGGTTCCGATTGATCGGTTTGATCATCCGCATTTTCGGAATCCGACTCGGGCTCGAACTGATACGGTAAAACTAATGACATTAACTGTCTTTATAATTGCTTTGGAAGCTGAAGCTCATGATTATTTTAAGGAGCGTTACATTTCCAACACACGCTTGAAGTGTTCGGCCAGTCACAACTCACTGGGTCAGCTGGCCAATCAGAGCACACTGCACTTTTCGGAAGTAGAAATCGACGCATTTTAAAAAGAGCTACAATAATGTACACTGTTAACCCTAATGCTCAAAATAATGAATTAGTTTGAGTACAGTAAACTTAAATTAAATTATTCAATCAAACTTTTATGAGTATTTAGAACTTTCTTTTTTTTTTTGAGTTCACAAAACTGACACATTTTAAGTAATCTGAATTGTTTTATTGTTTTGAGTTTTATGAACTTGCTATTTATGAACTTAAATTTAACTGAAACTGGGCTGGTGTTACAATCCACGCCTGGACTCCATTTCCCAGGATCCTCCCTGTCTCACACCTGAACTCACTTCCTCATCGTCTCTCCCGCTCTCCCCGGATTCCCTGCACCTGGTCCTCGTCGTCTACACTCCCTTTATATTGAACTCACTCCCAGCACTCCTTGTCTGTTCTTGATATTGTTATGGTTACTTTGGTTGGTACTATGTGTTTGGTTGCTGTTTGAGTCGCTCGCTGAATAAACCCATCTTTTGTTTGAAGTCTGATTCTGACTCATCCCTGCTGCACCATGCCAACCTGTGACAGCTGGGATTTCTATTTCCCAGCATGCTTTGGCATGACACTCGAAAGGGAGAGTAAATGCTAAAAGTAAGTGTTATATAATTTTTTTTTTGTGCAATAGTATGTTAAGAGGGAGATTTAGTAGTGTTTTGCTATGGTAATTTAGAAGTTTTTGGGGGATTACCATCATTGAAACAAGTGGAGCATGAGATTGGTTTGAGAATAGGTATGTTAAATGTTCTACATTGCTGTACTTATTCAACAATTGCCATGCTAATGCTATCAAAGCATTGTGGTTACCAATTAGCAAGTTAGCATTTACTGAATTAGCTAGTTAAAGCTAGCCAAGTTTCCACTACAATTTTTTTTTTATTTTTTATTTATTTATTTTTTATAATTGAGATGACATGATAATTTTAAACTTATTAAGCCCAAATTAGCTTATCTTATATTTCAATGTATGAGTACAGTTCCTTATTTAACTTTCAAAGTTCTTACTTAAACTTTGAATTTCTTAACTTAAACATTTTAATGTAACTGATTAACTCAATTTGAGTTTTGCCAACTTATTCGGGTTTACAGTGTACAGTATGTGAAAAATAATGTATTTTCTGAACATTAAAGCATGTTAACATATTCTATTACACCCAATACACAAAATAATGATCTTTGAAAATAGCATCATATGACCCCTTTAAAAGGTGGATAGACATGTTCCAAAAAGATGTTATGCACTCTCAGAAAAAAAGAAAATAGCAAAAACTGCACCATTATTGGTACAACTGCTTGTCACTGGGGACCCTTGACCCTTAACTCGTAAACCTTAATCATTAACTTTGTATCTTATTTAAATTATTCACCCCTAAAATGTCAGTCAAATTTATTTCGAGAGCACAGTTTAAAACAAACAAAACACAGTACAGGAGATTACATTAATCTCTATAATACATCTGAAGATCTGATTGATCTCAAGGGATTGTGCAAAGACAGAAGGCAAATAAGTGCCAGTCCTTTCAAAGATTTAAAAAGAAATCAAAATAATCTTAAATCAATTCTATAACGGACTGGAAGCCAATGAAGGGACATTAAAATTGGGGTAATATGATCATGTTTGTGTACATCCAACAAAAAAGTCTAGCCGCAGCATTTTGCACCATTTGAAGTTGAGAAATAGACAGAGGGTTTATACAGTGGGGAGAACAAGTATTTGATACACTGCCGATTTTGCAGGTTTTCCTATTTACAAAGCATGTAGAGGTCTGTAATTTTTATCATAGGTACACTTCAACTGTGAGAGACGGAATCTAAAACAAAAATCCAGAAAATCACATTGTATGATTTTTAAATAATTAATTTGCATTTTATTGCATGACATAAGTATTTGATACATCAGAAAAGCAGAACTTAATCTTTGGTACAGAAACCTTTGTTTGCAATTGCAGAGATCATATGTTTCCTGTAGTTTTTGACCAGGTTTGCACACACTGCAGCAGGGATTTTGGCCCACTCCTCCATACAAACCTTCTCCAGATCCTTCAGGTTTCGGGGCTGTCGCTGGGCAGTACGGACTTTCAGCTCCCTCCAAAGATTTTCTATTGGGTTCAGGTCAGGAGAATGGCTAGGCCACTCCAGGACCTTGAGATGCTTCTTACGGAGCCACTCCTTAGTTGCCTGGCTGTGTGTTTCAGGTCGTTGTCATGCTGGAAGACCCAGCCACAACCCATCTTCAATGCTCTTACTGACGGAAGGAGGTTGTTGGCCAAGATCTCGCGATACATGGCCCCATCCATCCTCCCCTCAATACGGTGCAGTCGTCCTGTCCCCTTTGCAGAAAAGCATCCCCAAAGAACGATGTTTCCACCTCCATGCTTCACGGTTGGGATGGTGTTCTTGGGGTTGTACTCATCATCATCATCCTCCTTCCTCCAAACGTGGTGAGTGGAGTTTAGACCAAAAAGCTCTATTTTTGTCTCATCAGACCACATGACCTTCTCCCATTCCTCTATTTCTGATCCTCTGGATCATCCAGATCCACTTCAGACGGGCCTGGACATGCGCTGGCTTGAGCAGGGGGACCTTGCGTGCGCTGCAGGATTTTAATCCATGACGGCGTAGTGTGTTACTAATGGTTTTCTTTGAGACTGTGGTCCCAGCTCTCTTCAGGTCATTGACCAGGTCCTGCCATGTAGTTCTGGGCTGATCCCTCACCTTCCTCATGATCATTGATGCCCCACGAGGTGAGATCTTGCATGGTGCCCCAGACCGAGGGAGATTGACCGTCATCTTGAACTTCTTCTATTTTCTAATAATTGTGCCAACAGTTGTTGCCTTCTCACCAAGCTGCTTGCCTATTGTCCTGTAGCCCATCCCAGCCTTGTGCAGGTCTACAATTTTATCCCTGATGTCCTTACACAGCTCTCTGGTCTTGGCCATTGTGGAGAGGTTGGAGTCTGTTTGATTGAGTGTGTGGACAGGTGTCTTTTATACAGGTAATGAGTTCAAACAGGTGCAGTTAATACAGGTAATGAGAGGAGAACAGGAGGGCTTCTTAAAGAAAAACAAACAGGTCTGTGAGAGCCGGAATTCTTACTGGTTGGTAGGTGATCAAATACTTATGTCATGCAATAAAATACAAATTAATTTAAAAATCATACAATGTGATTTTCTGGATTTTCTCTCACGTCTCTCACAGTTGAAGAGTACCTATGATAAAAAAAAATTACAGACCTCTACATGCTTTGTAAGTAGGAAAACCTGCAAAATCGGCAGTGTATCAAATACTTGTTCTCCCCACTGTACATAGAGGGAATTGCAGTAATCAAGTCGGGTAGAAATAAAGGCATGAATTAGAACACCCAAGTTTTTTTTTTTTACAAATGGTTTGTTAGACACCAAACATGAAGGGAGCTGCAGCAGAACAAAAATTCCAAAAAGATAAAATTCCTAAAGGTAAGATGAGAAACTTGGGTTTGACAGATAAGAGCTAAACCATTTTAGGACACTTATCTCCCTTCACAGTGTTTAAGGCGGGAGATAACGATATTATGGTCTACGGTATAAAATGCTGCACTCAAGTCAAGTAATATGAGAAAAGCATGATCACATGAGTCCACAGTTAAAATGTCATTTCAGCAAAGCAGTCTCTGTGCTATGTTATTTCTTAAAACCGACTGAAATGTTTCAAAGACGTTGTTTATGTTCAAATAACTTGTTGGAAAAATTATCTGGAAAATAGTTTTGAAACAAAAGTTAGTTTAGAGAGAGGCCTAATTTGACAACAGGATTTGGTTTCTTAATAATAGGTTGGACAACAGCATGTTTTAAACACTTGGGCATAGTCCCTATGACAAGGCATTTATAACCCATAGACAGAATAGGTCCAACAGTATCTATCACCTGTTTCAACAGATATGTGGGAATTTTGTCATGGTGGGAGGTGGTAGGCTTTAACTGATTAACCACTTCTTGAAGGGTTTCAACTTTCAGAGGAAAGGGGTTCAATCCGAGATAAAACACCAGATCAAACAAGGGAGGTTAGATATGAGATCTAATCTCTGCTGAACAGTTATACAGTCATGTGAACATGTTAGGACACCCTATTGAATTCCATGGTTTTCTGTATCAGGACATAATAAAAAAAATCATCTGCTCATTGGCAGGTCTTAATTTGGAAAATAAAACCTTAGCCTAGTTTTGACGTAAATTCACGGCATTTCAACAACTTCTGCTCACGTATTTGAAGGCTGCTATTGGATCATTTGAGGGTAAACGTCATATAATGCGACTATGCATTACTTTACGAAGAGCTTACGACCTACTAGCTACGTTCTGCCTTAAGAACAAATGGTGCAACCGAAAAAAGTACAGAGTTAGTAACTACTAGATAGTTTGTAACTAAGCCTCTAGTGTGGACTTTACGTTCCAATTTAAGAAAAAACTTACGAACGGCTGGTGCAACCCTACCAAGATGAACAACACATGACATATTACACCGTGTCATTTATTTAGCAAAAATAAAGCCAAAATGGAAAAGCCATGGGTGACAAAGTTAGGACACCCTTACTGTTAACATAGGAATTAAGAGGGTAAGTAATGGTCAGGCACTGCTAATCAAATGCCTTTGATTAACTGATCACCAGTAAATGTGTGATCACCTCTATAAAAGCTGAAGTTCTGGCAGTTTGCTGATCTGGAGCATTCAGGTGTGTGTTAACACAATGCCAAGTTGCTGCCATCAATCTGCAAAGGGTTACAAGGCTATTTCCAAACAATTTGAAGTCCATCATTCTACAGTGAGGAAGATCATTCACATGGAAGACATTCAAAACAGACACCAATCTTCCCATGAGTGGACGTCCCAGCAAATTCACCCCAAGATCAGACTGTGTAATGCTCAGAAAACCCAAGAACTACACCTCAGACTCTACAGGCCTCAGTTAACATGTTAAATGTTAAAGTTCATGACAGTACAATTAGAAAAAGATGGGTCAAGTATGGCATTTTTGGAAGGGTTGCCAGGAGAAAGCCTCTTCTCTCTAAAAAAAAAACATGGCAGCACGGCTTAGGTTTGCAAAGTTGCATCTGAACAAACCATAAGACTTCTAGAACAATGTCCTTTTGGACAGACGAGACCAAAGTGGAGATGTTTGGCCATAATGCACAGCGCCAAGTTTGGTGAAAACCAAAAGAGCATATCAGCACAAACACCTCATACAAAAAGTCAAGCATGCTGGTGGAGGGGTGATGATTTTGGGCTTGTTTTGTAGCCACCAGACCTGGGCACCTCACAGTCACTGAGTCAACTATGAACTACTCTGTATACCAAAGTATTCTAGAGTCAAATGTGAGACCATCTGCCCGACAGCTAAAGCTTGGCTGAAATTGGGTCATGCAACCGGACAATGATCCGAAGATCACCAGCATATCTACAACAGAATGGCTGAAAAAGAAAAGAATGAAGGTGTTGCAATGGCCCAGTCGAAGTCCAGACTTCATCCTGACTGAAATGCTGTGACAAGAGCTGTACATAAACAAATGCCCATAAACCTCAACAAACTGGAGCAATGTTGTAAAGAGTGGACCAAAATTCATCTAGAATGATGTGAGAGACTGATAAATCATGCAGCAAATTATTATTTCAAGTTATTGCTGCTAAAAGTCTACAGGCAATTGAATGATAGGGTGTCACCCATGGTTTTTCCATCTTGACTTTATTTTTGCTATATTTGCACAATATGTCATGTGTTGTTGTTGTTGTTGTTCATCTGAGGTTTTATTTTCCAAATTTTAAGACCTGCCAAGCACTAGGTGATTTTTATTTTTTTATTATGTCCTGATACAGAAAACCATGGACTTCAATAGGGTGTCCTAACATATTCAAATGACTGTAGGTTTCAAAGGAGCAATATCATCCAAAATCTTTACCCAGTTAGAATTCAGGTAGAAATAAGATGATTTTCAGCACTCCATGAATCGAGAGGACATTCTAGGTTACAAGATTTAGAAGCCTCTAACAGCCTCTATTAACACCACAATGGTCAATATCATAGATAACACAAGATCAAGTGTATGACCAAGGATGTGTGTGGGGCAGGGGCGGATCT
This sequence comes from Coreius guichenoti, assembly GCA_039654105.1. Lineage (NCBI taxonomy): Eukaryota > Metazoa > Chordata > Actinopteri > Cypriniformes > Gobionidae > Coreius > Coreius guichenoti. The sequence goes on along the minus strand of CM077181.1, from coordinate 3,018,329 downwards.
ACGGGTGAGCCTGGGTCTATTCTAATATTAATAAGAATATGCTAATTCATCTCTTCAGTTACGTCACGCCAGTAGTAATGTTATGTTCTTCTTCGTGCCAATATGTGGATTCCAACTAGCAGCGCCTTTTTTATGTTATTACAAAAAATGGATAAACCGCTATCTATGATGCAGTTAAGAAAGAAACACGTCTTGACAAAGATGACAGGACACCATAACAACATCTTAAATGCAAAACCCAGTCGACATGTTTAGAACAGACATCAGCCGTACAAGGTAATGGGTAAGTTTTTAGACTGGCCCGTCGTGGCATGGTTATTCAATATTTGCATGTAATATTTGTGAGCAAGTGGTTTTCTGAAATGTAGGCTACATAAGCCACATGTACTGTATTAGCAATGGCAGGTTGTCGATACAGGACTCCGACACTGTGATTTCTCTTCGTGATATGGTTGTTATCAGGACTCGGGTTGGTTGGTAGTGTTCACATGAACGATAAATAGAGTGATCGGGTTGATGTGCACGTTTATGTCACAACTGATTTTTTTGACATGCGCACACTGCATGAATATACAGAGTTTCACGCTGTTTGTGCATAGTCCCTTTATAAAGTCTTTGATACTATTCTTCTACATTGCTTCTTTTTTTTTGTTTTAAGGAGCTGTAAGAATCGGTTTTACTGCTAAGACAAAAGCTGAAGATCCAACCCCCTGCAATAGAACAATAAAGCTCACTAATCTGAAGAGAAGATCTCACAGAAAGAGTGTAGGACATTGGCCTGCCCAAACCTTCTCCCCCTCTCCCTCACCGACTCCCTTCCCTCTGATTCAAGTCACAGAATGCATATATACCACAGATGATGTATCTTGTTAATCTATTGTTTTTCCCCTTTCATGTGTGGTATCTTTTTAAAGGTCTCAGTGTGATTGGTAAAATGGTCTCAACTTCACTGCTGTCAATGGTATGATGAGAAAGATTGAAACTTATGAGAATTCTGTTCTCCTTTTGAGTGGTCTCCTCAGATATCTGATCTTCTCCCCCGTGTTTGTGTTGCAGATATTTACAACCCTTTTGTTCTGGTCTGGGTATTTAAGGAAGGGTAGCAGAGCTGCCATTTGGGAACATTCTGTAGCCAGAGCCCCCATGCAGTGCTGTGTCAGTGTCCGAGAGACACTCACACACACTGTCTGTACAGTGCCAGATATAATGACTCTTTGAAACTATTTTCATGTTACTTTGTAATTGTATTTTATATTTTTATGTTGAAAGTTGTGTACCATGGATTCGTTTAATTATTTTTATGTAAGTTCTGTCTGGCCAAAATAAATGTTAGTCTTGATTTATCTTGTATTATTCTGAAATCATTATTCTAGTATGGATCAATGTGGAGTCTTTTATTTCCGCAAATCTTTTGCCAGAATAGATCAAACCGAGGACCCCATGACTGAAGCATGGAGCGCAGCATGCGGGATAATCCGATTTCTGACTATTACTGTATTAGCAAGTTGCAGCTCTCGTGTCTATTAATCAAATTACACTTTTTGTTGTGTAAGCAGGTGTGACCACTTCAAGGTAAAATATTCACTCTGCAATCCTCTGACTAATATCAGAACTGGCCAGTTTGTGTTCGTGAACGCGCGACTCGCGACGCGTCTGTTTCTGTGCGATATCGGGTCCCTTGATGAACGAATATTTGAAAATAAGAGATACTAAGAAAAATCAACGATCCAAATTAAATCACAACGAATCATCAGCTGTTAAATTACAAACGTAACAAATTGAACGAAGTCACATAAAATTGGAGTCAGATCACTTTATTCATGGAGTCAGATTTAAAATTAGATGTTAATAAATTAAGTGAATTTAACAGAAATGCTGAAAAGGCTTACACGCAGAATCCTTCAACCAAGCCGTTAGATTCCGTGTTTGGGCTAACGGATGGACCTTACAGAGCAGACTTAATATTTATCTATTTTGAGTCCTGACTTGGAGACGACGAGCACGTGAACCGTTACGCCGTGCTGCTTATATTTATCAAAGTGTAAAAACGCCCCTTTCCACGCCCAAAGTAAGGCGTCTGTGGATGAGAGTATGAAGTGAGGACTGATGGGACGTTGTTCTGCTCCACTTCACATATGATGAGTGGTAGGAGAATTTTAGAATAACACAAGTCATTTATGACATTTTATTTAACAACTGCAGCTTGTTCCGTGCGTTATACGTCACTACGCCATTTCTACATCGTTGCACATGCACAGTCCTTTCCAGTTTCGGATGTCAAGTGTTTACATGTTCTCTCGACCAGATTAGAAAAGGAATAAACCACCCCTTTCAATCTGATCAAAATTAATTCGGATCAAGCTCAATCAGATCAATTAAGGTGTTTATATGAAGGCTTTTCAGTCCGATTGAGCTGTCAATCTGATTAATAATGGATTATTGGTTGCATGTCTAGAGTGAACGCAAGTGTCTCTCTTATAATAAATCCATCAAATACACTCACCTAAAGGATTATTAGGAACACCTGTTCAATTTCTCATTAATGCAATTATCTAATCAACCAATCACATGGCAGTTGCTTCAATGCATTTAGGGGTGTGGTCCTGGTCAAGACAATCTCCTGAACTCCAAACTGAATGTCAGAATGGGAAAGAAAGGTGATTTAAGCAATTTTGAGCGTGGCATGGTTGTTGGTGCCAGACGGGCCGGTCTGAGTATTTCACAATCTGCTCAGTTACTGGGATTTTCACGCACAACCATTTCTAGAGTTTACAAAGAATGGTGTGAAAAGGGAAAAACATCCAGTATGCGGCAGTCCTGTGGGCGAAAATGCCTTGTTGATGCTAGAGGTCAGAGGAGAATGGGCCGACTGATTCAAGCTGATAGAAGAGCAACTTTGACTGAAATAACCACTCGTTGCAACCGAGGTATGCAGCAAAGCATTTGTGAAGCCACAACACGCACAACCTTGAGGCGGATGGGCTACAACAGCAGAAGACCCCACCGGGTACCACTCATCTCCACTACAAATAGGAAAAAGAGGCTACAATTTGCACGAGCTCACCAAAATTGGACAGTTGAAGACTGGAAAAATGTTGCCTGGTCTGATGAGTCTCGATTTCTGTTGAGACATTCAGATGGTAGAGTCAGAATTTGGCGTAAACAGAATGAGAACATGGATCCATCATGCCTTGTTACCACTGTGCAGGCTGGTGGTGGTGGTGTAATGGTGTGGGGGATGTTTTCTTGGCACACTTTAGGCCCCTTAGTGCCAATTGGGCATTGTTTAAATGCCACGGCCTACCTGAGCATTGTTTCTGACCATGTCCATCCCTTTATGACCACCATGTACCCATCCTCTGATGGTTACTTCCAGCAGGATAATGCACCATGTCACAAAGCTCGAATCATTTCAAATTGGTTTCTTGAACATGACAATGAGTTCACTGTACTAAAATGGCCCCCACAGTCACCAGATCTCAACCCAATAGAGCATCTTTGGGATGTGGTGGAACGGGAGCTTCGTGCCCTGGATGTGCATCCCACAAATCTCCATCAACTGCAAGATGCTATCCTATCAATATGGGCCAACATTTCTAAAGAATGCTTTCAGCACCTTGTTGAATCAATGCCACGTAGAATTAAGGCAGTTCTGAAGGTGAAAGGGGGTCAAACACAGTATTAGTATGGTGTTCCTAATAATCCTTTAGGTGAGTGTATATCTGCACCTTGAGCATTTTTTGGAGCGAAGGCTGGCCCGTGTGGTCCGATCAAACAGATGAGCTATTATAGCTCAAATTGCTCCAGAAGTTAATGCTGGTTCTGATAGAAAGGTGTCAGAATACACAATGCATCACAGTTTGTTGTGTATGGGGCTGCATAGCTGCAGACCAGTCAGGGTGCCCATGCTGACCCCTGTCCACCGCCGAAAGCACCAACAGTGGGCACATGAGCATCAGAACTGGACCACGGAGCAATGGAAGATGGTGGCCTGGTCTGATGAATCACGTTTTCTTTTACATCACATGGATGGCCGGGTCTGTGTGCGTCGCTTACCTGGGGAACACATGGCACCAGGATGCACTATGGGAAGAAGGCAAGCCGGTGGAGGCAGTGTGATGCTTTGGGCAATGTTCTGCTGGGAAACCTTGAGTCCTGCCATCCATGTGGATGTTACTTTGACACATACCACCTACCTAAGCATTGCTGTAGACCATGTACACCCTTTCATGGAAACGGTATTCCCTGGTGGCTGTGGCCTCTTTCAGCAGGATAATGCGCCCTGCCACAAAGCAAAAATGGTTCAGGAATGGTTTGAGGAGCACAACAACGAGTTTGAGTTGTTGACTTGGCCTCCAAATTCCCCAGATCTCAATCCAATTGAGCATCTGTGGGATATGCTGAACAAACAAGTCCGATCCATGGAGGCCCCACCTCGCAACTTACAGGACTCAAAGGATCTGCTGCTAACATCTTGGTGCCAGATACCACAGCACACCTTCAGGGGTCTAGTGGAGTCCATGCCTCGACGGGTCAGGGCTGTTTTGGCAGCAAAAGGGGGACCAACACAATATTAGGTGGACATAATGTTATGCCTGATCGGTGTATATGTATGTGTAAACATGTATGTTCAAATATATTTATACACAAACAGTACCATATTTTATCACATGTATATCTATATACTATGAAGTGTATTATTGAATATTAAATTACATGCATTACTATATAAGAAAATATATTCTCATTTTTCAATATATGAAGAGTGGCAATTCCTCATTTATTATAGCACAATATTTTCAATATACATTAAAAAAAATATATTGATCGTTCATATACAAACCCGATTCCAAAAAAGTTGGGACACTGTACAAATTGTGAATAAAAACAGAATGCAATGATGTGGAAGTTTCAAATTTCAATATTTTATTCAGAATACAACATAGATGACATATCAAATGTTTAAACTGAGAAAATGTATCATTTTAAGGGAAAAATAAGTTGATTTTAAATTTCATGGCATCAACACATCTCAAAAAAGTTGGGACAAGGCCATGTTTACCACTGTGTGGCATCCCCTCTTCTTTTTATAACAGTCTGCAAATGTCTGGGGACTGAGGAGACAAGTTGCTCAAGTTTAGGAATAGGAATGTTGTCCCGTTCTTGTCTAATACAGGCTTCTAGTTGCTCAACTGTCTTAGGTCTTCTTTGTCGCATCTTCCTCTTTATGATGCACCAAATGTTTTCTATGGGTGAAAGATCTGGACTGCAGGCTGGCCATTTCAGTACCCGGATCCTCCTTCTACGCAGCCATGATGTTGTAATTGATGCAGTATGTGGTCTGGCATTGTCATGTTGGAAAATGCAAGGTCTTCCCTGAAAGAGACGACGTCTGGATGGGAGCATATGTTGTTCTAGAACTTGGATATACCTTTCAGCATTGATGGTGCCTTTCCAGATGTGTAAGCTGCCCATGCCACACGCACTCATGCAACCCCATACCATCAGAGACGCAGGCTTCTGAACTGAGCGCTGATAACAACTTCCTCTTTAGTCCGGATGACATGGCGTCCCAGTTTTCCAAAAAGAACTTCAAATTTTGATTCGTCTGACCACAGAACAGTTTTCCACTTTGCCACAGTCCATTTTAAATGAGCCTTGGCCCAGAGAAAACGCCTGCGCTTCTGGATCATGTTTAGATATGGCTTCTTTTTTGACCTATAGAGTTTTAGCTGGCAACGGCGAATGGCACAGTGGATTGTGTTCACCGACAATGTTTTCTGGAAGTATTCCTGAGCCCATGTTGTGATTTCCATTACAGTAGCATTCCTGTATGTGATGCAGTGCCGTCTAAGGGCCCGAAGATCACAGGCATCCAGTATGGTTTTCTGGCCTTGACCCTTACGCACAGAGATTGTTCCAGATTCTCTGAATCTTTGGATTATATTATGCACTGTAGATGATGATAACTTCAAACTCAATTTTTGCAATTTTTCTCTGAGAAACTCCTTTCTGATATTGCTCCACTATTTTTCGCCGCAGCATTGGGGGAATTGGTGATCCTCTGCCCATCTTGACTTCTGAGAGACACTGCCACTCTGAGAGGCTCTTTTTATACCCAATCATGTTGCCAATTGACCTAATAAGTTGCAAATTGGTCCTCCAGCTGTTCCTTGTATGTACATTTAACTTTTCCGGCCTCTTATTGCTACCTGTCCCAACTTTTTTGGAATGTGTAGCTCTCATGAAATCCAAAATGAGCCAATATTTGGCATGACATTTCAAAATGTCTCACTTTCAACATTTGATATGTTATCTATATTCTATTGTGAATAAAATATAAGTTTATGAGATTTGTAAATTATTGCATTCCTTTTTTATTCACAATTTGTACAGTGTCCCAACTTTTTTGGAATCGGGTTTGTATAAGGAAATATATTTTCTTTGCGTAAAAGGTGACAAGCTGCTGTACCCCACCCAATTTTTGCACTTTTTTTTTTTCCCCTGACAGTGTGTTGGAATGGCAATTCACAAATTGTATACCATTAAGTCAAGTCAAGTTTATTTATATAGCACTTCATTAAATAAAAAATTGCTTCAAAGCAGCTTTACGGTACAAAAGCACAAATTCAAGTACAACAAAGCAGCTCTGCAGGGAACAATACAGTGTATTAAGTGCTACAGAAGTTTTAGTTAATTATCTATAGTTTTAGTTATAGTTTATCGCACTGGTCTTCCCTGAAGATGACGTTGAACAAAATTGGCTTGGTCACTTTACAAGCCAGTCAGACGACATCTTCCTGTCTTAGTGGGTGGTTATTGGCAAATTAAAGCTGCGATAGAGCCCAGACCATTTGCCGTTAGTGAATAACAGACGCTTAAAAAAAAAAAGTTAGTTGAAAAAAGTGAGCTGGTCATGTGATTACAACACATCTGCCCTGCACTAGATGACCTCATGTAAAACACATATATCATTAAACACAAGGTGCAGGGGCGAAAACCGGCCCTCCACCTTTCTTGTGGCCTTCAAGTTAATTCCATTATACTGGGATCATCTGCCAACATCATCTGATAACATCTTCTCTTGCTTTTCTTGCCTGACGTACTGTTCCTGCTGGGAAATGTATGATTGATACTGCATTAGACAACACACCATTCTCCAGCTGCTCTCCATCCCTTTCTATTACGTATGCCTGTATTCACCGCCCAAGAAAACGTCACACCCAGGGCAGGACTTGAATCATTATTCTGGCATTATTTATCCTTTATTTTTCCAGAAAGGTTCCATTGAGATAAAAATAAATCTCTTCTTCTAGGGAGACCTGGCCAAGATGGCCATAACAAAGTTGCACACAATACACATTATAAAAAGCCAAAACAATAAACAACAACCAAAAATCCACAAATTAAACACACTGTAGTACATTTTTAAAAATAAAAGAAAGAAGGAATTGTTTCCAAGGGAGTAATGGTTTTAAATTCAACCCACAACCATAGAGTATAATAGGAGAAAGCTGATTTTTCCATGCTCTGAGTGTACCCCAGGAACCTTTAATTGAGTCCTATTTGATGATCTGGTAGTGTAATTCTTTCTACGTAAAGATAAAAGACTAATGTAATTTGGAAGCATGCCTAGCAATGCCTTAACAGTATATAATAATAATAATAATATATAATAATTTCCTTCTTTGATATAAAGAGGACCAAAATCGCACAAAAAACAATGATGGGTACATGAGCAAGCATTTGTTATAAAACAAAGCACACCATCCACCATATTAAAGGGATAGTTCACCCAAAAATTCTGTCATTAATTACTCTCATGTCGTTCCAAACCGGTAAGACCTTCGTTCATCTTCGAAACACAAATGAAGATATTTTTGATGAAATCCAAGAGCTCTCTTACCTCACCATAGACAGCTATTTAATGAACACTTTCAAGGTCCAGAAAGGTAGGAAAAACATCGTTAAAATAGTCCATGTGACTCCAGTGGTTCAACAGTTCAGTGCAAAAACAAACACAAATAACGGCTTTATTCAACAGTTTCGTTCTAGCCTGTGTCAGTCTCCTACGCAGTTTCCGTTGTAAACAGTGCAGTGCTTTTGAGTTCTACGGCAGCCGAAGCTGTTTACGTGAGCACCACGACGCATGCGTGTGATGATGACGCAGGAGCTGCACTGTATTTACAATGTAAACTGCGTAGGAGACTGGCACAGGCTAGAAGGAAAATGCTGAATAAAGTCTTTATTTTTGTTTGGAACGACATGAGGGTGAGTGATTAATGACAGAATTTTCATTTTTGGGTGAACTATCCCTTTAAACTAGCACATGTCAGCTAACATGGGCTGAGTCAATTTCAGAAAGGTGTTTCTTGGTATTGGTAATGTCAAAAATCTCTTCAGCCTGATCAGCCGATTTTGGATGAAATTGGGAAAGATTTGTTTAAATGGCACCAAATTAAATAACTAATTTTTTTTTTTTTTTTAAACTTTTCTTCAAAAACAAAATTCATTTCCTATTATCACTGTGAATCTGCTTTGAAGCAATCTATGTTGCAAAAAGCGCTATATAAATGAAGGTGACTTGACTTGACTTGAGGATGGATAGTATGCAAATTGGGACACAGGATGTGTTTGAAAGAAAGAGCGCGCCATTCTACTTCCTTCTTCTTCTTTTGTTTAATGGCGACTTACATAACCTACTTAGTGCACATTGCCACCTATTTGGTGGTTGTGCAATCATTTTTTCGACCTTTTCGTTTAATAAGTAATCTTTATTCACTGAGAATAAGGATTATATTGTTTGTTTGATGCTAATTAATTGAATGCAGATCCATGTGTGATATGACAATAAAATAAATAATAAATATATTTGAATTGAATTAACATTTAAACATTACCTTGTTATAATAGTACTTTAGAATTAATATATAATATTGTATATTATATAACTGTAACTATATAACAAATTTAATTATATTAATATAACTATATTAATTATATAACACGCATTTGAATATCTCTTAAGCAAACTAACCCTGGAACAGAAGCTGCTCCAGAGCAGGTTATGTTCAGAGAGTGAGTTGCCATGGCTACTTACATACCCTGAAAGTTGAGGTTATCCGCTTATTTACCCTTAAACATACCCAGGTGTCACATAACCTGCTTTCTGGAATACCCCGCCGCCATTCATTCCTGACTGTCATATAAATGTACGAATCAAACAAACATAAACAGATTAAGGCAGGCACCTTATCAGGCACTCAATGGTATCTGGCTGTGGTCACATGACAAACTGCACCTGCTGAATTTAAACCTGATTTAATCTCCAACCTGGTGATGTCATACTCTATTAATTATGTGATGAAAACATTCATACTTTGCTGTAAGATGCACTGCATGCTCAATATGTGTGGAAAATGCAGGAAAACCCCCAATAACGGTAAACACAATATATGACACTTTGTGTGCAATAAAAATCCCCTGTGATATCATTTAATCATGTGAAAGAAGTCTTTCACAACCTCAGCCCTTTGTCAAAAATCTTGATTTTCTTGCTTCATCTACTTGTGGGAACAAACGAAAGTTTTTTTTTGTTTTGTTTTGTTGTACAGAATTGAATTACAATGATCAATAGAGAAGGTTCAGAGTAAAAGTAATAAATAGCTAGATAGAGAACACTGTGTGTGAGGGATTTGGGGGTCACCAGTTCACTAGTGACAAGTCAATGGAAGAGTGCTGAGAGTATTCCTATATATAGACCACAACCATCATTGGCGGTTTTCCTGCATTTTCCCCACATATTTTACAAAGGAATCATGCAGTGCTTCTTATCATAGCAAAGTATAAAGAATTTCGTCACATAAGTAAATACAGTATGACAGGTTTTAGATTAAATCAGATTAAATCTTCTCGAATTAAATCTTTTCTTTTAGATTTCATCTGTGCTTAAATAAACTTGACACATTAAGAGTATGAGTGAGATAAGTAGATTAAGAGTTTAATTCTGTATACACACACACACACACACACATATATACATATACACTCACCTAAAGGATTATTAGGAACACCTGTTCAATTTCTCATTAATGCAATTATCTAATCAACCAATCACATGGCAGTTGCTTCAATGCATTTAGGGGTGTGGTCCTGGTCAAGACAATCTCCTGAACTCCAAACTGAATGTCAGAATGGGAAAGAAAGGTGATTTAAGCAATTTTGAGCGTGGCATGGTTGTTGGTGCCAGACGGGCCGGTCTGAGTATTTCACAATCTGCTCAGTTACTGGGATTTTCACGCACAACCATTTCTAGAGTTTACAAAGAATGGTGTGAAAAGGGAAAAACATCCAGTATGCGGCAGTCCTGTGGGCGAAAATGCCTTGTTGATGCTAGAGGTCAGAGGAGAATGGGCCGACTGATTCAAGCTGATAGAAGAGCAACTTTGACTGAAATAACCACTCGTTACAACCGAGGTATGCAGCAAAGCATTTGTGAAGCCACAACACGCACAACCTTGAGGCGGATGGGCTACAACAGCAGAAGACCCCACCGGGTACCACTCATCTCCACTACAAATAGGAAAAAGAGGCTACAATTTGCACGAGCTCACCAAAATTGGACAGTTGAAGACTGGAAAAATGTTGCCTGGTCTGATGAGTCTCGATTTCTGTGGAGACATTCAGATGGTAGAGTCAGAATTTGGCGTAAACAGAATGAGAACATGGATCCATCATGCCTTGTTACCACTGTGCAGGCTGGTGGTGGTGGTGTAATGGTGTGGGGGATGTTTTCTTGGCACACTTTAGGCCCCTTAGTGCCAATTGGGCATCGTTTAAATGCCACGGCCTACCTGAGCATTGTTTCTGACCATGTCCATCCCTTTATGACCACCATGTACCCATTCTCTGATGGCTACTTCCAGCAGGATAATGCACCATGTCACAAAGCTCGAATCATTTCAAATTGGTTTCTTGAACATGACAATGAGTTCACTGTACTAAAATGGCCCCCACAGTCACCAGATCTCAACCCAATAGAGCATCTTTGGGATGTGGTGGAACGGGAGCTTCGTGCCCTGGATGTGCATCCCACAAATCTCCATCAACTGCAAGATGCTATCCTATCAATATGGGCCAACATTTCTAAAGAATGCTTTCAGCACCTTGTTGAATCAATGCCACGTAGAATTAAGGCAGTTCTGAAGGCGAAAGGGGGTCAAACACAGTATTAGTATGGTGTTCCTAATAATCCTTTAGGTGAGTGTATATATATATATATATATATATATATATATATAGGATAATATTGAATTATTTAAATTTAAAGTCCGAGTATTCCTTTTTAAAGAGTCTGTTTGATTCAGTTTAGCCATAAATGTTAATTAATGCATTAACTACGGTGGCCGAGAGAGCTCAACGCGCTGAAAATGAAGAAAACACATGCAAATAGAAAAAACACCAGCAAATAAAGAAAACATCTTCATCAATTTGACAACACATGCGCTGCAAAAGTTCACAACATGCAAACACAAAAACGCGCTGCAAGACCACAGACCACAACGGAAATGTTTCAAGGGGACCCCAATAAGTGACGAACCCTACTGGGACCTGCTTATTGTTTCACCAGTGTTGTTGTCAATGACCTAAAAGGTGAGTTTTTTTTTGTTTATTTAAACATCCTGAACGTATGATTGCCTGGTCTTTTTTATATTATTAGCCTAAATAATCTGACACGGTACACAATTAACTGTTAAACATTTTTATGTTATGTTGAACTGTAAAAACTGTAGGGAACACGCAAGTAAAACTACCAGTAGGTTTTTCCAACATGAGTAATAAAATGACATTTTTTTCTTATTTGTTTTATCAGTTAACAAATAAATAACCTTAATGGTGATTTAAGTAATTAAACCCTGACTGGAGCATACTACAGTAGGCATATAACTTGCTACATAAAAATAGCCTATTTCTCTGTCCCATTTACTTTTTCTAATGAGTCTTGAGCTATATTTGCAGTGAGTAACTTTTGTGCATAAACTCAATACATGTTTGGGTAACTAAAGGTTCTCTTACATCTGGTCTATATCACAGGCATTTGCTTAGTTACATATCAATATCTTTTAGCACTAAGCATTCACTTTGTTCCTTTCTTAGGTTATGTATTGTCCATATTGTGGACTCGAGTTGGCTGGACCTATTGGATGCTTTTGTGGTTTGTGTGGTAGCAACATTCTCACCAGTATATCAGTACAATCAAAAATATTAACCTGCGTGTTCCTTTTTTAACTGAGTGGCTTGCCTCTTTTTCTAGGGGGAGCAAAAGAAAAATGTTAGACATGTTTTTTATTTTATTTTTTTGGTACTTTATATCTATTTGCTGTAGTGATAATTCCGAACATTCCTTATAATTCTAACCATATATAATACCTTCCAGGTAGAGCAGATAATCTCGCCAGTAGCTCAGTACCCTGGCCTCCTCCTGACGGTTGGTGCTACCAGGCTGATTTAACTGCACATGGAAGATGTTCTCCACAGCATCAGCTGTCAGCTTGGTCTCAGTGTAGCACACGAGAAGAAGAGTGAAGGATGCTGTTCCAAGGCATTGACAAAATCAAGTGTTGCTAATCCTTCTTTGAACCTACAAAAAGTGCCATGTCAAAAAAAGACTACTACAATGGGGTTATGTGAACAATTACTGAAAGATATAGGCCCAGTTTCACAGACAGGGCTTAGATTAAGCCAGGATTAGGCCTTAGTTTAATTAGGACACCCTAGACAAAAACATTACTGATGTGCATCTTGAGACAAAACAATGGCACTGATATATTTTAAGATATGCCAGTACAAGTTGCTTTAAGTTAAAACAGCTCAAACAAACATTTTAGTCTAGGGCTAGTTTAAGCCTTGTATGTGAAACCGGGGATACAGATTTTCCATTTTAACAGCAAGAAATGAGGTGCTTCTTCACTACTTCAGCCACCATATTTAGCCTTTATTATTATAATAAAAATGCGTTGAAAGTATTAAAATACTCAAGTTTAAATATAAAATAACTATTTAACATTGTTTTTGTTACATGTCCACAAAGTAAGAATAATATTATACCTCTGGATGGAAACGAAATACCATTGAATGTAATCATCTACTACTTTTTTCTTTTCCTCCAGAGTCCTCATGAATCTATAGCAGCCAGCTGTCTGTAGCATGCTTGAGTATTTTGCTGTGAGCTCCTGGAGTTCACTCAATGATGCAACATTCTCTATCTAGAGGAAAATAAAAACAATAAATATTTTTATCATTATTATTATTATAATCATTAGGTGCCAAGCCCCAAAGGGGCTGTAGCCCCTATTGTATCTGTTAGTTTTCTTCTTCTTATTATTATTCTTCCCGAATGGGAGTCAATGGCAGCCCTATGAACCGTAAGTAGGAAAATGATGAAATTTGGCACAATTGTAGAGATGTTCATCAATAGTAAATGGACCAAATTTGGAGTCTCTAGAACCAACTCCATAGCGCCACCACCAGTTCAAAAATTCAACATTGAAACTGTTATAACTTTTGAACCATTTGATCTAGAAAAATAAAACTTAGTACACTGATTCCTCTCATCATGCTGATCACATTCATCATCTTACATTAAGGCTCCGCCCATTACAGTAATGGCCATTTTGAAAAGTATAGTATTCAGTATTTTCGCTACTCCTCCTTCAAAATTGGCTCAGATGAACTTTAGAGAAAGCCGCACAGAAAAGACTGAACAGATTTTTTTTATTCATCTTTGTTCAAAAGTTATGATGTCGCAAACTTAACGAGGCCGACCCAAAATTGGTTCTGAGGCGGTATCTCTGCCAAACTTTGATCAATCTAAACGAAAATTGGTACGCTTCATCGGACCCATGATCTGAGGGTCCATGCCAAAGTTGGGAACAGCGCCACCTACAGGTCATGAGATATGAAAAATGGCTATTTATGCTCATAACTTCTGAACAGTTTGTCAGAAAATCATAATCTTGGTGTCTATAGATTCCCCGTGTCCGCCATTTTGAATTTTGTCATAAATTGCAATATCTTTTAAAATATTTGACATATCTGCACAAAATTTGGTATGCATAATCGACAACATGTCCGGAACGTACCTAAGAAGTTTCAAAACAGCGCCACCTAGTGTTCCAGAGATATAAGATTTTATGCAAAAACGTTTGTAACTTTTGAAAACATTGTCCAAATTTTGTGTCATTTATGTAATTTTGTTCCCTGGCTTATGCCGATTCCGACGATGTTTCATTTGTCATTTACCAAACATGTGACTGTCCGCCATATTGAAGCAAATGAAAAACTTTTTCATTTTTTTGCCCAATTTTGTCCAAAATTGTCTCAGATGATCTTTGGACTGAGCCGCACAGAAATGACTGAACAGATTTTTGATATTCGCTACCGTTCCTGAGAAATTCGCCTCTAAAGTTGACCTTGCCTGTGTTTGTGTCTTTATGCTAGTTAGCTTAGCATGCTAATTGGTTAGCATGCTATCCATTTGCCATTCTTTCTAATGTGGCTTTTCAGCTATCAGGTTAACCATAAGCTACATTATCTTAGCATGCTAATCTAGTTAAAATGCTAAATAATGATTTTGTCTGCTCACTCTCACACTGAAAGCTCTCCTCTGCAGCCTGTTGAACGTGCCTGAGCGATTAGCTCAATGTGTTACGCCACGGATCCCGAATGCTTTGTGTCGTGGGTTCACCACTCAGTGTGACACATGCCCAGACCGCAAGAGGTACTGTGGCAGGATGTGATGCAGAAGTTGCATCTGTTCCAGGCATTGTGCCTAAGAATGAACACATCAGACACTATTAAATGCAACATGTAGTGCATTTTTGTACAAATTGTTCTTCTTCTCAAATGGTAGTCAATGGCAGCCTTATGAACCATACCTTCAACATCTCAGTGAGTGCACATCTGCCCAGTGGCGCAACGAGATGGGCGACAGGCACCGGACCCAGAGATAGGGGGTTCGAGTCCTGTGGGGGGCAGCTTTATAAAATTGGCTCTGCATTGCGCTACAGCCCAGTAAAACTGCTTGCAGTTCTTGTTATTAATATTATTGTAACAGTTAACAGTCCACGTTACTTTTATAGAAATTAGTAAGGCTTAGAGTAGTGATACCTTGTTTTAAAAATGGTCTGTAATTACACAAATATAAAGGAAAATGGGATTATTTAAAACAGATAGTAATGTCAGATTTGAAAGAATTAAATTCTGTGACTAATTTCTATATTGTACATATTTAGGCATATGTTACACATTCATCATTTATGGTCTACCTTCCAGTACCTGTGTACACAGAATAAAGTTTTTTTTGTTTTTTTTTTTGGGTGTAGCACATCATTATCAAAAGGATCTGATAAAAACATTAGATTTAGACACATACATGTATATATTTCATTGACCTTGGTTGGTAATGGCCACCAAAACATCTGATTCTTTTGTTGAATAAATTGACATTTTGAGAGATTAAATTAAACTCAAACTGAAATTTTAACCCTTTTGATACCAGATATTGATAATGATATCAGGCTAAAATTAACAATAACATTTAAGACAACATGTTAAACAGTTTGTCAAACTTACGGTTTGTACAGCTATTAAGATATCATTAATGTGGGTTGTTTTGTGTCAGTTGATAAAAGTACATTTCTTGAAGTTGTTTGTAATCCCAGTTTAACAAATTACCTCAACTAGGGCCTTCTTGACCTCTTCGTCATGTATATCCTCAATTGGGGCTTCAATTGTCCTTACTTTACCAATTAGGTAAAGGAAAAAGTTCGGTGAAAGACATCGAGGCCCTGGACCACCATGGACAATGGACACAGCAATCATCCGTCCAATGTTAAAATATGAATTTTCTTCTGCAGCTAAAAATGACAATATTTAAACATTAGGACACAATGATTTACAACATTGTAAAAACGTCATAAAAATATTACCTTTGCTATCAAAGGAGAGGTATTTGGCATTGTCTTTGGCTTCAAATATCCTCCTTGTTTTGATGGTGTCCATCAAAAGATTCAGAAATTCTCGAGTTGGTCCCCCGCTGTCCAAGGCCTCTTCAGTGAGTCCGGCATCGTCTGTGAATTTCACCATCAAGCTGCAGGTGGGATCAAATGAGGATCGCCTGAAACCTCTTAAGGCACCATCCCAGACATTCACCCGGTTAATGTTAAATCTGCTACAGGATGTTTTTTTAAGATTTTGTGCCAGATTTGACACTGTCTGCAGCTGTCAGCCCATCATGTCCATCACTGGAAACAAAAAATTTTTTTTGTGTATTATTTAAACCAAGACTTTTAAGGTTTTTAGTATTTCATGGGCCCTTTACAATGAGTAAGCTATACCACACTGCTCAAAAATAATAAACATAATTTGGACATCACAACTTTAGTAATAATTTTTGAAAAATCATAAAATCACATTCTTATGGATAACAGGAGAAACAGCATGGCAGATATTTGTAAATTAAAACAAGTGCTCATAGCACCTGTCTTTCTCTGACAGTTTCTCTACTTCCTCTAGATCTGAAGAACTGCTGTCAATGGTGATAGGTGCATAGATATGGGTATATGTACTGTGGAAGGGAGAACAACAATAACAGTTAATCCAGAAAGTATTCTGAAACAGTATAGTATTCTGTTTTGTTGTTTTGGCTGTAGTCCAGAACTTTGGTCTAATGGTTTTATTTCAAATCCAGTGAAATATCATGTAAAATTATGCCTTCTGACTGACCTGTAGAAGTCACATGACTTAGGTTCACCCACTGAGGTGGTTGTATGTTTGGGTCTTGTTGCACTCTTGGCCTGTAGCACTGACAAAACCACACAGCACAATAAGAATAAATAAAGAAAAATAAATGCACTAAAACATACATTAATATAGCTGGCACAGGGACAAAAAAAGAAAGAAAGAAAAAAAGTGTCAGCAGAAATTTCACTTACCACTGCCTATGCGCTGATGTACTTCTTTCAGGACTTGACCAAAGCTGTGAGGTATAAACATAAAAACCTAAACTCATTCATAGCCGTAACACTGTATATGCATTTCTATTTCTAATGATTGACAAGTCCAGGAGATTTTACTGCATTATAGCTGTACTGTAAGCACTGACATGCTGAAAGAGGTGACATATTGGGTTGCGCCCTAACAACAACTTCATCATCATCCTCATCTTCTGAAACAGAGTCATCTTCATGACCTCACAAAAAATGTTGTGATCAATCTCTATTTCAAATTACAGGTCCAGTATTTTTTAATATGTAGGCTGTAACTAGGTGGAATCCCACAAAGCACTTAAAGTACTTAAAACAGAAACTATTTCGTTTTTAGTTTAAATGCACATAAAATATACAAACCTGATTCCAAAAAAGTTGGGACACTGTACAAATTGTGAATAAAAAAGGAATGCAATAATTTACAAATCTCATAAACTTATATTTTATTCACAATAGAATATAGATAACATATCAAATGTTGAAAGTGAGACATTTTGAAATGTCATGCCAAATATTGGCTCATTTTGGATTTCATGAGAGCTACACATTCCAAAAAAGTTGGGACAGGTAGCAATAAGAGGCCGGAAAAGTTAAATGTACATACAAGGAACAGCTGGAGGACCAATTTGCAACTTATTAGGTCAATTGGCAACATGATTGGGTATAAAAAGAGCCTCTCAGAGTGGCAGTGTCTCTCAGAAGTCAAGATGGGCAGAGGATCACCAATTCCCCCAATGCTGCGGCGAAAAATAGTGGAGCAATATCAGAAAGTTTCTCAGAGAAAAATTGCAAAAATTGAGTTTGAAATCAAATCAAATCACCTTTATTTATATAGCGCTTTTTACAATGGCAATTGTTTCAAAGCAGCTTCACAGTGGTAACAGGAAAATAATGCAACAGAATTTGATTCGGCTGTACAGCCGCTCTGGTGAAAACGGTGATGTCATCCAGCTCATTTCAATTATCATATAGTGTCAATGCGGGCAGATCAGTAATATAGTTGAAATGTAGGTGTCCCCAACTGAGCAAGCCAAAAGCCAAAGGCGACGGTGGCAAGGAACCAAAACTCCTTCAGGGCCAGAATGGAGAAAAAAAAACCTTGGGAGAAACCAGGCTCAGTCGGGGTGCCAGTTCTTCTCTGGCCGACGAACAAATAGTGTATGATTATGATTCTGGCAACATTACAGGTCAGAAGTCATATTAGATCAATAGATATTCGTAGGATTATTCGAAAGATTGGAGTTGTCACGCCGGGGACGGGTTTAATGAGGATGTCGTGTCGATGCGGCATTTAAAGGTGGGAGTTTAATTGACACGGTCTCTACAGACACTTCAGGGATATGGTCGTCATGTCCAGGCTAAGGTCCACCATCTGGTCTGGATACGGCCCGGATCCGGCCGACTGCAGTAAACCTCGGGATAAACAGAGAGACTAACATTAGCGTAGATGCCATTCTTCTTATGATGTAACGAGTACATCAGGTGTTATGGGAAGCGTTCCCGGTTCCGGCTGACCTAGTTAATGCAGCCTAAAACAATCATTTAACTGATTTGAATAATAGAAATTAAAAATGTTTTATGTGTATGCCATAGTAAAGAGATGTGTTTTTAGTCTAGATTTAAACTGACAGAGTGTGTCTGCTTCCCGAACAATGCTAGGAAGACTGTTCCAGAGTTTAGGTGCTAAATAGGAAAAGGATCGACCGCCTGCAGTTGATTTTGATATTCTAGGTATTATTAACTGGCCAGAATTTTGAGACCGCAATAGACGTGATGGAGTATAATGCGTTAAGAGCTCGCTCAAGTACTGGGGAGCTAAACCATTTAGTGCTTTGTAAGTAATCAGCAAGATTTTAAAATGTATATGGTGTTTAATAGGGAGCCAATGCAGTGTTGCCAGAACCGGGCTAATATGGTCATACTTCCTGGTTCTAGTAAGAACTCTAGCTGCTGCGTTTTGGACCAGCTGCAGTTTATTTATTAAACTGCGAGCAGGGCAACCACCCAGTAGAGCATTACAATAATCTAGCCTTGAGATCATGAACGCATGAACTAACTGTTCAGTATTTTGCATTGAAAGCATGTGCCGTAATTTAGATATATTTTTAAGATGGTAGAATGCAGTTTTACAGATGCTAGAAACATGGCTTTCAAATGAGAGATTGGTATCAAAGAGCACACCCAGGTTCCTAACTGACGACGAGGACTTGACAGAGCAGCCATCGAGTGTTAGACAGTATTCTAGGTTACTACTTGTGGAGTTTTTTTGTCCAATGATTAAAAGTTCATTTTTTTCTGAATTAAATTACTAGTCATCCAATTTCTTATATCAGCTATGCATTCTGTTAATCTTGTGAATTGGTAAGTTTCGTCAGGGCGTGAAGAAATATAGAGATGAGTATCGTCAGCATAACAATGAGCCCTGCGGTACTCCATACTGAACTTGTGTTCGGTGTGACATCTCTTCATTTACTGCTACAAACTGATAACGGTCAGATAAGTATGATTTAAACCATGCCAATGAAGTTTTCGAGTCTATTCAAAAGAATGTTGTGGTCGATGGTATCGAATGCAGCGCTAAGATCGAGTAACACTAACAGAGAGATACAACCACGATCGGATGATGAGTAAATCATTTGTAACTCTAATGAGAGTCTCAGTACTATGATACGGTCTAAATCCTGACTGGAAATCCTCACAGATACCATTTCTTTCTAAAAAGGAGCATAATTGTGAGGACACTGCCTTTTCTAGTATTTTTGACAGAAAGGGTAGATTTGAGATTGGCCTGTAATTGACTAATTTTGTAGAATCAAGCTGCGGTTTTTTAATAAGTGGTTTAATAATAGCCAACTTAAAAGTTTTTGGTACATATCCTAATGTCAAGGATGAATTAATGATATTAAGAAGAGGATCTATGACCTCTGGAAGTATCTCTTTTAGTAGTTTAGTCGGTATGGGGTCGAGCATACATGTTGTTGATTTTAATGATTTAATGAGTTTAGCCAATTCTTCTTCTCCTATAGCAGTGAATGAATGTAATTTTTCCTCAGTGACACTACAATGCACTGTCTGATGTGATACTGTAGTAGACGGCTGCATGGTTATAATTTTTTTCATAATATTATCAATCTTACAAATAAAGAGTCTCTATGTGCTGGGATTTATCTGACTTCTGTGACGTGAGACAGCTAGCAGGCGGTCGGGTAAGCCAGTCCATCTGCTTCCTGACCTGGGCCCCAGTTAGTCAATGTTTAGCTCTAAGACTATGTGCCAAATTACTAGAGAGAAGAGCGGCACCATCCCAGGAAGGATGAATACCATCTTTTTTCAACAGGTCAGGTCTGCCCCAAAAGCTTTTCCAATTGTCTATGAACCCTATGTTATTTTGCGGACACCACTTAGACAACCAGCCATTGAGTGATGATAGTCTGCTAAGTATCTCATCACTCCTTTTAACGGGGAGGGGACCAGAGCAAAAAACGTCATCTGCCATCGTACTTGCGAGTTTACACACCTCTTTAATGTTAATTTTGGTGATCTCCGACTGGCGAAGTCGAACATCATTTGTGCCGACGTGAATAATAATCTTAGAGAATTTACAATTAGCATTAGCCAGCACTTTTAAATTTGCTTTGATGTCAGGCGCTCTGGTTCCCGGTAAACATGTGACTATGGTGGCTGGTGTCTCTATTTTCACGTTCCGTGTAATAGAATCGCCAATAACTAGGGCACTTTCAACAGGATTCTCAGTGGGTGCATCACTGAGTGGGGAGAACCTGTTTGATGTTCTAATCGGAACGGAAGAGTGGTTTTTTTGATCCGCGACTATGCCGTCTCACCGTCACCCAGTTGCCCTGCTGCACGGGCTCTACAGCCGGAACCGAACAATGTACAGAGTTCACTAAGCTATTCGCATCCAAAGCAGTGTCTAAAGCTGTTACATTCTCACTACTCTCAAATAAAGTCTGGATGCGTGTCTCTAATTCTGAAATCTTCTCCGTCAGCCTGACTATCTCCTTACATTTATCACATGTGAAGCCCTGTTCGCCAACAGAGAAAGATATACTAAACATGAAACATGCAGTGCAAGTGACAATGACAGGAGAAGAAGACATGGCTTACCGTATTTGTTGATTAATCCAACTTACCACAGTTGTTTAATGAACTCAGAAAACAAGAGACCCGAGTGCAGAGATGGCAAGCTAACAGGCTAGCGAAATGCTAACGCGTGATAGTGATTTAGATTAAAAGCTAGCGGTGTCAGATTTAATGTGGTAGGCAATATCAGACAATATATGGTGATGGGTAAATTATATTTAGCAGTTTAAACAACAGGGAATGATATCAAATAAAGATTCAAAAGCAAGCAGAGCACACACGAGCACAGCAGTCAGCAGGACAAACAGGAGGCAGACAGGAGCAATCGATCGTTGACATTATCATCATCTACAGTGCATAATATCATCCAAAGATTCAGAGAATCTGGAACAATCTCTGTGCGTAAGGGTCAAGGCCGGAAAACCATACTGGATGCCCGTGATCTTCGGGCCCTTAGACGGCACTGCATCACATACAGGAATGCTACTGTAATGGAAATCACAACATGGGCTCAGGAATACTTCCAGAAAACATTGTCGGTGAACACAATCCACCATGCCATTCGCCGTTGCCAGCTAAAACTCTATAGGTCAAAAAAGAAGCCATATCTAAACATGATCCAGAAGCGCAGGCGTTTTCTCTGTGCCAAGGCTCATTTAAAATGTACTGTGGCAAAGTGGAAAACTGTTCTGTGGTCAGACGAATCAAAATTTGAAGTTCTTTTTGGAAAACTGGGACGCCATGTCATCCGGACTAAAGAGGACAAGGACAACCCAAGTTGTTATCAGCGCTCAGTTCAGAAGCCTGCATCTCTGATGGTATGGGGTTGCATGAGTGCGTGTGGCATGGGCAGCTTACACATCTGGAAAGGCACCATCAATGCTGAAAGGTATATCCAAGTTCTAGAACAACATATGCTCCCATCCAGACGTCGTCTCTTTCAGGGAAGACCTTGCATTTTCCAACATGACAATGCCAGACCACATACTGCATCAATTACAACATCATGGCTGCGTAGAAGAAGGATCCGGGTACTGAAATGGCCAGCCTGCAGTCCAGATCTTTCACCCATAGAAAACATTTGGCGCATCATAAAGAGGAAGATGCGACAAAGAAGACCTAAGACAGTTGAGCAACTAGAAGCCTGTATTAGACAAGAATGGGACAACATTCCTATTCCTAAACTTGAGCAACTTGTCTCCTCAGTCCCCAGACGTTTGCAGACTGTTATAAAAAGAAGAGGGGATGCCACACAGTGGTAGCCTTGTCCCAACTTTTTTGAGATGTGTTGATGCCATGAAATTTAAAATCAACTTATTTTCCCCTTAAAATGATACATTTTCTCAGTTTAAACATTTGATATGTCATCTATGTTGTATTCTGAATAAAATATTGAAATTTGAAACTTCCACATCATTGCATTCTGTTTTTATTCACAATTTGTACAGTGTCCCAACTTTTTTGGAATCGGGTTTGTACATATAACATACTATTTTAATACTTACTCTTTGACAAGAAATCCTCAAGGGTACAGATGTACAGAGTAATCCTTTGATATGCCTTTCCAATGGCCTCTTTGTATTTTCCAATGGTAAAAGGTGTGTCAGTCCCAGGGATATTTTTTATTTGAGAGGCATCTGGGTAAAGCAAGACATATTCTCCATCTTCCATGTCTTGGTTGAAATCTTTTTGTTTTCTCACAGCAGCTGGTAAAAGTTGCTCAGATCACCACTGGGGGTCAACATGTAGACGTAGGTTTTTTCCTCTCATGGACTTGAAGCCATTCTTGGTCTTGCTCATGATCCCAATAGAAATCTAGACCATCAGACAGAAAAGGCGGAATACAAATGATAATACTGTTCTGTCTGACAACTTCATTAACTTAATAAAAGATTAGCTTACCCTTACTGTTTTATTTGATTTCTTTTTACTTTTTGAGAATGATTTCCTTTCAGTTTCTTTTAGCTCTCTGTATTTCATGAACTGGTGAACAGCTGACTTTGCTGGAATGGCACATGCATCAGTCACTGAAACAAACACACACACACACACACACACACACACACAATCAAAAACAGAGAGAAAAAGATTGACGAGACTGAAAAGATTATAAGTTCCTATAATTTGATGGACGGAGCTCAGTAAGAGAATATTACCTCCGGGCACTATCGGACATGACACATGATCATCACCTGGAGTTCTAGGGGCGTTCTCTACAACAAAGCTTGCATCTCGCCCACATGAACTGGAAAATCTGGGCAAAGTCAACCATTGGATGCCACAGAAAGGACAATACATTGATCTGAAAAAGACAATGTGACAAATTAGCATATTGTATTCCGTTGCCTTTCATTAATAAAAGGATTTCAATAAATTGTAATATTTTAATTATACATCAATCTGCAATTTATTTTGACCTGGTTTAACCCTATTTTCGTGAACCTTGAACGTTATGGCCCAGTTTCACAGACAGGGCTTAGCCTATTAAACCTTCAATAAGTTCAATAAGGGCATTTAAGTTGCTTTTATAAACGTTCACTACAGAGAAAAAAAAAAAACATTACTGGTGTGCATCTTGTGACAAAACAATGGCAGTGACATATTTTAAGATATGTCAGTATATGTTGCTTTCCGTTAAAACAGCTAAACATGCCTTTTAGTCTAGGACTAGTTTAAGACTTGTCTGTGAAACGGGGTATATTGCTTAATTAAGCCAGCTAACATATGCAACAATATAATGTTCAACATAACGTTTCACAGTTAATTGTGTACCGGGTCAGATTATTTAGGTAAATAATTATTGGCCTAAAGAATTATATGATCATAATATTAAAGTAAACAAAAAAACTTACCTTTGTTTTAGGTCATTGACAACAACACTGGTGAAACAATACACTCACCTAAAGGATTATTAGGAACTAATAATACCATACTAATACTGTGTTTGACCCCCTTTCGCCTTCAGAACTGCCTTAATTCTACGTGGCATTGATTCAACAAGGTGCTGAAAGCATTTTTTAGAAATGTTGGCCCATATTGATAGGATAGCATCTTGCAGTTGATGGAGATTTGTGGGATGCACATCCAGGGCACGAAGCTCCCGTTCCACCACATCCCAAAGATGCTCTATTGGGTTGAGATCTGGTGACTGTGGGGGCCATTTTAGTACAGTGAACTCATTGTCATGTTCAAGAAACCAATTTGAAATGATTCGAGCTTTGTGACATGGTGCATTATCCTGCTGGAAGTAGCCATCAGAGGATGGGTACATGGTGGTCATAAAGGGATGGACATGGTCAGAAACAATGCTCAGGTAGGCCGTGGCATTTAAACGATGCCCAATTGGCACTAAGGGGCCTAAAGTGTGCCAAGAAAACATCCCCCACACCATTACACCACCACCACCAGCCTGCACAGTGGTAACAAGGCATGATGGATCCATGTTCTCATTCTGTTTACACCAAATTCTGACTCTACCATCTGAATGTCTCAACAGAAATCGAGACTCATCAGACCAGGCAACATTTTTCCAGTCTTCAACTGTCCAATTTTGTTGAGCTCGTGCAAATTGTAGCCTCTTTTTCCTATTTGTAGTGGAGATGAGTGGTACCCGGTGGGGTCTTCTGCTGTTGTAGCCCATCCGCCTCAAGGTTGTGCGTGTTGTGGCTTCACAAATGCTTTGCTGCATACCTCGGTTGTAACGAGTGGTTATTTCAGTCAAAGTTGCTCTTCTATCAGCTTGAATCAGTCGGCCCATTCTCCTCTGACCTCTAGCATCAACAAGGCATTTTCGCCCACAGGACTGCCGCATACTGGATGTTTTTCCCTTTTCACACCATTCTTTGTAAACTCTAGAAATGGTTGTGCGTGAAAATCCCAGTAACTGAGCAGATTGTGAAATACTCAGACCGGCCCGTCTGGCACCAACAACCATGCCACGCTCAAAATTGCTTAAATCACCTTTCTTTCCCATTCTGACATTCAGTTTGGAGTTCAGGAGATTGTCTTGACCAGGACCACACTCCTAAATGCATTGAAGCAACTGCCATGTGATTGGTTGATTAGATAATTGCATTAATGAGAAATTGAACAGGTGTTCCTAATAATCCTTTAGGTGAGTGTAAGCAGGTCCCTTATTATTGTCACTTATTGGGGTCCCCTTGAAACATTTCCGTTGTGGTCTGTGCTATTTGCAGCGCGTTTTTGTGTTTGCATGTGTTGTGAGGATTTGCAGCGCGTTTTTGTGTTTGCATGTGTTGTGAGGATTTGCAGTGCGTTTTTGGTTTTTGTGTTTGCATGTGTTGTAAGGATTTGCAGCGCGTTTTTGTATTTGCATGTTGTGAACTTTTGCAGCGCATGTGTTGTCAAACTGATGAAGATGTTTTCTTTATTTGCTGGTGTTTTTTCTATTAGCATGTGTTTTCTTCATTTGCAGCGCGTTGAGCTCTCTCGGCCACCGTAGTTCAAACAACTATCAAACATGTATTAACATGTAGTTAAGGCTGCTGTTATTCATACGTGAATCCATATGACTCCAGTTGATAGCTCTTCATTGGTTTATGACTATTTCATGCCTTCAATAATCATTAGTTCATGTTGAATTTAAGTATTCATTTAGGTATTAGTACATGATTATTCATGTACCCGTATTGTAAAGTGTTACAAATGCATTTCAGACGCAAAAGAGATGTCTAATACTTTTTTGAGCTGTGCACCAAACAGCTGTCCCGGAACAAGGGGAAGTTCATGTAAAATATTTCTTACCAGATTCTGGAGTCTGGTCACCTGCTTTCTCAACTTTGTCAGAAGACTCAGAGACCTACCCCAGATAACGGACTTGGGCCGGTGTGTTTTGGCACAACGGGCCAAAACACAAACAAACTTTTTTGCTCCAACAAACACCAACAAACTTTTTTGCTCCGGACCAATTTTGATAATTTTTGCACAAGAACTCAAAGTTTATATAAAACACTTAAAGGATTAGTTCAGCCAAAAATGACATTTCTGTCATTTATTTTCTCACCCTCATGTCGTTCCAAACCCGTAAAACCTTCATTCATATTCGGAACACAAATTAATTTTTGATATTTTTTATGAAATCCAATTTTTGGGTGAACTATCCCTTTAAAACAGTGATACACAAACAATTAAACCTCAGAACTTTTCTCAATGTATATTGACATAAGCCAATTCCAAAATGTGGAATTGATCAGAGAAGAGGCAGCAAGAAAAAACAAAAAGCATACAAAATATAATTTCATATGATGAACCGTAAACACATCAAGAACCAAACAGGAGAGGTCGGAAAGCCATGGTATTACAAACCACTTCATATGTGCTGTTCAATTCCCATGAGGCATCTGCAAAAAAAGACCAACAAGAAAACTGTTAGATATTCATGTAATTGTCCCACTAAATGAGGAATCTGACTGTTGAGGCTTGTCTATATGAGCTTCTATACTATTGTTGTGCATAGTTGTCCCTGATGATGGTGGAGACTTTAGCCTCATTCAGACTGTCAGTCTAAATCCGATTTTTGTGCATAACCGATTGGAATCCGATCATAAAGTGTGGACGGCAAAAAAAAAAAAAAAATTACGAATCCGTTTTAAGCTACATTCATATGTGGTTTGAAATCCTATTCAAATTGTATTTCTGGAAATCCATTTCAGTCTGACTAGGCGGCTGCATATATGAAAAAAAAAACACCTAAAAAAATTTCTAACAAAAGGTTTCTCAGCTGTTTTTTGTAGTATTAGGTGTCCTTAATAACATACTAAAAGTTTACCAAAGTTTGACCACTAGAAAGGTATAATTTTCAAGATGGCGTCCAAGATGGGCAGGAAGCCCATAAAATATCCTAACTCCTTCATTATTTGACCTAGCCAAGCAATCTTGGTGTCTAACCCCATGTTCTCTGGGTCTATGAATCCATTGGACTTGTCTAAATTGCACTGACATGATTACATACTTATGGAATACATGATTTTGTGAGATTACTGTAAGGTTTTTATCTTAGTTTGGGGCGAAACAGAGATGTAAACGATTTAGCCTATGTCATGTAACTCCTACTCAGTACGTGTTTTTGGACACATACCCTTTTTTTGCTAAAACACAGACTTGACATTCAATGTTACTGCACCCAAAAGTAACTTAAACTGGAGTTGTATAACTTTGATCATAAACAACTCTGAATTAGCCTGAACAGAGGCCTGTGTGTGAACCCACTAAAATAGTCACTCATTTCAATTTGAATAAGGTAATACATATGTAATGCATCCTCTATAGTTGTTTTTGAGTATAAAGGTGGCATTATACTAAACCCAACAAAACTAATTTTCAGCAGTTTAGAAGATGGTGGAAGAGAATACTGACATCTGATATTGCTTCCCTTATTGAAATGTTGTTGGCAGCACAGTGTATACCAAAACTGTCCTGGATTCCATCCCACCAACTGAGCATTATGTCCTTGACGGTGGCTCCCTGGTTCACTGCTTGGCATGGAAAAAGGATGACAGTTACGGTGCCATTGCACAGTCCTATGCAGACTTTACCATTGTGGAGGAAACATTCAATTATAGAAGAAATATTGGTAACACTTTACAATAAGGTTTCATTAGTTAACATTCGTTAATGTATTAACAAACATGAACTAACCATGAACAACACCTCTTTGTTAACGTTAGTTAATAAAAATACAGCTGTTCATGGTTTGTTCATGTTAGTTCACAGTGCATTAACTAATGTTAACAAGATTTTAATAAAGTATTAGTAAATGTTGAAATTAACATTAAAAAAGGTAAATAAATGCTTTATTAGTGCAGTTCATTATTAGTTCATGTTAACTAATGTAGTTAACTAATTTTAACTAATGAACCTTATTGTAAAGTGTTACTGAAATATTAATTTAATCACTATGCATGTGTTTATTTCTGTGTTTATATACTTAACTAATTATTAATTAATTCATAGGGAATTTTGAGAGAGTCACTGATTTTACGGCCGAGCAAATGACTCGTCCAGCGTTCATTTGAACGGGCCGTAACTATCAACTCTGCAGCGGATATAAATATCCAAACAATATTGAAACACTATTTAATAGAATGGTAACATAGATCAGCAGTTTAAGACATTAAATTCATAAGCACATAACACAAGAACACTTATCTTTAAATACAAATGAAACTTTATTGTTACTCTAACATATAAAACTAATACCCATAAATTTAAAAAATAAACCAGAATAAGAGGAAACAACTGAAGAAAATAGAAAAAGATATGTATGAATAAGAAAAGTATTAAAAAAAACAAAAACAAAACAAAACAAAAAAAAAACAAAAAAACAAAACGCATTATAAGAGATATAAAAAAAATATATATATAAAAAATAAAACAAAAAAATAAAAGGGGTTAGCGGTACTGAGCCTTCACATGGCAGCCCTGTTTTGACTAATTTTACAGTACCACACAGTTCTAATGAATTTATTCTTTATTGGAATCAAAAGAATGGTTATGAACCACAGAAACCACCAACACTGGGCAAAACGATATGAGAAAGGAGAAATATGCAATTACTTAAGGGAAATTGTACTTATTTTTCGCATAAATATGCTTGTAACCAATTGCTTTAATATATAATTGTACTTGTAATCACTTATCTATCATGCAAATATGCTAATTAGAATATTACATGGCCAAAACATGTATCAGGCACCAGTATTCCTGGTCTAGGAGGAATACAAAGGAGTAATGGTCATTTTAAGGACCTGACGGCCGCCATTTTGAAAATGGGGCCTTTCTTGGAGTCAAACTTTGGTAAACTTTTAGTATGTTTCTAAGTACATCTGATACTACTGTAAACCACTGAGAAACCTTTTGTTAAAATTTTTTGGGGGTCAAGCCATACTTGCAGCTGACTAGACCGCTCTGATCGGATTTTGAGTGGTTTATGTGACTTTCTCGCAGCAGGTAAAATGTAAACGTCAGACGTTCTAATTTTAACAATCCCAGGTCAAAGATGATGAAGAAGGCAGAATAAGTATTTCCCAATAACAACAAGATTTATTCAACAAAAGCAAACAACATGAAACAGTGTGCTACGCACAAACAATACCGGACACTGAACAGAGCAGGAGGAGGAACTTAAAGGGTAGCTAAACCCTAAAACAATTTTTTTTAGTTAATGATCTGCAAGACTGGGGTTTTATTAGTGCTGTTCAGTGATTCGAGTAAATGTTTTGACATTTGGGTATAAAGTGTTTTAATTCTACAATATATGGTGTAAAAACGTCTGAGTGCTGCCCTCTTAAGGTTGAACGGTGGCTACTGCAGGTGAATTTTCCTATTGGACGTTGTTTGCCATCGTGACGTATGTTGGCTCTTCCAACGGCTCACTACCCACGCCCCTGGCATGAGCTCACCACGCCTGTTTTCCCTCATTGATCACATGAGAACGGCTTCACTCCAATGAAACTTACTTGACTCTTGCTATCAACATTCTAATGAAGAAAATACGGTTAAATAACGCAGTTGTCAGTACACGTCAGACTTTTCTTGCGCTATTTTTGCCGCCCGTCATGTGTACAGATACTTTTCATACATGAGACGCGCTTTCAAACCCTGACACGCAAGTGGTTGCCGTGGTAACGAACAACAATACCGTAACGTGCTGGCGTATATAGTCTAACTTTTATTTGAGGAAATCTGTTTATAATAGGCTATTATGTTTGAAATTATTGGTTCTGCGCTGCCTATTGATTCAGTTAATTTGAATAAAAATACATTGCATGTATCTGATCTATTTTTAGTGGCATTCAGTATAAGGATTTGACTGTTCATAGATTAGGTCAGTGGTCCCATTCTCTCTTGCGCTGCTGCTTCGCTAGCATCGTCGGCATCGGGAGTTAAGACCGCAGTTTGAGCCAGCGGCTCGAATTGATAAGGCTCTGGCCCTTTGTCCACAGACAATTCCCCCTCTTCCACTTCAGGTGAAGGTGAGGGAGAAAAGTCCTCTACTTCGAATGACCGCTGAGTCTGACAGCTGTCAATCAATCCGTCACTGTGGGTCTCAGGTGCACGCCCCCTGCTCAGCCCCGCCCTCGGTTCGTCCCCTCTGTCTCCACTGGGCTCTGCCCACTTTTCCAGCATTTTTCAAATACTGCCAGTGGGTGGAGTTAGGCTCTGAACAGGGGTTGAATTACACTTTAAATACACAGATGATTTACTCAAATGACAAACAGCTCTGATGATTAGTTAGTGTCCATGGTAAATGATGAGTAGTGGGAAAATAGAACAAAGAAACACATGTGATGAATGAAAACAAACTGTCCATGATAAAGAAATATCAGATACACAAATAATCGGATTTTAGACTGACAGTGTGAACATAACCTTTGACACACCAGAGTCTGATCCCAATCATTTGGAGTGAAGCGTGTAATATTTTGGCACATCTTGAATTGTCTAATGAAGGAAGTGAAGCATTGAATGCCAACAGCAACTGTGCCAATTTATTCGAAATGCACCTTGAATGCTGACCTGACAAGCCAGACCCACATCAAGATGAAGTTGGGTCTGGGAACACACCGTTGGCAGGGCTTAATCCAGGGGGCGGGATAAACGGTTGTCTTTCAAAGTCCCTCTGCACGCAATAGGATAGCACTATAACCAACCAGAGCAACGAAGAAGGTGAAGCGGAGCTATTTGATAGATTAAACTTTTGTCGTATCCGGTCGGCAAAACTCAGAACACATCTTCCTTTTTTAAGAATGACTTCAGTGCCGTTCTTTGTTCTTTTCTCAAAGAAAAGCTTAACTCCAAGTCTTCCAGAGTCGCGGCCAAAGCCGTTTCGAAAGACCGCTGTTCGCCAGCTTCTTTGTTTTCAAGTAGCACGCAGAACCGTCGCAACTCTGCTGTCATTATGTTAAGCCTGCCCAACGACTCTATACACGATGTGATTGGCCTGACCAGAGTTTGGTTTTTCCAGCTCGCAAGCCAACGGAGAGTTGCTAGAAGCCCTGGCTGCAAATTAGATTTGCTTCCACTAGGGTGCGTCTAGATTTCTAGGCTACTTGAATGCCACAGCACCTCAAGACTTATGTTCATATGCTGGCTGTTATATTACAACAAGTGATGCCACTACAGATTCTACTGGTTGCATTGAATGCAACCCAAATGACCCTGCATCAGCCAAATGATAATTCTTTAATGAAGTCACCACACTGTGGGACAACTAAATCACTAACCTGACCAGAAGCACTGCAAAACAGGGTTAGGAACCTGATTAGTTACAATAGGTGGAGCATCAAGTAAAGTAACCTTCATTTAAATAACGCTTTTTACAATATAGATTGTTTCAAAGCAGCTTTACAGTGATAATAGGAAATTAATGGAAGAGAGATTGTTTTGGCTGTACATCAGCTCTAGAAAAAAGTTATTGTCGAGCTAAAGTACGTTTTTGATTAATTCCGTTGTAAGAAATCATTAGTTATTTACTTTGGGGCCACTTACACAACACCATTTTTAGCCAAAATAGAAAACTCTCAATGCGTTTTGGCAGCTCATCCGCAGAGCAACAGCGCCCGGCGTCTAGAGAACGCAAACCTTGAAACAGGTTTTGAAATAGTTTTGAAATGATACCTGCTTCGTGTAAACTTCAAAAAAACGTGAATCTGTGAGAACGGTGACGGCATGCACGTAAGCATTACGTGTTTAGTCTATAGGCAAGCGGGTTTGAGTATGTATGTGCGCAGGCATGTAGTTTTTCTTCACAAAATGACTGCCAAATTACTTGTCTGGCATGCATAATACAGCGTATTTCCGATAATTTCGGTAACGTTTTCATCTATACAGAGGGAAAGAAGTGAAGGAGGCCTTCACAAGGGAGAGTCTAGTTGACACGGTCTCTGCTGACACTTCAGGGCAGCGCTGAGGTCGTGTCTAGGCGCAGGTCTACCATCTGATCTGGATACGGCCTGGATCCGGCAGACTACTGTAAACCTCGAGATAAACAGAGACACTAATATTAACATAGATGCTATTCTTCTTGTAACGAGTACATCAGGTGTTACAGGAAGTGTTCCCGGTTCCGGCTGACCTAGTTAATGCAGCCTAAACAATCATTTAACTGATCTGAATAATAGGAATTGATAATGTTCTATGTATATGCCATAATAAAGAGATGTGTTTTTAGTCTAGATTTAAACGGACAGAGTGTGTCTGCTTCCCGAACAATGCTAGGAAGACTGTTCCATAGTTTAGGTGCTAAATAGGAAAAGGATCGGCCGCCTGCAGTTGATTTTGATATTCTAGGTATTATCAACTGGCCAGAGTTTTGAGATCGCAATAGACATGAAGGACTATAATGCGTTAAGAGCTCGCTCAAGTACTGGGGAGTTAAACCATTGAGTGCTTTGTAAGTAATGAACAATATTTTAAAATGTATGCAATGTTTAATAGGGAGCCAATGTAGTGTTGACAGAACCGGGCTAATATGGTCATACTTCCTGGTTCTAGTAAGAACTCTAGCTGCTGCGTTTTGGACCAGCTGGCGTTTATTTATTAAGCGAGCAGGGCAACCACCCAGTAGAGCATTACAATAGCCTTGAGGTCATGAACGCATGAACTAACTGTTCTGCATTTTGCACTGAGAGCATATGTCGTAATTTAGATATATTTTTAAGATGGAAGAATGCAGTTTTACAGATGCTAGAAACGTGGCTTTCAAATGAAAGATTGGTATTAAAGCACACCCAGGTTCCTAACGGACGACGAAGACTTGAAAGAGCAGCCATCAAGTGTTAGACAGTATTCTAGGTTACTACGTGCGGAGGTTTTTGGTCCAATAATTAGAATCTCTGCATCAAGGTTAATTCTTGCCAAATCACGCAATGAATTTGCTGCTGATAACGGATCACATTCACGATCTTAACTTCGTCCACTACATGAATGCATACTGGACTTACAACTGTCTCCGTCATGTCAGGTTGTGCATCAAAAAAGGAGTCTGATGGAGACACAGAAACCACATCATTCTCTGTACAAGAACCATATTAGGTTTTTGTTAAATGTTGCCCTTCATTATGCTGCTTCATAGAAGCCAAAAGTGCCTGAATCTGGCCCATACCCTCAGCCAGCTGATCCACCCTGTGCTCCAACACAAAAGGGGTCTTCAGCTTATTTTTCTTAGGAGTCGGAGTAACTGCCACCACCACCCCTTTAACTTCACGTTCTGAAGAGGTTGCACCTATTGGGCGTAATGATCTGATTCAGCATTCTAACGTGCAAGGAAGGCTTCATGAATTGCCAATTACTACGCAATTCATGAAGCTAGGACAAGGATCTGAAAGGGCCTGCTTAAGGTGCTCAGGTCCCAGAGATTTCAACACTGCAAATCAGAACAGAAAACTCAACGATAGAACACTCAGAAAACTCAGTGGATAGAAAACCCAGCATATACTGAAAAGTATATGTACAGTACATGTTTTAGCCATATGTTTCCTTAAAACAGAAATACATTTCTGAAAATCCATTATGAACAATTTACTGCCAAAAAGCGTTTTACTGGAGCGTTTGTTTTGGAACCTGGTGCATTTTCTCCCTTAGTTCGGTTCATTTAGGCATATATGAACACGGCAGTCACACTCGGATCCGCACCAAAACAATCGCTCCGAGATTTCCTGAACGAGGTGGTCTCGCCCCGATTGAAAAAAAACTTTGGAGCGGTTCGGTTGAGGTGAGAAAGCAATCCAACCCATCATAATTCATAATGAGAAAAATGTGTTATATAAAAACCAGCAGTGTCTGATTCTGTGAGTGAGCACATTAGTTATTGCAGTTGAAAACCAAAGGGTTTATCAGTTAGACCGGGAATTACGTTTTCTGTGTGTATCGACAGCTACAGAAAAAGACACAATAACCTTGCAGAGCGAACTTGTCAATCCATCTTGATGGATGATGCAGTGGAAACGCTTGGGGTTACTTGACTGTAACCCTGTTCCCTGATAAAGTGGAACGAGATGCTGTGCTGCTTAGCGCTAATGGGAAGTGTCTTATCACGACCAGCTGTGAATAGTGTGTTTAACACGTCAATGAAATTGACCCGGAGGCATTATAGCCTCGGCTGGTGACGTCATCAGCGCACCTGCTGCACAAGGCTATAAATAGATGAGCCCCAGCTGCATGCCTTCAGGTCTTTTTTGTTTGAAGAGCAGTCCTGGGACATCATCAGCACAGCAGAGTAGCGCAGCATCTCGTTCCGCTTTATCAGGGAACAGGGTTACAGTCAAGTAACCCCAAGCGGAACCTTAGGCAGGTAATCAGGATGAGGATGCAAAATCACTTTCACCATTCCTGGGGCAAAATCTAAGCAGGATGGCGATATCGACAGAGCCTGCATATCCCCAATTCTTTTTAAGGAAGTTATGGTCATTTTTAAAGTCAGAAGTTTGTCAGACGCTGACTCTAAAGGTTCAAAGGGGGTCTCAACCAGACCCTCGAGGACTATAGCTAAGTCCCATGAAGGGATCTTGGTTCTTACAGGAGGCCTCAACCTCCTGGCTCCACGAATGAAACAAGCGCGCAGAGGATGCCTCCCAAGCGGCACCCCGTCCACCAAGGCGTGGCAAGCCGAAAGAGTGGCCACATAAACCCTGAGAGTGGTGGGGCAAGTGCCTGTTGATAATTTTTCTTGCAGAAAGTCCAGAACTGAAGCAATCTGGCAGTTAACTAGATCTGCATTGTGTTTCGTACACCATCTTTCAAAGACACCCCATTTACTGGCATAAACTTTCCTAGTGGAGGAAGCCCTAGCACTTAGGATGGTCTCAATAACTGCAGGCGAAAGCCCAGTGTCCCTCAGTTGGTGCCCATCAGGGGCCAAACATGAAGGTTCCACAGGTTAGGCCTGGGATGGAATATCGTGCCCTCTGCCTGAGACAGAAGGTCCCTCCTTACCGGAATTGCCCACGGCGAGCCGTTGAGGAGAGACACTATCTCCGAGAACCACTCTCTGTTCGGCCAACGCGGCGCTATCAGTAAGAGGCAAGACCCTTGTTGGCGAACCCTGGCTAGAACTCCTGGGAACAGAGCGACTGGAGGGAAGGCATACAGGCGCATCTTGGGCCATGTATGAGCCATCGCATCCAGACCCAGCGGGGCTGGGTGACAGAGAGAAGTAGAGGGGACACTGCGCTGTCTGATAAGAGGCGAAGAGGTCCACTTCCGCTTCGTAAAATCTGGTCCAGATCTGCTTGACCACTTCTGGGTGGAGTTTCCATTCCCCCATCTGCAAATTCTGTCTGGACAGTAAATCCACTCCCACATTCAATTGCCCCGGAATGTACACTGCTCTGAGTGACAGGAGTTTGTCCTGGGCCCAGAGAAAAATCTGTCTCGCTATCCTGTTTAGATTGCGTGAGCGCAGACCTCCCTGGTGATTTATGTAAGAGACTGTCGCTGTATTGTCCACCCGCACTAGGACATGACAGCCCCTTATCTGAGGGAGAAAGTATTTCAGGGCCAGAAATACAGCCATCAACTCGAGGCAGTTGATGTGCCAATCGAGCTGATGACCCTCCCATTCCCCTTGGACTGGACGGCCACTTAAGACCGCACCCCAACCCGTCAGGGAGGCATCTGTCGTTAGCAGTTTGCGATGACAAGGCACTCCTAGAGTGGGACCCAAGGCAAGGAACCGGGGTCTGAGCCACATAGTTAGTGTACGAAGCCCGCGGCGCATCACTTTTATTAGCCTCTGAGGATTGGCCCTTGGATGAAATCCCCTGGCTTTGAGCCACAACTGAAACAGTCTCATGTTTAACAGCCCCATAGGGATCACCGTGGATGCTGATGCCATGAAACCTAACAATCTTTGATACTGACGAACAGTGAGATTTTGGCCTAGCCTGACTTTGCTCAG
The DNA here is from genome assembly GCA_039654105.1 of Coreius guichenoti. Lineage (NCBI taxonomy): Eukaryota > Metazoa > Chordata > Actinopteri > Cypriniformes > Gobionidae > Coreius > Coreius guichenoti. The sequence continues at coordinate 2,982,263 of CM077181.1, read as the reverse complement.
GGTATGCTGAAAGGTCTCGATTTGAGCGGGAGACAGTTGTGCCCGCATCGTGATCGAATCCCAAACAACCCCTAGATAAGTCGTTCTCTGGGCAGGAGAAAGAACACTTTTCTTGGTGTTGAGTCTCAACCCTAGTTAAATTAGATGAGCTAGCACGATATCTCTGTGCTGAAGCGCCATCTTTTGCGATTGTGCTAATATTAACCAATCGTCTATGTAATTCAGAATGTGGATGCCCCGGAGTTGCAATGGAGCCAGTGCTGCATCCATGCATTTTGTGTATGTGGGGGATGACAAGGCTAGGCCGAATGGAAGAACCCGAAATTGGTAAGCTTCGCCCCCGAAAGCAAACCTCAGGAACTTCCTGTGTTGTGGCAGTATTTCTATGTGAAAATACGCGTCCTTCAGATCGATCGTGACGAACGAATCGCGATGTTTAATTTGCGACACGACCGTCTTTACGGTTAACATCTTGAACTTGAGTGCTTTGACTGAAAGGTTTAAGCCTCGAAGATCTAAGATTGGACGCAACCCCCCATCCTTCTTGGGAACCAGGAAGTATCTGCTGTAATAGCCTGACTCTCTCTCTGGAAGAGGAACATGTTATATGGCCTCTTTGCTCAGAAGAGTTTGTAGCTCTTGTAACAGTACATGCGCCAGCTCCGGCTTCACAGAGGTGGAGACCACGCCGTTGAAACGCAGAGGATGTTGAATAAACTGGATTCTGTATCCTTTCTGTACTGTGCTTAACACCCATGCAGAAATGCCTGGCAGAAGTTTCAACGCTGCCAGACTCTCTGATAGTGGTATTAATTTTAACACTTCCTGTTGAGGGGATGTTAGATGTCCCGCGTCCTGGATAATAGCAGGATTTAGACACGGGACATTTAACATTTCGCTGGAAACCGCTGCCCCCCGAATCGCCAGAGGTGGCGGAGGTGGAGAGGTTTCGTGAGGGTAGCGGGACGGGGCGTGTCAAACACCTGCTCACCCCGTCCCGCTACCCCCACCAGACTGGGCGCAAGACCGTCAGGACTTCTTCTTTTTCTTAATAATGGTCCTGAGGTCTGCCCTGGGAGGCAGCTGAGGGCGGCGAGCCGGTCCCCAGTCTTTACGAGGGGGAGCGTGACTCGCCATGCTCTGCTTCTTAACCTCCCTAGCTCTTGACGGACCAGGGAGAGGTTGGGTGGCTGACGACCCCTCCCCTTGAGTGCAGCGAGGAAGGAACTGCGTGAACGCTTCCTCATGCTTTTTGGCTTCTCTAAATCTGGCGACGACAGAGTTAACCGCGCCGCCAAATAAGCCCGTGGGGGAGACCGGGGAATCTAACAGAAATACACGGGCTTTATCTTTTATTCCTGAATGATTGAGCCACAGATGCCTTTCCGTGCTCACCAAAGCGGACATAGAATGGCCGATGGCACGGGCTGTTTGCTTGGTGGCATACAGAGACAAATCTGTGGCTCGGCGAAGCTCCGCGAATGCTTCGCCATCAATCGTCCCCCCCGCACTCAAATGCTTCAAGAGGTCAGCCTGGTACGCCTGTAACACCGCCATGGTGTGCAGCGCAGCACCAGCCTGACCTGCAGCTTGGTAAGCTTTACCCACGAGAGCCGATGTTGTTCTGCACGGCTTCATGGGGAGGGTAGGTTTCTTTAACGAAGACGCCAACCCAGGTGAGAGATAGCCCGCAAGCGTCTCTTCGACCTGTGGCATCTCCGTCTACCCACGTGATTTCGCACCCACGATAGTCGAAAAAGTCGACGTCGAGGGCACAAAAACACACGAGGTATATGGTTTACTCCATGACTTAGTTCGTCATGGAGGTCCTCAAAGAAAGAGAGAGACTGATGTTGCGTTCTCTCCTCCCTGCCACCGGACAGAAACCTATCCTCTAGCTTACTGTGTTTGGGGATCTCTTGTTCACGGGGCCAGTCAAGCTGCAGCCTGTCCACCGCACGAGTAACCACCTCTAATAATTCCTCTACGGATTTGTTATCATACAAGGAATGCTCAGAGACTGGCTGCTCGAAGTCCGCAGACCCAAGAGAATCATCATCATCATCATCATCATCATCATCATCATCATCATCATCATCATCATCATCATCCGCGCGAACCGAAGAAGCAGGATGTGTGGATCTGGTGAACGCGCAAGCGAAAGGGACGGACCCGTCTCTTGCTCGTCAGCCAGATCCATTCTAGAGCCCCACGATGGTAATGCGGGTGCGGACTGAAAGTAGCCGAGATGAGCACGCAGCATTTTGACTGTAAACAGCTCGCAATGCCGGCACTCGCCCGACTCCAATGCAGCGACCGCGAGCTCTTCCCCCAAACACACAAAGCAGTAATCGTGTGTATCCACGTCTGCCATTGGGCGAGAGCATGGAGGAACACAACGCTTAGACTGCTGACTTATTTTCAACTGATATAGATATAGCTTGAACTCTTTTCACTGATGTTGTAACAGAGATGAAAAAGAGAGAAATCTGCACACTGCCAGTTGAAAACGAACTCCTAACAAAGATCTCAAGTCAAGTTTTTAAAGGTAGAGATAGATTTTTCAGAGAGATTGTTTTTGCACACCAACAAAAAGACCTGAAGGCATGCAGCTGGGGCTCATCTATTTATAGCCTCGTGCAGCAGGTGCGCTGATGACGTCACCAGCCAAGGCTATAATGCCTCCGGGTCAATTTCATTGACGTGTTAAACACACTATTCACAGCTGGTCATGATAAGACACTTCCAATTAGCGCTAAGTAGTGCAGCATTAAGTGTAGCTTTTGAAAGGGAACTCTGACTAACGTGGCTCGCATTTTGTTATGCTTTGAAATATTCCCTTGTGAAAGCAAACAGAACCAAGAAGAAAATGCAACATTTTAACAAATTAAGTCCCTGTTTATAAACCAAGCAAACGAACTACAGGTCTGAAAACGCCCTTAAAACCTAAATATATGGAGCAGTTCTAATGTAAATCAGACGTCGTCGTGGCTTCTGCCGTCTCTGAAAAATCACTCTCAGAGTCTTGGGGTTTTGATGCCAGAAGATGGACTTTATTGAGCAGCTTCTGCAGCAGCAACTCCAGAGTCCTGCCTCGCACTTAAATATATAACCATACAAAACACATTCTATAGATGCCACTATTTCTAGTCTTTTATTTTAAGAAGTGGACAGGAGGCAAGGTCTTCACTGTATATGACCACATTCTATATACCATCCCCTTACAGGCCTGAAATAGGAGTCTCACATTTTATTCTCTTGCAGTAAGATATATAATAGTAGAATAACATGTTCACATGAATGGCTATATTCCCATTGATTATACTTAATTAATTTATATTCTGATGTATATCTATGTTCCAGAGCTTGGGACCAGCAATTGCAAATGCACAGTCACCTCTGCATTTTAGTCTGTGCTAGTGTAATGTCATCAAGTTTCACCTTCTAGTCTGACACCTACGAGTCTGAACACGAGAGAGAGAAAAATGAGAAGTTCCAAAATAGAGAGAGTTACAGTAATCGAGGTGCGAGTGTAACAGGGTCAAAAAGGTGTTTCCACTTGCTACACTCATTTTCATGTATGGCCCCTTTAATTGAACTCTACCTACACTCCACCCAGATAATGAACTGGTTCCAGTAGGGTCATTTAGGTTCACGCCAGCCGAGAAAGTGAATGGCTGCAGTGAGTGAGTGCTCCGTGATAAAAGTATATTGATATGAATATTGATATATATTTTTGTGTGTTTAAATGAATATTGAATGATTTGTGTTCATGATACATTATATTTGTGGTAACATCAAGTTTGTTCTTATTATAGATTCTTATTACCTTATTATAGAACACAATGCACAAGGGTGATTTGCCAATCTGATCGCCTCTGTTTAATGTGTTGTCAACAGAATAAAAATTCATCCTCAAGTGCGAATTGGTGTCCATTGTGAGTTTTACACAACGCAACGCAGAGACAACCCTGTTACATGAGGAAGCAAATGCATGAATTATCGTTTCAAAATTGCTTGTCTTAGACATTGGGGGGGACCAAAAATTTTTTTTTTTGCGTGGGGGGGGGGGGGGGGGGGTATTGGTCTTATTGTTTTTTTTGAAAGGAATTAAATTATTAAAGAACTAAAAGGGATTTAGGGAAATAAAGAAAATAAATAAGACCGGAAAAAGTTTCAGTTCTATTGTAGTTATGAAGTAAACAATTTGCAAATAATATTTTTTTTTTTAAATATGCACTCTTATTTTCAAACAAACACTCTTATTTTCGTCTGCCTAATATGTAAAAATGCAAAACGTTTCTTGTCACGTCAAATTCAGTTATGATTTACATAAATAATGTCATATTTTCATTTCAAAATGGTTACATTTCATAAAAAAATGTTAAGTAGTTTGCATCACTTGATATTGTCCTTCGGATGAGACGTTAAACCGAGGTTGTGACTCTCTGTGGTCATTAAAAGGGGTGTGACCCCGGCATCCTGGCCAAATTTGCCCATTGGCCTCTGTCCATCATGGCCTCTTAATCCTCCCCCTATCCTGATTGGCTTCATCACTCTGTCTCCTCTCCACCAATAAGCTGGTGTGTGGTGGGCGTTCTGGCAGAATATGGCTGCCGTTGCATCATCCAGGTGGATGCACAGGAGGTGTTTTTTTTTTTTTTTGAAAGGGTACCGACCCAGTGACAGCTTTTGTACATTTTTTCTGACAGTGTAGAGTCCAGATTAGGCATGCCAACAGTACACATTTTGGATGTCTCCCTTATCCTTTTAGGTCTCTGACACATACAGTCATAGTTATTTAATGAATAATGCCTGTGTCACAGTCATCATCTCAGTCACCCTCAACACTACACTTCATTCATAGTTGTCTTCTGTCTGCAACCAACCACCCGTGACAGAGAGCATTGCGACCCGATCCAGAGCACTGCCAGACCCAGAGCCCGTTTCACCACCAGCGTCCGCGGAGAAGTCACGTGAGCCCCCCGCAGACCGAGCGGTACCACCCTTGCCATCACTCCGGAAGAAGTGCCCCAGCGTGGATCTGACCAGGGGAGTGAGCCCGTGACACCAGCGGCCGAGGTAACTATAAGGTCCATCCGTTAGCCCAAAAACGGAATCTAACGGCTTGGTTGAAGGATTCTGCGTGTAAGCCTTTTCAGCATTTCTGTTAAATTCACTTAATTTATTAACATCTAATTTTAAATCTGACTCCATGAATAAAGTGATCTGACTCCAATTTTATTTGACTTCGTTCAATCTGTTACGTTTGTAATTTAACAGCTGATGATTCGTTGTGATTTAATTTGGATCGTTGATTTTTCTTAGTATCTCTTATTTTCAAATATTCGTTCATCAAGGGACCCGATATCGCACAGAAACAGACGCGTCACGATTCGCGCGTTCACGAACACAAACTGGCCAGTTCTGATATTAGTCAGAGGATTGCAGAGTGAATATTTTACCTTGAAGTGGTCGCACCTGCTTACTCAACAAAAAGTGTAATTTTATTAATAGACACGAGAGCTGCAACTTGCTAATACAGTAATAGTCAGAAATCGGATTACCCCGCATGCTGCGCTCCATGCTTCAGTCATGGGGTCCTCGGTTTGATCTATTCTGGCAAAAGATTTGCGGAAATAAAAGACTCCACATTGATCCATACTAGAATAATGATTTCAGAATAATACAAGATAAATCAAGATTAACATTTATTTTGGCCAGACAGAATTTACATAAAAATAATTAAACAAATCCATGGTACACAACTTTCAGCATAAAAATATAAAATACAATTACAAAGTAACATGAAAATAGTTTCAAAGAGTCATTATATCTGGCACTGCACATCCAGTGTGTGTGAGTGCCCACAACTATTAACCTAAGGCACTAAGGCACACCCAAACCAGAAACTGTTGCATTTAAGACATTCTACATATTTCTCTTCTTAGATGCAGGCTGTACAAATAAGGCATACATGTTGTGCTGGTCCCTGATGTGGGAATACAGATATGTGACATTCATTAGTTGCCAGAAATAGGACATTTTTTTCCTCTCTGTTGTTGGCCAGTATTCCCAGACATTCCAAACAAAACTTATTGTATACTTAGAATTACAAAAGTATGCAAACAACAGAGAGAGAGAGAGAGAGAGAGAGAGAGTCTACACCCAACAAGACCTAATGAACCATAATAGAGAGCAGAAAACACCCAAATTCCCACACAGTATTCAAGAGGGCAGAAAATCAGTAAACCGACGTTTATCTGGAAACTCTGAAAGGTTATCCAGCATATTTCAAATCCACTGAACTTTTAAGTGTATGCAGTGTGCTGCTCTCTCCTCTCGCCTCTCACTTACTGTGTTTCTTTTGGCACTGTATTGAAAAAATCAGAAAGACAAGTAAACGTCATAAATCATAAATCGACATAAGAGACCAGCTGGAATATAAATGCTGATATAAATGTACACATTCATACGACTCAGTAATTAAACATTTTCAGGCTTCTAATATTCAGTAAGGTTTTAGTTGGTCAACTTTGGCAATGTAATGTAATGTAATATAAAAACATTGCAGTAGTGTTGCACGATATACCAATACACGAAAAGTATCGCGATACCCTGCTATTAAAAACGGTACAATATGAAATTGTATATGTACCGTACTTTAAGAATGACATCACTCTAAGGGCCAGATTTACTTAACAGCTTGCGCCAGCGCAAAACCCTCTTTGGCGTTAAAAACTACTGTCAGGATTTACTAAAGACACTCAGTGAAAAATTTGTTATTTTTGCGGGTGACCTTACTGCATATGCATTTGTAGGAGTTTCCCTTTCAGACGCAACATTTATGGGAGGAGAGTATTTAAATGAATCATGCAAGGTGATTTACTAAGGTTTGCCCTTGTCAATTTACTGGTGTTTACGCCATTATTTACCGCCCCCCAAAAAAGCATGTCTTAAACCAGACGCTAACGGATTGTGTTGGTCATTATGGAAATGATCCGGCTGCATCTATGTTCTTTAATTTGCATCTCACTAAACAATAGAAGCAGAACAGTCAAATATATACACGCAGCGCATGACAAAGAAAACAACAAAAACATGAGAAAATGCAGGACAAAATAAAGCGCAGCGCGGGATGTGCTCGCGCTGCCGGGCTCAGACCTGAAGCGTGCGCACACGCCTTTCAGATAACATGCGATCACAACTTCAGTTCCCTTTCAGTCAGTACACTACGAGTTACGTCAGTTACTGACGAAATGGGGGTTTCGCTTAGAAGCCAATCGCCTTTGAGCTCTACAAAACGAGCCAATGGCATGAAGATGCCATGGGTCTGCGGAATTTGCATAACGCAACCCCGCCCCACCGCATGGGTATAAAGGACGTTGCGTGGCAATCTCGCATTATGTTTCTGCTTCAGAGCCGAGTGTTACTGCCTGAGCGTTTTCTCTCTTCAAAACGAGTGTCTCTCCAGAGTACTGGTGTTACGGCGCATTCTAGCGAGTTCCGCATTCCTGTCTGATCTGTGCAGTGATTTAGCACAGCGTGTGTGTTCTCCCTAGGCGCTTCAGCATTTCTGCAGAGCAAAGACTCCTCTCTAAAAAAGCTGCACATGGCACGTCTTTTTCAAGATGTCTCGCCCGTGCTCCGTTTCTGGGTGCGGTCGGCTGGTTCCTCCGTTTGACGGGCATGATCGCTGTTTGGCGTGCTTGGGCCTCGTGCACGCCGGGCGTGCGTTCATGGATGAGTCATGTTCCCACTGCGGAAACATGGCCATCGCAGTGTTGCGGTCAAGACTCCATGATCTCCGTGCTGGAGGGAGAGTCCCCTCTACCACACCCCAATCTTTGGCTGGTGGTCAGGGTGACTTGAGGGTGACGGTATGGGCCAACCCGACGAATCCTCCTCGGGCCACACCCCCTTCTAGCACACTGCAACCTGTGGTGTTGCCAGATGAGGGCGCAGGTGTTTCCCGTCCTGGGCCCTGAGTTTCATTTGGCGCACCGGCGGAGGATACTATGTCGATCGCTGCATCACAAGGTGGGCTGGATTCGTCCGGAGATGACGATTCGGCTGTGTTGCCTCCTTTGGGAGTTCCAGCATTGCCCGAGTCTGATCCAGAGCTCACAGCCATGCTTTCCCGGGCGGCCGAGGCTCTTGGGCTTGTGTGGAACCCTCCGCCATGTCCCGAGCGCTCTCGGCTAGATGATTGGTATCTGGGGGCGGCCCGTGCCGAAGGCGCCCGTCAGCCCCCAGTGCCCTTCTTCCCGGAAGTGCATGAAAAGGTGTCGAAGTCGTGGAAGTCTCCCTTGACTTTTCGCGATCGTTTGGCAGCCACTTCCGCCTTTACTGCCCTCGACGGCGGCGCGGTGAATGGGTACACTGGGGTTCCCCCTACTGAGCGCTCTGTTGCGATGCAACTGTGTCCGCAGAGCGCTGCGACATGGCGTGGTGACCCAAAGCACCCGTCCAAGGCCTGTGGGTTTACGTCTACTTTGGTGGCGAAGACCCACAGAGCTCTGTTGCTCTGTTGCGATGCAACAGAGCTGCGGGCCAGGCCAAGAATCCTTGTAAAGAAAGAACTGACATTTTCACCTCCGAGCCTCAAGAGGGCGCGGCTGGCAGTGTGTGACGCCAAGCAGCCTCGCCACTCTCGGCCCCCTCTGTCGCCAGCCCCCTGGCAGACGAGACCCCCATGGAACACTGGTCCTTCCCTCCCTGGTCTCCTCTGTCAGGGCGCAGAATTCGACCCCGCCCACACCTCGGGACGCTCCCACGCCTCCCATGTCTGGGCTGGTCATTCCGCCTCGCTGCCCCATCGGGGGTACGCCTGTGGTCCGCATGACCCCGCTGGTACAGTTTCTGGGAGCCTGGCTAGCGCTTCCCAAGATGGAGTCCGGCTTCTACAGCCCTTACTTCATTGTACCCAAGAAAACCGGTGGGTTACGGCCAATCCTGGACCTGCGCATCTTGAACCGAACCCTTCACAGGCTTCCATTCAGGATGTTGACAGCCAAACGCATTTTCGAATGCGTTCGTCCATTGGATTGGTTTGCAGCGATCGACCTGAAGGACGCGTACTTTCATGTCTCCATTCTTCCTCGACACAGAGCGTTTCTATGGTTTGCCTTCGAGGGGCAGGCATATCAGTACACGGTTCTCCAATTCGGGCTAGCCCTGTCCCCTCGCATCAAGAGGGTAGGGGACCTGCAGGCATTTTCGGTTGACGAAGCGTGCCTGGAATTCGGGCCGGCTAATTCTCACGTGATCCTGAGACCCCGGCCTGGATACAAGGTTCCCACCACTCCCTTCAGGGATCAGGTGGTGAACCTGCAAGCGCTGCCTGTGGAGGAGGCAGACCCAGCCTTGGCACTGCTCTGTCCAGTACGCGCCCTTCGCGCTTACGTAGACCGGACGCAGTGTTTCAGGACCTCAGACCAGCTCTTTGTCTGTTACGGAGGGCAGCAGAAAGGGAAGGCTCTCTCCAAGCAGAGGTTGTCTCACTGGATAGTGGACGCCATTGTCCTGGCATATCAGGTTCAGGGCATACCATGCCCCCTTGGGGTTAGAGCACACTCCACTAGGAGTGTTGCTTCCTCTTGGGCTTTAGCGTGTGGCGCCTCGCTGACAGACATTTGTAGAGCTGCAGGCTGGGCGACACCCAACACATTCGCAAGATTTTATAATCTCCGAGTGGAGCCTGTGTCCTCTCGTGTACTCGCCCCAAGTGGCCAGTAACTGGACAGGCTCAGGTGTCTTCGCTTGCTGTGCCATTCCACTCCACGGACTGGATGCGTGCGCATTTTCTCTCAGGTGAGCTTCCCAGTAAGCCCTGAGCTCCTCCAGCACTGCTGATGTCGACACCAGAGTGCATGCCCGATTGGTCAGCCCTCGTGTTCGGCTAGGTGCCTCCGTGTGCATGGTTCCCCCATTGGGCAACCCCCACATGTGTATTCCACAGTAAGTCTCTCTGAGCACGTGTCTTCCCTTGGCAAGACACGCAAACATTTTTCCACCTGCGGCTGGATACCCCAGAGTGCTCCATATGCAGTCCCTACTGGGGTCATATGTGTATTCTTAAGTCCTCCCTTCGGGCAGGCATTGTGTTGCATTTCTCCACGTGGGATATGCTCCCAGTGTACCTTGGTATCAGCGTTGAGCCTAGCCCCTCGTTCGTGCTAAGACTCACGGCAGGGAGCTCTGGTCAGCGCAGGACGCTGGAAGACAGCCGTCGTGGCGGGATTGTATTGGGACCCCCATTTCGTCAGTAACTGACGTAACTCGTAGTGTACTGACTGAAAGGGAACATCTCGGTTACGTATGTAACCCTCGTTCCCTGAAGGAAGGGAACGGAGACGTTACGTCCCCATGCCACTTCCGCTGTACCGTTGGAACGGCCGGGCGCTCATGCCTCGGCTCTTCAGCAGGTAACATAATGCGAGATTGCCACGCAATGCCGTTTATACCCATGCGGTGGGGCGGGGTTGCGTTATGCAAATTCCGCAGACCCATGGCATCTTCATGCCATTGGCTCGTTTTGTAGAGCTCAAAGCCGATTGGCTTCTAAGCGAAACCCCATTTCGTCAGTAACTGACGTAACGTCTCCGTTCCCTTTCTTCAGGGAACGAGGGTTACATTACGTAACCGAGACGTTCTCTTTAGTTGATTATTGGGTTTGAATGGTCAAAAATATGTACGTCCTGGCGAGTATTCATGTAAACACAGTCGGTTGTGTCTTTAGTGAACATACACAGTTGAGTAAGAAATGTAGGGGAGAGCGGGGCACAACCTAACGCTTTTTGACTTTCTCAGTTTGTGTAAATCCACTTGGGGTTGAGAGTATTTATTTTTTCCCCACATTAATTTCACACATTTCTAGTACAATTATGTGGTTTTGTTTTATTAATACAGTGTATAGTTTTTTCTTGATTTACCCCGAAAGAATGGAAGTGAAATGTGACAACATGCCCCATAGGTGGGGTACATTGTAACATGACCAAATGACAGCTTAAAATGTTACCTGATATAAATCAAAAAAATATCTAAGGCAAACTAAAATATTTTGTCAATAAAATACAATTATTAACTTTTTCAAATAAAAAAATGGCATTTTTTAATCATTAAAAATAAACTAATTTTTGAGTTTGACAACAAACATACCTCAAAACACAGCTATACAGCATAGTTCAAAACATAATAATTCTGAACACTGACTCTCAGTCGTTATTCACCTTTTTGTCATGGTTTCTCAATAGAATTCATAAAAGTATAGAATATAATAGCGTAGTTCTAATAGGGGCTCATTGTAACGCAGTGTGACACCTGTGCAACTGGGATTAACCCCGGCTCGTGTCTTCTGCTGTTAGATCAGCATTAAAGAACCATCTCAACTATTAAATAACAGATATAAGATTACAATAATATCAGATTTGTCTTATTTTAAATAAACACAAAAAACAGAGATGAAAAATTAACTTAAGAAATTTACTTTTGCTATGGTTAAATAAATGTTCAATGATATCTTCCAAAGATTTTTTTAATTTTGACGCAATTTTTTCTCTAAACAATGTTGATATGGCAACTAGTAAATACACTAAGTTTCGTCATCCTGGCATGTGTGGAAAGTTTTAAACCATGTGTGTTACAGCTAACCCCGCGTTAGGTTGTGCCCCATTCTCCCCTAATGTGTTCCAATGTATTGGATCTGTGCAGGACTTAAAGGGCCAGACAGGCAGCCTAATAATCTGCGTGATTAATGTTAATTCAAACAACAAAAGAAAATAGAAAATCACCCCATGCTTGTCTGAATAACTTTAATATACACTCACCTAAAGGATTATTAGGAACACCATACTAATACTGTGTTTGACCCCCTTTCGCCTTCAGAACTGCCTTAATTCTACGTGGCATTGATTCAACAAGGTGCTGAAAGCATTCTTTAGAAATGTTGGCCCATATTGGAAGGATAGCATCTTGCAGTTGATGGAGATTTGTGGGATGCACATCCAGGGCACGAAGCTCCCGTTCCACCACATCCCAAAGATGCTCTATTGGGTTGAGATCTGGTGACTGTGGGGGCCATTTTAGTACAGTGAACTCATTGTCATGTTCAAGAAACCAATTTGAAATGATTCGAGCTTTGTGACATGGTGCATTATCCTGCTGGAAGTAGCCATCAGAGGATGGGTACATGGTGGTCATAAAGGGATGGACATGGTCAGAAACAATGCTCAGGTAGGCCGTGGCATTTAAACGATGCCCAATTGGCACTAAGGGGCCTAAAGTGTGCCAAGAAAACATCCCCCACACCATTACACCACCACCACCAGCCTGCACAGTGGTAACAAGGCATGATGGATCCATGTTCTCATTCTGTTTACGCCAAATTCTGACTCTACCATCTGAATGTCTCAACAGAAATCGAGACTCATCAGACCAGGCAACATTTTTCCAGTCTTCAACTGTCCAATTTTGGTGAGCTCGTGCAAATTGTAGCCTCTTTTTCCTATTTGTAGTGGAGATGAGTGGTACCCGGTGGGGTCTTCTGCTGTTGTAGCCCATCCGCCTCAAGGTTGTGCGTGTTGTGGCTTCACAAATGCTTTGCTGCATACCTCGGTTGTAACGAGTGGTTATTTCAGTCAAAGTTGCTCTTCTATCAGCTTGAATCAGTCGGCCCATTCTCCTCTGACCTCTAGCATCAACAAGGCATTTTCGCCCACAGGACTGCCGCATACTGGATGTTTTTCCCTTTTCACACCATTCTTTGTAAACTCTAGAAATTGTTGTGCGTGAAAATCCCAGTAACTGAGCAGATTGTGAAATACTCAGACCGGCCGTCTGGCACCAACAACCATGCCACGCTCAAAATTGCTTAAATCACCTTTCTTTCCCATTCTGACATTCAGTTTGGAGTTCAGGAGATTGTCTTGACCAGGACCACACCCCTAAATGCATTGAAGCAACTGCCATGTGGTTGATTAGATAATTGCATTAATGAGAAATTGAACAGGTGTTCCTAATAATCCTTCAGGTGAGTGTATGTATTAAGAATCAGTGTATAGTTAATTTATAGAGTGAAGACTATGCGTTTTTCTTGGATGCTACAGTTAAATAGACCTACTGTATCTGAAAAATAAAGCACTGTTTATTTCATTTGTCTCTTTCTTATAGTATTTTGTCATATTGTTTGTAATTTGCATTTTTGCTTATTTTTAAAAACAAAGATAAAATCTAATTAAATATATATATATATATATATATATATATATATATATATATATATATATATATATATATATATATTGTAATTATAAAATGACATTTAAAAAATATTAAATTAATCGTATCATGAAATAAGATTTTGGTCATCCCAGCCTGTTCAGAATTGTTAGTGAATGTTAATGTAATTGATAATAATGTGATTGTTGCAAAAAAGGATGTTCACACAGGCATGTTATTGTTATTGTTATTTTTAAATAAGGAGGAAATGGTCAAAAAGCAAGGCAGGAACATGCTGGATAAGTGAGTTTTTAGGTGGTTTTTTTGTTTTGTTTTTTTAAATTAAATTTATAAAACAATTAATTTTAAGTTCGGTCATATTATTCAATTACTTTTACTGTTTTTTTTTTTTTTTGCCATGGTATTGATTCAGTATCAGTATCGAGGTATTTTAGTCTGGTGTCGTATCAAAGTCATAATGTTGGTATCGTGACAACACTACATTGCAGTGTTGAAATAGGTGTGTCAAATGAGTGAGATGATGTACATCAAAGTGTGCCCAAGGACTGAGCCTTGGAAATAGTTCTGTTGGTGGCGGAGTGGAAGGGTTTTGTATCCCTGCTGAAAAATCCAGCATAAACTACAATGTTGATCCAGGCTGTTTTATGCCGATGAGAGCTGGTATAGGTCTGGTGTAGCTGGTCCACCAGCACTCCCGCTTCCCAAACCAGCATCCCAGCATGCAAAACATCCAGCAATGCTGGATTTTTCAGAAGGAATTACACATGCTTACTTCATGCTTTCATTGTTTTTCTGAAATGTACACTTGCATATCTCTAACTTTTCTTGTGGGGCACTCTGATATATATGGGGACTTCACTTTCAGCTTCAGAAAGGTAGAGTTCGTATAGAAAAACATGCAATGTTCATGCCACCATTAATCAGACTTGAACAGAACCCACCCAATGGGGAAACATTTAACGTTAAGCTGACGCTAAATAGCACAACACAAGGACTTCAAAGACACAAAGTGGAACATTGAAACAAAAACTGCATTCAGCAAGACTTACTTGAATAAAATCTGGCGTCTTCTTAATAAAAGAAAACGGAGAAAAGAGGGTAAGAGAACTAAGGAGCGGTACAAGCCCTGCCCTGCATTTAGATGGCTGTTTATGCACTACCTGGAACCGCATGGAAATCACAAAGCACCTTTCTATGAATAAATTCTATTAATTATTAATGATAATAATAATAAAACCTTTTCATTCTCTCTTTTTTACTTTTCTGAATGGTCACTTGTGCTCTTGCATTTGTATTTGTACTCCTGAAACTTGGCATTGCGGTACTGCAAGTATTGTTTTATTTTTTTAATGTTAGTCTCTCTGTTTATCCCGAGGTTTGCTGTAGTCTGCTGGATCCAGATCAGAGAGTGGACCTGCGCCAAGACACGGCCAACGCATCCCTGAAGTGTCAGCAGAGACCGTGTCAACTAGACTCTCCCCTGTGGAGGCCTCATTTCTTTGAATAGAAATTTCAAAACTTTGCTTAATATATTGTTATTTAATTTCCAAGTCATTGAAGCCTCACACTGGCATTCACTCAGGCCCAGTTTCAGGACAATTTAGGGATGCACCGACATTACATGTCGTTATTGTTTTCATAACTAATAAATGATTGATATTAAAATTCTATACTAAGTTGCTTTAATAAAGAAAAATAAAACATTGTGACATATCCAAAATCAGTTTAAACAATACAAACAGTCAGTTACTCCTAGTGGCACTATCGCCAAGAAAACTATCCTCATGAACTAGAAATCAAGGAACACCATACATACTGCATCTTGGAAATACATACAAATAGATTATATCTCCATTGGAAACCCTGTCCACTTCCATTCAAAACAATACTCTAGAATTACATCCCTCTTAGTCATCTCTAATTACCTTCCAACATTCATAAATCTGCTGACCTTCTTTGTCTGAGACCAACAGCTTTTTAACAGTTATAGTGCCACCTATGGGCCGATAAAAGTTTGCATGCTTGTTTAGAATCATATGTTGCATGTGCTCACGTAATAGTTCCGAGTTTTCGTTTAAGAGTTATAGGCTTTTGCGTGCACGTGGTCACACTCATTTTCTAAATGACCTTGTTATAGCTGCCCAAAGGGTAAAGTTCAACTTGTTTTTTTTGATAATTATTGATCTAGAGAGTCCAGAAATTTGTACTGCATTGGTTTAAGATTGAGCGAAAAACCTAGGACTAGCCTAAGTATAATATTTCATGTTAATATTTCGCGAATATTTCATGAAAGATTTGATTGACAGCAGTGGTTATGAGGAGATCTATCAAATTATATGAATATTGTGTGGATGTGTGAAACACCACGTGATTACTGAGGCGTAAAACACGTTAGCACATCTAGTGGCCGATTTCTTTCAAAATTCTTACAGACCTCTAGGGCCATGAGTCAAACATGTCCACCGAGTTTCGTTCCGATCGGCCTCCGTTAACCTTGTCTAATAGGTGCTCAAACTTCACTGGCTGATGGCAGCCATGTTTTTTAAGATAGGCCAATGTTCTCATAGACAATCATGGCACCTTGGACAAAGACAGTGCATGCCAATTTTCAAGTCAATCGGACTAACGGTTGGGTGGTTATAGCCATTTTCAAGCTTTTTTCCTGTTATAGAGCCACCAAGTGTCCAATCGCTGCAATTTTTTTCACATGACCAAAGACTGAGTCCATACACATGTCTACCGAGTTTGGTGAGAATATCTCAGTCCCTTCACCAGTTATAGCCATTTTAGTAAAAGAGGCTCCGCCCACTTCGAACATTTTGGCACCCCTTAGCGACCATGAATCGAAATGTCGACTTTTTTTGATAATCATTATTATTGATATTCAGACTCCAGATAATTTTTCTGCACTGGTTTGGTTCCGATCGGCGGAAAACCGTCTCGGTTACGTATGTAACCCTCGTTCCCTGAAGGAAGGGAACGGAGACGTTACGTCAGTTACTGACGAAATGGGGGTTTCGCTTAGAAGCCAATCGCCTTTGAGCTCTACAAAACGAGCCAATGGCATGAAAATGCCATGGGTCTGCGGAATTTGCATAACGCAACCCCGCCCCACCGTATGGGTATAAAGGGCGTTGCGTGGCAATCTCGCATTATGTTACCTGCTGAAGAGCCGAGGCATGAGCATCCGGCTGTTCCAGCGGTACAGCGGAAGTGGCATGGGGACGTAACGTCTCCGTTCCCTTCCTTCAGGGAACGAGGGTTACATACGTAACCAAGACGTTCCCTTTCAGTCAGTACACTACGAGTTACGTCAGTTACTGACGAAATGGGGGTCCCAATACAATCTCGCCACGACAGCTGTCTTCCAGCGTCCTGCGCTGACCAGGGCTCCCTGCCGTGAGTCTTAGCACGAACGAGGGGCTAGGCTCAACGCTGATACCAAGGTACACTGGGAAGCATATCCCACGTGGAGAAATGCAACACAATGCCTGCCCGAAGGGAGGACTTAAGAATACCCATATGACCCCCGTAGGGACTGCATATGGAGCACTCTGGGGTATCCAGCCGCAGGTTAATTCTTTCAACCCCAGGAGTGGCAAGGTGTCTTGCCAAGGGAAGACACGTGCTCAGAGAGACTTACCGTGGAAATACACATGTGGGGGTTGCACAACGGGGGAACCATGCACACGGAGGCACCTAGCCGAACACGAGGGCTGACCAAGCGGGCATGGAGCTCAGGGCTTACTGGGAAGCTCACCTGAGAGAAAAAGCGCACGCATCCAGTCCGTGGAGTGGAATGGCGCAGCAAGCGAAGACACCTGAGCCTGTCCAGTTACTGGCCACTTGGGGCGAGTACACGAGCGGACACAGGTTCCACTCGGAGATTATAAAATCTTGCGAATGTGTTGGGTGTCGCCCAGCCTGCAGCTCTACAAATGTCTGTCAGCGAGGCGCCATGCGCTAAAGCCCAAGAGGAAGCAACACTCCTAGTGGAGTGTGCTCTAACCCCAAGGGGGCATGGCATGCCCTGAACCTGATATGCCAGGACAATGGCGTCCACTATCCAGTGAGACAACCTCTGCTTGGAGAGAGCCTTCCCTTTCTGCTGCCCTCCGTAACAGACGAAGAGCTGGTCTGAGGTCCTGAACACTGCGTCCGGTCTACGTAAGCGCAAAGGGCGCGTACTGGACAGAGCAGTGCCAAGGCTGGGTCTGCCTCCTCCACAGGCAGCGCTTGCAGGTTCACCACCTGATCCCTGAAGGGAGTGGTGGGAACCTTGGGCACGTATCCAGGCCGGGGTCTCAGGATCACGTGAGAATTGGCCGGCACGAATTCCAGGCACGCTTCGTCAACCGAAAATGCCTGCAGGTCCCCTACCCTCTTGATGGAAGCCAGAGCAATCAAGAGCGCCACTTTCAATGAAAGGAACTTCAGCTTCACAGACTGCAGGAGCTCAAAGGGAGCTTTCTGCAGGGCAGATAAAACCACTGCATGATCCCAAGAGGGTATTTGAGGAGGACGAGGAGGATTTAATCTGCTCGCTCCTCTAAGGAACCTGCTGACCAGGTCGTGCTGACCTACCGTTTTCGAATCCACCAGGTCATGATGAGCCGAAATCGTGGCCACATAGACCTTCAGGGTGGAGGGAGACAGCCTTCGCTCCAACCCTGCTTGGAGGAAGGAAAGCACAGACCCGATTGAGCATTTCGTGGGGTCTTCTCGGCGAGAAGAGCACCAGGTGATGAAGAGGTTCCACTTCAACGCATAGGCCTGTCTCGTGGACAAGGCCCTAGCGGAAGTGATGGTAGCCGCCACCTGTGGCAGGGTACTCAAACCTACCGCGTCCCGTCCAGGTCCCACACGTGCCACACGTGTAGGTTCCAAAGGTCGGGACGTGGGTGCCATACGGTGCCCCGTCTCTGAGTAAGGAGGTCCTTCCTCAGAGGGATCGACCAGGGAGGGGCTGTCGCAAGGAGTATGAGTTCTGAGAACCAGGTCCGGCCGGGCCAATATGGGGCGACCAAAAGGACCTGCTCCCTGTCCTCCCTGATCTTGCACAGAACCTGTGCGAGAAGACTCACTGGGGGAAACGCATACTTGCGTGGGCCCCGCGGCCAGCTGTGCGCTAGTGCATCCGTGCCGAGGGTCCCCTCGGTCAGGGAATAATACCAGCGGCAATGGGAAGAGTCGTGGGAGGCAAACAGATCTATCTGTGCGTCGCCAAACTGTTCCCAAACCGTCTGGGGATGGAGTCTCCATTCCCCTGGAAGCGGCTGAAACCGTGACAGCTCGTCGGCTGCACGATTCAGTTCTCCCGGGATGTGAACGGCATGAAGCGACCTCAGATGCTTCTGACTCCATAGGAGGAGATGGCGGGTGAGTTGCGACATCCGGCGGGAGCGTAGACCACCTTGTCGGTTGATGTACGCTACTGTCGCCGTGCTGTCTGAACGGACCAGTACGTGCTTGTCCTTGAGCAGGGCTCGGAAGCGGTGCAGGGCAAGACGTACGGCCAGCAACTCGAGGCAATTGACATGCCATAGGCGCTGGGGTCCTTTCCAGGAGCCCGCGGCAGCATGTCCATTGCACATGGCGCCCCAGCCCGTGGCAGAGGCATCTGTTGTTACAACAACATGCCTGGAAACTCGTTCTAGGGGAACACCTGCCCGTAGAAAACTGAGGTTCGCCCACGGGGTGAAGGTCTGACGGCAGGCCCGAGTAACTGGGACCCGGAGCGTGCCGTGTTGCCATGCCCATCTCGGGACTCGATCGCGAAGCCAGTGCTGAAGCGGTCTCATATGAAGCAAACCGAGCTGCGTTACCGCGGCTGCGGATGCCATATGCCCCAGGAGCCTCTGAAAATATTTCAGTGGTACCGCACACTTGCCCTCGAACTGGCGAAGACAAGTCAGCAGTGACTGCTCGCGCTCGCTCGTAAGCTGCGCGTACATGGCGACCGAGTCGATTTCCATACCGAGAAAAGAGATCCTCTGCACTGGGGAGAGTTTGCTCTTTTCCCAGTTGACCCGAAGGCCCAGACGGGCGAGGTGCTGAAGCACCAGGTCCCTGTGTTCGCAAACCTGATCCCGAGAGTGGCCTAGAATCAGCCAGTTGTCGAGATAGTTCAGGATGCGAACCCCGTGTTGCCTGAGCGGCACAAGGGCTGCCTCGACGACCTTCATAAAAATGCGAGGGGACAGGGCTAGCCCGAATTGGAGAACCGTGTACTGATATGCCTGCCCCTCGAAGGCAAACCGTAGAAACGGTCTGTGTCGAGGAAGAATGGAGACATGAAAGTACGCGTCCTTCAGGTCGATCGCTGCAAACCAATCCAATGGACGAACGCATTCGAAAATGCGTTTGGCTGTCAACATCCTGAATGGAAGCCTGTGAAGGGTTCGGTTCATGATGCGCAGGTCCAGGATTGACCGTAACCCACCGGTTTTCTTGGGTACAATGAAGTAAGGGCTGTAGAAGCCGGACTCCATCTCGGCTGGAGGGACGATCTCGACCGCACCCTTCACCAGTAGGGTGGCGACCTCCGCACGCATGACAGGGGCATTGCCACCCACCATGGTATAGTGGACTCCCCGAAAGCGGGGAGGAGACCGTGCGAACTGAATCGCATAGCCGAACCTGATGGTGCGAGCAAACCAGCTGGACAGCTTGGGAAGCGCTAGCCAGGCTTCCAGAAACTGTACCAGCGGGGTCATGCGGACCACAGGTGTACCCCCGATGGGGCAGCGAGGCGGAATGACCGGCCCAGACATGGGAGGCGTGGGAGCGTCCCGGGATGTGGGCGGGGTCGAATTCCGCGCCCTGACAGAGGAGACCAGGGAAGGACCAGCGTTCCATGGGGGTCTCGTCTGCCAGGGGGCTGGCGACAGAGGGGGGCGAGAGTGGCGAGGCTGCTTGGCGTCGCACACTGCCAGCCGCGCCCTCTTGAGGCTCGGAGGTGAAAATGTCAGTTCTTTCTTTACAAGGATTCTCCCCCGGCCCTCCAGCGGGGGAAGGAGTGGCCCTGCTACCATCTCCTGAGAAAGAACCGAGTTCACCTCCGAGCCGCTCGTCTCAGGACCGCCGCTTAGACTGCCTTTAGCAGGCTGGGGGGCTGGGACGGGCGGGGCTGCCTTCCTGCGGCGTCCTCCACGCCTCGGCCCGGGTGAAGGCTGCTGCTGGGGCTGAGCGGGAGGAACGAGGGCCGCAGGAGGGCGGCCTCGGCGGGGAGCAGACTGAGGCCTCTGAGCCGGCGGCTGGGTGGAGGCAGCAGCAGGCCGCCGGGGCAGAATATGCGCCTCAGTCTGTCTCTGAGCGGTCGAGAACTGTTGAGCGAAGTCCTGGACCGCCCCGCCGAATAGCCCATCCTGGGAAATGGGAGAATTGAGGAAACGGGTTCACTCAGATTCTCCTACATCAACCAGGTTGAGCCATAAGTGGCGCTCCTGGACCACAGAAGTGGACATCACCTGACCGAGAGAGCGAGCGGTCACCTTCGTCGCTCGTAGAGCGAGGTCGGTGGCCGCCCGCAGCTCCTGCATTAATGCAGGGTCAGCATTGCCCTCGTGCATGTCTCTGAGCACCTTGGCCTGGTAGACCTGAAGGGTGGCCATCGCATGCAGGGCGGACGCGGCCTGGCCCGCAGCTCTGTGGGTCTTCGCCACCAAAGTAGACGTAAACCCACAGGCCTTGGACGGGTGCTTTGGGTCACCACGCCATGTCGCAGCGCTCTGCGGACACAGTTGCATCGCAACAGAGCGCTCAACAGGGGGAACCCCAGTGTACCCTTTCACCGCGCCACCGTCGAGGGCAGTGAAGGCGGAAGTGGCTGCCGAACGATCGCGGAAAGTCAAGGGAGACTTCCACGACTTCGACACCTCTTCATGCACTTCCGGGAAGAAGGGCACTGGGGGCTGACGGGCACCTTCGGCACGGGCCGCCCCCAGATACCAATCATCTAGCCGAGAGCGCTCGGGACATGGCGGAGGGTTCCACACAAGCCCAAGAGCCTCGGCCGCCCGGGAAAGCATGGCTGTGAGCTCTGGATCAGACTCGGGCAATGCTGGGACTCCCGAAGGAGGCAACACAGCCGAATCGTCATCTCCGGAGGAATCCAGCCCACCTTGTGATGCGGCGATCGACATAGTATCCTCCACCGGTGTGCCAAATGAAACGCAGGGCCCAGGACGGGAAACACCTGCGCCCTCATCTGGCAACACCACAGGTTGCAGTGTGCTAGAAGGAGGTGTGGCCCGAGGAGGATTCGTCGGGTTGGCCCACACCGTCACCCTCAAGTCACCCTGACCACCAGCCAAAGTATTCACACTCGTGGTGGGAATAGATTGGGGTGTGGTAGAGGGGACTCTCCCTCCAGCACGGAGATCATGGAGTCTTGACCGCAACACTGCGATGGCCATGGTCCCGCAGTGGGAACATGACTCATCCATGAACGCGCGCTCGGCGTGCACGAGGCCCAAGCACGCCAAACAGCGATCATGCCCGTCAAACGGAGGAACCAGCCGACCGCACCCAGAAACGGAGCACGGGCGAGACATCTTGAAAAAGACGTGCCACGTGCAGCTCTTTCAGAGAGGAGTCTTTGCTCTGCAGAATGCCGAAGCACCTAGGGAGAACACACACGCTGTGCTAGATCACTGCACAGATCAGACAGGAATGCGGAACTCGCTAGAACGCGCCGTAACACCAACACTCTGGAGAGACACTCGTCTTGAAGAGAAAAACGCTCAGGCGGTAACACTCGGCTCTGAAGCAGAAACATAATGCGAGATTGCCACGCAACACCCTTTATACCCACACGGTGGGGCGGGGTTGCGTTATGCAAATTCCACAGACCCATGGCATTTTCATGCCATTGGCTCGTTTTGTAGAGCTCAAAGGCGATTGGCTTCTAAGCGAAACCCCCATTTCGTCAGTAACTGACGTAACTCGTAGTGTACTGACTGAAAGGGAACTACTAGTTCACAAAAGTAGGTTTTTGACAAAATTCAAAATGGTGGAAAAATGTGCATACGTGCTACTACTTTACTATCCCATGAGGCCGCACAACTGACGCCGGAAGGTCACATGATAAAGACAACATCCTGAGAGGATATAGTATAGTTCTTTACATTCTATAAAGAATGTACTTTTTTAGCGGTCGTGAAGTAATTACTTCGCCCAAAATAAGTACCTACTCAAAAGAGTATGCGATTTCGGACACAGCCAATCTGTTTGGGCTGCACAAAGAGAAGTGCGCACTTCTCAGCATGAGATCAGCTCCGCGTCACACAGTGAATGAACGCAGTGAACTCCATCTCTGCATGTGCTGAGTTGAATGTGCATTTGGGAACGTAGCGGGCATAGTTACGCATTATTTTCACATTTGCAAAGTTGACTAATCGATTACATTTCACTAGATTTGTAATGAGACGAAACTTGTAATGAGATGAAAGCTCGACTGCAGTTTCTGTCAAAATAAAAGCTCATGTGCAAGTATAGAAATTAGGACAAAACTAATTATGAACGTTTCATTTATTTTTCAGTGCATTTGTTTTACAATATATGGCTATTATTGTCATAGGAATAATATATATAACATAATAATAATATAAGGAATAATAATATAACACCATCACCAGTTTGTCTGAGTAGCAACTATGTCAAGCGACTAAACTAAAAAACTAAACTAAACTAAACTGAGTAAACTGACTACCACAAACATTAGGATTTAAGTACTCTCTTCTCATACATTTTGTGTCTGAAATGGAAACTCCTACAAATATGCATACGCAATTCCAAAAAAAAGCGCAGAACGGAGTGGAAAGTTCTGTGCGTGATCTACTGACAACGCGCAAATTAAAGAACACAGACACATCCGGATAATTTCCATAATGACCAACGCAATCTACCAGTTAGTGTCTGGTTAAAGACATGCTTTTTCGGGGGGTGGTAATTAATTGCGAAAACACCAGTAAATTGACTAGCGCCAACCTCCTTGCAAAAATCACCTTGCATGATTCATTTAAATACTCTCCTCCCATAAATTGTGTCTGAAAGGGAAACTCCTACAAATGCATATGCAGTAAGGTCAGTCGCAAAAATAATTGTGTCCATGCCTTTTCATCACTAATTTTTCACTGTTTGTCTTTAGTAAATCCTGGCCGTAGTTTTTTAAATGCCAAAAGAGGGTTTGCACTGGCACAAGCTGCTAGTAAATCTGGCCCCTAGTGTCTTTACCCACTATGTACGAAAAATAAAAATTATTTATTTATTTCTGCAGGTTTGGGCCTCAATACACATGGGACTTGAATCTCTGCAGTTTATTAATCTAGTAATTTAGCCTAAGATACCTGAGCTGGCATACCCTTAAGGTTTAATGACGCACGTCGTGGTCAACTTACATTTTTAGGCAGCCATGGTCATCTTAGTAGCAATGACAGAGACAGAGAGTATTTTCATGAATATGTATTCATCTATTTATCTTGGTCCTGCAGATAATAACTGTGGTCAATAAGAAAATCCATCACCTTTTAGTTTGTTTTTATTAAACAGAGTTAAGCAGTGCCACACTTAGCCAAATAAATAAACCACAAGAATTTCAAACTCTCTTTTCTGAGAGCTTGCAGAAACTTTCTACAGGGTTTGTTTGTTCTCCCTCCTGGCAATTAAGATTATCTGTTGGCCTTCACAATACCGATCTTAAAAATCAAGCATAACTTCAATGGGAATGTTCATATTTGGACCTCATCACATCCTCTACAGGATATAAAAATCATTTCCCAAAAATGCAAGAACAGGCCACACCCAAATTATCTAATTCATGTTAAGAGCATTGTGGAATTTATTTAGAATATTTAGATAACCTTGGTCATTCTGATCACCTGTCTGTTTATGCTCAGGCAAAGATCAGAGTCTGTACATGCTTCACAGTCTCTTTACTTTCTTCACCATATTTTCCCATACACACACTGTATGTTGTCACACTGTATACACACCTTTGTTGAAGCACTGTTCACTGAAAACAATATGGTGTGACCTGCACCTGCACCTGCACCTGCACCTGCACCAGGTCATTACGGATTGTTCTCACAAACACTCACTGTCTGGTCTCTTTGTTCATACCTGTGACTCACCCAACCTCTTACCTGCAATCCTGTTTCCCACCGTCTTCATCATCATCATCATCATCATCATCATCATCAGCATCATCATCAGCATCATCATCATCAGCATCATCATCATCATCATCATCATTATCATCATCATCATCCACTCGGCAGTCTCGGAATCCTCTTCAGTCTGCATCAGAAAGAGACATTGTTATTATCAAGCTATGTTGCCTGTTTGGATACGTAACATTGCATTACATTCCTGAGTTGGCTGTACCTCAGGCCTCCTGCAGGCCCATTTCTCCACCTTGACGTTCCTGAGTTGCATTCCTTTGAAGTATCCACATTAAAGCTTTGTGTTGATTCATCTTCGCTTCTGTCTTTTATCAATTACCACACTGGTTGAAACCATGCATTTCAACTTCCAGTTGTCCGCTTTAATTAATCATTAGCCAACCATTTGCAAAGGTATCATTATGCTATGACTTTACTTGTTGAGGCTTATGACTATTAACTAATTGTTGAATTGTTGATCGATTGCTCCTGTCTGCCTCCTGTTTGTCCTGCTGACTGCTGTGCTCCGTGTGCTTTGCTTGCTTTTGAATCTTTGATATCATTCCCTGTTGTTTAAACTGCTAAATATAATTTACCCATCACCATATATTGTCTAATATTGCCTACCACATTAAATCTGACACCGCTAGCTTTTAATCTAAATCACTATCACGCGTTAGCATTTCGCTAGCCTGTTAGCTTGCCATCTCTGCACTCGGGTCTCTTGTTTTCTGAGTTCATTAAACAACTGTGGTAAGTTGGATTAATCAACAAATACGGTAAGCCATGTCTTCTTCTCCTGTCATTGTCACTTGCACTGCATGTTTCATGTTTAGTATATCTTTCTCTGTTGGCGAACAGGGCTTCACATGTGATAAACGTAAGGAGATAGTCTTTCAGGAATAGGAAAAGATTTCAGAATTAGAGACACGCATCCAGACTTTATTTGAGAGTAGTGAGAATGTAACAGCTTTAGACACTGCTTTGGCTGCGAATAGCTTAGTGAACTCTGTACATTGTTCGGTTCCGGCTGTAGAGCCCGTGCAGCAGGGCAACTGGGTGACGGTGAGACGGCATAGTCGCGGATCAAAAAAACCACTCTTCCGTTCCGATTAGAACATCAAACAGGTTCTCCCCACTCAGTGATGCACCCACTGAGAATCCTGTTGAAAGTGCCCTAGTTATTGGCGATTCTATTACACGGAACGTGAAAATAGAGACACCAGCCACCATAGTCACATGTTTACCGGGAGCCAGAGCGCCTGACATCAAAGCAAATTTAAAAGTGCTGGCTAATGCTAATCGTAAATTCTCTAAGATTATTATTCACGTCGGCACAAATGATGTTCGACTTCGCCAGTCGGAGATCACCAAAATTAACATTAAAGAGGTGTGTAAACTCGCAAGTACGATGGCAGATGACGTTTTTTGCTCTGGTCCCCTCCCCGTTAGAAGGCGTGATGAGATACTTAGCAGACTATCATCACTCAATGGCTGGTTGTCTAAGTGGTGTCCGCAAAATAGCATAGGGTTCATAGACAATTGGAAAAGCTTTTGGGGCAGACCTGACCTGTTGAAAAAAGATGGTATTCATCCTTCCTGGGATGGTGCCGCTCTTCTCTCTAGTAATTTGGCACATAGTCTTAGAGCTAAACATTGATTAACTGGGGCCCAGGTCAGGAAGCAGGCGGACTGGCTTACCCGACCGCCTGCTAGCTGTCTCACGTCACAGAAGTCAGATAAATCCCAGCACATAGAGACTCTTTCACCTAGATATTATCACATAGAGACTGTCTGTTCCACGAATTAGTAAATACAAAAAACCATCAAAACCATTCAACGGTAAAAATTTAATTGATGTCCAACAAATAAACAACAGATATAATACAGATGATCAAATGATAAAGCTTGGGCTGCTGAATATTCGATCCCTTTCCTCAAAAGCGCTTATTGTTAATGATATGATTACAGATCATAACCTAGATGTGCTGTGTTTGACAGAAACCTGGCTAAAACCTGACGATTACATTACTTTAAAAGAGTCCACCCCCCAAGATTATTGTTATCAACACAAGCCGCGTCTGAAAGGTAAAGGGGGAGGTGTTGCTGTAATTTATAATAATATCTTCGGTATTACTCAGAAGTCTAGTTTCAAATATAATTCCTTTGAAGTTTTAGTGCTTTACGTAACGTTATGTAGTGAAATTGATAAATCCCGTTTGACATTTGTGCTGGCTACTGTATACAGGCCACCAGGACACCATACAGACTTTACCAGAGAATTTGCTGATTTTCTATCAGAGTTAGTACTGGCTGCAGATAAAGTCCTAATTGTTGGTGATTTTAATATCCATGTAGACAATGAAAAAGACGCATTGGGATTGGCATTTAGAGACATTGTAAACTCTATTGGAGTAAGGCAACACATGTCAGGACCCACTCATCGCCGTAATCATACGTTAGACCTAATACTGTCACATGGAATAAATGTTGATACCATTGACATTCTGCAGCAGAGCGATGACATCTCAGATCATTACCTAGTATCATGTACACTTAATTTAGCAAAGGCTGCAAAGCCGTCCCCTCGCTTCAAATGTGGCAGGACTATCACTGCTGCGACTAAAGATTTCTTTGTAAATAATCTTCCTCATCAGTTTCATCTCCTTAGCATCCCAGATAGCCTAGAGGAACTCGATGTTGCAACAGAAACTATTGACTCTCTCTTTTCCAGCACAGTTCCATAGACACAGTTGCTCCCCGGCGCTTAAAGAAGATTAAAGAAAATAGTCCAACGCCGTGGTACAACGAGCACACCCGGGCCCTTAAAACAGCAGCCAGAAAAATGGAGCGCAGCTGGAAGAAAACAAAACTAGAAGTTTTTCGCATTTCGTGGAAAGAGAGCATGATTGCATACAGAAAGGCCCTAAAAACGGCTAGATCTGCTTATTTCTCGACTCTCTTAGAAGAAAACAAACACAATCCTAGGTATTTATTCGATACAGTGGATAAATTAACCAAAGATAAAGCTTCACCTTCTGATGTTTGTAAACAGCACAGCAGTAATGACTTTATGAACTTCTTTACTTGTAAGATTGATAATATTAGGAAAAAAATTATAACCATGCAGCCGTCTACTACAGTATCACATCAGACAGTGCATTGTAGTGTCACTGAGGAAAAATTACATTCATTCACTGCTATAGGAGAAGAAGAATTGGCTAAACTTGTTAAATCATCAAAATCAACAACATGTATGCTCGATCCCATACTAAACTACTAAAAGAGATGCTTCCAGAGGTCATAGATCCTCTTCTTAATATCATTAATTCATCCTTGACATTAGGATATGTACCGAAAACTTTTAAGTTGGCTATTATTAAACCACTTATTAAAAAACCGCAACTTGATCCGACAAAATTAGTCAATTACAGACCAGTCTCAAATCTACCCTTTCTGTCAAAAATACTAGAAAAGGCAGTGTCCTCACAATTATGCTCCTTTTTAGAAGGAAATGGTATCTGTGAGGATTTCCAGTCAGGATTTAGACCGTATCATAGTACTGAGACTCTCATTAGAGTTACAAATGATTTACTCATCATCCGATCAAGGTTGTATCTCTCTGTTAGTGTTACTCGATCTTAGCGCTGCATTCGATACTATCGACCACAACATTCTTTTGAATAGACTCGAAAATTATGTTGGCATTAGTGGAATTGCATTGGCATGGTTTAAATCATACTTATCTGACCGTTATCAGTTTGTAGCAGTAAATGAAGAGATGTCACACCGAACACAAGTTCAGTATGGAGTACCGCAGGGCTCAGTGCTAGGACTGTTGCTTTTCACCCTGTACATGCTACCACTGGGAGATATTATTATAAGCATGATAAGCATGGCGTTAATTTTCATTGTTATGCTGACGATACTCAGCTCTATATTTCTATATTTCTAAATTTACCAATTCACAAGATTAACAGAATGCATAGCTGATATAAAGAATTGGATGACTAGTAATTTCCTGCAGCTTAATTCAGAAAAAACTGAATTTTTAATCATTGGACAAAAAAACTCCACAAGTAGTAACCTAGAATACTGTCTAACACTCGATGGCTGCTCTGTCAAGTCCTTGTCGTCAGTTAGGAACCTGGGTGTGCTCTTTGATACCAATCTCTCATTTGAAAGCCACGTTTCTAGCATCTGTAAAACTGCATTCTACCATCTTAAAAATATATCTAAATTACGGCACATGCTTTCAATGCAAAATGCTGAACAGTTAGTTCATGCGTTCATGACCTCAAGGCTAGATTATTGTAATGCTCTACTGGGTGGTTGCCCTGCTCGCTTAATAAATAAACTGCAGCTTGTCCAAAACGCAGCAGCTAGAGTTCTTACTAGAACCAGGAAGTATGACCATATTAGCCCGGTTCTGGCAACACTGCATTGGCTCACTATTAAACATCGTATACATTTTAAAATCTTGCTGATTACTTACAAAGCACTAAATGGTTTAGCTCCCCAGTACTTGAGTGAGCTCTTAACGCATTATACTCCATCACGTCTATTGCAGTCTCAAAATTCTGGCCAGTTGATAATACCTAGAATATCAAAATCAACTGCAGGCGGTCGATCCTTTTCCTATTTAGCACCTAAACTCTGGAACAGTCTTCCTAGCATTGTTCGGGAAGCAGACACACTCTGTCAGTTTAAATCTAGACTAAAAACACATCTCTTTACTATGGCATACACATAAAACATTTTTAATTTCTATTATTCAAATCAGTTAAATGATTGTTTTAGGCTGCATTAACTAGGTCAGCCGGAACCGGGAACACTTCCAATAACACCTGATGTACTCGTTACATCATAAGAAGAATGGCATCTACGCTAATGTTAGTCTCTCTGTTTATCCCGAGGTTTACTGCAGTCGGCCGGATCCGGGCCGTATCCAGACCAGATGGTGGCCCTTAGCCTGGACATGACGACCATATCCCTGAAGTGTCTGTAGAGACCGTGTCAATTAAACTCCCCCCTGTAAATGCCGCATCGACACGACATCCTCATTAAACCCGTCCCCGGCGTGACGACTCCAATCTTTCGAATAATCCTACGAATATCTATTGATCTAATATGACTTCTGACCTGTAATGTTGCCAGAATCATAATCATACACTATTTGTTCGTCGGCCAGAGGAGAACTGGCACACCGTCTGAGCCTGGTTTCTCCCAAGGTTTTTTTCCTTCATTCTGGCCCTGAAGGAGTTTTGGTTCCTTGCCACCGTCGACTTTGGCTTTTGGCTTGCTCAGTTGGGGACACTTACACAGAAGTGGACATCACCTGGCCGCCCGCAGCTCCTGCATTAATGCGGGGTCAGCATTGCCCTCGTGCATGTCTCTGAGCACCTTGGCCTGGTAGACCTGAAGGATGGCCATCGCATGCAGGGCGGACGCGGCCTGGCCCGCAGCTCTGTAGGTCTTCACCACCAAAGTAGACGTAAACCTACAGGCCTTGGACAGGTGCTTTGGGTCACCCCGCCATGTCGCAGAGCTCTGCGGACACAGTTGCATCGCAACAGAGCGCTCAACAGCCGAATCGTCATCTCCGGAGGAATCCAGCCCACCTTGTGATGCGGCGATCGACATAGTATCCTCCGCCGGTGTGCCAAATGAAACGCAGGGCCCAGGACGGGAAACACCTGCGCCCTCATCTGGCAACACCACAGGTTGCAGTGTGCTAGAAGGGGGTGTGGCCCGAGGAGGGCATAGATTGGGGTGTGGTAAAGGGGACCCTCCCTCCAGTACGGAGATCACTGAGTCTTGACCGCAACACTGCGATGGCCATGTTCCCGCAGTGGGAACATGACTCATCCATGAACACGCGCTCGGCGTGCACGAGGCCCAAGCACGCCAAACAGCGATCATGCCCGTCAAATGGAGGAACCAGCTGACCGCACCCAGAAACGGAGCACGGCGAGACATCTTGAAAAAGACGTGCCGCGTGCAGCTCTTTTAGAGAGGAATTTTTGCTCTGCAGAAATGCTGAAGCGCCTAGGGAGAACACACACTCTGGAGAGACACTCGTCTTGAAGAGAGAAAACGCTCAGGCAGTAACACTTGGCTCTGAAGCAGAAACATAATGCAAGATTGCCACGCAACACCCTTTATACCCACGCGGTGGGGCGGGGTTACGTTTTGCAAATTCCGCAGACTTCATGCCATTATAGTATTTTTATGAAAGTATTTTTATGAAAGATCGCTGCCGATGCACATAACTGCAGTACACATAACTGCAGTACACAGATGAGGCTTTTGTGTTATATTTTGCTATGCGTTACGTTTTGCTTTTACGTACTGCTGATGTGAAACATCAGTAAACAATAGTAAATCACACGTCTTTATTTAGAGCAGGTTGTCTCGATTCAAAAGAGCCCAAACACAACATAACATGACATGTAGATCTTGAGAAAATCGGCGTGACAAGACATGCTTATTTGGCTAAAGGGCTTCCGCAATCTGACGCGTTGCGTCAGGTGAGGTGGGTGGGACGATGTGTAGAGACCAATCGGACACTCTCTTACAGCTGGAGCGTGTTTGGATTGGGCTGATCGCCCTGATTGACAAGTCTTGATTTACCGTACGCCATAGAATAGGAGCGCACATTTTTGAGCGAGTTTGACAAGGGCCAAATTGGTCAGACCAGTCAGGGTGCCCATGCTGACCCCTGTCCACCACCGAAAGCGCCAACAGTGAGCACGTGAGCATCAGAACTGGACCACGGAGCAATGGAAGAAGGTGGCCTGGTCTGATGAATCACATTTTCTTTTACATCATGTGGATGGCCGGGTGCGTGTGCGTCGCTTACCTAGGGAACACATGAGTTTCACACATTCACAGAAAATAGCTTACTTCCTCGTTGCAAAATAAAACGCATAAACTATTGTATATGCACAAGTCTCCTGAAAGTCTAGTCACCCTTTGATTCTCTCCTTTTCATGTTTTTAATTTTCAAAATTCCAGACATTTCTGGCATCTTCCAGGGTGTATGTGGGTGTTTATTAATGTCTGGAATGTCTGAGAATAATAAAACAAAAACATCTGTCTGGCCAAACCTGGCTCTAACGAATCCATCCTATGTTTTTCAGATGTGACTAATTAAATCCACTTCAACAACTCAAGAGCTGATGTAGGTACACAACCACACTGATGTCATCAACAAAATGCAAAGCATTGGTGAGAATGTATTCCTGGGTTTACAAGGTTTGGTCTGATTCATTGGTTTAAAATCTTGCAGAATATAGGGGAACATTACTACTAGTGTGTGGGTTGATTTTTTTTTACTTTGACACTGTATTCATTGTGACGCCTGAAACTGTATAGTGGGTTGTTGGGTGTATGT
The DNA here is from genome assembly GCA_039654105.1 of Coreius guichenoti. Classification (NCBI taxonomy): domain Eukaryota; kingdom Metazoa; phylum Chordata; class Actinopteri; order Cypriniformes; family Gobionidae; genus Coreius; species Coreius guichenoti. Next base: position 2,950,466 of record CM077181.1, on the reverse strand, counting down.
AAATGAATGTGTTTCATACCATGTCAGTGACTTATCTTCTCTCATTAAATCAACTTGAAAAAAATGGTTCCACATTCTTAATATTGTCCAAAAAACCTCAGCGTAGACCAGACCTGTTAATGAGACCAGCATAGATTGTTCTACTCCTGCAGTGCTAGTCTCTAGCATCTGGCTTGAAGTACCCTCATGTACCCTCTATCTATCTATCTATCTATCTATCTATCTGTTCACGTCATGCCTGCCAGGTCAGAGACTTCACGTCATGCCTACCAATCCTGAGGCTGTTTACAAGATGGCCGCTATGCCTGTGTCTTCAGACAAGATGGCCGCTACGCCTGTGTCTTTGGAAAAATGGCAGCTATGCCTGTGTCTTCGGCCAAGATGGCCACTACGCCTGTGTCTTCAGACAAGATGGCCGCCAAACCAGAGCCTACAGCCATCATGGCCGCCATGCCAGAGCCTCCAGCCTTCATGGGTCCATCGCCAGAGTCTTGAGCCGTCATGGACGCCAAATTAAGGCAGCTTGTATCTCTGTAGTGGTGTCAAGTCTGGGGGTCTCTGAGGTGGTCCCACTGTCAATGTCAGGCATTTCTCCCTGTTATGGCGATTGCTATTCTGTGTGTTTGGGCCATACACTGAGACCACTTCATGGACCTGGCCCTCCATCCCGCCCCCTGTTCCGCCACCGCTCTGCCTCCCTCCAGGACTTTTCTATCCATGATTAGAGCATCTGGAAGCTGATCCTTAGGAGGGGGTGTGTGTGTGTGTTTTTTTTTTTTTTTTTTTTTTTTTTACTTTGACACTGTATTCATTGTGACACCTAAAAAACTGTGGTTGTTGTGTGTAAATTCATGGGTTTCATACCATGTTAGTGACTTACCTTCTCTCATCAAATCAACTGGAAAAAAAATGTTTCCACACTCTTAATATTGTCCAAAAAAACCTCAGCGTAGACCAGACCTGTTAATGAGACCAGCATAGATTGTTTTGACTGTTGCAGTGCTGGTCTCTAGCATCTGGCGTTGATGTACCTTCATGTTGCTTAACGCTCATGTTCAGGCACTTGCAGAAACAAACAAACAAACATACAGGATATCATGACTTTACAAGCAAAGCTCTACTGATTGGTGTACCCAAAGAAGAATCTACATCAGACAGTTCTTACTTTCATTGTTTTCTACTACTGGCCTACATTATTACTATTTCCTAATTCTTTGCTTTTGCGTTTGCTTGCTTTTTGCATGTAGAGGTATGACTGATATGGCAGCATGCCAAGTGCACTTGTTATGCAGAAAGCGGCTCAGTAAACGTTAGTTCAAATCTACACTATGTGTGTGTCAGTGTTTTCTTTAATAGTTCGGAACATCACACTGGCGATGAGGATTGAAATCTACAGGCAGGAACAGAATGACAACACTCAACGCTAATGTGCACAGTAAGCAGGAGAAGATAACATGGCGATTACCCTGCACTCGTTTCCAGTGTTCGATACAGAAACTGAACCACACTCTGTCAGACCTCATTGGACCAAATGGGTGCAAAGATTCAACAACTATGTTACTGCAATGAACATTACTGGTGACGCGAGACTCAAGGTCCTGCTGTTGCATCTGGCTGGAGAAAAGGTACACAATATCTATTACACACTTGCAGAAGGGGCAGATAACTATGCAGATGCAAAGACTAAGCTCACCAACTACTTTGCCCCAAAGAATAACGTACAATATGAAATGTATGTATTCAGAAATGCAACACAACAGCCAGGAGAAAATCTAGACAAATTCCAAGACTTCCACATTCAAGACATAGGATGTGTGCTAAGAACTGTGAGTTCACTGATATTTTCCAAATGGTTGGGCTTGGTTTTGGCCGCTCTGCTGCCAAAATCATGCATGCAATGCAAGGACGCGTATTGTGCAAGACAAACAACTCAACGAAGGTCCTCAGGTCAGTGCAGACATGCAGCACACAAGCCACGACTCATCTAGCGGTGATGATGCATATGTGTTTGTCATCAAAACCACCAATACTGCCAAATTTCCACAAACAACACTGAACTATGTAAAATGAACACACCCTTATTGATTTAGGAGCTGCTGTGAACATCCAAACAGGCACTTCATATTATTGGCACATTCAATTGCAGTCTAAAAATCACAAAGCAACATGACTTGTGAAACTTTTCATGTGATACCTGGCAATGGCTGCTCTCTAATCAGTTACCAAACAGCTGAAAAGTTGAACCTTTTAAATTTTGAATTCTCTCAATACTGCTACTACTGGACACAGTATTTTATTATGACTACATCAATTCTTCCCACTAAACATATTTGTGCTTTAGCAGATCAGTGGAAAGACTACACACCCCGATCACTAACAGACCACATTTTCTGTTTCTCATTTGCCTACAATGATCTGTTCCAAATTAAAGCTCTAATTATTGTCTGACAGACGAAAATGTCATTAGACATGCCATGAACGTTGTCCCGGATTGCCAGAATTCCCAGACTATAACAGCTGCATCCTGCTCTTTGTGTCTATACAGTGTCTCCTTGTTAAAGCACGTGTGATTTCTCAACTTTTTATGCTTGGCACCAGAAAATCTGTTCCTAGAGCAGATTTATGTCACCTCCGGTGTGTTTCCGGACTGCAAATAAAGACGATAGTCTTGGGTTGTTTTCGGCTGATGCAAGTTTGTGTCCCTTTCCCGACCCAATTCTCCTCTCTCTCACTGTTTACTGTCAGTTCTCTTGTACTGCACTGTTTAAACTATCCAAAAAAAAAAGTTTCCAGACAGCAACTGTCTCCAATTCTTACTCTCTTCAGCGTCTCCCAGAACATAGTCCACCAGTCAGTCTCCCGAGACAGACGGATGCCAACTCTTTCATGAAATAAAACATGATTTTTGGAGGTGGATTTATTATATAAATACATCAACTTTTATTATATAATTAATGGGCAACACTTTACAATGGTTTACAACAGGTTTCATTTGTTAACATTAGTTAATGTATTAACTAACATGAACTAACCATGAGCAATAAATTTGTTACAGTATTTGTTAATATTTGTTACCGTTAGTTAATAAAAATACAGCTGTTCATCGTTTGTTCATGTTAGTTCACAGTGCATTAACTAATGTTAACCAATAGAACTTTTGATTTTAATAATGTATTAGTAAATGTTGAAATTAACATTAACAAAGATTAATAAATGCTGTTGTTAAGTGTAGGGGTAGAGTGGGGGAAAATGCCCCCCTACTGTTTTTCCCAAAATAACCACTAGATAAAAATCAAGATAAGTTTTTGTTGTTGTTATGGACTACTTTGACCAGAGTGATGTAGAAGTTTTCACCGTGAAGCTTACACTGGTGACGTACCTGAGAGAAAACAGATTTCACATTAAGTGATATAATTTTTAACAGTAAGAAAAAAAGTGTTTTAAAGCTTGCTGTTTTGCAGAACATCACAGTTTCATATAATATGAGAAGAGCAAGGCCTGTAGTTAGTGAGTACTTGTTATTTAAGGAAAATATAATTATATTTTCAGAATGACAACTTTTTTTTCAAACCTAGTCTGTGGGGTAAAACGTCCCAGCCACTTGGGGTAAAACGCCCCCAGGGATCATAATTACTGTAGTTACCATGTTCTAAACATCACATTCTTTGTTTTTCCATCAAATGTAATCTAACTAGGTGGTTGAATAAAAATATTTGGACTTTATATTTAAAAATTACCTCACATTAGCATCAGCTAACTAGTTAGCCAGCCAGTTAGCATCAGCTAACAATATTTTTCAAAAAGGTTGATTTTCAAAATGGTTCATTAATAATATTCATATTTATCTACTGTTGTTTTGGCTTGTCTTTTTAATTTTAAGCTAAAACATGCTTGTACTCTGATTTTGCTGTAAACTTATAAAGCAAATGCTTTGTCAGAGTGGGGGCATTTTACCCCAGCTTGGTACAAATTAAATTTTTGTTAAAAATCTAATAACATGAAACTCTAGATGGCACAGGCTGAAAGGTCCTTAACTCAATCTGCTTGCAATCACATCATTCTCTATAGGGCACAGCTGATTGGTTCCTGCTATATCAGTAGCCAATGAGATCGCTGCTCAACTTTCAAATACATGGTCAGTGTCTGCTGTAGCAGTTGAAGCACGCTTTCAGAAACCCGCAACCTTCCCCAGCTCCACCTGTATAGATCTGCTATGGGTAATTCATGCATGCTATTGTACAGCAGCAGCATGTCTGACTTGCTCACAGCAGTGTGTTGTGTATGTATTGGCAGTAGCATGTCTCTGTACTTGCTCTGCAGCAGCAATAACCAACAGCATCAATAACAACAGCAGCAATAACAGCAGCAGCAATAACAACAGAAGCAATAAAAAAAAATTAAAAAAAACATGGCAGCATATACAAATGGTGTGAATGAGTAGGACTGCTTGAGGTCCCACTTTACATTAGGTGGCCTTAACTACTATACTTACATCAAACAATAAGTACATTGTACTTATTGTGTTCATATTGTATTGCAAAACACTTTTGCTGATATTGAGGTGGGATACAGGTAAAGTTAGGGACAGGTGTGGTGGTATGGGTAAGTTTAAGGGTAAGGTTAGGTGTAAGGGAAGTGTCAACAGTGTAATTATAAATGTAATTACAGAAATTAATTACAGATGTAATTACATGCAGGTAATTTTTAAAATGTAAGTACAATGTAAAAACATGCATGTACACAATAAGTGCATTGTATCAAATTAATCATTTAAATGTAAGTACATAGTAGTTATGTCTACCTAATATAAAGTGGGTCCCTGCTTGACAACTGTTTAATTTCCATGTGCTTTTGTTTTGATCGTATTCCACTGATGGTGACTAGTGGCTGAATGTGTAGGCTAATTGCAAAGGTGATTGCTGAATACTGTGGTGATGTACTCTGAAGTTTTGACTATTGAAGAATAAAAAAAAAGGTGAATTATAAAAATAAAAATACATTTGAAACAGTCAATGAATTCATTTGAATGTGACTGGCTGATGTTACTGTGATCATTTGTACTTTATGAAGAAACATTGATTGATTGATTAACCTTTATTGTCATTGTCAAAAAAAACAACGCAATTTATTTAAGCGGCTCTTCAAACAATGTCCATTAAAAATTAACAATAATAAAAAGTACAACCTAAAAACACTAAAAGCCATAAAACCTCATAAAATAAGAAAATACAAAGTGACTAGAGCATGTAAGACGGTCTCTTTATTTCAGCAGCTGTCATTCTCTTTCAATCATGAGGGTGAGTATGGGGGGATAGAAGCTGTTCTTCAACCTGTTTGTTTTTGTTTTAATTGTTCTATGTCTTCTCCGAGAGGATAAAGGAGAGAACAAGAAATGCCCAGGGTGAGTTGAGTCTTTTGTGATACAACTGGCTTTCTTTTTAAGTCGGCCAGTGTATATGTCTGTCAGGGATATGAGTGGGGTCCCAATTATTCGCTGTGCTGCTTTCACCACACGTTGTAGGTCTCTCCTGTTTTCTGCAGTGCAGCTACCATACCACACACTACAACAGTAGGTCAACAGGCTCTCAATAGTCGCACGATAGAAACTAATCAGCAGCTGTTGTGGGAGGTGGGACTGCTGTAACTTCCTAAGGAAGCAGAGTCTTTGCTGGGCCGTCTTCACCTGGTGAGAGATATTAACTGACCATGTGAGGTCTGCTAAGATGTGAACACCCAGGAACTTGAAACTCTCCACTCTCTCCACCTCCTCTCCTAATACACAGAGAGAGCGATGCTCAGTGCGTCTGGATCTTCTATAGTCTATCATCATCATCTCTTTAGTTTTTGTGATGTTAAGGTCCAGATTATTATAAGTGCACCACTCCACCAGATGTTGAACCTCCTCCCTGTAGGTTGTTTTGTCATTTTGCGTTATCAGTCCTACTATGGTAGAATTTCTTGAGGTGTGGTATCAGTAGTATAAGCGGAATAATTGACTCCGTTCCATTGAATTATTAGAAAATACTGCACACCCGCTTCACGTCGTGGCCATGGGTGTGCATTATTTTCTAATAATTCAATAGACCGGAGTCAATTATTCCTTACATACTGTATTTAATTTCAAGTAATATGTTTCAGGATATTGGTGTCATTATAACATCTTGTGTGTTTTTGAGCCTTAGGTTGTAGTCCAGACCAAAAATAAAAAATCCTGATACATTTAGTCCTGGGGTCCATTCTTCTTACCTCGCTTAATACATCTGAGATGATTTGACAGATCCCAGATCTTCTAATCGTGATAACTGATCTCTGGCTAATTTGGTTCTTCAAACAAATTTGTGGATTGGATTAAAATATCTGAATTAAGTTGTCTAAGATTACGGCGCGGTCCTGTGTTCACTGAAGAGGCAGATGCATCGATACTCGAAACCACGATCAGCAATGCAGCGATTGGCTGGCGGCAAAACAGATGACATCATATAATTATAAAAGCCACCTGACGAAAAACTTGACAAATTTAAAAAAACAAAACAAAAAAAACCCCACAAATGAAATGTGTTTTTTTTAAAAATGATTCCCAATTATTTATATTCACGATTTTATAGTATTTGTACACCCTTTACATTTTTATTTCAATGTTGTAATTAGCAATTCATTTAATTTTTAATTCAATTTGAAGCCGATTTGTTACGTGACAGCATTAATTAAAGTTTCTTAAGGGTCAAGATAAAGTTATCTGCATCTCTTGGACTGCATCAAGCCATCCTATAATATCCGTCAACACTCAAATTAATGCAGGGCTCAGAATAACTGTACAACATGTATGTAAACCTCCAATAAAATTATACAGTAATTATTCCATCACAAATAAATCTCTCAATCAAGTGCCTGTGTCTATAGTATTATACACAACATTATAATATTATTTTCAAATAAATTTTTATATTATTATTATTATTATTTAAAATTATTATTGCCCCTGGTTCAGTAATGAACTCTTGTAATAAAGTAGCAGTGGCTGGGACAGATTTTAAGTATCACCTCAAGATGCAATCTAATCCTGTTTACATGAAATAAGCTTCTACCGAGCAGGTTTAATCTTTCGGGCCTGTTGCTATGACAGCAAGTCCAGGATGAGCGTCGAAGAACCAAACAATCCAAGATAATGCCAAATCGCCAACAATCAAATCCAGCTAACTGAGTTAGCGACGTACGAAGAATGGACCCCTGGTTCGCTAAGCATTCACACTGTCATTTTTAACACCGAACCTAAAGATACAAAAAAAAGAAAAATGCTAACAGTTTACAGGTGGTAGATAATTAAGGTCCCTGCTACAATAACTTAAGACAGTAACTAAAGAGACCTTTCTACAGACTCTGAAAAACAGCAGGAGAAAAATGTCTAGGGTCCCTGATCACCTATTGAACATGCCATAGTCCTGCTGCAGGAGGCTTGAGGACTGCAGATGTGAACAGAGCTGTTACATCGATGGCAAAGATGAGATGAGCGAGGATCTACATGCGAGGATCAGCTCCCTAGTTCAGTAGTCAGGGCACTGATCAGGGAGTCAGCCCATTGACTGATACCCTGATCAGTGCCCTGACTACTGAACTAGGGAGCTGATTGAGACGCACCCAGGAACTAATCACAAGAAGGGAACACAGAAACAATGGGGAATATATTTCAAAACTTAAAACAGAACCAGGAACGTGACAAGTGCAATAAACTGCAATGTCCATAATGTAAGACGCCTGAGACAGTGTTACAGGGAGACAGGAAGGACAGAGGGACAGTGCCAAACCAGATACTGACACCCCTTCGTTCAGGGACTTATTATTCCTTTTCTGTTCATCAAATGTCTGTGAAATTACTTCAGTTTTTGTCTCTGTTGTTCAATCATTTTATGCTCATATAAATATTTACACAATTTTGCTGGAGATAAACGCAGTTAAAAGTAAGAGGATGTTTAATTTTTGGCTGAGTTTAGTTAGAACACTGAAAAAAAATTTTTGTGCTGTGGCATCGTGAGAGAGTGTGTTTTGAAGTTTTGAGCTGATGATTAAAAAGAACCAGTGGCTTGATCTCTGCCTGGGACTCGATTTGTAAAGCAACCCAGCCTTTGGTGATACCCTACCTCTCACGATGCCACATATGATGGAGAATGCAGTTCCAATGGTGTGAGTGCTGATGTTCGACGGAGATTGGGAAGACCTGACGGTGAAATTTGCTAAGTACATAAGACCACAACGTTACAATGGAGGAGTTGTTGAAAGCAATTCTTGAAATGAACAAAATCCAACAACAAACTAATGCTGCATAATGAAGAACAAAGACATGCAAATGATTTGAAAGCAAGGGAGCTTCAATTAAGAATGAGCCAAGACAGCAACAAAGTCAGAGCTAGTGACTTTCCAAAAATGGGGGTCACTGATGACGTGGAGGCATACTTGTATGCTTTTGAGACAACAGCACATAGAAAAAAGTGGCCAAATGAACAGTGGGCTAGAATGTTGGCACCATTTTTATCAGGTGAATCACAAAAAGCTTTTTTAGATTTAGACCCTACAACTGCAAATGATTATGATAGCTTGAAAAAATAGATCCTTAGCAGAAATGGTCTCACAACATTTGGGATGGCCCAGCAAGTACATGAATGGGGTTTTCAGTAAGACAACAAAAAGCATTATCAGACTACAGCCCTAGAACATGTTACAAATATGGAGAACTTGGTCATATTTCCTGGCAGTCTGACAAACCATGCCAAGCATGAACCCATGCCAAAAGCAGATTCTCCAGGGAGCCAGCAGACTAACCTCTTTGCTGCATTGATGGGAGATAAAGTAACATCCACATGGATGGCAGGACCCAAGGTTTTCCAGCAGAACATTGCCCAAACCATCACACTGCCTCTGCCAGCTTGCCTTCTTCCCATAGTGCATCCTGGTTCCATGTGTTCCCCAGGTAACAACGCACACGCACCCGGCCATCCACGTGATGTAAAAGAAAACGTGATTCATCAGACCAGGGCACCTTCTTCCATTGCTCCGTGGTCCAGTTCTGATGCTCACGTGCCCACTGTTGGTGCTTTCAGCGGTGGACAGGGGTCAGCATGGGCACCCTGATTGGTCTGCGGCTATGCAGCCCCATACGCAACAAACTGGGATGCACTGTGTATTCTGACACCTTTCTATCAGAACCAGCATTAACTTCTTGAGCAATTTGAGCTACAGTAGCTTGTCTGTTTGATCGGACCACACGGGCCAGCCTTCGCTCCCCACGTGCATCAATGAGCCTTGGCCGCCCATGACCCTGTCGTCGGTTCACCACTGTTCCTTCCTTGGACCACTTTTGATAGATACTGACCACTGCAGACCGGAAACACCCCACAAGAGCTGCAGTTTTGGAGATGCTCTGACCCAGTCGTCTAGCCATCATAATTTGGCCCTTGTCAAACTCGCTCAAATCCTTATGCTCGCCCATTTTTCCTGCTTCTAACACATCAACTTTGAGGACAAAATGTTCACTTGCTGCCTGATAGCCACTAAAACCCACTAACAGGTGCCTTGATGAAGAGATAATCAGTGTTATTCACTTCACCTGTCAGTGTTCATAATGTTATGCCTGATCGGTGTATATACACTCACCTAAAGGATTATTAGGAACACCATACTAATACTGTGTTTGACCCCCTTTCGCCTTCAGAACTGCCTTAATTCTACGTGGCATTGATTCAACAAGGTGCTGAAAGCATTCTTTAGAAATGTTGGCCCATATTGATAGGATAGCATCTTGCAGTTGATGGAGATTTGTGGGATGCACATCCAGGGCACGAAGCTCCTGTTCCACCACATCCCAAAGATGCTCTATTGGGTTGAGATCTGGTGACTGTGGGGGCCATTTTAGTACAGTGAACTCATTGTCATGTTCAAGAAACCAATTTGAAATGATTCGAGCTTTGTGACATGGTGCATTATCCTGCTGGAAGTAGCCATCAGAGGATGGGTACATGGTGGTCATAAAGGGATGGACATGGTCAGAAACAATGCTCAGGTAGGCCGTGGCATTTAAACGATGCCCAATTGGCACTAAGGGGCCTAAAGTGTGCCAAGAAAACATCCCCCACACCATTACACCACCACCACCAGCCTGCACAGTGGTAACAAGGCATGATGGATCCATGTTCTCATTCTGTTTACGCCAAATTCTGACTCTACCATCTGAATGTCTCAACAGAAATCGAGACTCATCAGACCAGGCAACATTTTTCCAGTCTTCAACTGTCCAATTTTGGTGAGCTCGTGCAAATTGTAGCCTCTTTTTCCTATTTGTAGTGGAGATGAGTGGTACCCGGTGGGGTCTTCTGCTGTTGTAGCCCATCCGCCTCAAGGTTGTGCGTGTTGTGGCTTCACAAATGCTTTGCTGCATACCTCGGTTGTAACGAGTGGTTATTTCAGTCAAAGTTGCTCTTCTATCAGTTTGAATCAGTCGGCCCATTCTCCTCTGACCTCTAGCATCAACAAGGCATTTTCGCTCACAGGACTGCCGCATACTGGATGTTTTTCCCTTTTCACACCATTCTTTGTAAACTCTAGAAATGGTTGTGCGTGAAAATCCCAGTAACTGAGCAGATTGTGAAATACTCAGACCGGCCCGTCTGGCACCAACAACCATGCCACGCTCAAAATTGCTTAAATCACCTTTCTTTCCCATTCTGACATTCAGTTTGGAGTTCAGAAGATTGTCTTGACCAGGACCACACCCCTAAATGCATTGAAGCAACTGCCATGTGATTGGTTGATTAGATAATTGCATTAATGAGAAATTGAACAGGTGTTCCTAATAATCCTTTAGGTGAGTGTATACCCAACGAATGGATGTTGTTTTTGAGTTTTAATTTGTGAAAAAGTATAGATGAGATAGATAGACAAGCTAGATGTTTACTTTTTTGTTTATTTTTATATATGATTTAGTACAATTACATTTGAAAAAAAAAATCACTTTCACTTAAGTATGTTTAATAAAATATTGACATTTCTCAGTTCTGGTCACACTAGGGCTGTTAGGGAATTAAAATGTAAAAGTCTGATTAAGTTAAACTAAGTTAAATTCTAAACGCCATATAATATCCTGAGAGGTTTGTTAAGAGTAACTGCAATGATTTCACTAGACCAGCAGATGGAGGCAGAGGTGTTATCAAACAAAACCTTTACTATATCCATCCATCAATCCATTCTTCCATCCATCCGTTCTTCAAACCGTTTGTCGTATTAGGGTCGCAAGGAGTCTGAAGCCTATTCCAGCGTCTCGGGCCAAAGGCAGGGAAACGCCCTGGACTTCTTAATCGATGTGACTTTAATCATGTGTCGGCACTAATGACAGATGCTCATTTCCACCTAGTAAAAATACATAAAGATAAAAAAGAATATAAGAAATAAAGTAACACTGTGAGAAACAATGCTGCTATTGTGAGTCATAATTATGAGACAAAGCCAAAATTGTAAGATACAGTCACATTTATGAGATAAGTCACAAATGTGAGATAGTACAGCACATTTTAAGGACAAAGTTGCAATTGTGAGATATAAAGCCACATTGTTAGGTATAAAGTTGCAATTACAAGAAATACAGACACCATTGCCTTTTTTTATTAACTCGAGGCAAATAAGAAACCCATTTATTTTGATGATCAACACCAAATAAGAATGGAAGTGCACTGTTTCACTTACATTTTACACTGCTTTGTGACGTTTCTGAAGATGAATGTTTCCATGCTGCTTTAAAAAAAAACACTGTCAGAACATGCTATGATTCAATATGCAGTGTACAGTATGTGCATGTCTGCCTCACTTCAAGCCTCCCACTCAGTATTTTGATAGAAGGGCCATGGGAGGACGAGGCGAGGCCATGTTCTCCACCCACCTCAGCATCCGTCTCCACAGCTGCTGGTTCTGGTTGTGTAGGGATTGCATCTGAGCCTTAAAATGCTGTCCGGAAAGGTAGCTCATTTGTCACATATCCAGGGTCATTCTATTATGCTTGTTCATTCTGACCTTTCAGTTCACAGTCAATTTCCTTTTAAACTCTGACCAGGCCATGAGCTCAGAGTAACGGCTGAGCTCAGTATTTTGACTGAATAATAAGGTTTCTTTCTCACAAAACCTTATAGTATGCCTCCTGAACACTTTACATATATGGCGTGCGTCTCACTGTATCATTACGTGATACTTTTGTATCCTTTTTGTAAAAGTTTAGCCTGGTCGCCATTCACTGCCATTATATGGAGGAGCGCGTCAGGATGTTTTTCAAAATTTCTCCTTTTGAGATCTGAAAAAGATAGAAGTACATAGGGCATTAGAACAACAGCAGGGTGAGTAAAAGATGACTTTATTTTCATTTCAGGGTGAACTATCCCTTTAAGATTTTAAAACAACTTCAAACTCTCTGGTCTGGCTTTCTCAAGCCAACTTAAAGTTTGTCTCGACAAACTTTTTTATCTGTATTACAACTAAGTTTTTTGTTTGTGCTGCAACTATACTACAAGTGAACTTGTACACTGATAGTTTACACATTTTTTAGTAAACTACTAAAAACTACTCTCAGTAAACTACTAGTTTAGTGAGCAATTATACCTGTAAGTTTTCTTTAAGTGAACTTAACATCATACTTATAGTTTACTATTTATATATAATTTTTTTGCACTTTAAGTATACTACTATGTTTCTATTCAGGTATTAATTTTTATACTTAAAATATACCTTACTTGAAGTAAATTCCTATGTACACTACAAGTGGACTACACAAACATTCACATACTCAGAATAAAGAACATATTCTTTATAAATCAATATTTTCAAACAATGTATAGTAAGTTCATAAGACAGTATATGTAAAACTGTGTGGAAAAAATATTCTTATACTACAAGCCAAGTATACTTGTATAATTTTATGTATATTTCTGAGAAGTACATAAAAGGTAGACTAAAAGTATACTTTCTTATTTTTTAGTTTAATAGAAGTATACTAATAGCTCACTTGAATAAACTTGTTTTTTGTAAGGGAAGAATAAAAGTCTCTGGTTCAAAGTTCAAGAGTTCATGTGGAAGAGAGTACGTGAACTGAACGGATGGGCAGGTTGGAATGAACATGCTTGCCAAAAATGAGACGGGTAATAAGCAGTACACACCCAAAATACCTCACACAAACAGTGGCTTCCTTCCCTGAAGGAAGGGAACGGAGACGTTACGTCAGTTACTGACGAAATGGGGGTTTTGCTTAGAAGCCAATTGCCTTTGAGCTCTACAAAACGAGCCAATGGCATGAAGATGCCATGGGTCTGCGGAATTTGCATAACGCAACCCCGCCCCACCGCGTGGGTATAAAGGGCGTTGCGTGGCAATCTCGCATTATGTTACCTGCTGAAGAGCCGAGGCATGAGTGTCCGGCCGTTCCAGCAGTACAATGGAAGTGGCATGGGGACGTAACGTCTCCGTTCCCTTCCTTCAGGGAACGAGGGTTACATACGTAACCGAGACATTCCCTTTCAGTCAGTACACTACGAGTTACGTCAGTTACTGATGAAATGGGGGTCCCAATACAATCTCGCCACGACGGCTGTCTTCCAGCGTCCTGCGCTGACCAGGGCTCCCTGCCGTGAGTCTTAGCACGAACGAGGGGCTAGGCTCAACGCTGATACCAAGGTACACTGGGAAGCATATCCCACGTGGAGAAATGCAACACAATGCCTGCTCGAAGGGAGGACTTAAGAATACACATATGACTTCCGTAGGGACTGCATATGGAGCACTCTGGGGTATCCAGCCGCAGGTGGAAAATTCTTTCAACCCCAGGAGTGGCAAGGTGTCTTGCCAAGGGAAGACACGTGCTCAGAGAGACTTACCGTGGAAATACACATGTGGGGGTTGCCCAACGGGGGAACCATGCACACGGAGGCACCTAGCCGAACACGAGGGCTGACCATGCGGGCATGCACTCTGGTGTCAACATAAGCAGTGCTGGAGGAGCTCAGGGCTCACTGGGAAGCTCACCTGAGCAAAAATGCGCACGCATCCAGTCCGTGGAGTGGAATGGCGCAGCAAGCGAAGACACCTGAGCCTGTCCAGTTACTGGCCACTTGGGGCGAGTACACGAGCGGACACAGGCTCCACTCGGAGATTATAAAATCTTGCGAATGTGTTGGGTGTCGCCCAGCCTGCAGCTCTACAAATGTCTGTCAGCGAGGCGCCACGCGCTAAAGCCCAAGAGGAAGCAACACTCTCTAACTGCTCTAACCCTAAGGGGGCATGGCATTCCCTGAACCTGATATGCCAGGACAATGGCGTCCACTATCCAGTGAGACAACCTCTGCTTGGAGAGAGCCTTCCCTTTCTGCTGCCCTCCGTAACAGACAAAGAGCTGGTCTGAGGTCCTGAAACACTGCGTCCGGTCTACGTAAGCGTGAAGGGCGCGTACTGGACAGAGAAGTGCCAAGGCTGGGTCTGCCTCCTCCACAGGCAGCGCTTGCAGGTTCACCACCTGATCCCTGAAGGGAGTGGTGGGAACCTTGGGCACATATCCAGGCCGGGGTCTCAGGATCACGTGAGAATTGGCCGGCCCGAATTCCAGGCACGCTTCGTCAACCGAAAAAGCCTGCAGGTCCCCTAACCTCTTGATGGAAGCCAGAGCAATCAAGAGCGCCACTTTCAATGAAAGGAACTTCAGCTCCACAGACTGCAGGGGCTCAAAGGGAGCTTTCTGCAGGGCAGATAAAACCACTTAAAGATCCCAAGAGGGTATCTGAGGAGGACGAGGAGGATTTAATCTCCTCGTTCCTCTAAGGAACCTGCTGACCAGGTCGTGCTGACCTACCGTTTTAGAATCCACCAGGTCCACGAATCCACGAATTCCGCGTCCTGACAGAGGAGACCAGGGAAGGACCAGCGTTCCACGGGGGTCTCGTCTGCCAGGGGGCTGGCGACAGAGGGGGCCGAGAGTGGCGAGGCTGCTTGGCGTCGCACACTGCCAGCCACGCCCTCTTGAGGCTCGGAGGTGAAAATGTCAGTTCTTTCTTTACAAGGATTCTCCCCGGCCCTCCAGCGGGGGAAGGAGTGGCCCTGCTACCATCTCCTGAGAAAGAACCGAGTTCACCTCCGAGCCGCCCGTCCCAGGACCTCCGCTTAGACTGCCGTTTAGCAGGCTGGGGGGCTGGGACGGGCGGGGCTGCCTTCCTGCGGCGTCCTCCACGCCTCGGCCCGGGTGAAGGCTGCTGCTGGGCCTGAGCGGGAGGAACGAGGGCTGCAGGAGGGCGGCCTCGGCGGGGAGCAGACTGAGGCCTCTGAGCCGGCGGCTGGGTGGAGGCAGCAGCAGGCCACCGGGGCAGAATATGCGCCTCAGTCTGTCTCTGAGCGGTCGAGAACTGTTGGGCGAAGTCCTGGACCGCCCTGCCGAATAGCCCATCCTGGGAAATGGGAGAATTGAGGAAACGGATTCGCTCAGATTCTCCCACATCAACCAGGTTGAGCCATTAGTGGCGCTCCTGGACCACAGAAGTGGACATCACCTGACTGAGAGAGCGAGCGGTCACCTTCGTCGCTCGTAGAGCGAGATCGGTGGCCGCCCGCAGCTCCTGCATTAATGCGGGGTCAGCATTGCCCTCGTGCATGTCTCTGAGCACCTTGGCCTGGGAGACCTGAAGGGTGGCCATCGCATGCAGGGCGGACGCGGCCTGGCCCGCAGCTCTGTGGGTCTTCGCCACCAAAGTAGACGTAAACCCACAGGCCTTGGACGGGTGCTTTGGGTCACCACGTCATGTCGCAGCGCTCTGCGGACACAGTTGCATCGCAACAGAGCGCTCAACAGGGGGTACCCTTTCACCGCGCCACCGTCAAGGGCAGTGAAGGCGGAAATGGCTGCCGAATGACCGCGAAAAGTCAAGGGAGACTTCCACGACTTCGACACCTCTTCATGCACTTCCAGGAAGAAGGGCACTGGGGGCTGACGGGCGCCTTCGGCATGGGCCGCCCCCAGATACCAATCATCTAGCCGAGAGCGCTCGGGACATGGCGGAGGGTTCCACACAAGCCCAAGAGCCTCGGCCGCCCGGGAAAGCATGGCTGTGAGCTCTGGATCAGACTCGGGCAATGCTGGGACTCCCGAAGGAGGTAACACAGCCGAATCGTCATCTCCGGAGGAATCCAGTCCACCTTGTAATGCGGCGATCGACATAGTATCCTCCGCCGGTGCGCCAAATGAAACGCAGGGCCCAGGACGGGAAACACCTGCGCCCTCATCTGGCAACACCACAGGTTGCAGTGTGCTAGAAGGGGGTGTGGCCCGAAGAGGATTCGTCGGGTTGGCCCACACCGTCACCCTCAAGTCACCCTGACCACCAGCCAAAGTATTCTCACTCGTGGTGGGAATAGATTGGGGTGTGGTAGAGGGGACTCTCCCTCTAGCACGGAGATCATGGAGTCTTGACCGCAACACTACGATGGCCATGTTCCCGCAGTGGGAACATGACTCATCCATGAACGCGTGCTCGGCGTGCACGAGGCCCAAGCAGGCCAAACAGCGATCATGCCCGTAAAACGGAGGAACCAGCCGACCGCACCCAGAAACGGAGCACGGGCGAGACATCTTGAAAAAGACGTGCCACGTGCAGCTCTTTTAGAGAGGAGTCTTTGCTCTGCAGAATGCCGAAGCGCCTAGGGAGAACACGTACGCTGTGCTAAATCACTGCACAGATCAGACAGGAATGCGGAACTCGCTAGAACGCGCCGTAACACCAACACTCTGGAGAGACACTCGTCTTGAAGAGAAAAACGCTCAGGCGGTAACTCTCGGCTCTGAAGCAGAAACATAATGCGAGATTGCCACGCAACGCCCTTTATACCAACGCGGTGGGGCGGGGTTGCGTTATGCAACTTCTTGCCATTGGCTCGTTTTGTAGAGCTCAAAGGCGATTGGCTTCTAAGCGAAACCCCCATTTCGTCAGTAACTGACGTAACTCGTACTGTACTGACTGAAAGGGAATAACTTTTCCTGGATTTATTTTCCAAGAGGACAATGACCCGAAACATTCTTCTAACTAATGCCGGAACTACGTGCGATTGAAGGAATCTGCTGGAACATTGAAAATGATGGACTGGCTCCATTAAAGTCTGGACCTCAACCCCATCAAGCACATTTGGGGCGAGTTGGAAAATAAACCGGACAGATCTATTGTACATTCAAAGGAAAGCCTTTGTCTTCAGTTGCAGAAGGCATGGGATAACATTAGTGTTGAAGTTCTCAGAGGAAATATATTGACACTATGCCAGAGAGATGTGCTGCTGTAATTGCTGCAAAAGGTGGACATGCCAAATATTAAAATTAAAAGTGGATAAAAAAACAGTACGAATCACTTCATCTGATATTTGATGGTCAGCGCATCCATCTGCATGTTTCATGAACATTATAAAATTAAATCATGTTTTGGAGGCAAAAAAAGGTCAATATTTTCAGATCTGTCAGGTGTTCTAATAATTTTGGCCACCACTGTATATAGTAAAATGTAATTTATTCCTGTGATCAAAGCTGAATTTTCAGTATCATTACTCCAGTCTTCAGGGTCACATGATCCTTCAGAAATCATTCTAATGTGCTGACATTTCTTATTATCATCTAACAGTTCTGCTGCTTTGATGAATAGAAATTTAAGGCCAGTGCAAATCTTTCAATTTGTGCCACTATTAGGTTTGATTTAGTAAGTGACATCAATGCCATGCACATACTCTCGCCAATTCATTATCAGAGGAGAGATGGAGATAGACCGAAGGGAAAAACATTGACAGATCAATGTTAGTCACGTGAGATAAAAAGCAAGAATCACTCCAGGAATAGGAGAATGTGTGTGTGTGTGTATGTGTGTGAGATAGATGTGTGTGTTTATGAGACTCATTTCAGGGGAATGTTTGTGTGTGGAAAAAAAGCCTTTGAGAGGGTGGTGCGGCACATCTGTGGTGTTTGGGAGTGTGCAGATCTATAGGCGGCGCAAATGTGTGAGAATCTGTGGGTGTGTTCTTGGAACCAGTCCAATCTGTCTCAGGGACTTTGGTGTGTTCCACTGTTATGAATGCAGCAATCTATTGATCACTCTCACAAACATACACATGCAAAACACATTCATTGAATGTGCCAAGAGGTGCACTTTCTAAATTTCCTTAAATATGATGCTTCAACATCCCTGTGACCCAACATAGGACAAGCGGATGGATAGACATGGTAAAGGCATTGTTTGATAACACCTCTGCCTCCATCTGCTGGATAATGTTTTCCTTTTTCTTTAGTGTAATGCATCTGTTTGTGCATGTATATGATGTGCATAGTTACAAAGCTCAGTCTCCAACAAAGGGATTATCTAACAGAGCAGACCTGCCTTAAATGCCTCTAGACCAGGTATTACTTTCTCAAACGTCCACGTCACAATGTGAAATATTAGCATAATGTTCGCCCAAAGGCATATGCAAAGAAAGAAGGGGACGCTTCTGTGAATTGTAGTGCTGTCGTCATGTCGTGGAGACGCCGTGTGTTTGGATGCCAAAGCAAAACCGATTTTGCTTTCAGAGGTTAAGATTTATTAATAAAGCGGTACAACCCAAAAGTTTGCTTGTGCACAGCAGATTTTACAGAGGACAGAACAGTCAACAGCTTTCACACATGACTTTCAAAATAAAAGTGCATCAGTAAAACATTTAGAATTAGTTTTTTGTTGTTGTTTCTTTAACTACACACTCTGTGAGAAACACTGGTGGTCTATGGCCCTGTTTAC
Organism: Coreius guichenoti; assembly: GCA_039654105.1. Lineage (NCBI taxonomy): Eukaryota > Metazoa > Chordata > Actinopteri > Cypriniformes > Gobionidae > Coreius > Coreius guichenoti. Next base: position 2,931,660 of record CM077181.1, on the reverse strand, counting down.
ACCTGGTATTAAGATGCGTTTTGGTCGATCGGATCACAAGTGGACGAGGCAGACACATTCCTGTTTACACCTGGTGTTTTAATCCATCTCTTTTGTCCACTTTCAACCACTTCTGTCCTGATTTCTTCGAGGGGAGGGTCTATAGGCGGGGAAATGTTTGGGCTTTTTCAGATCTTTCAATCTAATGGACAAAACAAGCTCACGCAATTTACATATGAACGCAAATTAACATATGAACGCAACAGAGAAACACACGGAGAGCAGCAGCTTTAGTTTCTGATCTGACAGCCACAAGACCAGCCGAACGCTGTGAGTGTGTGTCAGAAATCAGGAGTGAGAGAACATTGTGCTTGGGACGTTTTCCTCTTCAAAACAAACTTGGTTCTTCAAAGTTGACAGTTTAAATCCTGTCTTGCTAGCGCGCTTCCCATAATGTTTACGTGTTGGGTCAGTAGGCAGAGAGTAGACGGTCTTTTAGTGGCTGTTTGAACATTTGACCACATGAGCGTCTACACTACGAAAGCAATCCGGTCAAATGCGTTTGACTTCCTCTAGAAGTGAACAAGCTTAAAACGTTTTAGATCCCGTTTACACCTGTATTTAGCGTCTCCGACTGACTAAAACGTGACACCTAGAAGTATACTAGGCACACAATCTAGGGGTCTTTGTAGGGAGAATCAGAGTTTGTCCTGTCTGCTCCTCACCGTGGCCATGCTTTTGCACAAGTCGTTCACTGAAGTGACTCTCGCTTTGCTGATTTTGGGAAGGGTGGGTGCTGCCCGTGATGATCCATGCCAGGATGCTGTACTTCTTGCCACGCTAGCAGAATGACACTCAGGCAAACGCTGTCTGGACGAGGTGCTGTGGTTGCGTGTCTGAGGAGGGCTGGGAATGAGTCTGGGGACAGGGAGGGCCGAGTTCGTAACTGTAGATCTGGAGAGTCGGGTGTGTGTCTGGGTGTCGAGTGGTTTTGGGGTGGAGTGTCTGAGTTCCTGCAGATGTTCTTTGGCCAACGTCAGAGCTGCTGTCAGTTCTTCCCTCTCTTCACACTCACGCCTTACAGTCTCCTCAAGTAGGCTCCTCTAAAAATCAAAGAAAGAAATGGAGAAACAGAAACAGACATCATAACTCTCACAGGCCAATACTACAAATACAAATACAATAATACAAAACTACAAATATCTAATGTACTTACAGTGTACTTACCCACTAAAGTACTGAGTAATGTAAGGGGACAGGATTAGTACCTAGTTATTACCCAGTTAGTGTCATTATTACAATAAGTACATAGTATGTACATGCAAAACAGTAGCTTTAAACTTACCTCGATTTACAGTAAATCTATAACCAGTTTTTGGACACTTTTAGCAAGCATTTCATTCATATGTCTATAAAGAATATGTCTAATATGCTTCTGCTGCTGTCAAATCAAAATCAAATCACCTTTATTTATATAGCGCTTTTTACAATGGCAATTGTTTCAAAGCAGCTTCACAGTGGTAACAGGAAAATAATGCAACAGAATTTGATTCGGCTGTACAGCCGCTCTGGTGAAAACGGTGATGTCATCCAGCTCATTTCAATTATCATATAGTGTCAATGCTGGCAGATCAGTAATATAGTTGAAATTTAAGTGTCCCCAAATGAGCAAGCCAAAAGCCAAAGGCGACGGTGGCAAGGAACCAAAACTCCTTCAGGGCCAGAATGGAGAAAAAAACCTTGGGAGAAACCAGGCTCAGTCAGGGTGCCAGTTCCCCTCTGGCCGACGAACAAATAGTGTATGATTATGATTCTGGCAACATTACAGGTCAGAAGTCATATTAGATCAATAGATATTCGTAGGATTATTCGAAAGATTGGAGTCGTCACGCCGGGGACGGGTTTAATGAGGATGTCGTGTCGATGCGGCATTTACAGGGGGGAGTTTAATTGACACGGTCTCTACAGACACTTCAGGGATATGGTCGTCATGTCCAGGCTAAGGGCCACCATCTGGTCTGGATACGGCCCGGATCCGGCCGACTGCAGTAAACCTCGGGATAAACAGAGAGACTAACATTAGCGTAGCTGCCATTCTTCTTTTGATGTAACGAGTACATCAGGTGTTATGGGAAGCGTTCCCGGTTCCGGCTGACCTAGTTAATGCAGCCTAAAACAATCATTTAACTGATTTGAATAATAGAAATTAAAAATGTTTTGTGTGTATGCCATAGTAAAGAGATGTGTTTTTAGTCTAGATTTAAACTGACAGAGTGTGTCTGCTTCCCGAACAATGCTAGGAAGACTGTTCCAGAGTTTAGGTGCTAAATAGGAAAAGGATCGACCGCCTGCAGTTGATTTTGATATTCTAGGTATTATCAACTGGCCAGAATTTTGGGACCGCAATAGACGTGATGGAGTATAATGCGTTAAGAGCTCGCTCAAGTAATGGGGAGCTAAACCATTTAGTGCTTTGTAAGTAATCAGCAAGATTTTAAAATGTATATGGTGTTTAATAGGGAGCCAATGCAGTGTTGCCAGAACCGGGCTAATATGGTCATACTTCCTGGTTCTAGTAAGAACTCTAGCTGCTGCGTTTTGGACAAGCTGCAGTTTATTTATTAAGCGAGCAGGGCAACCACCCAGTAGAGCATTACAATAATCTAGCCTTGAGGTCATGAACGCATGAACTAACTGTTCAGCATTTTGCATTGAAAGCATGTGCCGTAATTTAGATATATTTTTAAGATGGTAGAATGCAGTTTTACAGATGCTAGAAACGTGGCTTTCAAATGAGAGATTGGTATCAAAGAGCACACCCAGGTTCCTAACTGACGACGAGGACTTGACAGAGCAGCCATCGAGTGTTAGACAGTATTCTAGGTTACTACTTGTGGAGTTTTTTGTCCAACGATTAAAAATTCAGTTTTTTCTGAATTAAGTTGCAGGAAATTACTAGTCATCCAATTTTTTATATCAGCTATGCATTCCGTTAATCTTGTGAATTGGTAAGTTTCGTCAGGGCGTGAAGAAATATAGAGCTGAGTATCGTCAGCATAACAATTTCCTGAAAATATCTCCCAGTGGTAGCATGTACAGGGTGAAAAGCAACGGTCCTACCACTGAGCCCTGTGGTACTCCATACTGAACTTGTGTTCGGTGTGACATCTCTTCATTTACTGCTACAAACTGATAACGCTCAGATAAGTATGATTTAAACCATGCCAATGAAATTCCACTAATGCCAACATAATTTTCGAGTCTATTCAAAAGAATGTTGTGGTCGATAGTATCGAATGCAGCGCTAAGATCGAGTAACACTAACAGAGATACAACCACGATCGGATGATAAGAGTAAATCATTTGTAACTCTAATGAGAGCAGTCTCAGTACTATGATACGGTCTAAATCCTGACTGGAAATCCTCACAGAATTGTGAGGACACTGCCTTTTCTAGTATTTTTGACAGAAAGGGTAGATTTGAGATTGGCCTGTAATTGACTAATTTTGTAGGATCAAGTTGCGTTTTTTTAATAAGTGGTTTAATAATAGCCAACTTAAGTTTTCGGTACATATCCTAATGTCAAGGATGAATTAATGATATTAAGAAGAGGATCTATGACCTCTGGAAGCATCTCTTTTAGTAGTTTAGTCGGTATGGGGTCGAGCATACATGTTGATTTTGATGATTTAATGAGTTTAGCCAATTCTTCTCCTATAGCAGTGAATGAATGTAATTTTTCCTCAGTGACACTACAATGCACTGTCTGATGTGATACTGTAGTAGACGGCTGCATGGTTATCATTTTTTTCCTAATATTATCAATCTTACAAGTAAAGAAGTTCATAAAGTCATTGCTGCTGTGCTGTTTACAAACATCAGAAGGTGAAGCTTTATCTTTGGTTAATTTAGCCACTGTATCGAATAAATACCTAGGGTTGTGTTTGTTTTCTTCTAAGAGAGTCGAGAAATAAGCAGATCTAGCAGTTTTTAGGGCCTTTCTGTATGCAATCATGCTCTCTTTCCACGAAATGCGAAAAACTTCTAGTTTTGTTTTCTTCCAGCTGCGCTCCATTTTTCTGGCTGCTGTTTTAAGTGCCCGGGTGTGCTCGTTGGACTATTTTCTTTAATCTTCTTTAAGCGCCGGGGAGCAACTGTGTCTAAAGTGCTGAAAAAGAGAGAGTCAATAGTTTCTGTTGCAACATCGAGTTCCTCTAGGCTATCTGGGATGCTGAGGAGATGAAACTGATGAGGAAGATTATTTACAAAGAAATCTTTAGTCGCAGCAGTGATAGTCCTGCCATATTTGAAGCGAGGGGAAGGCTTTGCAGCCTTTGCTAAATTAAGTGTACATGATACTAGGTAATGATCTGAGATGTCATCGCTCTGCTGCAGAATTTCAATGGTATCAACATTTATTCCATGTGACAGTATTAGGTCTAACGTATGATTACGGCGATGAGTGGGTCCTGACACGTGTTGCCTTACGCCAATAGAGTTTAGAATGTCTCTAAATGCCAATCCCAATGCGTCTTTTTCATTGTCTACATGGATATTAAAATCACCAACAATTAGGACTTTATCTGCAGCCAGTACTAACTCTGATAGAAAATCAGCAAATTCTCTGGTAAAGTCTGTATGGTGCCCTGGTGGCCTGTATACAGTAGCCAGCACAAATGTCAAATGGGATTTATCAATTTCACTACATAACGTTACATAAAGCACCAAAATTTCAAAGGAATTATATTTGAAACTAGACTTCTGAGTAATACCGAAGATATTATTATAAATCACAGCAACACCTCCCCCTTTACCTTTCAGACGCGGCTCGTGTTTATAACAATAATCTTGGGGGGTGGACTCATTTAAAGTAATGTAATCGTCAGGTTTTAGCCAGGTTTCTGTCAAACACAGCACATCTAGGTTATGATCTGTAATCATATCATTAACAATAAGCGCTTTTGAGGAAAGGGATCGAATATTCAGCAGCCCGAGCTTTATCATTTGATCATCTGTATTATATCTGTTGTTTATTTGTTGGACATCAATTAAATTTTTACCGTTGAATGGTTTTGATGGTTTTTTGTATTTACTAATTCGTGGAACAGACACAGTCTCTATGTGATAATATCTAGGTGAAAATGTGCTGGGATTTATCTGACTTCTGTGACGTGAGACAGCTAGCAGGCGGTCGGGTAAGCCAGTCCGTCTGCTTCCTGTCCTGGGCCCCAGTTAGTCAATGTTTAGCTCTAAGACTATGTGCCAAATTACTAGAGAGAAGAGCGGCACCATCCCAGGAAGGATGAATACCATCTTTTTTCAACAGGTCAGGTCTGCCCCAAAAGCTTTTCCTATTGTCTATGAACCCTATGTTATTTTGCGGACACCACTTAGACAACCAGCCATTGAGTGATGATAGTCTGCTAAGTATCTCATCACTCCTTTTAACGGGGAGGGGACCAGAGCAAAAAACGTCATCTGCCATCGTACTTGCGAGTTTACACACCTCTTTAATGTTAATTTTGGTGATCTCCGACTGGCGAAGTCGAACATCATTTGTGCCGACGTGAATAATAATCTTAGAGAATTTACGATTAGCATTAGCCAGCACTTTTAAATTTGCTTTGATGTCAGGCGCTCTGGCTCCCGGTAAACATGTGACTATGGTGGCTGGTGTCTCTATTTTCACGTTCCGTGTAATAGAATCGCCAATAACTAGGGCACTTTCAACAGGATTCTCAGTGGGTGCATCACTGAGTGGGGAGAACCTGTTTGATGTTCTAATCGGAACGGAAGAGTGTTTTTTTTGATCCGCGACTATGCCGTCTGTCTAAAGTTTTCATGCCTTTGAACTAATATGTTTTTCCTGTGGGTTGTTGGTTACTCTTGAGAAAAAGTAGTACACTTCTGGCTTGGCAATGTGAGGTTAAGACGCGTGTTGGCAGAGCTCCTGACAGTTTATGATAATATGTGCTTTAATAGTGCTATTTAAGTAATCTAAATAGTTTTTATAAGGGTTAAAGTGGTGCTTATTACAGACACACTGATATAGCAAGATGAATAAGAACAAATTAGCCCAGCCCACAACGAGAACCAGTATAGTGAAGGGAACAATGACGCCGTCTCCATGAGCCAGAGAGTAACAGAGCTAGCAAAACAACGAGCTTTGATAAAAGACGACATCTCATGCTCGTGTTCAGAGACACTTATGGGCGATAGCTTCACTTCACTGGCTGCGGCCTAAATAACAAAACACAACACTTCTGGATCCAGTTGATGACTTGGAATAACCGAGAGGAGAGAACATCTTAAACGGAGAACAGTGAGAAAGGCCGGTCTTTTGAAAATCCTCCCAAAATTGGAATGAGCACATCGATTTTTGGGTCCAAAACACAGGAAGGTCGACCTCCTCGCCCAGTGGTTGTGTGTTTTCATTAATTCCAGGAGGAGGAAAAAGCGACAAGATGGGCCAGACAACATGAGGAAAAATACAAGGACTTGAGGATCTATGCAGACATCTCCGCCGATCTCGCCTGTGCTACTTTTAAAAACGTCAGACAGTTGCTGTACCAGAAGGATGTACGATTCCAGTTGCTTCATCCAGCACGACTACGAGTTCGTTGAGGATGAAACACTGCTTTTCAATACGCCTGATGAAGCTCAGCAGTTTTACGTGAATGTGAATAACTCTTGATATTATTGCAGCAATGCTGTGAATTACAGAAGAGACATGTTAACTACTAGATAGGCCAAACACATTTAAGTGCACTTTTTGTTTTAGGGTGGTTTATCAAATCACTTACTGCACCTTTAACAGGCTATTCAGAAGTATTAATGATGAATAACTTTACCGCTGATTGGCCCAGAATTGATGGTTTGCATTTATAATTTTGTAAACAGTCTCACATGAAGTAAGGAAACAAATACAAGAGAAACTTATTGAATCTTCAGTTTCATCACTTTATCCAAGCCCATATCCAAAGACACCTGGGAGAAAGCTGTTGACTCAGTAAATGGGACTCAATCTGATTCAGATGAAAGATGTCTACCGTATTCATTCAAGTAAAACCAACTTGGCAAAAACTGTATAAAGATTAAACATGCAATCGTTGCAGTGCATCCAAGACAGATCTAACCCATATGTTTTGGTCATGTTCTAAACAGAGACAATTTTGGTTTTCAGTTTTTTAGACTTTAAACTCAGATTTAAATTAAGAATTCACCCTTGGTATCAGAGGTGACGATGTTCAAATAGCTAAAGATAAAAAAAAATTCCTTGGCTTTTGCAACCTTTATAGCCAATCACCCAATCCACCTAAATTATTAAGGCTTAGTGATCAAATAAGCTTTTTCAAATAAGCCCAGTTTCTAAAAACTGTATTTTACTTAACCTTTATTTAATGCATGTTTAAATAAATCTGTCATGAAAATGACTGCCACTGTGTAAATGATTATATTTAACAAATTGGAGTAAAACTATTTTATAATTAGATTTAGAAGTTAATGCAAAAAATGTGCAGTTTACATGTTATTTGAGTGTTGATTATTATATATAAAACTAAATAGCAACTGAATTTAGGCTAATAGTTTGGGCTCTGTTGTTAACCTTTAATATTATAGTAATGTGCAAGTAAGGGCTCCCTATATAGTTTACAGCATTAGCAGAGATATTTATCCATAAGAAACTTTTAATCATATTTGAATTCATTTATAGGCACAGTTCAGTAAACAACAGTTTAATTAAAAATTGGCTATTTTATGTTTAGTTTTCTCCCCTCTGCTGTACCGAACCGTGACTTCAAAACCGAGGAATGTACCGGACCTAGAAAACGGTGACGTCATGCGCATTACGTGTTCAGTCTACAGGCGCGTAGTGTTTCTTTACAAAGTGACATCGCCAACTGCTGGCCTGGAATAAAACAGCAAAATACAGTGTTTTAGCCGTTTTTGGAGATCTGTGTGAACGTTTTGATAATGTTGTCGTCTCTACGCAAAAAACGCAAAGGAAAAATTTAAAACATTGACAATCAAAGCATTTTGTTTTTAAGTCATCATCTGCTTAATAGGCCTATATTTTGGTGATGATATTATCCATCATTAAGAATGATATTACTTCAGATAATTATGTTTTTGCCTTAAACACACGTTATTAAAGGGGGGTCTAATGCTATTTCATGCATTCTGACTGTTAAAGAGTTGGATAAACATGGGCAAAATTTCAAAAAATGAGTTGGACGTATGACGGAGTATTTCTGTGCCAAATACACTCTTTCAGGATTCGAATACGTTTCGGAAAGTTTTTTTCGAGTCCTGTATTACGTCATAAAGGGTGGAATTCCTTGTATGGGCACTTCTCCCAGATGAGCGCGCGCGCACACACACACCAACCAGAGCGAGAGCAAGAGCCCATCAACGAGCTTCGTTCGGGTTACGGGAGCCGTCGGCAGCGCTGTCATTGTGTTTTTAGACCACGAAATCAACAATGTCACTAAAGAAGTGTGTTTTTGGTTGTGAGGGAAAGATAACCTTGTTCAGCTTCCCAAAGAATCCAGCGTTAAGGGAACAGTGGATGCAGTTTGTTTTTCTGGAGCAGCAATGGAGTTCTGCAAGTGTGTTTTGTTCCCGGTCACGAGTGGAAAACGGTGAGTGAAACTGCATCAAATGTCTGTTTTGTTGGCAATTGGCGCGTAAGTGCATATAATGTGAACAACACGAACAACGTGTGTGTGTGTGTGTGTGTGTGTGTTCGTGATTCCTCCCACTGCATGCATGCACAAGTTTGGCTGTTTTCGGAAAGAATTGGTACAGCGTATTTGTCTTATTAATATGATTAAAATAAAGACTCTTCTGAGATATGATGCAATACTACTCTATAGGTACTCAAGATTAACATGAGACTGGCAGAAACTGTGTGTGTTATGTACCCTTTAAAGACCATTTCACTTGAAGGTGTAACAGGGAAACTCCACTTGGAAAGAGCAGCTGGATGCTGACGTGAGCACAGGAAGTCACGCGTGCCTTTGGAAACTCCAGCCTCTTCACACTCAAGCTCTGGGAGTTTTCTAACTTTTACTACAGAGGCCATGAGGAGCATCTGTCTGCATGATGTCACCAGCTACAATCTTCAGGTGAAACACTGTCATCTAGTGGTCATAATGAAATACTGCAGTACACAAAGGAATTCCTGTTTAGAATTCTGAAGTTAATTTATAATGGAAGGCATGAATGCTTGTTTCTGATTGGCTGACAGAGGTTCTAAGGGGGCTCCAAGTTATTATTGTTAACTAAACCTAAAACATTTTTTGTTAAATTAAATAAAGCTGAAATAAAATATAAATATAATAAAAACTTTAAACAATGAGAAATGTTGCCTTGGCAAATAGCTGAAATAAGTTTCAGAACTAAAATTACTAATTAGAAATAAAGAAAAAATAAACTAAATATTTTCACTCTAAAAAAAAAAAAAATGCTGGGTTGTTTCAACGCATGTTTGGGTCAAATATGGACAAACCCAACAGTTGGTTTAAATTGTATACTTATTTTTTAAACCCAAAGGTTGGGTTTGTCCATATTTGACCCAAACATGGGTTGAAACAACTGTGAGTGTAATAAAAAGACAGAGCACATAATTACTAAACATTTAACCTGAAAATATAAAAATAAAAGCTAATTTAAAATATAAAAAACTATAATAATCAATTCTATAATAATAATACTGGTTTGTAGGTCACATTACAGTTACCCAAATTATAAATTATTTATTCCCCTCAAGATATTTTTAATATCTATGAAAAGCAGGGCAATCTCAGGGCAGCTGTTTTGATAAGAACATTCAAATAAAAACATACAAATAAAATATAATTATGCACAACTGTGCGCATTAATTTTCAATCGTCAATTAATTCATAAACTTTCATATAAAATATGTTCACACTTTTGATTAGGGCCCAATTCTCACTAACCGACTTTTGCCTCAAACTCCTACTGCTTATTAATAGTTAGTAAGGTATTTGTTAAGTCTAGGTATTGGGTATGATTAAGGGATGAAGAATAAGGCATCAATATGTGCTTTATAAGTATAAACAGCCAATATCCTAGTAATATGCATGCTAATAAGCAACTAGTTAATAGTGAGAATTGGACCCTAAACTAAAGTGTTACCGAAAATGTCGATAAAGATGACTGGCAAAATAATATAGGTTTTATTATAATGTTAGACCTCAATAAATGTGGGTGGTAATCCTGTAGCTCATGAAACCAGCGCTAATCATGCTAATCACCCTATTTTTTTCTTCCCTGCAGCTCCAGTACATCCCCACACAGCAGCCATGCATGCAGCTCATACACACACACACACACACACACACACCGCTTGCTTAAGCCATACACTCTCTAACTGTACCGGAGAGACTAGTGTATGTGTGTCAGTAAAGGTCAAACGCTATACAGGCATCTTGTGCAGACAAAGTGACCTTTGCTTCACTCCTCTCCTCGTCTGACACATGAAGCTGCAGAGAGTTTATATCACAGCATGAGGCCATGTGAGCAAAGCTCCAGTACAGCTGGAGGGGAAACGGAGAATGATGAATGACGAGAGCTAAGAGGTCAAACTTGTGCAGGTTAGCATGTCACATATTAGGGATTTTATGAAGTGAAGCAAATTACTCACAAATAGGTTGGAAAAAAGAAATCTGCTGGGCTTGATGCACGTTAAACATGCAGTGACAGGCACACAAACACTTTCTGTTGAATTAATCTCTGAATTAAGACAATTTAAACAGTTTAGAGTTTTGGATTAATTTAAATGTAGATTTCACGACGATCAAGTTTTTAATAATTCCCAGTGGCTCACTTCTGTTAGCAACTTTAAAATTGATGGCAGATAACCGTTCTAATGTCTGGGGTCAGACATTTTTTTTTAATAAATAAAAATACTTTTATTCAGCAATATCACATTAATTTGATCAAAAAGTGACAGTAAAGACCTTTATAATATTACAAAATATAATATTTTCAAATAAATGTTTCTCAAAGAATCCTGAAAATGTTTCTTGAGAACCAAATTAGCATATTATAATAATTCTAAAGGATCATGTGACACTGAAGTATGTTAAAGTATGAAGTTATACTTTAGTAGTATATATGTTAAAGTTCAGCTTTAATATACATAAAAAAAACCAGTTCTTTTAAGTTGTAATATTTCACAATATTTCTATTCATTAAATAATCCTGAAAAAAAAAAAAAAAAAATTGTACACAACTGTTTTCAACATTGATAATAATAATACATTTCTGAAGGATCATGTGACACTGAAGACTGGAGTAATGATGCTGAAAATTCAGCTTTGATCACAGGAATAAATTACACTTTAAAATATATTCAAATAGAAAAAAAGTTATTTTAAATTGTAAAAATATTTCACAATACTGTTTTTACTGTATTTTTGATCAAATAAATGCAGCCTTGGTGAGCAAAAGATACTTTTCAAAAACATTACAAAAATCTTACTGACCCCAAACCTTTGAATGGTAGTGTATATAAAATATATATTTATATATACAAACCATTGAACGTTGGTCCCACAGCAGATCTAGGCAGGTGGAGCTGGAGGGGTTTAGAGGAACACTGATAGCGCCAGGACGAGCTTACAGCAAACACTGAACCTATTTAAATCTCATTGGCTGCAGGATAAGCAGAGGCCAATCAGCTTGTTCCATGCGGTAATGATATGATTGCTTGCAGATTGCATGTAAAGGATCAATCATCCTGCCCCCTCTAGAGTTTCATGACTGAACTAGATATTTCAATCAAGCCAGATCTATCGCCAAGACATATGTACTGCTCCTCAGAAGAGCCACGAGAACCGCATGTTTGCTATCGATGTGTGCCTGGGCATGCTTTGCCAAATGGCTCAAAAACTAGTGGTTTGGTTTGTGTGTATCCTAGAGTTATTTACTATTGACTTTAGCAATGTGTTCCTGGTTACAATACCGTCAGGTTTGACATACACTACCGGTGAAAAGTTTGGAAACATTACTATTTTCAATGTTTTTGAAAGAAGACTCTTCTGCTCATCAAGCCTGCATTTACTTGATCCAAAATACAGCAAAAACAGTATTATTGTAAATTTTTTTTACAATTTTAAATAACTTTTTTCTATTTGAATATATTTTAAAATGCAATTTATTCCTGTGATTAAAGCTGTATTTTCAGCATCATTACTCCAGTCTTCAGTGTCACATGATCCTTCAGAAATCATTCTAATATGCCGATTTACTGCTCAAGAAACATTTATTATTATTATTATCAATGTTGAAAACAGTTTTTTTTCAGGATTATTTAATGAATAGAAAGTTCAAAAGAACAGCATTTATCTGAAATATAAAGCTTTTGCAACATTATAAATGTCTATACTGTCACTTGATCAATTTAATGCATCCTTGCTGAATAAATGTATTAATTCTTTAAGTTCTTTCCCAAAAAAAAAAAAAATTCTTACCGACCCCAAACTTTTGAACGGTAGTACAATGTTACAAAAGCTTTCTATTTCAGATAAATACTGTTCTTTTAAACTTTCTATTCATCAAAAAATCCTAAAAAAAATTACACAACTGTTTTCAACATTGATAATAATCATAAATGTTTCTTGAGCAGCAAATCATCATATTAGAATGATTTCTGAAGGATCATGTGACACTGAAGACTGGAGTAATGATGCTGAAAATTCAGCTTTGATCACAGACATAAATTACATTTTAAAAAATATTCAAATAGAAAACAGTTATTTTACATTTTAATAATATTTCACAATATTATAGATTTTTTTGTATTTTTAATAACATAAATGCAGCCTTGGTGAGCAGAAGAGACTTCTTTAAAAACATTTTAAAAATCTTACCGTTCTCAAACTTTTGACTGGTAGTGTAAACCAGCTCTGAGCCAATATGGCTCAAACTTACCTAATTAAAATGCACACTATGTGTGACTTTAACAAATTAGATAATGTTGCAAGCTGATAGAGATGGAGAAAATAATCCAGCGCATTTACCACCAAAGCACTCGGCAACATGCAAACCTACACATTCTATCTTCATGAAAATAAAGCCTAATTTAACTTAAAATGTGTTCTCATGCAAGCTATGCTCAGCTGTAACCTCACTACTTGTCATTGACTGAAAATACATGTTCTTATGCTAGATTTGCTTATATGCTTAATGATTCACTCCTTGCATTATACACAACTTATAAAACATCAAACATGATTTTGAACGTACGTTTGCTTCATTTATGAATCGATATATGCAGATCATACAACAATGTTTAGTGATTTGGAATAATAAAAGACTGTTCACTTATCTTAAGAAGTTGAATTTCAGAGTAAATCTGAAATTGCGCTGCAGGATGAGCTTACAGCAAACACTGAACCAGACTATTTAAGTGTTGAGCTAGCAATCTCATTGGCTGCAGGATCAGCAGAGGCCAATCAGCTTGTGCCATGCAGTGATGATGTGATTAAATGCAGATTGCATGTAAAGGACCAATCAGCCTGCCCTCTAGAGTTTCATGACTGAACTATGTACACACACGCACGCACACACACACACATACACACACACACACACACACACACAAACACAATATATATATATATATATGTATATATACACTCACCTAAAGGATTATTAGGAACACCTGTTCAATTTCTCATTAATGCAATTATCTAATCAACCAATCACATGGCAGTTGCTTCAATGCATTTAGGGGTGTGGTCCTGGTCAAGACAATCTCCTGAACTCCAAACTGAATGTCAGAATGGAAAAGAAAGGTGATTTAAGCAATTTAGCCAGCGTGGCATGGTTGTTGGTGCCAGACGGGCCGGTTTGAGTATTTCACAATCTGCTCAGTTACTGGGATTTTCACGCACAACCATTTCTAGAGTTTACAAAGAATGGTGTGAAAAGGGAAAAACATCCAGTATGCGGCAGTCCTGTGGGCGAAAATGCCTTGTTGATGCTAGAGGTCAGAGGAGAATGGGCCGACTGATTCAAGCTGATAGAAGAGCAACTTTGACTGAAATAACCACTCGTTACAACCGAGGTATGCAGCAAAGCATTTGTGAAGCCACAACACGCACAACCTTGAGGCGGATGGGCTACAACAGCAGAAGACCCCACCGGGTACCACTCATCTCCACTACAAATAGGAAAAAGAGGCTACAATTTGCACGAGCTCACCAAAATTGGACAGTTGAAGACTGGAAAAATGTTGCCTGGTCTGATGAGTCTCGATTTCTGTTGAGACATTCAGATGGTAGAGTCAGAATTTGGCGTAAACAGAATGAGAACATGGATCCATCATGCCTTGTTACCACTGTGCAGGCTGGTGGTGGTGGTGTAATGGTGTGGGGGATGTTTTCTTGGCACACTTTAGGCCCCTTAGTGCCAATTGGGCATCGTTTAAATGCCACGGCCTACCTGAGCATTGTTTCTGACCATGTCCATCCCTTTATGACCACCATGTACCCATTCTCTGATGGCTACTTCCAGCAGGATAATGCACCATGTCACAAAGCTTGAATCATTTCAAATTGGTTTCTTGAACATGACAATGAGTTCACTTTACTAAAATGGCCCCCACAGTCACCAGATCTCAACCCAATAGAGCATCTTTGGGATGTGGTGGAACGGGAGCTTCGTGCCCTGGATGTGCATCCCACAAATCTCCATCAACTGCAAGATGCTATCCTATCAATATGGGCCAACATTTCTAAAGAATGCTTTCAGCACCTTGTTGAATCAATGCCACGTAGAATTAAGGCAGTTCTGAAGGCGAAAGGGGGTCAAACACAGTATTAGTATGGTGTTCCTAATAATCCTTTAGGTGAGTGTACATATATATATATATATAAATACTAAATATTTGTTTTAAATTATTGCTGTAACAATACTTAAAATAAAAACGACATTAGCATGTTGCAAAGTTACCCATGCAAAATCTGATAAGCCTACAAATGCATAGCACACAGAAATATTGGGTAAAATTGGTACATTTCTAATTAGATTTAATTATTTCTCATCTCCCATCTCGAATAAATTGTTTCACTCATCGCTGCGAGTGGCCTATACAAATGATACCTTTAAATTAGGCCAAAATGAGGTCTCTTGGCAGGGAGCATATCTTAGATCAGCTTGTGCGTCAAGAGCATGTCTACGATTTCTTAAAATACTGTCTAGGTAGGCAGCTAACTTAATTTAGAAACAGAGCCACAGTCCTTCCCAATTCCCTCCTGCTCTTGAACCGGCAGCCTCATAAATCCTCATAAATATCAACCAAAGTCTGAAAATATCTCACATGCCTCTGAAAAGAGCAGGCACAGTTCAAAGACGAGATGAAAAGGGCCAAAGAAAAAGAGAGTGCGAGAGGGGGAGGAAGGGAGAAGAACATCAAGAAGGTGCTTCTTATGAAAGGTGAAGCGTTAAATGCCCTTAGGTATCGATTTTATATCACAGTCAGATCTTAGATAGCTTTAATGGATTCTTAAAATGCAGCGAAATCTTTCCCACAAAAGAAAGCCATTTGCTTTGAAAGCGGCGAGGGAGATGAGAGAGGGCGAGACGCTGCGCTCTGGGGCCCACATAAAAGAATATGTCAGCTGTGAAATTCACGTCATGGCACCTTGAACTAGGGGGTGGGGGTGGGTGGATGGACGCTGAGGGGCGGAGGAAAGGGTTTTTGGAGTCCGAGTGGGAGAATATGAGAGGGATAACTGACAAGTGTCGTGACTGAAACCACAGACTGCCCCCTGGAGACGCAGGCATGCGTGTCAACAGAATACTGCCCCAAATACTCTCTCCCGCGCTCTAGCGCTCTGACTAGAATGATTCACTCATCTCTCCCACACTCTCACGCATGCTCATGTCACCTCTGCTGTTTCTTATTTTGGTGCTGGATATTTATTCCCGTTCTCTCCTCTGACCTGTGTGCTAGTCATCTGCTGAGTCTAGAGATGCTTGCTTAACATTTTTTGCACCATGATATAAATGGCCAACTGCCTCGGTACATCAGTGATGAGCACCAGTGGGTTGTTTTATTAGTGTCTCCATTTATTATTATCCTTCATTATTAATTGTCTGCTGTGTGTAAGCAGTATTTGAAATGTGTCAGAGTTCTTGCTTACCCCTAGGGGTCGCTAAAAAGCAATGATTTATCAGATAAATCAATTTAGCTTCAATGTTGCTTATCAAGTATACAAACTTCTATAACATACACTCATGCCCAATTAATATTAAATATTAAATGCTTCAAGATTCACTCTTTATATTGCTTATTTTCTTGTGCTGCATTTCAGCTTCATTTGGTAACATTTTTTAATAAGGTTCAATTTGTTAACATTAGTTACTGCATTAGATATTGTGAACTAAAAATGGACAATGTTAATTCATAAATGTACAACTTTTCATTGTTTAAAGGGGTCATGACATGAGAAATCAAATTTGCCTTGATCTTTTGACAAATACGAGGTCTTTGTAGCATTAAAACATCCTGTAAGTTTCAGAGCTTTAAACATCCTCCTCATTATAAACAAAGCATTTATTTAATCAAGCTCCAAAAATCATTTTGAAATATATATATATATATACAAAAAAACTTTATTAACATTATAAGTGAACCTCAAGGAACATATTAAAATATTAAATAAAAAAAATCCATGTCATGACCCCTTTAATTCACGGTTCTTCATACATTTAAAAATGTTTAATTTCTGTAACTTGAAATGTTAAAAATGTACATTTCCATTCAAAAGTTTGGGCTTTGTAAGATTTGTTTAATATTTTTGAAAAAAGTCTCTAATGCTCACCAAGGCAGCATTTATTTGATCAAACTACAACAAAAAATATTGTAAAAAAAATTATAATAGTTTAAAATAATCATTTCCTATTTGAATATATTTTTGAAAAATGATTTATTCCTGTGATGGCAAAGCTGTGTTTTCAGCATCATTACTCCAGTCTTCAGTGTCACATTCTAATAAGCTGATTTGGTGCTTAAGAAACATTTATGATCAATGTTGAAGTTACTGATGTTGTGCTGTTTAATATTTTGGCCCTAAGACTTTTACAGGTAATCCATAAAAAATTTTTTCCTTAAAAAGCCCCCTTTTAACTATAACTCGTGTGATGTTGAAATGAAATGATCATTTCCCAACATGCATTTGTCCATGTCTACCCACACTAGAAACTATACAAGAAAATTGCAGTATCTCCAGCAGTTCTATGAAGTCCTATGAAGTTAAATGCATTTGTAGACTGACAGGCTGTGGCCCATGTGAGTCGATAACACTTCTCAAACTCCCACCTTTTGCGGTCAGATCTGTAAGTGGAGAGATGTGCCTCACCTCTTCCTCTAGGGCGGCCCTCTCTTCTCTGAGCTTCTGTATGTGACTCTGAGTCTGATTCAGTTCCTGTGTCTTCTGCCGCAGCTCCTGCAGGGCCGACTGCAGCTGTGCCTCTCCTGTCCTCCGCTCCTGCAGTAGCTGCTGCTGCCTCTGGGAGGCGCTCTCACGGATATGCTGTGTCTCCTCCTCCTGCTCATTAACACGCTTCTGTAGCTCTGCCAACTCCTCCCGGAGCTCCTGTGTGGCTGAATGAACGAGGGCGGGAATCTAGAGGGAGAAATAGACAGACATTTAAATATAGTTTGCAAAAAAAAAAAAACACACTATGACTATGACTAATTACATTGTCTGCATTTCCATATAATCCTTATGACCAAAAACTTCTAAAGGCCTGTTCACACCAAGGATGATAACTATAATAATAACAATAATGTTAAAATCGTTCTAAATATAAAAGAATAGAATCCACATCACAGCTATAACAATAATGGCACAGAGAAACAATATCGTTGGAATCACTTTCAGCTGATGAATGATAAAAATATTGACAGCCAATCAGAATCCACCAGACTTTAAAGAGCTTGAGCATTTAAAGTGACAGACAACAAAACTGCAGAGATATTGTCCCCTGATGTGATGATAATATAGGTAGCGTTATTGTTATATAGTAAGTTATCGTTATATATTTATCTTTATAGTTATTGTTCTTGGTGTGAATTTTAAATAACTAGTTTCCTATCTGAATATATTTAACTGTAATTTATTCCTGTGATCAAAGCTGAATTTTCAGCATCATTACTCCAGTCTTCAGTGTCGCATGATCCTTCAGAAATCATTCTCATATGATGATTTGCTGCTTAAGAAACATTTATGATTATTATAAATATTGAAAACAGTTGTGCTACCCATGGGGTAAGTAATTTTTTTAATTAAAAATAATAATAAATTAATTATTTTTATTTAACAACAATGCATTAAATTGATCAAAAGTGACAAAGACATCTAAAATGATACAAAAGATTTCATTTTTATTTTTACTAAATGTAGTTCTTTTTCTATTTATCTTAAAACAGTTTTCACAAAAATATTAAGCAGCAAAAACTGTTTTCAATATTGATAATAATAAGTACCACTATTAATAACTGAGCAATAATTGACAATAACTGAGCACTTAATCATCATATTAGAATGATTTCTAAAGGATCATGTGACACAGATTGGAGTAGTGATGCTGAAAATTCAGCTTTGATCACAGGAATAAATTACAGTTTAAAATATATTACAATAGAAAACAGCTATTTTAAACTGTCTTATTCATCAAATAAATGCAGCCTTGGTGAGCAGAAGAGACGTCTTTTATTAAAATATTTGAAAAACTTTAACATTAAATAACTCCCCCCTCACTCCCAAATCCCCTCCCCATGTTGGCCGTGCCCAGCAACCCCTTCATCTGTGGCAGGCAGAAAGACAAAACCTCTCAACATCACTTCTGGACCAGCAGACATGCCTCCACCAATCTTTCTCTGGCCAAACTCACACACACTCACACACTGGGTGTATCAGGCTCCATCGGACAGACAGTAATCAGACATCATTTATGGCCATGAACAAAGGAGAGGTGTGAGCCAAAAACCAAACACTCTCAGAGAGAAAGACATGCAAACAGACACAGGGGCTGAGAGAGAGAGAGAGAGAGAGAGAGAGAGAGAGAGAGAGAGAGAGTCAATCAACTGACACTTACCTGTCTATTGACAAATTATATTATATTATATTATAATATATTAATTAATTATTAAACGGTTAGTTCCAGTCCTTGATTCTGATTGGTCAATAGCTGTGTTTTATTCACAATAAAACACGGCTATGACCGCTTCACCCAACGGTTCTGTGTATCACTGCACAACACCCTTAGCAACCACTCCTAGCAACGTGTTTGTTCTCATTGATATTGTTCATTGGAGCTTGTATTGTGTGAGAAAGATTGAGTGACCGAGTGTATTACCTGCATTCAGATTTAATCCGTTTGAATGTCCGCTGCGATATCTTGTCCTTTTAACAGTTAAGGGGTTTTCCCCTCACACTGACAGCGCTAGTCAAAGCATTTGTCAGTTGCAGTTGTTCCATGTTCACAAGTTTCAGTCCTTTCAATATAAAAGTCTTCACTACTGAGTGACTCACTCATTAAGACAGTCTTTGCCACCATCTAATGGCGTAATAATGTAACTTCTGTTGCTGTTCGTATGATATGAATGCTAGTAGCCTCTTTCACTTCATTTGGTAGAGAATTCCAATTTTTTTTGGAGCATAGTGGCTAAAAGAAGTACCACCAGATTGTTTATGAATTACTGTATAATGTGTTAGAAGATTAGCGCTAGAGGATCTTGTGCTGCATTCCAGGCAGGTTTTTGAGCCCGTAAGTTACGACTTCAAACCACGACTCACGACTTTGTAGCGTTCCAGGCAAAGTCACGCCAAACTGCCTGAGCGCAAGGAATTGTGGTAGCTAGATGTAAACAAAGCATGGCGGACCGTACGGGGCTTATGCTCATTTACAGTCATTTCTATCGCCAAAGGTGCTTATTCCTTGCTAAGGCAAGAGAAGGCAAGAGAAGCCGTTATGCCTTTTATTTTATGTTATTTGTATATTTGACTTTCATAAACACCGCATCCGTAGGGGCTGCCATTGTTGTTTGGCGGGCTATGTGACGTCAGAGCGCGTAACTGGGAGTACATCAATCTAGTACGAGTTCACGGATGGGAAGTCACGGGTTTGACTGCCGTTCCTGTGCACTTTCACGGGTAGAAGGTGGGAAAAACACGGGTTACGGGTTGCCTGGAACGCGGCATTAAACTACGATTTGGAACGGATCTTGACAGATAGTCTGAAATGTATAAAGGTGCCAGATTATGCAGTGTTTTATAAACCAATAAAAGAACCTTAAAATCAATTCTTTGATGAACTGGTAACCAATGTAATTCCATTAAAACCGGTGTAATATGCTCTCTCCTCATGTGCCATTTTTAGTGATTTTACTTCATGAAAGTTGCACTGATACATATTTTTTGGCTTTAATATTTGTATTGTGTGGTAACCGTGTTATAAAAGCAATAAGGTATAGGCTTATTGCTTACATAGACATTTACCATTGTCTTCTATTGTAAAGATCAGATGTGCAACACTTTCAAAACACATCATTTTGGAGGGCAATTGGGAATGAGTGCAATAAAGCAAAACTTTAGGATAAAAATTTTTTCTTTGTGGTTTAAGAACTCATGCATCAGAGGGTTAATTAATTAGTCCAGTGGGAAACTGAGAGCGTGAGTTGACTTTCATATTCGAGCCGTTCAAGCAAGTCATACATGTTTTTCTTTATCTCAGGACGATGTAAAACTGTGAACTCATCGAATTAAGAATGCCCAAAATGATGCAACATCCTCTGAATAGTTTGAAATGCGTGTGCCATGTTCTTGACGACCTGTAATCTTTGTATTCATGTTGTTTTCATAGGGAAAACGCATTTAATCTTTTTTCCCCTACACCAAGTACATGTGAATGTACTAAGTCTATAAGCGTATATATATAAAACTGCTTTACTCCTCTGATGTCACTGACCCATGGTCACATGTGTGTGGCAGAGCTCAGCCGGTTGTACCTTGTTTTGTAGTTGCTGGTTTTCACTCTGGTATTTGTTATGCAGCTCCTGGTTTTTCTGTCTTTGAATGTCCAGTTCAATTCCAGCTTCTCTTCTTAACTCCATCTCTTTCCATTTTTGTTTGTCCTGCTCAGCCTGTTTCTGCTGGAGTAAAGCCTCCATCTGCGTGCACACAAACACAGGTTAAAATAAGGGTTGAGGTCAAATAAAGTTTAGAAGTTCTACTAAGAATCAGATTATTTGTGCAACTGACCCATACACTGAATTTATTAATTACACCAAATGTAGTTCATTTCAGCCACAACACAAATGAGCATTGTTGACTAAAACTATTAAAAAATAGTTAATTAAAATTAAGATGAAATAAAATATAAATATTAGATGAAAATGAAAGGAAAACGAGAAATGTTGCCTCTAGTCGAAGTACTAAAATTACTACTAAACTGAAATAACTAAAACTGAAACAACAATAAAGCTAAATAAAAATACTGCAGCAGAAATGACTGAAACTAAAAATAAAAGCTAATTCAAAATATTAATAAATGCTATAACAGTATATTAATAATACTAAAACAACACTCCAAATAGACAAAAAAGACAAACAATAAAAATTTAAAACTGACATCATAATGCATAACCAAATAGGAAGGCCCATGCAAATCCTCTGAACACCTGCACACTCGCATCACGTTCTGCCTTATTTACATGTTGAGTGAATTCTTGCATAACACAATGTTTGTCATTGAAAACTAAAGAGAGTAAAACAGCGAACAGGACAAAATAGCTATGAGATACATTTAATCTCCTTTCATTATGGTTAATTTAGGCCTTGTGTGGTGGGAAGAAAGCAAATAAAGCTGTTTGCGTAGACGCTTTCATATCAAAGACCAGGATTTTTCACCAACTGTGGGTTTTGAAATATTGAACTGTCAGCAGCTGAATAAAATGGTTAGAGCAATTACAAACAGCAAAGAGGGTGATGGTGGCATGCCATGTATTTTTAGTCGGGCATGACCAAGGTCACCATGCTTTTCATGGAGCCCAGAGTGCAGACAGTGTGCGTGTGAGAGAAAACAACAGGGTCTGTGTCAGTGTGAGTGGTGGTGAGGGAGAGACAGCATCTTAGTGTGTGTGTGTGTGTGTGTGTGTGTGTGTGACAGTAAGAGACCACTTCCACCTAGACTTGGATGCATGTCTGTGTTAACAGCAGGAAACCGGCGGGTCTTAAATGTAATTTGCACTAAATCAAACGGCATTCCTCTTAATACTAGCATGCTGAGGGCAGACCTCAGCCCACAAAAAACAAAAAATCAATGAAATTCAAATAATAAAAACAAAAACAAAAACTAAACAACTTCAGACAGAAGGAAAAGGAAGAAAATGTGCTGGTGGTTCTTTGGGATAACGACTCAATGGACAGAGTAGAAACACTATATTTCTGCCTTCTGTGTTCAAAGTGAATATATCCAGTAAAAGTTAGGGTGCGTTCACACTTGTAGTTCGTTTGTAGTTGTAGTTCAATTGCTTGGTTCATTTGGTCTGGACCAAAAAAAAACATTTAGTCTTGGTCCACTTAGCGTTCACATTGGCATTTTAACACCTAACCTAAAGACATCGAACCTAAAGGCATAGGCATACGTTCACGACCTGATTGGTCGGATTTTATTACGTAATTTTGCGACAGAACTTCCCGAACATCCAATCAATGCTGTGTGCGGCTAAATGTGCTCGTTGTATGTGGGTAGCTTCATATAATGGTATTTTGACCAGCTGAGAACTCATAGAGCTTATAAAATGTGTAAAATAGTCAAAACAGCGTCAGGAATCCCTCCGTCACACACACAAACAAAGATCTGCTGCGAGGAGACGCGGTTCTGACGCCTGTTCCAAACTGTGACGGGCAACATTGCGAAAAAACAGGTGTGCTTGAGCATTCTGCTCTTTTTAGGGTCTCGTCTTCCTGTTTTTGGTTCGTTTACATGTCTTTGGTCCGTGTTGCTTTCATATTTCATTGGAACCACACCAGAGTTCATTGGAAGCGGATCGAGACCCATCTTTTCAGCTTGTTTGGTGCGCACCAGGGTTCAGATGGCAGCACAGTCACACTTATTCAAATGAACTAACAGAGCAATCGCACTTAGATACATTGGGCCCAAAGGCATAAAAGTCAAAGCATTAGATAACAAAATATCAAAACAAGTGGCATTTATTCTAAAAATATAATATAAACATAGCATAAGCACACTTGTCAAGCAAAACATTTAACAAAAAGAAGTTTGTTAGATTTTAAATGATGAAACAATAGATATACTGCTCAAAATGAAGACACATTTTTAGCCAATTTGTGGCGAAATTTGGCACATTCTGGTTGTCAAATGTTAGTGAATAATGTATTTCATATTTCCTCCCATCTCATACTTTTTCCACCATCATGACCCCCTTTGGCGCTCTATGACTGTATAATTCCCCGGCAAAGTCTAGTAAACTCACAAGGGGTCTGTGAGTTTAGTCTCACGTAGCCAGATCTTCAGACTGATGGCAGAAGGTCTGGTCTCCATCACAGTTTTCATTGGCTAATGAACACCCAAGAGGACGTCTGAGGACAACCAATCATTTTATGGTTTTAATAATCGTGCAGCCTTAGAAAACGGTCTAATAATGCGGTTCATGGATTCTCGTCCGTGGAAGCGTCTCTTCCAGTATTTTGCCGGTTACTCGGCATAGGTAAATTGCAATTGAGGATTTTTTTTAATCGAGAATCGTGACAGCCCTAATCTAATAAATTATTCAATCAAGAATGTTGTGTAAGTTTACTGCAATAATGGAGCCGCGAACTTCACATACTTTTGAAAATCCAACATTTAGTTAATCCTGACAAATGCTACACAATTGTAAACACGGCAGCTTTCTTCTTCCACGAGGGGTTTTGGTGTTACAGCGGCTTTGTTTCCAGGTGGACCGTTAAAGAATCTCTCATCTCTCGGAAATCAGATGACGACTTTGATGACTTTCCCATTTTGTGTGCCTTATGCATCAGACATTCAGCCAACGGTCCAGACTAAGTGTGAGTTATTCTTGAACTACAAGCCCAATGATGTGAAAGAACTGTGACATTTCAGAATAGTGCAAAGGCCATGTCGTCTATCTGATAAATTACTGGAAAAATTTATTATGAACCAATTACTCATCAGAAATCAAATCTACTCAAATCTACTTATAAGACAGAATTCACCTCATCTCACCTAACAGGTTTTTATTTGTATTTTGTGACCTCACCTTCGAACTGTGCTCTTCTGCAGCAGTCAGCCTCATTCTAAAGCTCTCCTCCAGTCTCTCCAATTCTCCCACATGAGCTCTTCTCAACTCCTCCCTATGAAAAGAAAGTAACAGAGAACCATATGAATCATCTGAACACACTGGATAACATAAATGCAATAGAAAATGCTTTAAAGTCCCACTGAAGTGCCTTGAAATGTGCAGCATTATTCAGTGTGTTGACGTAATTTCCACTGAAACAGGAAGACAGGGCGGGGCATATCAAGCATCTCCTCCCCTTTTTGAAAATAGCCAATAGTGTTTAGTTTATATCACAGCTCGGCCAGAGCCGTTGAGCTTGGTAAAGCCACAGTTTCTAATCTCTAACCGTTTCTCCTCCTAATCTCCTCCAGAATTCAAACGGGTCCGATACGTTTTCTGGTCTGTGTCAACTCGATCACATGATCCGCTCTGTGCTATTGTGTCTCTGGACTGGACTGGACTTCATTCACCCCAATGGAAAGCATATTCACACTGTCTGATCATTCCCTATCCCCTATATAGTGCACTGTCTGAATCGTTCCCTATCCCCTATATCTTCTATATAGTGCACTGTCTGATTGTTCCCTGTCCCCTATATAGTGCACTGTCTGATCGTTCCCTATCCCTATACAGTGCACTGTCTGAATCGTTCCCTATCCCCTATATCTTCTATATAGTGCACTGTCTGATCGTTCCCTATCCCCTATATAGTACACTGTCTGATCATTCCCTATCCCCTATATAGTGCACTGTCTGATCTTTCCCTATCCCCTATATAGTGCACTGTCTGAATTGTTCCCTATCCCCTATATAGTGCACTGTCTGATCGTTCCCTATCCCCTATATAGTACACTGTCTGATCATTCCCTATCCCCTATACAGTGCACTGTCTGAATCGTTCCCTATCCCCTATATAGTGCACTGTCTGAATTGTTCCCTATCCCCTATATAGTGCACTGTCTGATCGTTCCCTATCACCTATATAGTACACTGTCTGAATTGTTCCCTATCCCCTATATAGTGCACTGTCTGATCGTTCCCTATCCCCTATATAGTACACTGTCTGATCATTCCCTATCCCCTATACAGTGCACTGTCTGAATCGTTCCCTATCCCCTATATCTTCTATATAGTGCACTGTCTGATCGTTCCCTATCCCCTATATAGTACACTGTCTGATCATTCCCTATCCCCTATATAGTGCACTGTCTGATCTTTCCCTATCCCCTATATAGTGCACTATCTGATTGTTCCCTATCCCCTATATAGTGCACTGTCTGAATTGTTCCCTATCCCCTATATAGTACACTGTCTGATCATTCCCTATCCCATATATAGTGCACTGTCTGATCTTTCCCTATCCCCTATATAGTGCACTGTCTGAATTGTTCCCTATCCCATATATAGTGCACTGTCTGAATTGTTCCCTATCCCCTATATAGTGCACTGTCTGATCGTTCCCTATCCCCTATATAGTGCACTGTCTGATCGTTCCCTATCACCTATATAGTGCACTGTCTGAATCGTTCCCTATCACCTATATAGTGCACTGTCTGATCGTTCCCTATCCCCTATATAGTGCACTGTCTGATTGTTCCCTATCCCCTATATAGTGCACTGTCTGATCGTTCCCTATCACCTATATAGTGCACTGTCTGAATCGTTCCCTATCACCTATATAGTGCACTGTCTGATCGTTCCCTATCCCCTATATAGTGCACTGTCTGATCGTTCCCTATCCCCTATATAGCGCACTGTCTGATCGTTCCCTATCCCCTATATAGTGCACTGTCTGAATCGTTCCCTATCACCTATATAGTGCACTGTCTGATCGTTCCCTATCCCCTATATAGTGCACTGTCTGATCGTTCCCTATCCCCTATATAGTGCACTATGTGCCTTTCACCATATAGATAACAGTAAATGTGTGAACAAGTGAGCGATTTCAGTCGCAGCTTCAGCGTCTGTTTATAATGTAGGGGCGGGGCTTCAGATTCTAGAGAGCATATGATTGGACAGAAAATCTGATGAGAAGCTGAAGTGCAGAGTGATGTCATCAAAATCATTGATCCTTATTGGCGGAAGTGAGAGACTGTAAGTTTTGAACACTTAAATCCTCTAAATGTGAAATTTGTCATTGTTTTGGAGCACACTAGCTTATAGATGGCAGTAACATATTCATACTAAAAGCCAAAAAACTTCGATTTGGATTTCATGGGGACTTTATCAAGCGTAAGCATCATTAACAAAATGTCTAATTCTGACTCATGCTGTCATACCTGCCAGGACACGAGTCTTGTAAAACCACTACGACATGATTGATCTGCTTAATATTACAGGTAAAACAGAGGAGAGATATTAGGCCATTCAGACACAAGGTGTTTTAATTAAACAACTGCACAAGACTTGAAAGAGACACAGCGACACATTTACGAGCAAGAATATTTTTTATCCAGTTGTTATGGAAACATAATTGTTATTTTTGTTAATTGTCACGTCATAATTAAAACATTCTTATATAAAGTTATGACTAATGTTGGTCTGCAGCCTCAGGGCTGAAGAGAAATTGTGTTACAAAGGAAATGGAGAATTGTCCCTAAAACATGGTCAACAAAGTCAGACGCAGTAATGAGTAATTCACTACAACTGCTAATCTCAGCTGAAGACATAACAAATTCACCATTCACACTGAACAAACAGTTACTTAATTTCCCCTCGGGGATTAATAAAGTAAGTCTAAGTCTAAGAACACAGGCTGTCAAACAGGTCAGGTAGACATACATGTTTGACAAAAACAGTTCTGTCTCTTCCTAAAACTGTGCTGAGACAGTGCACCAGTTTTTTCTCAGAAAATTGTTATCTATTAGCTTTCATATTAGAGATGATTTTAATCTGCGGCATATCTTGCGCTCTGTAAAATGTATCTTTTTTTTCAGGCCCAAAAATAAACAGTATAATGCAAAGAAATAACATAATTTAATTTGATTAATTTTATTAATTTAATTGGTCTTTTTGGACTTGTTTTACAGTAAAAATATAAAAGAAAATACATAAATATAAATATAAAAATATACACTGTTATTCAAAAATTTGGAGTTATTAATACTTTTATTCAGCAAGGATGCATTAAATGGATCAAAAGTGCCAGTTAAGACTTTTACATTGTTCTTTTACAAAGATTTCTATTTTTAAAAATGCTGTTCTTTTGAACATTCTATCTAAAATATTAAGCAGCACAATTGATAATAATCATAAATGTTTCTTGAGCAGTAAATCGGCGTATTAGAATGATTTCTGAAGGATCATGTGACACTGAAGACTGGAGTAATGATGCTGAAAATTCAGCTTTGATCACAGGAATAAATTACAAATTTTAAATTGTAATAATATTTCGCAGTATTACTGTAAATCTCTTTCTATCAAAAACATTAAAAATGTGAACAGAAATATATAAATAAAATATAAGAGAAATAAAATACACTCATATTAAAGATACATTCTCTAAAACAGAATCTTAATATAATAATTTAAGGACTACATTAACTGGAAATAAGGATAAAAATACTAATTTAGGATAGGATATTTTGTCATGTACAGACAGTAGACATTGCTAACAGACAAACCTTCCGAGATGCTTCTTTCTTCCTGTTTGTCGTCATTTTTAAACCGTGATTATAGTTTGACTCATCAAACGTGCCTTTGAAAAGCTCTTCTGCTATTAGCCGAGACAGACAGCGGGGATTTGAGGAACGCTGGTGACTAGACAGACAGACGGTTTGGCAGAAATTCCATTTTTACAGCACATTCCTCTGTGGCTCAAACATTCCTCCCATGAGACACAAACTGCGACTTCATAGACAGACTCCTTCCATCCTGGATTGGTGAAGACTGACACATAAACAAATACAAACAGCTCAGGAGAAACATCAAAGCCCAAACAGACTGACTGAATCAGATCGCCACATACCAGCATTCCTACATCCACACACCCTGATCTAACCTCTCTGAGTTAAAACCTGTCTTGAATACGACTTTCAGAATATTTTAGACCTTAAATGAGTATAATGCACTGAAAATAACTTTGATTTAATGGATGTTCCCCTGAGACAGAGGCGCTCGCGCAAAAGATTCCAGGCGTATTCTTTCTTTTTTTCCACCCAAAGAGAGAGGGAATGTTTCATCTCGGTCCCGGTCTAGGTGTTCATGTGCCGTGAGGCCGCATACTATTAATGTTAGATAGGTTGGGGACTGACAGACACGCAGCTTCTGACAGCAGTTGTGTGATGAGTCTCCAGAGAGCTGGACTATAATGGGGGATGTCTGGAAGAAGTGGCTCTCAGAAACACAAGTGTTAAATAGGCCCCGTCTGGAATGTCCACACTTCACTGCACTTGTGTAATCAAATCAATGGAAAAATATCGGAGTGGCAGATAGAAAGCAAATGCTCTGAAAATGGAAGAAGTTGGAAAGAAGGAGGAAAAAAAAAAAATCACATGACAAAAAAGTTCTGAGAGAAGTTTAGTGCAACTAGGATTTTCAGCTTTGAGATTGAGGTCACTGTTACTAAATGTGTAACCGCTCACAGGCATGAGGGAAAACATTAAGCATGTGACGTATCAGTTTTTCATATCATATTATTTAATATCACAATTTTCCATTACAAAAACAGGTAAAAGACTCAGTGTTTTCCTCTTAATAACACATTTTTGCTTTTTTCAAATACACAAAGAAACTTGAACATTGAAATACAATATACAATACAAATCTATAAAGTAAACAAATGTTTCAAACAAAGTGTAAAATAATATAATTATAAAGAACAATAATAAAGGTTATTTTTGCTAATATTTATAGATATCTTTTCTAGGCTGGCATTAAAATGTAAAAAATAACAATATATATACACTCACCTAAAGGATTATTAGGAACACCTGTTCAATTTCTCATTAATGCAATTATCTAATCAACCAATCACATGGCAGTTGCTTCAATGCATTTAGGGGTGTGGTCCTGGTCAAGACAATCTCCTGAACTCCAAACTGAATGTCAGAATGGGAAAGAAAGGCGATTTAAGCAATTTTGAGCGTGGCATGGTTGTTGGTGCCAGACGGGCCGGTCTGAGTATTTCACAATCTGCTCAGTTACTGGGATTTTCACGCACAACCATTTCTAGAGTTTACAAAGAATGGTGTGAAAAGGGAAAAACATCCAGTATGCGGCAGTCCTGTGGGCGAAAATGCCTTGTTGATGCTAGAGGTCAGAGGAGAATGGGCCGACTGATTCAAGCGGATAGAAGAGCAACTTTGACTGAAATAACCACTCGTTACAACCGAGGTATGCAGCAAAGCATTTGTGAAGCCACAACACGCACAACCTTGAGGCGGATGGGCTACAACAGCAGAAGACCCCACCGGGTACCACTCATCTCCACTACAAATAGGAAAAAGAGGCTACAATTTGCACGAGCTCACCAAAATTGGACAGTTGAAGACTGGAAAAATGTTGCCTGGTCTGATGAGTCTCGATTTCTGTTGAGACATTCAGATGGTAGAGTCAGAATTTGGCGTAAACAGAATGAGAACATGGATCCATCATGCCTTGTTACCACTGTGCAGGCTGGTGGTGGTGGTGTAATGGTGTGGGGGATGTTTTCTTGGCACACTTTAGGCCCCTTAGTGCCAATTGGGCATCGTTTAAATGCCACGGCCTACCTGAGCATTGTTTCTGACCATGTCCATCCCTTTATGACCACCATGTACCCATCCTCTGATGGCTACTTCCAGCAGGATAATGCACCATGTCACAAAGCTCCAATCATTTCAAATTGGTTTCTTGAACATGACAATGAGTTCACTGTACTAAAATGGCCCCCACAGTCACCAGATCTCAACCCAATAGAGCATCTTTGGGATGTGGTGGAACGGGAGCTTCGTGCCCTGGATGTGCATCCCACAAATCTCCATCAACTGCAAGATGCTATCCTATCAATATGGGCCAACATTTCTAAAGAATGCTTTCAGCACCTTGTTGAATCAATGCCACGTAGAATTAAGGCAGTTCTGAAGGCGAAAGGGGGTCAAACACAGTATTAGTATGGTGTTCCTAATAATCCTTTAGGTGAGTGTATATATATATATTTTTTTGATCAGACAGATCAAACTAAATTATTGTTTAATGTTTTAAAAAAGTATTTGGTGATCTGTATGGAGCTGCTAAAAGGACATGGTGAAAGAAAAAAATGAGAGGAATGAGAGGAAAAATTATACATCAATGCTTTTGCGTTCTGTAGTAAAAGTTTTGCGGTCCCACAGAAACTTTGCATTC
Source organism: Coreius guichenoti (assembly GCA_039654105.1). Lineage (NCBI taxonomy): Eukaryota > Metazoa > Chordata > Actinopteri > Cypriniformes > Gobionidae > Coreius > Coreius guichenoti. The sequence goes on along the minus strand of CM077181.1, from coordinate 2,901,010 downwards.
GCTCGCAAAGAACACAAAAGTTTTGCGAGGGAACACAAAGTTTCTCTGGGCTAGACAAAACTTTTGTGACGCAATGAAATATATATTTCTGGTAACACTTTACAATAAGGTCTCAGTTGTTAACATTAGTTAATGTATTAACTAACATGAACTAACAATGAACAAAATGTATTTATTAATCTTTGTTAATGTTAGTTAATAAAAATACAGCCATTCATAGTTTGTTCATGTTAGTTCACAGTGCATTAACTAATGTTAACAAGATTTGATTTTAATAATGTATTAGTAAATGTTGAAATTGACATTAACTAAGATTAATAAATGCTGTAGAAGTATTATTCATTCTTCGTCCATGTTAACTAATGAAACCTTATTGTAATATGTTAACTTTTTTTCTCCCATCACATATTTTTCATGTCCCTTTAGGATCTCTGTAGATCTAAATGGCTATTTGAAAACTTTTAAATACTCTTTATACTCCTTCCTTTCTTCTCAGTGACAAGCGGGTGTCAGAAACAGAAAGTTGCACAACGCTGTTGTAAATTGACACTGTGAATCATCAGATTCTTCTTTTCACCCTCTCATCACTGGGCATCACAGGGATTCCACTCCACTGCTTTGAGTCCTATCTCACAGGTAGGTCTTTCAGGGTTGCCTGGAGAGGGCAGGTATCCAAAGCACATCAAATGACCACGGGGTTCCTCAGGGCTCAGTGCTGGGACCTCTCCTCTTCTCCATTTGCACTACATCACTGGGACCTATCATACAGGCACACGGCTTCTCATACCATTGCTATGCCGATGACACACAGCTCTACCTTTCATTTCAACCAGATGATCACACAGTAGCTGCACGAATCTCTAGCTGTCTGGCGGACATCTCGGCATGGATGAAAGAACATCATCTGCAGCTCAACCTGGCAAAGACTGAGCTTCTCGTCTTCCCTGCCAATCCGACTCTACAATACGATTTCACCATCCAGCTAGGTTCATCTCTGATTACCCCTTCAAAGTCGGTCAGAAATCTTGGAGTAACCTTTGATGACCAGCTGTCCTTCAAAGACCACATTTCAAAGACAGCTCGTTCATGCAGGTTTGCACTGCACAACATCAGGAAGATCAGCCCATTCCTAACAGAGCATGCAACACAGCTTCTCGTCCAGGCCCTGGTTATTTCTAGGCTTGACTACTGCAATGCGCTTCTGGCTGGACTTCCATCGTGTGCGATCAAGATGCTTCAAATGATCCAGAACGCTGCAGCACGTTTTGTCTTCAACGAGCCCAAAAGGGCCCACATCACACCTCTCTTCATCTCTCTGCACTGGCTACCACTCGCTGCTCGCATCAAGTTCAAGGCGTTGACGCTTGCTTACAGATCCACCACAAGCTCAGCACCCGCATACTTCCACTCGCTCCTACGAGTCTACACCCCCACCAGAAGCCTTCGCTCGGCAAAGGAGCGACGGCTCATGGTACCACCACAGAGAGGCATGAAATCCCTTTCCAGAACACTTTCGTTCACCGTTCCTTGCTGGTGGAACGATCTCCCCACCTCCATCCGGAAGGCAGAATCGCTGACAACATTCAAAAGACAGCTGAAAACTCATCTCTTACGTGAGCACTTAACCTCATCTAAAAAAAAAAAAAAAAAAAAAAAAAAAAAAAAAAAAAAAAAAACACAATTTATTCCCTCCCTATTCTAGCTTATGCTACTCTAAGCAATGTGCAACACTTAGTATTTCAGGCACTTTTTGTGATTTTTCGCCTCTTCATGACGGATCGCTTCCTGTATTCCTCAGTTGTAAGTCGCTTTGGATAAAAGCATCTGCTAAATGAATAAATGTAAAATGTAAATTTTAACCTGGATGGCAAAAAAGTGCAAACTCTTTTTTACTCTACACTAATACTGACTTAGCATTTCATCTTCTAACCTGTTAATGCTTCTTCAACAAAATACGTCAGTTATTGTATCCTAACCAGCTCTTCACAGCTGACTTCATTTTATCAAAACTTTATTAACTATGTTCCATCAGCTGTAACATTGAACACAATCTCCTAGCGTTATTTTCCCATTTGTCCCTCTCAGCACTTCTGCTAATCTTTATTCTTGTAGTTTGCACAGAAAAATGAAGGACCTGCCTGTCTGTGTGGAAGTGTTAAGTCCAGCATGTTTATGTGTCTGTCTGTATCTCCAGACAATCTCAGGTCAATTTACTCACACACACTGTTTAATATTAGACTCAGTGTCACTGTCAACACACACATACTGTACTGTACACAGTCTCTTCATCATACCTAAATCATTTCACCTTCACGCATCTTATATTACACCCAAATTATATTTCTGTCGGTTAAACCAAGTCTGTTGTTAATGGCATTAATTACTGACAGCAATTCCCTGCAGCCAATAAACATGGTGACAAACAAGGCCAGTCAATGAAAATCACATAATGCTGAAATTGTATTCATATATTGATCTGAGAATAATGAGAAATAATTAGGCTCCTCCTGACTGACATAATGTCCAGGTATATGATATATATATATATATAACGGTCTCTATGGTAGTTTTTTGCCTCTTTCCCCGATTTCGCGCGGCATGTAAACACATTAACCTGCTTTCTCTGGGCTTATTGAAGTGCGCATGTGTGTTACGTGACAGGAACGCATCCTTATTGCAGATTTAACCGCATCCAGTCAGAGCGAGCGTTTTGCAGGAAAGAAAGAAGGAAATATCACAAACGCATAATCTTTCATGACCCAGAAAATGTGTTCTCATTTCATGCAGCAGAAGTAGAAGTGGTTGTCAAAACATTGCATCTGTAACTGCACGAGAGGATAACATATGAGCTGGAAGTTCCCGCTGACATGTTGCAAGCTTTATTTAACATTACAACTGACATAACATATGGAATACTCAGAGTCAGATACGCAAATGATTATGTTTTGACGTCACTACAGGCAAATAACCCGATTTATTAATAAAGTCATGTAAACGCGGTTTACTTGCGTTGTCAGGTTACTGATATGCATGTAAACGGGGAAAACTGGTTATTTCAATAAGCTGATATTTGTGAGTTATCAGTTTGCTGGCGTGCACGTAAACATGCTCAATGTGTATACTGCATTACTAAATTATTAAAAAGTATACTAATTGTGTTACTTGTTTACTTTTATGGAAAGTAATGTGTTACATAACTTTTGTGTTACTTTTTCTCACCTGGGCTGGGCTTGCTTGCTTGTTTTTTATTAACAAAACCAAACAAAATAGAACAAGTTCTATTTTTGGCAAAGGCTTTACAAGGCTGTTTCACACTGTACGTGAATCAAATAAGCCTCAGGCTGAAGGAAATGCAAATTCACGCTTGTACAGAAGAGGGCGCAGTTCAAAGAAACCTTTGAACCTTTGAAAAGGTGCACTTAGGGCATGTCCGAATCCACTTTTGCTAGTTTAACAATGGAAAAAAAGGTCGTCGTGTCCACCGCATGGTCTAAAAGGGTTGTACCTAGTCTCTTAAGTCATGGGTGTGTTTTGGGCGTAACATGCAATAAACCAATCAGAGTCTAATCTCCCATTCCCTTTAAAAGCCAGTTGCGCGGATGGCGGATTCGCTGTTTACATGGCGGAATTTGCGAGCGGAAAGACTGAACGCTTCTCCAGAGAGGAATCCTTTTATTTTTAATATTTAAAAATGTGTGTGTGCTGCTGCGCGTCCCTGTGTGTGTAATAAGCAGAGTGTATGCGCGTTGTGCACCGCCTATAGGCACATATTACTAACACACCCTTTAAATAACACAAAAAATACTGCGAAATTGACTTTAGACCAGGTTTGTGTTGGTCAATGGCGCAGTCGTTTTCAGTTCCTCATAATAGCAACGTGCCAACAATGCGCCTGAACACACCTCGTTTTCAGACCATCACGCGAACAGATGGGCGCCAGTGCATTTGCTATTTAAACAATGTGGCACGTGAAAATGATAAGGATGAAACTAGCAAAAAACACTTGCGTCGTGCCTGGCGTCACATTGTGCCGGTGTATGATAGGGCCCTTTGCCTCTAAAACGGCCTAAAAGTGATGCCTCTCTCACCCTTTGAGCTGTGTTTTGTTGTTGTCAGGGGTTCGGTGATTGTGGTTCTGTGACCCTGGGTTGTGCGTGTGTGAGACCAGAAGCAGCTCCCCCAGTCAAGTGTTTCTCTCTCCGTCTATAAAAAACATCAACAGTGTTATTGTGATCCATGCAGATGCATGAAAGAGGGGTTTGTTCTTATGATTCAGTGCTTATAAAAAGGCTGAAGCAGTAGTTGTTTGTGTGGGCGAGAATAGGGAGTTGAGGGACAAAATGTTCTTTATAGAGCAGAACAGGGGTCAGAATCTGTTCTGAAACACATGAGCCGGGACTGTGATAATTGGCAAAGTGTGGTTACTGCAGAGCCCTGCTATTGTGTGACTCTGAGTATGTGTGAGAATACAACGCACATGCCTTTTAGTGTGTTTCTCAGCCTTTGTCCCTCTGAACTGAAACAGCATGTTCAGTTCAAGCACACGGTCAGGACATTCTGTTAACTTCTTTGCACTTTAACAACTTTTTAACAACTTTTTAGTGTTTATTCTTTATTCCCACAATGCCTCAGAAACAGTGGTGTGTGGTGGATGTCTGAAGGCACAGTTCACTCTTCTGGGTTTTTCTTAATCCACTTTCGTTTGATGTTTATAGTATTGGGGTTAACAAAAATAGTGTGTTTTTTGCTATTACCCCTATCACAGTCACACCACTCTTTAGGATTTCTATGAGAAAATTGTTTGAGGCTGCACTGCCTCCCTATTCCTCGGACAAAACATTTGATTTTGATTCCCTGCTAAGAATCAAAATCAAACATAACAATACAAAAACTGCTCAGTTTATCTACAATCAAAAGAAAAGCTTTAATGATTGTGCATGTCTATGTCTAGACTCACTTTTTACTGCTAGTATTTGTGATTGTTACTGCTTCTAGCTGGATTATCCCGCCGTGCCTTTAAAAGCCAATTCACACTGCACTGACAGATGACGACAGACAACACTTTGTTGGATTTTGTCGGATCAGTGTATTATGTCCGGTACACATTGTACAATTTTGGGCTGTCCCAGACGAAAGATGACCAATCGTGTCGATTTCTGTGGTCATGGCTCCTAAACATCGTACAGTGAGAGAGACCAAAGATGGCCTGAGATAATTTTCTGACAGTGTCATAAATTTAGCATGATCATCTCACAGTGTGTTTGCTCCTACGACCTACATCTACTGACTAGCCAATAAAAATGCAACATGACATGGCGTTTTGATCAACGCAACATGGTGCTAAGGGCCCTATCATACACCCGGCGCAATGCGGCACCAGGCGTGACGCAAGTGTTTTTTGCTAGTTTCATCCAGCGCCACGTTGTTTAAATAGCAAATGTACTCGTGCCCATCTGTTCGCCCATGGGCGTGCTGGTCTGAAAACGAGGTGTGTTCAGGCGCATTGTTGGCGTGTTGCTATTTTGAGGAACTGAAAACGACTGCGCCATTGACCAACACAAACCTGGTCTAAAGCGCAGTATTTTTTGTGCTATTTAAAGGGCGCGTTAGTAATATGCGTCTATAGGCGGTGCACAGCACGCATACACACTGCTTATTACACACACAGCAAACAAACATTTTTAAATTTAAAAAATAAAAGATTCCTCTCTGGAGAATCGTTCAGTCTTTCCGCTCGCAAATTCCGCCATGTAAATAGTGAATCCGCCATGGTGCAACTGGCTTTTGAAGGGAATGGGAGATCTGATTGGTTTATTGCACGTTACGCCCAAAACACACCCATGACTCATTAAGAGACTAGGTACAACCCTTTTGGACCATGCGCTTGGCGCACCGACCATTTTTTCCGTCGTTAAACTAGCAAAAGTGGATTCGGACACGCCATAAGTGCACCTGCGCCGTGAGCTTTAGACCATGCGCTTAGATCATTAAAATAGGGCCCAACAGATAAAATAGGGCCAAACTACTTACCTCAAGGTCCATTTGCAAGATTGGCATGCCGAGTCGGCCTCTATTCCCTAGCCATGACCGCATCCATATTCTCCTCTTTTGCTTCCTTCTCTTTTTTTCAGCACACATAAAGACCACAAGTGCGATTCATCTTGCTCTGTTTGTTTACCACTAGCGCATGCTGATGACGTGTTATTCTTCTATACTAACTTGTGTCGTGGCTTACGATTCAATAGGTGTCATCATCGTACAGTCTACATACATGTCGTACCCGAGTTTATTAGATCCATGTCATACAGTGTGATTTGTAATGATCTTATAGGATTGCTGAAATCGCACAGTCTGTAGCAGACATTACCCCTGTCGCCGTTGGTTGGCTGTCTCTCTTTTCACTTGAATCACCATTTTTCAGGTTGTGGAACATAGATATATATATATACATAGATTTCTCATTTGCAGCTGGACCGCTATATGTAAGCCGTCCACCATATTGGAACGGTCAAAGCCGGTCTGTGAACATTCAAGAACAAGTTGACTGAGCGTCTGCAACCGTAGTTAGACGCATTATATGAATATCTATATCTGCAATAGACTTCAGCAGATGATTTTGTTAAACTAACATAATACAACAAGACGAAGGCGTCAGCTAACACAACCTTAAAAGGTTATCATAGTAAAAGTAAAAACATTAAGAAGCACCATAGCAAAAACCTGTAATACTGAGTTAATACATATAAATACACAAACCAACACATTCTCACCTGTGAAACACTTGTTTCAACCCAAATTTTGGTCAAATATGGACAAACACAACCGTTGGGTTAAATTTTTTAAATACATTTTTAACCCAACGGTTGTGTTTGTCCATATTTGACCCAAATTTGGGTTGAAACAACCCAGCATTTTTTAAAGTGAAGGTTATCCCATTTCTTCAGAAATTTAAATCTCGGCGGTTTCACAAGCAGAAGCTACGTAGTGTCGTGGCATCATTACTGTGAGTGACAAGCGTGACAACACACCAACCGCTCCAAGATGGTGTGTGCGCCGACGTGCCTGGAGCGGTCAAATGTGGTATCTACGTATACATATCTATGTTGTGGAATGTCTGAGAAGTGACGTACTGTAATCTGGTGTCTGTCGGTGCAATGTGAATTAGCCTTAACAATATAATCAAGCTCTGTTTTTGGGCTGAGTCTGGGCTGACAGCTTAAGCACTCATTTCCATCTTATTACTCAAACACCTGCGACCTCTCACCCCACCTCACCTGCAGCACAAGTATGAGCCTGCCTAGTAAAGCCCATGTCTGAAAATCGGTCTGACTGCTCAATGACTACATTTTTAGAAAAGCAAGTGTTTGCCTTGGGCTGAAATGAACAGTGTTGAACAGCACTTGACCAGGTGACCACTTGACAAATGAAGGAACATGTTTGAGAAAGAGTCTGATGTAGTGTACAAGAACGCCAGGCACGAGTAGACGACTACCAGTAGAAAACACTGCACACTGTAACACTAGAAAACATTCATAAAACATAGTGATGATTGCAAAGACATGGTTGAAAATATTATACAGTTGTCAGAGCCGATCCTCCCTAAACTACGCAAGAAATATTTTTAATAATAATTTATATTTATTCAATAACCGTCTCAGACTCAGACATCATGCAGTGCGGCAGATAATAACATGCGTCTTGACATGGCTACAAAACGAACAGAAAAAAAAGTGCAATGAACAAAAAAAGTATGTATTTTTGTAACATTTAATTTCTTATTTAGTCTTGACAAAGCAATAAATTCATAAGCAAGTCGTAAACCAACAACTCCAGTCTCCACCGTGTTTCGTTAGAAATGCCCCATGATGAAAATACCTTTCGGTTTCTGTTGGTACACATCAATAATCAAAACGTTCTTATGCGTGGTTTAATGTATATAAGAAATAAACATTCCTGTTCAGTATTACAAGCTGTCGTGTGACTAAAAACAATGCCCATTAGTCTAAAATTAGCTCATTTAGACAATTATTGATGTATTTTCGTATGTTTACCTAAGCCTTCTACACTCATTAAAAAATGCTGGGTTGTTTCGACCCAGATTTGGATCAATATGGACAAACCAACCGTTGGGTTAATAAATGTATTTAAAAAATGTAACCCAACGGTTGGGTTTGTCCAAATTTGACCCACATTTGGGTTGAAACAACCATGCCTTTTTTGTTCATCATGCTGATTTTCGTTAGAAAGCCAATTCGGCTGTGTGTTATAGTTTTTATAGAGCATTACTATTAAAAAGCATTTATTTAGCTCTCGGCAAAAATTTTTTTTAATTTTACTTAATTGTTCTTACTGCCAATTTAACATGTTTTAATGGATTTCCCTTCACATACACCGATCAGGCATAACATTATGACCTAATGGGCGTGCTAATATTGTGTTGGTCCCCCTTTTACTGCCAAAACAGCCCTCAACCATCGAGGACTCCACTAGACCCCTGAAGGTGTGCTGTGGTATCTGGCACCAAGATGTTAGCAGCAAGTCCTGTAAGTTGCGAGGTGGGGTCTCCATGGATCGGACTTGTTTGTTCAGTACATCCCACAGATGCTCGATTGGATTGAGATCTGGGGAATTTGGAGGCCAAGTCAACACCTCAAACTCATTGTTGTGCTCCTCAAACCATTCCTGAACCATTTTTGCTTTGTGGCAGGGCGCATTATCCTGCTGAAAGAGGCCACAGCCACCAGGGAATACCGTTTCCATGAAAGGGTGTACATGGTCTGCAACAATGCTTAGGTAGGTGGTACGTGTCAAAGTAACATCCACATAGATGGCAGGACCCAAGGTTTCCCAGCAGAACATTGCCCAAAGTATCACACTGCCTCCGCCGGCTTGCCTTCTTCCCAGAGTGCATCCTGGTGCCGTGTTCCCTAGGTAAGCGACGCACACGCACCCGACCATCCACGTGATGTAAAAGAAAACGTGATTCATCAGACCAGGCCACCTTCTTCCATTGCTCCGTGGTCCAGTTCTGATGCTCACGTGCCCACTGTTGGCGCTTTCGGCGGTGGACAGGGGTCAGCATGGGCACCCTGACCGGTCTGCAGCTATGCAGCCCCATACGCAACAAACTGCGATGCACTGTGTATTCTGACACCTTTCTATCAGAACCAGCATTAACTTCTTGAGCAATTTGAGCTACAGTAGCTCGTCTGTTTGATCGGACCACACGGGTCAGCCTTTGCTCCCCACGTGCATCAATGAGCCTTGGCCGCCCATGACCCTGTTGCCGGTTCACCACTGTTCCTTCCTTGGACCACTTTTGATAGATACTGACCATTGCAGACCGGGAACACCCCACAAGAGCTGCAGTTTTGGAGATGCTCTGACCCAGTCGTCTAGCCATCACAATTTGGCCCTTGTCAAACTCGCTCAAATCCTTATGCTTGCCCATTTTTCCTGCTTCTAACACATCAACTTTGAGGACAAAATGTTCACTTGCTGCGTAATATATCCCACCCACTAACAGGTGCCATGATGAAGAGATAATCAGTGTTATTCACTTCACCTGGCAGTGGTCATAATGATATGCCTGATCGGTGTATATTTATATACGTTTTTCATAACTTGCAGTTTGTTTCCTTGATGTTTTAATTCCATTAGGGTGAATTCAGGTTGATTGGGACACTTTTTGCCATTGGGATGACTGGGATAAAGTGTCCCATTCAACCTGAACTCACCCCTATAGAAAACTGGCAGTGCACCTTGCATAATGAAAATTGTAATTGTAATTATTACTTAAGTTTAAGGAAATTTGGGAGTTTTTAGGAATGCACTGACACAAAGTTTTACTTATGGCCCCCAGAAATGTAGGATCGGCACTGACGGTTGTTCTCTGCAATGACTGACGAGCTGATCAGCCATTTTCTTGCACAGATCTAATCCAAATAATTGGCAATGCCCTAGCAACCACACAAAATGCCCTAGCAATTCCATAGCATCCACCCAACACCATGAACAGACAAGCCTGGACATCAACATGTGAGAAGTGAGTGGCACGGCAACAAGACAACAACATTAGCCGACGCAACAGCTGAGGTGTAAACAGGTGAGGATGAACATAACACTAAGCGAAAGACAGAGAAGACAAGCCTGTGCTGTTGGTTGCTAACAGACAGGTAGACCTCAGGGACACAGGCATGTATACAAACAACATCAGGCATCCAAACACACAAACAGCTGGGACGTAACAAAAGCCCACTAACAAAGAGAAAAACAGAAACTCAAGACACAGGTGGCCATTGATACAATTAGGCCCTAATAAAGGAGAATACAGACGTGAATTGACTTGCAATTACCCTGATGAACAGGTGGAAAAGAACAATAGAAGAGGGGGAGAAGAGGGGGTTTAGGGACCTCCCCCTCTGAGGGGACATTCACACAGAATGCACTTTTTGAATTTCAAAGCACGAGAAGGAATGGGAAAAGTGGAATGGAAATACTTTTAACTTGAGTGCCGCGATTTTAGAATAATGTGTCATGAGTAGGGATGTCAATTTACACAAATTCCCATGATCGATCGTTGGTTAAATTAACGATCAATTAATCGATTAATCGTTAGCCTTAATACTGCAATACGCGTCTACTGCAGTGTCTTATAGTCAACAGCATGACAGGGTGTGCAAATGCTGCTCAAAACGCCATGTTCCTCACCAAATGAATGAGAAGGGTTTTTAGTCTAAAGATAGGGCTAGTAGGATTGTAAAATGAGTCGATGTGATTGATCATTTATTAAATTACTTATTTAATAATCAAATACACTCACCTAAAGGATTATTAGGAACACCTGTTCAATTTCTCATTAATGCAATTATCTAATCAACCAATCACATGGCAGTTGCTTCAATGCATTTAGGGGTGTGGTCCTGGTCAAGACAATCTCCTGAACTCCAAACTGAATGTCAGAATGGGAAAGAAAGGTGATTTAAGCAATTTTGAGCGTGGCATGGTTGTTGGTGCCAGACGGGCCGGTCTGAGTATTTCACAATCTGCTCAGTTACTGGGATTTTCACGCACAACCATTTCTAGAGTTTACAAAGAATGGTGTGAAAAGGGAAAAACATCCAGTATGCGGCAGTCCTGTGGGCGAAAATGCCTTGTTGATGCTAGAGGTCAGAGGAGAATGGGCCGACTGATTCAAGCTGATAGAAGAGCAACTTTGACTGAAATAACCACTCGTTACAACCGAGGTATGCAGCAAAGCATTTGTGAAGCCACAACACGCACAACCTTGAGGCGGATGGGCTACAACAGCAGAAGACCCCACCGGGTACCACTCATCTCCACTACAAATAGGAAAAAGAGGCTACAATTTGCACGAGCTCACCAAAATTGGACAGTTGAAGACTGGAAAAATGTTGCCTGGTCTGATGAGTCTCGATTTCTGTTGAGACATTCAGATGGTAGAGTCAGAATTTGGCGTAAACAGAATGAGAACATGGATCCATCATGCCTTGTTACCACTGTGCAGGCTGGTGGTGGTGGTGTAATGGTGTGGGGGATGTTTTCTTGGCACACTTTAGGCCCCTTAGTGCCAATTGGGCATCGTTTAAATGCCACGGCCTACCTGAGCATTGTTTCTGACCATGTCCATCCCTTTATGACCACCATGTACCCATCCTCTGATGGCTACTTCCAGCAAGATAATGCACCATGTCACAAAGCTCGAATCATTTCAAATTGGTTTCTTGAACATGACAATGAGCTCACTGTACTAAAATGGCCCCCACAGTCACCAGATCTCAACCCAATAGAGCATCTTTGGGATGTGGTGGAACGGGAGCTTCGTGCCCTGGATGTGCATCCCACAAATCTCCATCAACTGCAAGATGCTATCCTATCAATATGGGCCAACATTTCTAAAGAATGCTTTCAGCACCTTGTTGAATCAATGCCACGTAGAATTAAGGCAGTTCTGAAGGCGAAAGGGGGTCAAACACAGTATTAGTATGGTGTTCCTAATAATCCTTTAGGTGAGCGTATAATGACTAATAAAATGTGTCACCAACGCCGCCTCAGACGCCTGCTAGTCAGAATGTGTGGACGCGCTCTTCCTGAAAACGGAAAAATTCACATAACGTAAATTCATCCATTTCTCCCGAAATACATAAAAGTAAGTGGCCAGTGAACTGGGAGAAGAATAGAGTAAACTTTATATTTTCCTATACAATGTGTATCTGATATGAATAAAACACTTCGTTTTGTTGCATTTTTTTCCTGTTTTAACACTGTGAAGCTGCTTTGAAACAATCTGTATTGTAAAAAGCGCTATATAAATAAAGGTGACAACTTGACTTGACTTTGTCAAATTATAATTGAAAGGATTATTATTGTAGCTTCCATCAGTGTATGGAATTTGTCTTTTTTGTAATTCATTTAAATGTCTATTTAAATGTCTTAAACCTAAAATAAACATTATGCGGTTAAAAACAATGAATAGTTGTGTTGAAAAGCACTGAGCGCATTCATCTCTGACTCAGCGGCAGCCAAAATGCGAAAGCACGTTTAAATTTATCTGTGACGCACTGAACGTTGTAATCGCACCGGTGTGATCGTACGCGCCAAAGTGTTGAAATCAATCGCGTTTTGGGGGTGGAGGGGGGGCAAATTGAAACTGAGGGGGCACAAATCAGATCTGAGGGGGCAATGCCCTCTTTTGCACCCTTGTGGCACCGGATCAAAAAGATGTCTACAGACGTGTTTATGTGTGACAACTTTTACCTTGGGAATGCGTTTTAAGAACAATGTGTCATGCATGAAGACGCGCAGTGGTCAACCAAGCACTTGTCAGTCAAGCGCATATTGAAAAGCAGTGGAAAGAATGGAAAATCAGTGCAGTGGAATGCAAAAACAAGTTTTGTTGTCTATTTCAAAATGCGGGACGCAGGGCGGGGTGTAAAAACACGTTTATTTTTTTTTATCACATTTCAGAATGACGTGTCATGCGCGAGACATGAGCACAATAGTCAAACACATCTGTCTATGACATGCTTACATAGAAAAACAGTGGAAAATCAGTGCAGTGGAATGCATGAACGTTCTGGGTCGTTCACACAGACTAGATGAACAGCTGCTCTTAAAAAATGCATCTTGAGACTTTGCGTTTTTTCCCATTCAACTGCCCTGCGTCTCACATTTTTAAACGAAAAACGCGTTCTGTGTGAACCAGCCTCAATTCTGCTTCACATCATGCCTAATAACACCCCTTAATCCTGGCAATATTCCAGTAACAAACAGCTTTAGTTGGAGCACAGCTTCTGCATAACAGCTTTCGTTGGTTTGTTTCACCATTGTAAATGAAGACAGATAGAGAGGAAACAGGTTCGCAAACAGTGAGTCATATCCTACAGGTCCCGACGTGTCGACAGACTATTGATAGGAGCAGGTGGGATGGAGGGATGCAACAGAGAAAGAGAAAAAAAGCTGTACAGCTGTAGTGTTGCTGAATACAAATGTATTTGTGTGTAGCAAGCAACTCTTTATTTATTCTCTCCTGCTGTGTAGTGTGACTGACTAGCGAGTGTGTTTGCCTAACAGACCTCTCCTGCTGTAAAGTGGACCGGGATACTCTCAGGTCCTTCATCTCGCCCTCCGCCTGTTCCAGTCTCCGGGTTAACTCCTCCTCTTTCTGTTGCCACGCCAACAGCTGCTCCTGCATGGACTCGCATCGTTGTTGATATGACAACCGGCTCTCCTCCTTCTCCCTCAGGTCTCGGGACAGCCTTCAGGGGAAAGCGTGAACACGTTGACTCACGACACATACAACCGTTTACAAACACATAAAAGATAGATAAATAGTTTTGTTCTGAAACCATGAGTGCTGTCTCACTGCATACTGCCTACATGTATCCTACCTTGCTGAAATGACCAGTACATGTTGTGTTTTGGATGCTGGTAAGCTGCTTAACCTATAGCAGGCTTCGAAGTTAACTAAGTTACCATGTGCTAATATTTACAGTTGATTCCAATAGAGCTGGCATTGGCACATGTTGCTATGCAAACACAATACCTGAGCACAAACAATACTTAGCACACACAAATAATGGGTTAAATAATTAGTAGATGGAATTATTATCTATATGTTTTAGTATTGAATGAAATACACTACCATTCAAAAAGTAAAGATTTTTTAATGTTTTTGAAAGAAGTCTCTTTTGCTCCCCAAGGCTGCATTTATTTGATAAAAAATACAGTAAAAACAGTAATATTATGAAATATTTTTACAATTTAAAATGACTGTTTTCTATTTAAATATATTTTAAAATGTAATTTATTTCTGTCATGCAAAGCTGAATTTTCAGCATCATTAGTGTTCAGTGAACTTTTTTTTAAACTTTGAATGAATCTGTTAAATTAAAGGATTAGTTCACTTAAAAATGAAAATTTCCTGATAATTTACTCACCCCCATCTCATCCAAGATGTTGATGTCTTTCTTTCTTCAGTCGAAAAGAAATTACGTTTTTTTGAGTAAAACTTTCCAGGATTTTTCTCCACATAATGGTTTTCAGTTGCAACAAACGGGTTGAAGGTCCAAATCAATGCAGTTTCAAAGGGCTTCAGAGGCTCTGCACGATCCCAGCCGAGGAATAGTGTCTAGTGAAACCATTGGTTATTTTCTAAAAAAAAATAAACATTTATATACTTTTTAACCTCAAATGCGCGACTTCGGTGTTCTTCTTCTTCACGGTGTATGACGCCATCACGTCGGCAAGGTCACGAAGTGGAAGTACTATTCCTCATCTGGGATCGTTCAGAGCCTCTGAAGCCCTTCCTTTGAAACTGCATTGATTTGGACCTTCAACCGTTGGTTGCCATAGAAGTGCATTATGTGGAGAAAAATCCTGGAATGTTTTCCTCAAAAAACGTAATTTCTTTTCGACTGAAGAAAGAAAGACATGAACATCTTGGATGAGATGGGGGTGAGTAAATTATCAGGAAATTTTCATTTTGAAGTGAACTAATCCTTTAACGATTTAATAACTGGTTCATTACAACAGTCTCATGAATGAATCAGTGTTTGTGAACGAATTGGTTGAAAAAAATGATTCAATGACTAACTCAAAAAGCCAGTCAACTGTCGCCACCTACTGGTGAGACCATGTAACCTGCAGAAAAAGTAACTTGGTTAATACCTACCTCTGCCTAACGAGCACACCTATGATGCCTATAAATGCTATCTAGGTAGACACCTAACTATAGGATTTGGAAACATGCTTATGTTCATCCACAAAAAAACTCATATTACAAAATCATAAGAGTCTGTCTGCAGTACCGGAGGCTGCAGTTTCAGGACACTAATACAAGACGGACGACAATCACAGAGAGAGTACAGAATGTGACTCATATTAGCAAAAAAGGTCTATTGTCAAATGTGTAGCGATGTATGAAGCACAGTTCACACATAAGTCACTTTCAAACCAAGCAGGTTTCTGTTTGTAAATGCAGCAAATTTGTGCAACCAACCGTTGCATCTGTGTGGGGAATCTTTTCGACAAAAATTTCAGATTGCGTGGATTCCTAGAAATGACTGGATTTTGCAGACGACAATTCGCAGAACAACAGCAAATGTACTCTCAGCATCAGGTGTCACGCCCATGGACCGTTGGCTGAATGTCTGATGCATAAGGCACACAAAATTGGAAATCACAGGAGTTTCTAAGTCGTCATCTGATTGAATTCTACAGGATTTCCTGGGAAAAAAGCCACCGTGATGCCAAACCCCCTCATGGAAGAAGAAAGCGGTTGTGTTTATAACATCGACGTTACATTTTCACCCCCCTTGACATGATGCTGAACAAAATGAACTGTGATTGGTTGCTTTACACGTCAGTCAGACGGCCTCTGGGCGGTCATTAGCTAATGAAATCAGGCTGCATCCGAAAACTGGAAAATGTCTTCGGAGGACACATTTCAAGGTTGGAAGGTATCAAGGCACGTCCGAATCCAATGTTAGCTTCACTGCCTGCCTCCTGAGATACCTTCATCGGATTGATTTTTGAAGGCAGCATTGATGTATCCTTCACTGCCTTTGATATCCCACAATCCTATGCGTTCCATTCATGACAGTTGAGCTAGAAAAAGAAAGATGGCGTCTGAAAGTTGCAGTTGCTGGTCAGTTTGTGTGGTCTTTGACCAACGTTTTCCACTTCTGATGTCATTTCTAGCGAGAAATTACTACTGTAATAATTAAATATTTGTTTAGTTCTCACTAAAGCTCGCTTTATTTTGCTGTTACGCTGCCTCAGAAGTCTGTCTGAAATCAGTTTCGTGAGGTACCTTCGTGCGCTTACGCTGCCTTACAAGTCATTGCCTGATAAGGCAGCGAGGCAACAAGTCAGCTGTCTAGGTTTTCGGATGCAGCCTTAGTATTTGGTAGAAATACTGCTTTGGTTGCACTTTTTTTCAGACATCCAATTTGATAGGTGGTGCTGTCACAAAACAACTAGCGCCAGATTTACTAACCGTTAAAAACCTACTGTCAGGATTTACTAAAGACACGCAGTAAAAAAATGAGCGCTGAAAAGGCATGGACAGGGTTATTTTTGATCTTATTGCATATGCATTTGTAGGAGTTTCAGACACATTTATGGGAGGAGAGTATTTAAATGAATCACCTTTACTAAGGTTTATGCCAGTCAGTTTACTGGTATTTGCGCCATTATTTACCACCCAAAAAAGCATGTGTTAAACCAGATGCTAATTTGCGCTGCTCTTGGTAGATTGTGTTGGTCATTATGGAAATGATCTGGCTGCATCTGTGTGCTTTAATGATCTGTGTAGATCACGCACAGAACTTTCCACTCCCATCGGCGCTTTAATGGGATTGCGCTCTCACACTAATTTGGACTGTTTAGTATAAACCAGGCCTGTTCAGACATCCAATTTGGTAGGTGGCGCTGTCACAAAACAACTAGTGTCCTAGAAATGCAGTCCTAGGAAACTGCAGCCTTACCACAGACTGAAAAAAAATCCCTTTACCTGCCTGAAGAAGGACTTCCTGGAGAAAGCGTCACATTTCTATTTCTCTCCCTTTATCTCTCTTTGTCTATCTTTTCCCTGCAGGACAAAACTAGGAAATTCCCAAACACAGCCGATCTTATCTGTTGGCCTGCAGCCTCCTCTCCCCCTGATTGAGGAAGACACTTTGGGAAAAGGTGTGATAATGACACACTTCCCATGAGCAACAGATATCACTTAAAGATCAGACAGTTTCCTCCATAAGCAGAAGAAGATTTGGCCCTTCTAAGAGGAACCAGGCAGCCAAAAAAAAAAGGGGGTGGTATGGCCTTAGATCTGAGCTGGTGCCCTTAAGTCAGACAAAGATAAGCGCCATCCCACAGGCACGCTCACATCTGTGGATTTTATTGTATGCCTGAATCCCGTGGATAAAACATTTTCCCAAAGTACACACTGGCTTCTTTGGAATGCCTAAACAATTAAGGAAATGCTGAAGCTTAACATATGTTCACTATAAAGCTAAATACGAAATGAAAGCAATGTGGGGAGCACATGGGCTTCTCTGTGGGCGTTACGGAGTCAAGGAGTCACTCTTCCATACTTTTTGAGTATAGAAGAGTGAGAACCGTGGTTAAAGATGACAGGGGTCGGATTTAAAATAGATTCAGTCTGATATCTGTCATCAGAATAAATCATTAGCGCCTGTGACATATGACTCTACTTTGCAGATATTGTGGCCCCATTGGGAGGGTGAAAATTAAAGGAGCTTTGAAAACCGAGATGTGAAGTGTGTGCATGTGTGTACGTGTGTGTGAGGTGCGGGAAAGTCTGAAACCCGAAGCCCTGTGAGTGGGAAGTGCTTCTATCTTCCATCACAGAGCTTCACACGCAGCTTAAGCCTGCTGACACATTACAGAATTTAATATCTATATAATATCACTCCGTCTGAAACTGATCTGTGATACATGGAGAGGAGGGGGAGGGTGTAAGACCTCGAAACACAGAACATCACGCACATACGTGCCGCTTTCTAAGCTCAAAGGCATCAGGCCGTCTTTCATCAGGACCTCTTTCTCTCATCTTCTGTCCTTTATCCTCCTTTTTCAGTACTAATCACTGTTTGAAAGAAAAAAAGTTTGATATGTGTCAAATGAGATTTGACTTGTCTTCTATCCATGCTCTAGAAAGAGTCAGAATAATGAGGTGTTTAAATATGATTATGCCTGTAATGGGTTTGTGGTATTTCCCAGTGTGTCTTTAAGTCTGAGGTCTCTTTCAGGTCTTTTCAGCCTTTCTTTATTTGCGTGTCGTCCTCCATCTCAGACTGGTGAGCAATCATGACAAACAGCACACAGCACTCCAAACCACAGCCAGGAATGAGCATCAATCCGCCGAGACACTCGCAGATGACTGACAGACACTAACAAACTCTGTCTCTGCCACACATAAACACACACTCACCACACTTTTACACAGACAAACACATGATCACACCCTAGTCAAACAAATACACAATAGCTCATGGTTGTGCACAGTTTAGTGGACCATGACATCAATCAAAACAAAATGTGACCAAAGATGCCTGACATACTTCCTGGTGAGTGAGATCAGTATTTGTGTGTATCTGAGAAACTACAGTTTTTCTTTTCTCAGTGAAAAAAATTATTTGCAGAGGTTTCCCTGCCGTTGTGTCAGATGTTTGACATAAAAATCCTTGAATTAGTTGTCAACATATAAAATGTGGATAATTATCATAGTTTAAATACCAAGTTCCGTCATGAAACTCTAGATGGCGCAACCTGCTGACAATTACATCGTTGCCTACACGGCACAAGCTGATTGGTTCCTGTTGCATCTGCAGCCAATGAGCTTGCTGCTCAACATTTAAAGGGGACCAATTATGCAAAATTCACTTTTATAATGTGTTTGAACACAGATGTGTGTCTGCAGTGTGTGAGAACAACCAGCCTATAATGCTAAAAATCCACCCACTCCTTTTTTTATAATCCCCATAAATCAAAAGCAGTCTCTTTAAGTGAGCTGAATCAGATTCCCCCCTACAATGACGTCATTGTAGGGAGAAGCCCCATCCACAGCCGGTGACGATCCGCCCTATTAGCATAGACACAGCCCTGAGTGAGAAGCACAGAGTCCGCCGTTTCTGTATCCTCGCTGTAGCAGCTGGAGTTGTACAATGTCTGCGCCAAAGAGGCATTACAAGTGTTGTGTTTTGGGATGCACTAATGGACATAAGAGTCTCCATAGACTCTCAGACTGTCACTGAGGACATTGTGGTTAAATTTCATTTCAAGTCTTATACGTTTGTGCCAATCATTTTGCGCTGGGCTGCTTCACAAACGAGGGTCTTTTCAATGCCGGATTTTCACAAAGGTTTATTCTGAAAGATGGGTCAATACCAAACGCCAAAAAGATGGGTCAATACCAATCTCAAGTGAAAGAGCTTGTTGGCACTCTGTACGGCTAATGTTTCTAAAGCTACCATTGTCTCTGCCTGTTTTTACTGATGCTGCCCTCACGTGCTATCAGAATTATCGTAAATACGAGTTTCCTAGTTAAAAATTGCTTGTAATCACGACTTCAGAAGTGGGAATCATGAAATTTCTAATAGCACGTGAAGGCACCAGGAGACCAGAGCTATGTCGTAAATTTTATCCCAAATTCATATTTCATAAATGCAATTCATAAAAGTGCATTTATTATGCACAGTCAGATGACAGATAACTGAACATATATGGTTGAAACCGCTACTGACAGTTTCTGACATTTTCAGTGTGTGAGACTGTCCTGTTTTGTTGTGCAGCATGAGCTCTTGAAGCTCCGCCCTCTTTAAGAAAGGGGGCGGGAAGAAGCAGCTCATTTGCATTTAAAGGGACACACACAAAAACGGCGTGTTTTTGTTCACCTCCAAAAAGTGGCAATTTTTTACACGCTATAAAAAATGATCTGTGGTGTATTTTGAGCTAAAACTTCACATACACACTCTGGGGACATCAGAGACTTATTTTACATCTTAGACATAATAGGTCAGAAGACATAATTCTTCTGAAACCCTTCACCTTCCCCAGCTCCACCTGTATAGATCTGCTACGGATAATTTAATATATGCTATTTGTGCAACAACAGTATGTCTTTTAATGGTATCCATTACCATGCTAAACTTTGAGAGTTGTCATGATAGAAATAACTTTTTTAGAAATTAATTGTAAATTTAAAGTGAATAATTCATTTATAAAAAATAGTTTAATGTTTATATACTATATATATATATATATATATACACTCACCTAAAGGATTATTAGGAACACCTGTTCAATTTCTCATTAATGCAATTATCTAATCAACCAATCACATGGCAGTTGCTTCAATGCATTTAGGGGTGTGGTCCTGGTCAAGACAATCTCCTGAACTCCAAACTGAATGTCAGAATGGGAAAGAAAGGTGATTTAAGCAATTTTGAGCGTGGCATGGTTGTTGGTGCCAGACGGGCCGGTCTGAGTATTTCACAATCTGCTCAGTTACTGGGATTTTCACGCACAACCATTTCTAGAGTTTACAAAGAATGGTGTGAAAAGGGAAAAACATCCAGTATGTGGCAGTCCTGTGGGCGAAAATGCCTTGTTGATGCTAGAGGTCAGAGGAGAATGGGCCGACTGATTCAAGCTGATAGAAGAGCAACTTTGACTGAAATAACCACTCGTTACAACCGAGGTATGCAGCAAAGCATTTGTGAAGCCACAACCTTGAGGCGGATGGGCTACAACAGCAGAAGACCCCACCGGGTACCACTCATCTCCACTACAAATAGGAAAAAGAGGCTACAATTTGCACGAGCTCACCAAAATTGGACAGTTGAAGACTGGAAAAATGTTGCCTGGTCTGATGAGTCTCGATTTCTGTTGAGACATTCAGATGGTAGAGTCAGAATTTGGCGTAAACAGAATGAGAACATGGATCCATCATGCCTTGTTACCACTGTGCAGGCTGGTGGTGGTGGTGTAATGGTGTGGGGGATGTTTTCTTGGCACACTTTAGGCCCCTTAGTGCCAATTGGCCATCGTTTAAATGCCACGGCCTACCTGAGCATTGTTTCTGACCATGTCCATCCCTTTATGACCACCATGTACCCATCCTCTGATGGCTACTTCCAGCAGGATAATGCACCATGTCACAAAGCTCGAATCATTTCAAATTGGTTTCTTGAACATGACAATGAGTTCACTGTACTAAAATGGCCCCCACAGTCACCAGATCTCAACCCAATAGAGCATCTTTGGGATGTGGTGGAACGGGAGCTTCGTGCCCTGGATGTGCATCCCACAAATCTCCATCAACTGCAAGATGCTATCCTATCAATATGGGCCAACATTTCTAAATAATGCTTTCAGCACCTTGTTGAATCAATGCCACGTAGAATTAAGGCAGTTCTGAGGGCGAAAGGGGGTCAAACACAGTATTAGTATGGTGTTCCTAATAATCCTTTAGGTGAGTGTATATACACACTGCTGTTCAAAAGTTTGGGATCGGTACGTTTTTTAATGATTTTAAAAGAAGTATCTTATGTTTATCAAGGCTGTGTTTATTTGATTAAAAATACAAAACAAACAGTAATATTGTGAAATATTATTACAATTTAACAGTTTTTTATTTGAATATATTTTAATATGTAATTTACTCCTGTGATGGCAAAATTGAATTTTCATTATCATTACTCAGTCTTCAGTGTCACATGATCCGTCAGAAATCATTAATTCACAGGAATATATATATATATATTTGAAATCTCTGCTCTTGGTTTCAGAATTCTTAGCAAATTGAAGCACAACTGTGTGATATGATTTCTCATTCTCACGGTTATACCTCTCTAAGGCGGCCGTCTGTTCACTCCACAAGGCTCGCAGATCCTCCTTCTCCACGGACTTTATCCTGAAAGACAACAGAGATGTGATTTTATTTAAAGCAGTGGCCGCTAACATCTGTTCCCTCTTTCCTCTATTGCCTGTGAACGCGGGGGATACTGAAAAAATTCCCCTTCCCCAAAAAAAGTCACCCAAGCATGTCCCTCTGGCATCCGCTTCTAACACCAGCATCTCAGCGTGAGCAGCTAAACAATGGCATGTAAACGAGTGTAGCCCACGGCTTGTCCACGTGTGATGTTAGCAGGTACCAACCAGGGTATAATGGGTGTTGAAGTGAGAGGGAGAAGGTGGAAAAAAAGAAAGCAGGTGGAACAGAAATGGAAACACAATCTGACATACAGCTGTTAGATGTTATGTTTTTTTTTGTAACATCGCTCTGTAGTTTGAGTAATAATATGAAACTCGGTTAGCGAGCACAGAAGTGACAAGTGTGGATGTGGGAGTCTAATAAAACAGAATGAAAGTGCTGTTGAGGGAAAAAAAATCAATGGATTTGGCAAAGTTTGTGGATTTGAGTATTTGAAAGATATTCAAATATTTGAAAGTCAAACATTTCTGCTAATTTCTCAGGTATTTTATGCACTACCATTCACAGATATGTTATTATCATAACAGTGGCCGTTTACTGACAAGCCTTAAAGGAGCCGCCGCTTAAAACAGATCAGGTCAGAATGAAGTTTGAAAATAATCGTTTTTCCACATATATTTTTTTGTTTTGTTTATTGGGCAAATATATAAGTGAACCTCAAGGAACATATTATAATACACTATATTGCCAAAAGTTTTGGGATTTCTGCCTTTACATGCACATGAACTTTAATGACATCCCATTCCTAATCCGTAGGGTTTAATATGGAGTTGGCCCACCCTTTGCAACTATAACAGCTTCAACTCTTCTGGGAAGGCTTTCCACAAGGTTTAGGAGTGTGTTTATGGGAATTTTTGACAATTCTTCTAGAAGCGCATTTGTGAGGTCAGGCACTGATGTTGGACGAGAAGGCCTGGCTCGCAGTCTCCGCTCTACTTCATCCCAAAGGTGTTCTATCGGGTTGAGGTCAGGACTCTGTGCAGGCCAGTCAAGTTCCTCCACACCAAACTCGCTCATCCATGTCTTTATGGACCTTGCTTTGTGCACTGGTACGCAGTCATGTTGAAACAGGAAGGGACCATCTTCAAACTGTTCCCACAAAGTTGGGAGCATGAAATTGTCCAAAATGTCTTGGTATGCTGAACTATTAAGAGTTCCTTTCACTGGAACTAAGGGGCCAAGCCCAACCCCTGAAAAACAACCCCACACCATAATCCCCCCTCCACCAAACTTTACACTTGGCACAATGCAGTCAGGCAAGTGCCGTTCTCCTGGCAACCGCCAAACCCAGACTCGTCCATGGGATTGCCAGACAGAGAAGCGTGATTGGTCACTCCAGAGAACACATCTCTGCTCTAGAGTCCAGTGGCGGCGTGCTTTACCCCACTGCATCCCACGCTTTGCATTGCACTTGGTGATGTAAGGCTTGGATGAGCTGCTCGGCCATGGAAACCCATTCCATGAAGCTCTCTACGCACTGTTCTTGAGCTAATCTGTGCTTTTACGTGGCCTACCACTTCATGGCTGAGTTGCTGTTGTTCCCAATTGCTTCCACATTTGTTATAATACCACTAACAGTTGACCGTAGAATATTTAATAGTGAGGAAATTTCACGAATGGACTTATTGCACAGGTGGCAACCTATCACGGTACCACGCTTGAGTTCACTGAGCTCCTGAGAGCGACCCATTCTTTCACAAATGTTTGTAGAAGCGTCTGCATGCCTAGGGGCTTGATTTTATACACCTGTGGCCATGGAAGTGATTGAACACCTGAATTCAATGATTTGGAGGGGTGTCCCAATACTTTTGGCAATATAGTGTTTATTATGTCAAACAATTGTTCATTGTTTATTCACATTAGTTCAAAGTGCATTAATATAATTAATAAATGTTAACAGATACAAAGTAAATGTTGAAACTAACACTGAGCAATACTTCTACAGCATTTATTAATCTTAGTTAATGTTTACTAATGTTAATACATGGATCCTTATTATTCAGATTTACCTGTAACTAAACACGTCAGATAGACGGCCTCTCATGTCATGCCACAATAATCTGCAAAGTGGACCAAACTTTGATGCCGCAAGTCAAAAGTCTGGCTAAGCGAGACTATTAATATGCTAACAGGGGGCTTTTGTGTGCTTGTGTGTGTATGAGCGTGCGTTCGTTTAATGCGTGCCAGAAAGTGTTTACATGTGTGTCTATCACTCTGTCATTGCTTTAACTCATTAATTCACCATGACATTCTCAAATTCTGCATGCTAGTCAAGCAATTGTCAAGCAAAACACCTAAACATTTGCTGCATATGTACATGCAAACCCACATTCTTGTTTTTCTTTCATGGTCGGGACTCGATTATGCTAATTTATAATGTAATGTAATAAATATAATATAATATATAATAATTTTCTATCCCCTACCATTACATAACTAACCCTTAAAGAAAACTTTCTGCATTTTTACATTTTCTATTATAAATTTTTTTTTAAGTTGTTTTCCTCATGGAGACTTTTGACTAGTCTCCACAATGTAAGTGACAAGGGATGCATGATATATTGTATCACATTTCTTTTACTGGCGATATTAGAGATTTTTTCAGTTATCGATAGCGGCCAATGAATTGAATGTGAACGTTTTAGCAATAGGAGAACCATATTCATTAGTCACGCAGATTCGAAGCACAACCAAAACAATGCTCTTCTGTAAAATGCATGCAGTTTTGTTTTTCAACCGCTAGAGGGCCAAAAGTTACATAGTATACCTTTAATACCTATTTTTCACACTGCACATTATCATTTTGTAGCATTGAAAATGATTGATTTTAGTGTTTTAATTGATTTATAAAAAAAATAATAAAAGTTCAAAAGTTTGGGGTCTGTACGATTTTTTAATAGTTTTTAATGTTTTGAAAGAAGTCTCTTCTGCTCACCAGGGCTACATTTGCTTTTAATAAAAAATACAGCAAAAACAGTAATATTGTGAAATATTATAAAAATGTAAAATAACTGTAATTTTAACTAATATAATGTTAATATATTTTACAATGTAATTTACTCCTGTAAAAAAAAAAATCTTTTCAGCCATTTACTGGTTATCTGCCATAACATGAAAATAGTTATTGGCATATCAGCACTGGCAAGAATTGTAATATCAGTGCATCCCTCATTCCAGCAATGAAGGTAAAATCTGACCCACTCACACCCACTCAACCCAGATAACTTCACACACAGGACTCTGCAGACAAATTCTCCCTCTGGCTCTCAGACTGACCTTCCTGTTGATCAGGACACAAGCACAGACCTTGCATGTCTGAGCCCGGTTGCTAATAAACGGGAAACTCTCCTCTCCTCTTTCTTCTTTTCTTGCCCTTTGCAAATCATCTACGCCAGCCGAGGCTCCTGGGGCCTGATGTTAAGCACAACATAACAGAGAAATCCCTGCATTGCTAAGCTGAATAACAATCAGTCTCTCGCTCTCTGTCTCATTCCCTCGTTCTCTAGTTTCTCCAATTCTCTCTCAAGGTCAGCACGGTACAGATTCCCTGCGGGCATCGTCTGTCAACTGTTAAACCTTCTGCATCCCCCCATCAGCCCAGCCCAACTCACAAATATTTTTCACCCTCTCACGCCAACACTCCCCATCCTACCCCATTGGCTCCCTCAACGCCAGTCTGGGGAGAAACTGGGGAGTTCGTGTCTCCCAGCTGAACCGAGCGAGCGTGAGCATGATGGATGATTGTCGAGTCTTATGGAGATTTGGTGAAGACCTTTCTTCCTTTGTTTATTATGGTTTGCCTGAAGGTTTCGCTGAGCTCTGTGACACACTGCTATCTGACAGCGGGTTAAGATAACCTTTTATTTCCCCTGGATCTCTGTGACACTAGAGATAAGAGTGAGGGGGAGAGGAAAAGGGAGAGAGAGAAAAAGAGAAAGTGATTGTGGGATTAACATGTTAAAGATGGATGTCTCCGTTTGGATGAAAACATGGCAGCTGTCAGGTCAAGTGGACCTGAATACAAGAACGCAATCTGTAACTCTCACATGCTCACTAGAAGTCTGCCTCAACCGAAGAATGGATCAGATTTGATAGAAATAAATGATCAGAGAGACTTTAGCTCATTGTGGCAAGCAGGGCGGGGCCGAGAGCCATGGGAACCGATTGGTAATGAGAACCGATTGGTCACCTGCGCACCACACCGTTCTCGAGCTCTCACGGAGGAGATACGGATGAATAAAAAGAGGAGTGATGACAGTGCAAGAAACGACAAAGGACCAGGCCTGGACTTTACATTGTGTTTTGTTTATGTTTGCGCAGCAGTCGTCCATGAGGAGCTGCCACTTTACTTTTGTTTTGTTTATTTTATGATTAAAGCTTGTTAAACGTTCGCCGGTTCCCGCCTCCTTCTTCCCTGAGCCTTTTAACTTCGTTACACTGGTGCTGAAACCCAGGAGGTAGGAGGAACGCGCTGTTGCTCTCGCCACTGTGGGAAATCTGTGGCGCCATCGAGTGGACACTTGAGACGGTGGGCTGGAGTGACTTGCCGGAGGAGGACGGACAAACTCACTGCCGTCCTCATGGGTTCTTGGGGGGGGGGGGGGGGGCAGCTGCCGTTCAAGAGATAGCGAAGGAGTCACCACCATTTGCCTTAGGCCGGATTCTGCTGCCATCCACCATGATGGGGAGGAACAGAGAATGGGGGACTCTCTCGCTGGCTGCCCGGAGCCGGAGGAGCCATCGCCATCCTCCAGGCATCGAAGGAGTTAGTGGGCCATCCACTGAGGGCTATCCTGCACCACCACCAGACATCATGGAGGAGTTCACCCAGCTGGTGGAGGACCGGATGGCAGTGCGTTTTGGGAACCTGACCAATAATTTTTTTTCTCTCTCCTCTCTGCTTCTCCTAATCCTTCCATCTCCTTTTCTCTCACTTCGTCTCTCCTTACCCCCAGGTGCTGCAGCCGGCATGATGGGGAGTAGAGCGCAGTCCGGCCTGCGAGGGGCGAAGGGGGTATGTGGCAAGCAGGGCGGGGCAGAGAGCCACGGGAACAGAGCGAGGCCGGTGGCACGATTGGTAATGAGCGCCTGCACGCCACACCAGTCTCACGGAGGAGCTCTGGAAGGATAAAAGGAGGAGTGACGACACTGCAAGACGAGAGAGGACCAGGCCTGGACGTTATGTTGTGTTTTGTTTATGTTTGTGCGTCAGTCGTCCATGAGGGGCTGCCACTTTACTTTCATTTTGTTGTTTGTTTATTTTATGATTAAAGTTTGTTCAATGTTCCCCGGTTCCCGCCTCCTTCTTCCCTGAGCCTTTAAACCTTGTTACACTCAAAGTTAAGGTAAGGTACAGCACAAAGCAATAAAGATAGGAATTATACCTCAAATTATGCACCTTGTTGAGAAGAGGTATGTTGTTACTTTCCTAAGTGACTGGGAAAATGGCAAAACTAAAGCACAGACTTTGAAGAAGGGAACCTAGACATATCTAGGAACCACAATATAATTTGAAAGGCACCACCCAAAACAATGGCTGAGAATTGATGCAGATTTACTGATTCAGTCTGATTGATTTGGGTATATTTCAGTTATAACTTTTATTTTGCTTACATATGAAAGAAACTAAAATCAGCTACTGCTATAAATTATAAATTGAACCTTCTAACTCAGTATGTTGCAATAAATTTCATTTGAAAAATTAACCAGAGGTTCCAAATTATTTAGTTCAGTTGAATCAGAATGAGTTTTTATTGCCAAGAGTGCTCACACACACAAAGGAATTCGAAAAAAATATATAAGCAAAAGGTATACAATGGAATAATGTTCTCTCCTTATCATTCTCTTCCTTTGTCTCCTATAATAATCGCTGGACAGCCCTCTTTGAGGTTTATTAATTGGTAACAAATGGAGGTGGAATCTGTGGCATGTGAGAGAGTCTATTTCTTAGAGAGCGCCATGATGTTCCACATGTGTGCTTTAGGCCTGAGGCGCTACACTCACACTACTGGAGCGTTATGAGACATGTAAGACCAGGTATCATGTTTTTCTGCTGAAAAACTGTGAAAATAACATGGTGTGGCATCTGAACTCCAGGTAACTGAGTTCAGTACAACAGTTGAGAAGGTCCAGTTAAATGTTTTGCATATTCACATTTCTTAGCTTATACTGTTTATCACTTCATATCTCACCAGGCAGAGTTCCAACTCATTTACAAAAGTTTTCATCCTCTTTATCACTTTCAGTCTTGCTCTTTTCCATTCTCTCTTTCCGCAGGTTAATCACATTGGTGGCCTGTCACTTCATGAGTATTTTAAATAGCCCCTAACTATTTCTGACATGTATCAGCGTAGCCACGGAAACAACCCAGCTCGGCAGATGTGTGTGTCTGATATGCGTGTCTGAAATAGGGTTAGAGGTTGCATAGTTGTCATGGGAACACATGCCGCATACAAACACTGCTCTTTCTTCCCTGATATGGAGATATCAAAGCTTTGGCACATGTTTCCGCACACACACGTCATGCTGTTTCAGCACTTGCCGAGCGCAATCTAATTCATGAGGTCTAAAGTTCTCTCTTGAAAGAAAAAAGTCATTGGAGGGTCTTTACTGAGAAAGATGAATAATTCAGGTGTTATTCTTGGCTTGTTTGCTTGCATAACTTAAATTAGGTTAAAGGGATTGCTCAGACAACAATGGAAATCCTGTCATCATTTACTCACCCTCACATCGTTCCATACATGTATAACTTTCTTTCTTCTTTGGAACATACAAGAAAATTTTTTCCATTTGTCCAAAACAGTTCACATTGGATCCCATTTGCTTCCATTTTATGGAATATTTTTTTGTTCTGCAGAAGACAGTGAGTCATACAGGCTGTGCTCCAAACTTGAGGTTGATATCTCAAAAAAAGAGCTTTCAGTAAGATTGTGTTTGATCGCACTACCGACATTTTTCCATTAGACGCCAACATAGCTTTACTGGTACACACAGCGGTGGGATTAGTGATTTGCAGTACAGTATAATTTCTCCCTCTCAAACATTACACGCACACACACACCCATTTTTCAGTACACACATACATACCACATTCTCATATATCCACACCAACACACCCACACAATTAAAGCTGCATAATTTATCCAATTGGCTCAATAATACGGCAGGAAAAAAGAGAATCATTTTAGTTTAGTTTAGTTTAGTTAAACTTTATTGTTTGTTTAGTTTCCTGGACAGAAATTCTTCTTTGACGCTGGCAATACTATACATCCACACTTTCACATAGTAAAAACACATAAAACACATTAGTCCCCGTAAAAAACAAACACACAGACCAAGTAAATACCATACATTACTATATATGTATATGCATGTAACACATGCATTGTCTCATATGTGTACAAGCACCTACCCATAAATGTGAGAAAATTGAGCCATCTGGTTAAGAAAATAGTATAAATTTGAATTTTGAAGCCTTGCCAACAGAATGAATGCCCATTTTAGAGTTAAATTACCCTGGGATTAAAAATTACTTTAATGGGTTTCAATGGGTTTAAGTGTAACTATTTTGTGTACAGTCTAGTGTAAAATAGATTTATGAAAGGAAATGAGGGTGAAATATTAAAATTCCAATAAAAATACATACTTCTGCCAAAATGTACGCAGTTGGCATTAAAGGGTTAGTTCACCCAAAAATAAAAACTCTGTCATCATTTTCTCACCTTTATGTTGTTCCAAACCTGTAAGACTTTCGTTCATCGTTGAAACACAAAGACATTTTAATAAAATCAAACTACCTCTTTGAAGCTTCAAAGAGTTCATAAAGAGATCGTAAAACTAATCCATATGAGAGATTTAGTCCAAATTTTCTGAAGAGACACAATCGCTTTATATGATGAAAAAATTGAATTTAGGCTTTTGTTCACTAACGCACACATCAGTTTTGGTAACCGGAAGCTCAAGCTTGTTTGCTTGACGTGCGAGAACCAATGAGGTTCATTCTTGTGTTACGCAGCACGTTTGAGCTTCCGCAAGAACCAATGAGGTTCATTCTCGTGTTACGCAGCACGTTTGAGCTTCAGCAAGAACCAATGAGATTCATTCTTGTGTTACGCGGCACGTTTGAGCTTCAGCAAGAACCAATGAGGTTCATTCTTGTGTTACGCGGCACGTTTGAGCTTCAGCAAGAACCAATGAGGTTCATTCTTGTGTTACGCAGCACATTTGAGCTTCAGCAAGAACCAATGAGGTTCATTCTCGTGTTACGCAGCACGTTTGAGCTTCAGCAAGAACCAATGAGGTTCATTCTTGTGTTACGCAGCACGTTTGAGCTTCCGCAAGAACCAATGAGGTTCATTCTCGTGTTACGCGGCACGTTTGAGCTTCAGCAAGAACCAATGAGGTTCATTCTTGTGTTACGCGGCACGTTTGAGCTTCAGCAAGAACCAATGAGGTTCATTCTTGTGTTACGCGGCACGTTTGAGCTTCCGCAAGAACCAATGAGGTTCATTCTCGTGTTACGCGGCACGTTTGAGCATCCGCAAGAACCAATGAGGTTCATTCTTGTGTTACGCAGCACGTTTGAGCTTCAGCAAGAACCAATGAGGTTCATTCTCGTGTTACGCAGCACGTTTGAGCTTCAGCAAGAACCAATGAGGTTCATTCTCGTGTTACGCGGCACGATTGAGCTTCCGCAAGAACCAATGAGGTTCATTCTTGTGTTACGCGGCACGTTTGAGCTTCAGCAAGAACCAATGAGGTTCATTCTCGTGTTACGCGGCACGTTTGAGCTTCAGCAAGAACCAATGAGGTTCATTCTTGTGTTACGCAGCACGTTTGAGCTTCAGCAAGAACCAATGAGGTTCATTCTTGTGTTACGCAGCACGTTTGAGCTTCTGCAAGAACCAATGAGGTTCATTCTTGTGTTACGCGGCACGTTTGAGTTTCCGCAAGAACCAATGAGGTTCATTCTCGTGTTACGCGGCACGTTTGAGCTTCAGCAAGAACCAATGAGGTTCATTCTCGTGTTACGCGGCACGTTTGAGCTTCAGCAAGAACCAATGAGGTTCATTCTTGTGTTACGCAGCACGTTTGAGCTTCAGCAAGAACCAATGAGGTTCATTCTTGTGTTACGCGGCACGTTTGAGCTTCAGCAAGAACCAATGAGGTTCATTCTCGTGTTACGCGGCACGTTTGAGCTTCAGCAAGAACCAATGAGGTTCATTCTCGTGTTACGCGGCACGTTTGAGCTTCAGCAAGAACCAATGAGGTTCATTCTCGTGTTACGCGGCACGTTTGAGCTTCCGCAAGAACCAATGAGGTTCATTCTCGTGTTACGCGGCACGTTTGAGCTTCAGCAAGAACCAATGAGGTTCATTCTCGTGTTACGCGGCACGTTTGAGCTTCCGCAAAAACCAATGAGGTTCATTCTCGTGTTACGCGGCACGTTTGAGCTTCCGCAAGAACCAATGAGGTTCATTCTCGTGTTACGCGGCACGTTTGAGCTTCAGCAAGAACCAATGAGGTTCATTCTTGTGTTACGCGGCACGTTTGAGCTTCCGCAAGAACCAATGAGGTTCATTCTCGTGTTACGCGGCACGTTTGAGCTTCAGCAAGAACCAATGAGGTTCATTCTTGTGTTACGCAGCACGTTTGAGCTTCAGCAAGAACCAATGAGGTTCATTCTCGTGTTACGCAGCACGTTTGAGCTTCAGCAAGAACCAATGAGGTTTATTCTCGTGTTACGCAGCACGTTTGAGCTTCTGCAAGAACCAATGAGGTTCATTCTCGTGTTACGCAGCACGTTTGAGCTTCAGCATGAACCAATGAGGTTCATTCTTGTGTTACGCAGCACGTTTGAGCTTCAGCAAGAACCAATGAGGTTCATTCTTGTGTTATGCAGCACGTTTGAGCTTCAGCAAAAACCAATGAGGTTCATTCTTGTGTTACGCAGCACGTTTGAGCTTCAGCAAGAACCAATGAGGTTCATTCTTGTGTTACGCAGCACGTTTGAGCTTCAGCAAGAACCAATGAGGTTCATTCTTGTGTTACGCAGCACGTTTGAGCTTCAGCAAGAACCAATGAGGTTCATTCTTGTGTTACGCAGCACGTTTGAGCTTCAGCAAGAACCAATGAGGTTCATTCTTGTGTTACGCAGCACGTTTGAGCTTCTGCAAGAACCAATGAGGTTTATTCTCGCATGTCAAGCATGTTCAGTTGCGCTTCTGTTTCATCATAAGATTTCAAAAAGATCTTCATTTATGTTTTGAAGATGAACAAAAGTCTTACAGGTTTGGAACGACATGGGGGTGAGTAAATGATGACAGAATTTTTATTTTTGGGTGAACTAACAAAAAAAAAAAAAAGAAAAAGAAAAAAAAAAGAAAAAATGCAATTTATTCCTGTCATCAAAGCTGAATTTTCAGCATCATTACTCCAGTCTTCAGTGTCACATGATCCTTCAGAAAACATTCTAATATGATGATTTGCTGCTCAAGAAACATTTCTGATTATTATCAATCTTGAAAACAGGTCTTAATATTTTTGTGGAAAATGTGATACATTTTTTTCAGGATTCTTTGATGAATAGAAATCATTTATTTAAAATAGAAATCTTTTGTAACATTATAAATGTCTTTACTGTGATCAATTTGAATGCGTCCTTGCTGAATAAAAGTATTAATTTCTTTCAAAAAACCATACTGACCCCAAACTGTTGAATGTTAGTGTACATACAGTGTGATTTTGCAAAGATGGAGAGCTGTTGGTTGCATCAGATCTGTTTATCAACCTTCCAAACTACATTAGCGCAGACAGCAGGAAGAAGCAGCACGCGATGAGCCCCGTCCCACGCATACATGCACAGCTGTCAATGCCAGAGCGGCCCTGACAGCTACACCAGCTCTCCCACTGTCACATCACATACACCGTCCTGCCACAGAGCCTTCTGACAGCTCTCATCCACACAGACATAGAGAGAGGCTACTTTGATTACAAAGAGGAAAAAAGAAGCCAGAAAAACAGAAGTTGGGACAGATTATAAAAGGAGTATGAGCCAATGATGAGTCAGTGTGTGTAATGTGATGAACCCGAGGGAGGTGTGCGGAGTGTGAAGCAACACCTGACACTCAACAAAACTGTTTCTTCCTCACACGCTGCCAGGTCACAGAGCTCGCTCCTTCTACACCTCCAGCAAAAAAAATAAACTCCTTTCCTGAGGAGATACATCATGTATTGCAAGGAAGATATCCTCATCTCTTTGGTTAAATAAATATTCTTGTTTGGTGTGAACGGCAGTGCATTGGTATGCAAATGTAATACAAAACGGCTTCTCTCAGACTGGGAGGAAGATAGATGGCTGTTACCCAACTGAGCAAATCATAAAATGCTGCTTTTTCCTCTCCCCCACACACATTAAATCATTCTAGAGGGGAGGAGGGGGTGTTTTATAGATAATGGTGTTATATTGAGCTGTAATGGGAGCTGTGCTGAGATGTTTGGATGTAGTGTGTATGATGAAGAGCTATCAAAAGTAAAACACTGAATTCTGGATAAATCAGGATGAAATACTTGTTCATAGTACTCCACCTAATGTGTGTCAACCATCGTAATAATATAAGCACTTATGCATGTGTGCGTATCATGAATACTGCAGTATAAAGCTGTGTTTCAAAACCTAGTGAGCTGCCTACCTAGTCAGCATTTTAAGGCATCATAGGTGTGCTTCACATCCAAAACGGGCACTCTAAAAATGAAAATGTCCTTTTTTTTGTTTTTGTTAAAGGGGTCCTATAATGCCCCTTTTTACAAGATGTAAAATACGTCCCTGATGTCCCCAGAGTGTGTATGTGAAGTTTTAGCTCAAAATACCCCACAGATAATTTTTTATAGCATCTTAAAATTGTCACTTTTTGAGGGTGAGCAAAAACACGCCGTTTTTGTGTGTCCCTTTAAATGCAAATGAGCTGCTGGCCCCCTTTCAAGAAGAGGGCGGAGCTTCAAGAGCTCCTGTTAGCAGCTCTGATTACCTCACGCAGACACGCACTGAAAATGTCCGAAACGGTTCAGCCTTTTATGTTCAACCCAGAGTCGGACAATGATGGTGTCACATGTTCGTTTGTTGTCTTTCAGTTTACTTCTTGTCACATGTTCATTTGTCTTAGTTTTCCCGCCACTTGTCTGTTTCCTTGGTTACCCTCGTTAGTTAGTTTAGTTCAGCTGTGTCCAGTTAATTATCTCATTTCTGTTTGCCATTTAAGTTCTTCCCTTTTCACTCAGTCTTTGTCCGGTCACCGTTATGTTAAGTTGTTGTGCTATTGCCTGTTTGCCTGCCCTTAGAGTATTTGTAATTAAACTACGTTTGGGAACTATATTACCTGTCTTCGTCTTCCTGCCTGCACAGACCCGTGACAGATGGAGAGACTCAAGAAGAAGTGACAATATGTAGCTTCGACGGTTCGGTAGTAATCAACACCGAATATTCGAAGCTTCGGAGGGAGGGGGCTGAACATATTCTTCTCTCTAATCCAGAGCCGGAAGCGGCGCGCCTCTCGAGTTTATATGCTCCGAGAACAGACACCGCACTAGTGATACAAAACACACAGGTCTATTACATCCCAGTAAAATGTCACGTTTGAGTTTTAACAAGCTCCTATATTTCGCAGTAGATTCATTTAGATTGATAATGACAGGTCGGGTAAAAAGGATAATACATTTTTTTTCTAATATTATTCTATTTTCCACTATGTCAAACCAACGCAGCTTAACCCAAAATACAAGCTCATGCAGTTGCGCGTCTAGATAGAGAATACTCCAGTTGCAACACTTTAGTAGGCTAAGAAGAAGCAAATATATTTATTAAGTATAACGAGGTTGGATTCCTTCAACTGTCCATCCTATTAAAAACGGCAAAAAAAGAGTATTGTATTTCGCCAGATTTTATAGTGTAAATATATTCAAGCGTGAATGAGAACCGTTTTGAGTGGGATGCCAGGCGTCTGAAAAAAATAAAAAAAATAAAGATTATTCGAATCCCAAAATTGAAAATCGAATACCAACCCACCGAACGAATATTCGAATATTTGGGTCCAGCCCTAAATGAGACAGGGCATTTCTGAATGGTTAGTTGATGAATTTATGGAGCTGATGTAGAGTTAACTATCTTCAAGTCATTGATTAGCATATTCTGTCATAATAATCTATAAATTGATGGTGTGGGAACTGTTGTAAGATGCACAGAGCCAGAGAATATCTGCTGCATGAAGAGAGAACAGGGATAGTTTAGTTTAATTACGGTTATAACTTGTTTTCATCTTGCTTTTATGACACGCTATTGCATTTGTGTTATGTACTGTATTGCAGTAAATGTGAAAAGACGGATGTGCTCTACCACAACAACTCTTCCTCTTCTCAACATGTTCCCGGGAGTGGGGTTTATGTCAATTTTAGGGTTAGTGATGTCATTAACCCGTGAAGAAGCTTGTTGTAGTCCCTACCGGCCGTTTGTTGTAGTTCTTAAAAAGTGATTTCTGTAAAAGAAAATATCTCCCTTTGTTTTGAACTTTGAGCGTCGTAACTTTGCAGATGTTGTTTATGCTCAAACAGCAACATTACACACTAACTAAAGTTAAAAAAGTCAAATCATAATCAACCACCCCTTTAAGAAGTGATTTCTATCCGATATGACTGTTTAAGTCAGGTTGATTAAAGGCTCGTTCACACCAAGGACCATAACTATAATGATAATGATAAATATATAGTTCTAAAAATCATTCTAAATATAAAAGAATAGAATCCACACCACAACAATAACGATAACTGCACAAAGAAACGATATCGTTGGAATCACTTTCAGAATTTTTTTATCATTTGAAATCTTTATGGTTATCGCTCTTAGTGTGAAACAGGCCTTTAATCATATTTGATAGTAATCTGACTAATTAAATCTGATTTAAACTGAATAAAATTAGTTATTTTGTTAATTTTAAATCATTTTAAATCATCATTTAAAAAGGTTGGGGTCAGTGCAATTTATATATACAGTGGGGAGAACAAGTATTTGATACACTGCCGATTTTGCAGGTTTGCCCAATTAAAAAACATGTAGAAGTCTGTAATTTTTATCATAGGTACACTTCAACTGTGAGTGACGGAATCTAAAACAAAAATCCAGAAAATCACATTGTATGATTTTTTAAGTAATTAATTTGCATTTTATTGCATGACATAAGTATTTGATACATCAGAAAAGCAGAACTTAATATTTGGTACAGAAACCTTTGTTTGCAATTACAGAGATCATACGTTTCCTGTAGTTCTTGACCAGGTTTGCACACACCGCAGCAGGGATTTTGGCCCACTCCTCCATACAGACCTTCTCCAGATCCTTCAGGTTTCGGGGCTGTCGCTGGGCAATACGGACTTTCAGCTCCCTCCAAAGATTTTCTATTGGGTTCAGGTCTGGAGACTGGCTAGGCCACTCCAGGACCTTGAGATGCTTCTTACGAAGCCACTCCTTAGTTGCCCTGGCTGTGTGTTTCGGGTCGTTGTCATGCTGGAAGACCCAGCCACGACCCATCTTCAATGCTCTTACTGAGGGAAGGAGGTTGTTGGCCAAGATCTCGCGATACATGGCCCCATCCATCCTCCCCTCAATACGGTGCAGTCGTCCTGTCCCCTTTGCAGAAAAGCATCCCCAAAGAATGATGTTTCCACCTCCATGCTTCACGGTTGGGATGGTGTTCTTGGGGTTGTACTCATCCTTCTTCTTCCTCCAAAAATGGCGAGTGGAGTTTAGACCAAAAAGCTCTATTTTTGTCTCATCAGACCACATGACCTTCTCCCATTCCTCCATTCCTGATCCTCTGGATCATCCAGATCCACTTCAGACGGGCCTGGACGTGCGCTGGCTTGAGCAGGGGGACCTTGCGTGCGCTGCAGGATTTTAATCCATGACGGCGTAGTGTGTTACTAATGGTTTTCTTTGAGACTGTGGTCCCAGCTCTCTTCAGGTCATTGACCAGGTCCTGCCGTGTAGTTCTGGGCTGATCCCTCACCTTCCTCATGATCATTGATGCCCCACGAGGTGAGATCTTGCATGGTGCCCCAGACCGAGGGAGACTGACCGTCATCTTGAACTTCTTCCATTTTCTAATAATTGCGCCAACAGTTGTTGCCTTCTCACCAAGCTGCTTGCCTATTGTCCTGTAGCCCATCCCAGCCTTGTGCAGGTCTACAATTTTATCCCTGATGTCCTTACACAGCTCTCTGGTCTTGGCCATTGTGGAGAGGTTGGAGTCTGTTTGATTGAGTGTGTGGACAGGTGTCTTTTATACAGGTAAAGAGTTCAAACAGGTGCAGTTAATACAGGTAATGAGTGGAGAACAGGAGGGCTTCTTAAAAAAAAACTAACAGGTCTGTGAGAGCCGGAATTCTTACTGGTTGGTAGGTGATCAAATACTTATGTCATGCAATAAAATGCAAATGAATTATTTAAAAATCATACAATGTGATTTTCTGGATTTTTGTTTTAGGTTCCGTCTCTCACAGTTGAAGTGTACCTATAATAAAAATTACAGACTTCTACATCCTTTGTAAGTGGGCAAACCTGCAAAATCGGCAGTGTATCAAATACTTGTTCTCCCCACTGTATATATATATATATATATATATATATATATATATATATGTATTCAGAGATCCATACTTTTGGATGCATTAAGTTGATGAAAAGTGACAAAAAAAGTTACAAAAGATTCTGAAGGATCATGTGACACTGAAGACTGGAGTAATGATGCTGAAAATTCAGCTTTGATCACAGGAATAAATTACACTTTAAAATATATTCAAATAGAAAACAGATATTTTAAATTGTAATAATATTTCACAATATTACTGTTTTTACTGTAAATCCAGCCATGGTGAGCAAAAGAGACAACTTTGAAAAATATTAAAATATTTTACCAACCCAAATTTTCGAACAATATTTTCATTCAATATTGGAAAAAAATTTAAATATTAAAATATTGGTTACATTTTATTTTACAGTATGTGTGTACTTACAGTGAATTACCCAAGAAAGTACAGGTAATGTAATTACATGGGTTAAGGTTAGGTTTGGGATAGGTTCAGTACCTAGTTATGGTAATTGCTATAATAAGTACATAGTATGTACATGTGGTACAGGACTGTAATAAAGTACTACCAAAATATTTTTTTCCATTATTTGTATCACACTAATAGCAAACTGTATTGGAATCAGTTGTGAGTTGAGTCCTGCACGCTTCAGAGTCACTGCCTGTGAAGACTGTTTCAGTCAGTCACGATGTTTAATTTCAAACTATATTAAATAACTTACTCAAGGAGTTTCTTTACATGCTCTTTTTCATGCATGCTGTTCTGGAGATCTATTTTCAGAGTCTTCACCTCCTCCGTCAGGCCTGTAAAAACAAGAACAAGAAAAATAATCCTTGATGTACCCTGTAAAAAGTCATTAACATGACACTTTGTGCCGGTGCTGATCAGGTGACTAAGGAATGCTTCAGGAAACTCATGTAACACAGAAATGTTCACGATAATAAATCCAACTTGGCTCAACATCTACTGTTGGCAAAAGTTAAAAACAGATTTTTGTCTCACTGTCTTTTGTCACTTGCTATAAATGTTCATCTGGTTTTCTTTCCTCGTTCATCCGTTTCCTCCCCTGCCAATAAATGTAATTCTCTTTTCCTCTTTCTCCCTCACAGCTTTGTATCTCTCATGAAGCACTGAAGCATAATCTGGTGCCTATCGGTTGCCAGCAGCCATAATTGAGGGTGAACTCTACACCCAAACACGGGCCAGTGAAAGCATTCTCATTCATCATCTCAGCTCGGTGACATCTGATGCACCGTATTCACTTGGACCTGTTCTCATTATCCTGGCAGCAGAGGAAAAACGGCCAAGGATTTGAAACAGGAGACATTTTAAAAGACAACAGGGAGGAGAGGATGACAGGAAACTGTAGGAGTCAGACTAGCCACAGATTGAGAGTTGTGCTACTGCAGTCACCTGACACGCAGGACATCTAAGTCACAAAATAAGGCCGTACAAGCCAATCTTCATTTTGTTTTGTTTGATGACAGCATTCAGTATTTATAGTGTCCAAGCTACACTAAATTGATGTCAAAAAATTGATGTCATTTAATTAGATAACAAAACCAAGAGGCGCCTGCAAACAAATGATGTTAGAGCATTTCTCAGAATGAATGCCACTTTTAGTCATGTTTGCAATTATTTTTAAACACTTGGTGTCAAGGTGATTTTTAGTGGCTATGAAGTTCCTCTCAAACCCACACAGGTCATGGCGAACATGTTCCACAAACATTTGACATGAGGACAAATACCTTCCATAAGTCATGGAAACCTGGAAAGAGCTTAAAAATCATGGACATTTTAGTTGCACTTTATTTTACAGTACGTGCACTTACATGTACTTACCTAAGAAAGTACTGGGTAATAACTACATGGGTTAGGGTTAGGTTTCAGGTTAGGTTCAGGGTTTGATTTCACCAGCTATTGCTCACATGTAGAGCTTATGTGGAGTTAAAGTTTATTGATGTTATATTTGTGAGTGAATTCTTCTTTTGAGGCAGTTCATTTTCAATAAATCAATCAAACTCGTTCACAAAATGATCTGAATGATTATCAAATCGATCTGAATTAAAATAACTTTTAAAAATCCTTATCCATATGACCGGAAAGGTCAAAAATCATGGATTAACTGGTCAAAAAAGATGGGAATATGAAACTTGCTTGCGAGCCATAGTGATGTTCGATTTGTAAGGATTTTTTTTTTCTTTTGAGGTGGTTCGTTTTTAATAAATTGGTCAAACTGGTTCACAAAATGGCCTGAATGATTATTGAATCAATTAGAATTAAAATTACTTAAAAAATCCTGATCAACATGACTGGAAAGATCCAAAGTCATGAAAATTAACTGGTAATGAAGGTGGTAATATTTATATTTATTATATGATTTGCTTGAAAATTTTGCTTGCTCATGCTATCTTTCTTTAAAATAAATGCCACTAAAGTCATGTAATTAAATTCATAAATTTCTAAGTATGATTTAAGCTCCCCTAATTTTTAACCACACTTAAAACGTAAATACTATTTGAAATTAATTGCACTGAATTCATTACAGGCAGAATAAATCACAAAGTGCATCACAGACTGTGACTAAATTTTTTGAAAATGTACTTCATGAACTTTAATTACATGGTTTGTCAAATATACTATTTAAGTCAAATATACTGTATTACATATTACAGAAGTGGAAATAGCTCCTTTTACTTTACAGTACACTATTACTATTATTACTAATAGTACACTATTATTCTTCCTCATCAGTTTCATCTCCTCAGCATCCCAGATAGCCTAAAGGAACTCGATGTTGCAATAGAAACTATTGACTCTCTCTTTTCCAGCACTTTAGATACAGTTGCTCCCCGGCGCTTAAAGAAGATTAAAGAAAATAGTCCAACGCCGTGGTACAACGAGCACACCCGGGCCCTTAAAACAGCAGCCAGAAAAATGGAGCGCAGCTGGAAGAAAACAAAACTAGAAGTTTTTCGCATTTCGTGGAAAGA
This sequence comes from Coreius guichenoti, assembly GCA_039654105.1. NCBI lineage: Eukaryota > Metazoa > Chordata > Actinopteri > Cypriniformes > Gobionidae > Coreius > Coreius guichenoti. The sequence goes on along the minus strand of CM077181.1, from coordinate 2,860,345 downwards.
GAGCATGATTGCATACAGAAAGGCCCTAAAAACGGCTAGATCTGCTTATTTCTCGACTCTCTTAGAAGAAAACAAACACAACCCTAGGTATTTATTCGATACAGTGGCTAAATTAACCAAAGATAAAGCTTCACCTTCTGATGTTTGTAAACAGCACAGCAGTAATGACTTTATGAACTTCTTTACTTGTAAGATTGATAATATTAGGAAAAAAAATTATAACCATGTAGCCGTCTACTACAGTATCACATCAGACAGTGCATTGTAAAAATTACATTCATTCACTGCTATAGGAGAAGAATTGGCTAAACTCATTAAATCATTAAAATCAACAACATGTATGCTCGACCCTATACCGACTAAACTACTAAAAGAGATACTTCCAGAGGTCATAGATCCTCTTCTTAATATCATTAATTCATCCTTGACATTAGGATATGTACCAAAAACTTTTAAGTTGGCTATTATTAAACCACTTATTAAAAAACCGCAGCTTGATTCTACAGAATTAGTCAATTACAGGCCAATCTCAAATCTACCCTTTCTATCAAAAATAATAGAAAAGGCAGTGTCCTCACAATTATGCTCCTTTTTAGAAAGAAATGGTATCTGTGAGGATTTCCAGTCAGGATTTAGACCGTATCATAGTACTGAGACTGCTCTCATTAGAGTTACAAATGATTTACTCTTATCATCCGATCGTGGTTGTATATCTCTATTAGTGTTACTCGATCTTAGCGCTGCATTCGATACTACTGACCACAACATTCTTTTGAATAGACTCGAAAATTATGTTGGCATTAGTGGAATTTCATTGGCATGGTTTAAATCATACTTATCTGACCGTTATCAGTTTGTAGCAGTAAATGAAGAGATGTCACACCGAACACAAGTTCAGTATGGAGTACCGCAGGGCTCAGTGCTAGGATCGTTGCTTTTCACCCTGTACATGCTACCACTGGGAGATATTATTATGAAGCATGGCGTTAATTTTCATTGTTATGCTGACGATACTCAGCTCTATATTTCTTCACGCCCTGACGAAATTTACCAATTCACAAGATTAACAGAATACATAGCTGATATAAAAAATTGGATGACTAGTAATTTCCTGCAACTTAATTCAGAAAAAACAGAATTTTTAATCATTGGATAAAAAAACTCCACAAGTAATAACCTAGAATACTGTCTAACACTCGATGGCTGCTCTGTCAAGTCCTCGTCGTCAGATAGGAACCTGGGTGTGCTCTTTGATACCAATCTCTCATTTGAAAGCCACGTTTCTAGCATCTGTAAAACTGCATTCTACCATCTTAAAAATATATCTAAATTACGGCACATGCTTTCAATGCAAAATGCTGAACAGTTAGTTCATGCGTTCATGACCTCAAGGCTAGATTATTGTAATGCTCTACTGGGTGGTTGCCCTGCTCGCTTAATAAATAAACTGCAGGTTGTCCAAAACGCAGCAGCTCAAGTTCTTACTAGAACCAGGAAGTATGACCATATTAGCCCGGCTCTGGCAACACTGCATTGGCTCCCTATTAAACATCGTATACATTTTAAAATCTTGCTGATTACTTACAAAGCACTAAATGGTTTAGCTCCCCAGTACTTGAGCGAGCTCTTAACGCATTATACTCCATCACGTCTATTGCGGTCTCAAAATTCTGGCCAGTTGATAATACCTAGAATATCAAAATCAACTGCAGGCGGTCAATCCTTTTCCTATTTAGCACCTAAACTCTGGAACAGTCTTCCTAGCATTGTTCGGGAAGCAGACACACTCTGTCAGTTTAAATCTAGACTAAAAACACATCTCTTTACTATGGCGTACACATAAAAAAAATTTAATTTCTATTATTCAAATTAGTTAAATGATTGTTTTAGGCTCCATTAACTAGGTCAGCCGGAACCGGAAACATTTCCCATAACTGATGTACTCGTTACATCATAAGAAGAATGGCATCTACGCTAATGTTAGTCTCTCTGTTTATCCCCAGGTTTACTGCAGTCGGCCGGATCCGGGCCGTATCCAGACCAGATGGTGGCCCTTAGCCTGGACATGACGAACGCATCCCTGAAGTGTCTGTAGAGACCGTGTCAATTAAACTCCCCCCTGTAAATGCCGCATCGACACGACATCCTCATTAAACCCGTCCCCGGCGTGACGACTCCAATCTTTCGAATAATCCTACGAATATCTATTGATCTAATATGACTTCTGACCTGTAATGTTGCCAGAATCATAATCATACACTATTTGTTCGTCGGCCAGAGGAGAACTGGCACCCCGTCTGAGCCTGGTTTCTCCCAAGGTTTTTTTTCTCCATTCTGGCCCTGAAGGAGTTTTGGTTCCTTGCCACCGTCGCCTTTGGCTTTTGGCTTGCTCAGTTGGGGACACTTAAATTTCAACTATACTACTGATCTGCCCGCATTGACACTATATGATAATTGAAATGAGCTGGATGACATCACCGTTTTCACCAGAGCGGCTGTACAGTCGAATCAAATTCTGTTGCATTATTTTCCTGTTACCACTGTGAAGCTGCTTTGAAACAATTGGCATTGTAAAAAGCACTATATAAATAAAGGTGATTTGATTTGATTTTGATTTGATTATTATTATCAGGGTTCATACAGATACTGTAAAATGAAATTCCAGGACTTTTCAAGCACTACTTTTTTGATAACAAAATCAGAAATCGCACTTATCAAACAATATCTCAATATATCAATATCTCAAACTCAAATTACAGATACAGTGAGGAGAACAAGTATTTGATACACTGCCGATTTTGCAGGTTTGCCCACTTACAAAGCATGTAGAAGTCTGTAATTTTTATCATAGGTACTCTTCAACTGTGAGTGACGGAATCTAAAACAAAAATCCAGAAAATCACATTGTATGATTTTTAAATAATTAATTTGCATTTTATTGCATGACATAAGTATTTGATACATCAGAAAAGCAGAACTTAATATTTGGTACAGAAACCTTTGTTTACAATCACAGAGATCATACGTTTCCTGTAGTTCTTGACCAGGTTTGCACACACTGCAGCAGGGATTTTGGCCCACTCCTCCATACAGACCTTCTCCAGATCCTTCAGGGTTCGGGGCTGTCGCTGGGCAATACGGACTTTCAGCTCCCTCCAAAGATTTTCTATTGGGTTCAGGTCAGGAGAATGGCTAGGCCACTCCAGGACCTTGAGATGCTTCTTACGGAGCCACTCCTTAGTTGCCCTGGCTGTGTGTTTCGGGTCGTTGTCATGCTGGAAGACCCAGCCACGACCCATCTTCAATGCTCTTACTGAGGGAAGGAGGTTGTTGGCCAAGATCTCGCGATACATGGCCCCATCCATCCTCCCCTCAATACGGTGCAGTCGTCCTGTCCCCTTTGCAGAAAAGCATCCCCAAAGAATGATTTTTCCACCTCCATGCTTCATGGTTGGGATGGTGTTGGGGTTGTACTCATCCTTCTTCTTCCTCCAAAAACGACGAGTGGAGTTTAGACCAAAAAGCTCTATTTTTGTCTCATCAGACCACATGACCTTCTCCCATTCCTCCTCTGGATCATCCAGATGGTCATTGGCAAACTTCAGACGGGCCTGGACATGCGCTGGCTTGAGCAGGGGGACCTTGCGTGCGCTGCAGGATTTTAATCCATGACGGCATAGTGTGTTACTAATGGTTTTCTTTGAGACTGTGGTCCCAGCTCTCTTCAGGTCATTGACCAGGTCCTGCCGTGTAGTTCTGGGCTGATCCCTCACCTTCCTCATGATCATTGATGCCCCACGAGGTGAGATCTTGCATGGTGCCCCAGACCGAGGGAGATTGACCGTCATCTTGAACTTCTTCCATTTTCTAATAATTGCACCAACAGTTGTTGCCTTCTCACCAAGCTGCTTGCCTATTGTCCTGTAGCCCATCCCAGCCTTGTGCAGGTCTACAATTTTATCCCTGATGTCCTTACACAGCTCTCTGGTCTTGGCCATTGTGGAGAGGTTGGAGTCTGTTTGATTGAGTGTGTGGACAGGTGTCTTTTATACAGGTAACGAGTTCAAACAGGTGCAGTTAATACAGGTAATGAGTGGAGAACAGGAGGGCTTCTTAAAAAAAAACTAACAGGTCTGTGAGAGACGGAATTCTTACTGGTTGGTAGGTGATCAAATATTTATGTCATGCAATAAAATGCAAATTAATTATTTAAAAATCATACAATGTGATTTTCTGGATTTTTGTTTTAGATTCCGTCACTCACAGTTGAAGAGTACCTATGATAAAAATTACAGACCTCTACCTGCAAAATCAGCAGTGTATCAAATACTTGTTCTCCCCACTGTATAAGTTATACAAAATACAACTTACAACGTATTTAATAATATATATTAAATACAAAGTTTATAAAGGCTATTATTGTTCAATAAATAATATTTTATAGTATAATGTTGGCGTAGTTCATATCGAGAAAAGATCTGATGGGGGTTTATCAGACGGGCTGTAGTGTTAATTTTGCGTGAAAAGACTGTATTTATGTTTTTTGAATCGAAAAAATGAAATACTAATTTCATATGTATTGTATTTAAATAAGTCAAGCACTTTCTCTTCATAAATATGGCTATTTTCAAGGGTTTTCTAGGACTTTAAGCACTTTAAGCGCCTTATACCGGCCCTGTTTTATGATTTTCTTATTGCCTATATTCTAACTACATGCAAAGTTATGGTTATACGACTGTCGATGGTTATTAATAATGCATGGATAAGCAGCTCTTTTCAGGTGCCTAGCTATGAACAGATATGCAAGACACACAAGATATAAGATCCAATTTGCATGAAGAATTATTGACATTTACAAAGGTGTCAATGTAACAAGCAGGAACACGCAGTCACACATGTAACTGCAGTCAGGAGCCACACACGGGCCCTGGCAGTTTTTGATGGAGTCAATGAGAGGCTGCCCTTTACTGCCACCGACCAGGGCAAGTCGTTCTGACCTCTCTTTGTCTCGCTCTCACTCTCCTCCTACTCTCCTAATGATTAGCATCATAAACCACAGGGCAAAAATACCCGAGAGAGGCTGAGAGAGACTTCAGAAATCCAGGGAGGAATTATTTGTAAAATGCTGGTCTAATTCTGAAGCACATCTCCTGAGTAAAAACACCACAGCAAGCACAACATTGTCTTTAGCGAATGAAGAGACAATAATTAGGTTGTTGCGTCATCCCTGTGAAAACAGCAGCTGCAGAAGAAGAGATAGAGAAAAGGGGGTGTAAAACCACAGTACATTACGGGAAACAAAAAGGTGTTTGTTTCTAAAGGAACTGAGGGCCAAGCCATAAACACCTGAAACCACAGTCCAGAGGAAGCGGTCATTCTGTCCTCAAACTGTTTGTGCTGGCGAGCAGGTCTGCGAAATCACAACAGGATGTATTCCAGAACTGCATAAAGGCTGGGGGGGGGATCGCTTCTCTATGCGGTCGATCCAGAGGGCTTTTATTCTGAGGGAAAATGGGCTGTTTTGTTCTGTCTGTTTGTTGAATTGGCTGTCTGGCTGGTTCTGAGAGGCTGAGACCGGTTAAGGTGACGTCATGCTTTTTTCTGGTGAAAGTGCTCTCTACTGTGTTGCTCGTGTCAGTGTGACATTTTCTCGATGGGGGTAAAAGAGTGCCGAGGAGGGGGGCTTCGCCTCTTTAGCAGCACACAGATAATTGCTTTCTGGTCACCGTAACATGACCAGACGAGATGGAGAGCAAGGTATACCCATATACACTCTTTGTTTTTCTCCCTTTTTTCCTTTCTTTTGCCTCGCATGGGAAGGAAAAATCTATCTGCTCCAATAATGATTCTAGGGCTACTTCTCAGAAGACATTTTTTATGCTCTTTCATAGTTCAGGAGACTTAACGGAGCTCTTAGCTGCATTTCATGTATGTATTAATTTTGTCTCAGAGGTTTTCCTGAAATTCTAGATACAAGAGACACATATTTTGGCATCCAGTACAAGTATATAGAGCTTGAAAATTAATTCAAATGGGACAGCTCAGATAATTTGGCCTGGAAATAACTAAACGGGTAAGGTTCACATTAAGATGTTTTATTTTTTTTTGGATAGACTACCATTCAAAAGTTTGGGGCCTGTAAGATTAAAGGCACAATATGTAATTTTTTTGCCGCTAGAGGTCGGTTATTCAAAACAAAGGCGTAGATTGATGACGCCTGGATTTCGCAGAGCTTTTATTCTGCCGTAGACGAGCGCTTCCGCTTCTTCCGCTCATGTGTATGTGGGGTAACGCAGCGCTGTTTTATTATATTACACACATCTGAGTGTGTTGAAAGTTATGTTATAATGCTACTCTGTGCGTTCGCTCACCGGCTAATATGAGACACTTGTTCACACTGCAGTGAGATAGATCCATATTAGACATGGTAAAACATGGTACTCGTGGTAAATCAAGAAAACCAGATTTAAACAGTAAGACTGTGTTGAGCTGTTTAACAATGATTAGTTTTCTGTCGATAAATGTCTCCAAACAGTTGCTCACCTGTCTAATAAAACACATCATATATTAAAGCGTCTTTGGTGTTTCCATGGTTTCTACAAAATAAAACGAAGAAATGGAGAAATCGAGGGTAACGTGTGTATGATGTCACTGATAGGCGACGCACAGACACGCTCCGTGTCCTGGTTAAAATTGCTTATCTCTCTGGATTTAAACAATCTTGGAAACATTTGGGATAATGTAAGTACACAAGTCAACGAAATATATAACACTGTTCTAGTGGTTTTTGGATATTTTAATCCAAAAATCTTACATATTGTGCCTTTAATTAGAAGATTAAATGAAATTAAGGCTTTTATTTAGCAAGGACACATTAAACTATTAAAAAGTGACAGTAAATACTTTTATAATGTTACAAAAGATTTCTATCCTAGTCTATTTAAAGAATCCTGAAAAACGTATCTCAGTTTCCACAAAAATATGAAGCAGCAAACATTCCGAGCAATGTTTTCAACAATGACAATAATAAAAAATAAAAAAATATCTTGAGCATCAAATCAGAATATTAGGAAAATCTAAAGGATCATGTGACACTGAAGACTGGAGTAATGATACTGAAAATTCAGCTTTGATCACAGGAATAAATTGCATTTTAAAATATGTGACCCGTGCTGGCAAAATGAGTTGCAATGAGCAAATTTTCAAAAATGATTAGGTATTCAAATTGCCTATTAAAAACCCTTCAAAATGATGTATGGTTTGTTTGAATCTGACTGAGCTACACCTGTTTGAAGTCAGTAGAGTCAGTCAATTTAGAGGAAAATCGAGTTCAAGTTTTCTAAAGGTTCCAAAACAAAAACACCCCAGCAACCATACCTTAAAATAATAACACCAAATATCTATAGGAAAAATATATATATTCAACTTTTTTTCCATGATACCACAATTGTTTGATTAACATTAATGAGACAGACAGCCTATATATTAAGGTCTCCATACCGCACAGATCTAAATTAATGTTACACATCAGATGTTTTTCCCCAACAGTTAACCAAACATTCACATAAGACATAACAGATAATGTTTGCGTGAATACTCGCCAAGACAGATATTTTGAAGTACTGTAATTCTGTGTATGTGTGTATATCGGGATCACGCGCTGTCTGAGGCGTCTTTGTGTGCACACGTCGGATCTGTCAGATTTTTTAAGATCGTTTTTCATGGACAAAGGAAAGGTACTCCTCCCAGAAAACATACAAATATAGATACTATTAGATGTTTAATTGCTATCTGGAGCATTTGGATCGCTAGACGAGGGCTTAATGAACTCATTTGTGTGAAAACACGGGTCACATATATTATGTCTGATGTGCTCACTTTAAGCACAGGCTGCCCACAAGGCTGTGTTCTTTCCCCTGTGCTTTTTTCTCTTTTCACTAATGAGTTTATGATTAAGGAGGAACATTTTAGACTATTTAAATATGCTGATGATATGGCCTTAGTTGGCCTACTGGATAAAACTAACTCTCTACATGATGTTGCCTACCTGGCTCACACTAAGGTCCTTGAAACTTGGTGTCACTTTAGCCAATTAGAAATTAATGTCGCTAAGACAAAATAACTAATTATGCGCACAAAACGATACATGATAATCCAGCCAATTTCACTTGAGGGTCAACAAGTTGAAATTGTGGATAATTTTAAATACCTTGACTCAATTCTGGACTCACAGGTGAGCTTTGTTGAAAATTCAGAGTACATTTTTAAAGGATGCTCTCAGCGACTATTTCCTCCTAAGCCAGGGACACACCAAGCCGACGGTCGGCCGTCGGGCAATGTCGGGCCGTTTTTTGAACGTCTTCATGTCATGTTCTGCACCATTGCCTCTAGTCGGACGTCGTCGGGTTGTTTTTGGCCGATTTTACATGAAGAATCGGCGTCGGGCCGTCGGTGAGAGAGAGAACTCTGATTGGCTGTTCAGCTTAGCGAACGAGTCAGTGCACGAGAATAAGAGCAAAAGTGATGAAAGTGAGCAAGTAAGTCAAAAGAAGGCTGTTATAATTTTACGTCATCTTACCTGAGCAACACTGCACAAATATTTTCATAATAACACGAGCGGAGTGGAATAAAGAACGTGATCGGAATGATTGATATTCAAAACGGTAAGCAAGCGCTGCTTTGTTTATGGTTTGTACACCCGCAGTCTTAGTTTCACTTTCCCTTTTTGAATGATATATATAGACGAATATATCTGCTGAAATAGACAGTTATCTCCTTTACACGCAGTGTAAAGTCAGTGTCAGTAAAACTCAGTGGCCTTGGGGTTAGTCAGCATATTTTAGAACTTGTGTACAAATCCATTGTAGAGAGTGTATTAACTTTTCATCTCCCTGCCTGATATGATCACTTAAAACTGCAGATCTAAGAACAAACTTACCAGAATTGTGTCAATGGCAAGTAGAATAGTCGGTAGGCCACAGAAGCCCTTAACACAACTTTAAGATGAAAGGGCAAAGAAGAAGGCGAGAAGTATTCTTGCCGATAGTTTTCACCCTCTCTTTAGTCAATTTGAGCCCTTGAAATCAGGAAGGCGCTATAGAATCCCTCTAGCAAATAAAAATGTTTCATTCCAAACGCCATTAAAATTCTCAACTCCGCAAGTGACTGACAAACCAAATGAAAGTGGCATGAACTGTATTTTTATATTTATGTAATGAGAATTTGCATGTGTTTTGTTTTTGTTTTTCCTAACATTGCCTGTTTAGCTATTTTATGTGGTGATGAGCCAAAGACACATTTCCACCTTGGTGGAATAAAGATTTTGCAATACAATGCAATATATTCACATAGAAAACAGTTATTTTAAATTGTAATAATATTTCACTTTTTTTTTTACTTTATTTAGATAAATGCAGCCTTGGTGAGCATAAGTGACTCCTTTCACTCCTATATTAAGGGCCAGATTTACTAAACAGGGCAAATGAGCGTGAGAGCGCAATTCCAAAAAAACGTCAATATAAGTGGAAAGTTCAGCGTGTGATCTACTGACGACGTGCAAATTAAAGCACACAGACGCAGCCGGATCATTTCCATAATGACCAACACAATCTACCAAGAGCAGCGCAAATTAGCGTCTGTTTTAATACGTGATTTTCTGAGTGGTAAATAATGGCGCAAACATCGGTAAATTAACGAGCGCAAACCTTATTCAATCACCTTGCATGATTCATTTAAATACTCTCCTCCCATAAATTTGGTGTCTGAAAGAGAAACTCCTACAAATGCAAATGCAAGAAGGTCAGCCGCAAAAATAACCCTGTCCACGCCTTTTCATCGCAAATTTTTCTCTGCGTGTCTTTATTAAATCCTGACAGTAGGTTTTAACTCCAAAAGAGGGTTTGCGCTGGCGCAAGCAATTAGTAAATCGGGCCTTAAAAATCGTACCGACCCTAAACTTTTGAATGGTGTATCTTTACTAAATCTGAGCATAGTTTAATACATTGTTGAGATCTATTCCAAAAGATTATTGCTGTCTTTTTCTCTGGAGAAAAATCTTTAACTTTACACAAAAGTCTCATTCTGGTCTCCATATATTCTCATTGCTGTCTAGGAGAAACAATTGAATAATTTGTTGATAATTTGTGATGTTTCTTTCTTTAAGCGTTAAGCTGTGTCTCTCTCTGTTTCAGAAGGTGTTATCAACCCAAATAAGTAAGTTATCTCCCATCAGGCCGCTCATGGAGGTTAGGGGCCGCTGGCTTGTTGACAAGGGAAGCATTTCAAAAGTGTTAACCACTGAGAGTTTCGGAGGCTCCATAAAGAAACAAGCAGGGCGGTTGAAACACCTGTCTAACACAAACATCCCCATACACACACTCAACACCACACAAACACACGCACAAGAACTGAAAAAGCTAGTGAAACACACCATAAGCATATCTGGATACTGACATGGTGTGAGACTGCAACCCTAAAACACCTGTCCAACACAAACACACACACCAGATGTGCATGGATTTCCATAGATGGCAAACAGACAAACATGGAGGAAACAGAGAGAATGAAAGTGAAAACTGCTGAGCAGCTGAATGGGAGACCTCTTGAGCATTTTAGATGTCTTGTTATTATTACTGCAATTCTGTTTGGTGCCACTAATAGCGCTAAAATGACACATTTCACCTTTAAACTGTGGGTATACACACCCTGTATGAGAGACTGGGCTTCCTGGTTTTGGTTCTGCAGTAGTTTCTGGGACTCGACCTGGTTCTCCAACTGCAGAATCTGTTCTCTTGCTGCATCCAGGTATGACTTCAAATTTGGCACCTCCACCTGCAGACTCTCCAGCTCCGCCTGCAACCCATCCACTTCCTGCTTCAGACGAGCACACTCTGAAAATGAATATATTTGTGAAAGTGGTCAGACTTATATTTTTTCATTTGTTTGTCATCATTGTGACAACTCATAGACGTTTGCTGTGTCCTGCAAGTATTCCTGAGATTAATTGAAATGCAAAACGAAATGAAATGAAAAAAAAAAAGAATAACGATAAAAACAAGATGCCCGTGCGTAGACTAATTTGACCTGCCGGACAGACAAAGAGTTCAGTGAGGTGCAGGGTAATCCGGTCAGCATGGTTCCCACCCTCTAAAGCAGACTGTATAATGACACAGTAAACAGGCCGTTTCAATGGATGCTGGTAGGTTAGATTCAGACTATTTGGGGCAGGGCTAAAGTACATAAACACGGTGGGACAAAAAGTATAGACACATGAGCCTCATTTAAAAACATTATTATTATGATTGTTGTTGTTGTTATTTTACTTAGGACATGTTGGCAACACTTAAAATAAAAAATAATAAAACAGTTATTTCTATATTTTAAACTTATATAACATAAAATAAATAATAATATAAAATTAAATATTTGATGCTGACATACTAATAACATAAAATCAAATGAACTGATCAAAAATGAAAGTAAAGACATTTATAATGTTACAAAAGATATTTAAAAGATATCAAATAAATGTTCTTTTGAACTTTCATCAAAGAATCTCGAAAAAAAGAAAATGTCTCAGTTTCCACAAAAATATGAAGCAGCACAATGTTTACAACATTGATAATACTCAGAAATGTGTCTTGAGCATCAAATCATCATATCAGAATGATTTCTGAAGGATCATGTGACACTGAAGACTGGAGTAATGATGCTGAAAATTCAGCTTTGATCACAGGAATGAATTACATTTTACACTATATTACAATAGAAAGTAATGTAATATTTTAAATGGTATAAAAGTCCAATGTTTAATATTTTACTGCAATTTTGAGTGCAATTTAAAGTGTTCTAATACTTTTTGGGGCTGTATCTCAGATAATCTGATTCACTTCACTTCTTTTCCGGTTGAGAAAATATTTTGTGTGAATCCTTTGAGATCCATCCATATTAAGTAAGATAAGACTGACACACATAGTAAATCAATAAAAAATCATAACTCATAAAGCATGGCATAACAAAAACGACTACAAAGCGAATTCTCTGATGGGTAAGAACATACCAGAGAACTTTTAACAACAACAGTGGGCGCAGTAATTCATGTCAGCAACCCAGACCAATGAAGAGCTTGCACATAAACAGAGAGAGAGAGAGAGAGAGAGAGAGAGAGAGAGAGAGAGGCCGAGCCTCTGTCTGCTGATTGATGCACTTCGGGTCATGGGGCGGTTACCATCCGCTCTGTTGCATTCGGTCCCAAACCTGCTGTCTCATGAACACACACACACACACACACACACATGCACACAGACATTCAAACACATTCAAACTCTACCTGTCTCTCTCAGCTGACTAAGCACCTGAACAGCAGCTGCTAGTGCTGACCTGGCGTGGGATAGGTTTCAATGAACGCTTTGGATGAAACTCGTTAGCATACTAGTGCATAATGTGTGTGTGTGTATGTGTGTGTGCATAGGGGGTGCAATCTAAAGCCCTGCCCTGTGTGAGTGTCTGAACTTGCTTTTGGTTTTCCCAGGCTGTGTGAACTGCAGGGGCAAGTCTGTACCAAAGACTACTGAATAAAACCTATATCGATTTTAAAAATGAAAGTATTTTATTAACTTTGCAATTTTAAGTATTACTAGAGTTGCTATCTGGCACCAAATCGTAACCAAATACTGTAGACTGGGATGGAGACCAAATGTAAAATCTCAAATTTGGTCATTGATTAAGCACTAATCTGAAGATTCAATGTCAGTGGTATAGTATATGACGGGTGTAGTATGTGCAAAAGTTAAGTCTTGTTGAAGTCTGATGCATTCGCTCTGGCACAAACCACCTCAGATGTGCTGAGAGGCGTTTATATTAGATGCTCGGTTGCACTTCTCTCTACAGACAACAGGCAGCAGTGTGGAGAAAATATCAGCTGAACCTGCAAGAAACAGCAGTAAGAAAAGAATTTGTTTGCTGCACCTTACCTTTACCCTACCCAAACGATTTATTCAACTATTCACTAATCTTTTAAAGGGATGAAAGATCTGTTGTCATTTACTCACCCTGCATGTTGTTCCAAACCTGTATGCATTTCTTCTGTGGAACATAAAATACGACATTTTGAGAAATGTCTAAGTTTATTTTTATTTTATTTTTTTGAGTAATTCTGTAATCTGCCACATATTGACCGCAAAGGGGACGCTCGCAAACACCCTTCTGAAACCTAGACATTTGGGACATGGCATTGATCAGGAAACATAAATAGAATCTCAACCGAACCTCATACAAACCTCATTGGCTCTTGCTGAAGCTCAAATGTGCTGCTTAACATAAGAATGAACCTCATTGGTTCTTGCTGAAGCTCAAACGTGCTGCGTAACATAAGAATGAACCTCATTGGTTCTTGCTGAAGCTCAAACGTGCTGCGTAACACGAGAATGAACCTCATTGGTTCTTGCTGAAGCTCAAATGTGCTGCGTAACATAAGAATGAACCTCATTGGTTCTTGAGGAAGCTCAAACGTGCTGCTTAACATAAGAATGAACCTCATTGGTTCTTGCTGAAGCTCAAACGTGCTGCTTAACATAAGAATGAACCTCATTGGTTCTTGCTGAAGCTCAAACGTGCTGCGTAACATAAGAATGAACCTCATTGGTTCTTGCTGAAGCTCAAACGTGCTGCGTAACATAAGAATGAACCTCATTGGTTCTTGCTGAAGCTCAAACGTGCTGCTTAACATAAGAATGAACCTCATTGGTTCTTGCTGAAGCTCAAACGTGCTGCGTAACACGAGAATGAACCTCATTGGTTCTCGCTGAAGCTCAAACGTGCTGCGTAACACGAGAATGAACCTCATTGGTTCTCGCTGAAGCTCAAACGTGCTGCGTAACACGAGAATGAACCTCATTGGTTCTCGCTGAAGCTCAAACGTGCTGCGTAACACGAGAATGAACCTCATTGGTTCTCGCTGAAGCTCAAACGTGCTGCGTAACATGAGAATGAACCTCATTGGTTCTCGCTGAAGCTCAAACGTGCTGCGTAACACGAGAACGAACCTCATTGGTTTTTGCAGAAGCTCAAACGTGCTGCGTAACATGAGAATGAACCTCATTGGTTCTTGCTGAAGCTCAAACGTGCTGCTTAACATAAGAATGAACCTCATTGGTTTTTGCAGAAGCTCAAACGTGCTGCGTAACATGAGAATGAACCTCATTGGTTCTTGCTGAAGCTCAAACGTGCTGCGTAACACGAGAATGAACCTCATTGATTCTTGCAGAAGCTCAAACGTGATGCGTAACACGAGAATGAACCTCATTGGTTCTTGCTGAAGCTCAAACGTGCTGCATAACACGAGAATGAACTTCATTGGTTCTTGCTGAAGCTCAAACGTGCTGCATAACACGAGAATGAACCTCATTGGTTCTTGCTGAAGCTCAAACGTGCTGCATAACACGAGAATGAACCTCATTGGTTCTCGCTGAAGCTCAAACGTGCTGCATAACACGAGAATGAACTTCATTGGTTCTTGCTGAAGCTCAAACGTGCTGCATAACACGAGAATGAACCTCATTGGTTCTTGCTGAAGCTCAAACGTGCTGCATAACACGAGAATGAACCTCATTGGTTCTTGCTGAAGCTCAAACGTGCTGCGTAACACGAGAATGAACCTCATTGGTTCTTGCTGAAGCTCAAACGTGCTGCGTAACACGAGAATGAACCTCATTGGTTCTTGCAGAAGCTCAAACGTGATGCGTAACACGAGAACGAACCTCATTGGTTCTTGCAGAAGCTCAAACGTGCTGCGTAACATCAGAATGAACCTCATTGGTTCTTGCAGAAGCTCAAACGTGCTGCATAACACGAGAATGATCCTCATTGGTTCTTGCTGAAGCTCAAACGTGCCGCGTAACACGAGAATGAACCTCATTGGTTCTCGCTGAAGCTCAAACGTGCTGCGTAACACGAGAATGAACCTCATTGGTTCTCGTACGTCAAGTAAACATGCTTGAGCTTCCATTTACCACAACTGATGTGTGAGTTGATGAATGTTTATGTGAATACAAGCCTACATTAAATCTGTTCATCATATAAAGCGACCGAGTCTCTTCAGAAAATTTGGACTAAACCGCTCAATTCATATGGATTCGTTTTACGATCTCTTTATGAACTTTTTGAAGCGTCAAAGTGGTAGTTGCGTAGCTGTCAACGGAGGGACAGAAAGCTCTCAGATTTCATCAAAAAGATCTTAATTTCTGTTCCGAAGATGAACGAAAGTCTTGCAGGTTTGAAACGACATGAGGGTGAGTAATTAATGACAGAATAAAATTTTTTGGGGGAACTATTCCTTTAAGTACACTTGCGGTCTATTAGGGTGTCCCATTTGTCTTATGCGCCCTCGGTGTGCACTTTTGCCAAGCCCGCACTGAGGTGAGCTCAAAGCGGTATTACATCACGAAAGTGTGGAGTTTTTTTATTCAAGTCATTACATCTATAAATGCCATTTTTAATGTATTTTTGAATAAATTAATCAATCAAGAATAATTGAAAAATAATGTCATGTAATTGACCTACTGTACAGGTAACTTCATTTTGTGGGTAAAAACCTGGTTCCTTTGTATAGTTTATTTTTACTTTAAGTAAGACCAAACCTACTCCTTTAGCATGGAGCTAGCAGCAGCAGAAAACAACACATAACACACAACCCTGACTTTTCTATTCATCCTTTTTATAATTTTCTTCCTCTGTCATGTTTCTCCTGCCTTTATATACCTTTCTCCTCTCATCTTGCCTTCCCCTCATGTCTTATAACCATGGAAAGCAGACAGACAGGTAGCAGCGCATAATTGTTGAGCCCACACCCATATCGGTTTGGCCATTACCCACACACACAGACACACACACACACTTCTGCACATAAACAAGCTGTCTTTTTGAGCAGAGCAGAACCTACATGCACACAAACTGCCAAATATAACATCCTAGAAGTGCTTTCTGTTGAACTGACACAAGCAGACAGCGTAACATACGCACATTTTAAAAAATGCAAGTGTTACACGTTCATGCTGAAAGACAGGTAGAGGGAGGCAGGAAAAGCAGAGCCTAAACACTCCTTAGGCTACTGTAAACAAAATACCTGTCTGTTGGTTCAAAGGATTCTAGCCTTTTGTACTCATTCACCTCTCAATGACACACGCACGCACGCACGCACTTGCAGGAATTTAGCAGCTTTATGAAACGTGCAACAGGCAGAAGAAAGGCGGTTCCAAACGTCCGTGGGGAGGAGACACACACCCCATGGGGTGAGCGAGAGGTTAACTCACCCTACGGCACCTGAATCATCTGCTAACCAAAACTATGCTGAGCGACATACAACTATGCATGTGTTAGTATCAGTGCATGAAGCGATTTGCATGCCAATGTTTAAACTGAACAAACGCCTTCAAACATGCAAACAATCTCTTAACATACTGTATATGCACAAACATGCCTGTCAAAAAAACGGAAAAATACTTGCCCTCACTATAACTATACACTATTTTCTCTCTTAATGTGGCCACATTAGCAACATTTTGGTGAAATTTCACACCAATATCTACTTTCCGTAACACTAGTAATTGTCAAACCAACAAAAACACCCAACAAGCACAGTTTATCACAATCGTGTCTCATGCTCTCAAAGTATTTTTTTATTATTATTTTATATTTTTCAGGTTTGCTGGGCCTCAGTGTGAATGTAAAGTGAACCAAGATTAAAGATTAACTTTTAAAATATTATTTTACAGCATAAGGAAAATAATATGGGCCTATATCCTCATCCTATGAGAAGAGACCTTGCTTAATTATTCACAACAGCGCACGTTGAGTTCCCTTTCGTTCAGTCACTCCGAGTAACGTCAGTGACTGACGAATGGGGGTTTCGCCTAGAAGCCTATCATCTTCGAGATCTAGAAAACGCCCAATGGCAGTGCCAATGCCATGGGCATGCGGAATTTGCATAGCGTAACTCCGCCCCACAGTGTGGGTATATAAGGAAGTATAAGGAGCATCTATCTCTTCACTCCTTCGTCAGGCTTCTTCGAGACGAGCAGCTCTCCAGTCGGTGTTGGTGTGACGGCGCGTTCCAGCGATCGCATACTGCCTGCCTGCTGATCTGTGCAGTGATCTGCAACAGCTGTGTGTGTGTTCCCTGGGCGCTTCAGCACTCTGCAGAGCTTTCTCTCACAAAAAGAGCTTGCGTGTGGCACGTCTTTTTAAAGACTTCTGGGTGCGGTCGATCTCTGTTGCCATCTGATGGGCACAATCACTGCTTGACGTGTTTGGGCTTCAGCACGCTCAAGCAGCGTTTGTGGATGAGTCATGTTCTCAGTGCGGGAACATGACCATCGCGATGTTGCGGTCGAGACTCAATGACCTCCGTAAAGGACAGAGAGTCCCCTTTGCCACACCCCAATCTACCGTCTCCGAGAGAGATGGTACTTTGGCTGGTGGCCAGGGTGACCTGAGGGTTACGGTGTGGAATAAATCCCGACGATCATTCCTCGGGCCACACCCCCCTCTCGCACACCGCTACCCGCGAGAGGTCAGACTGAAACAGCGGGACCGTCTGCGGACGCCCCGCGTGTCACGTCGATCGCCGCATCTCAAGGTGGGCTGGAGTCCTCTGCAGATGAAGATTCAGCTATGCTGCCGCCTTCGGGCGTGCCAGCATTTCCCGAGTCCGACCCGGAGTTGACAGCCATGTCATCTCGGAGGATGATTGGTCTTTGGGTGCGGCGCGTTGACAGCTGTTGGGCCCCGCCCCCAATTACTTTCTCTCCCGAGGTACATGAGGAGGTCACACAGTCCTGGAAGTCCCCGTTGTCTTCCCGTGACCGTTCGCAGGCCTTCTCCGCCTTCTCTGCCCTCGATGGGGCCGCGGTCAAGGGTACACTGGGGTCCCCCCTGTTGACGCTCAGTTGCAATCATGGTCGAGACTCAATGACCCCTGTATGGAGGTAGAGTCCCCTCTGCCACACCCCAATTTCCCCTCCACGTGATGGGATGCTTGGCTGGTGGCCAGCGTGACCTGAGGGCTGCGGTGTGGCATAAACCCCGACGATCATTCCTTGGGCCACACCCCCCTCTTGCACAGAGTGCTTCAATGTGGCGCGGTGATCCTAAGCACCCCTCCAAGGCCTGTAGGTTCTCGTCTACTTGGGTCTACAGGCCGCCACCTCTCAGCACGCCATGGCCATCCTTCAGGTCTACCAGGCCAGGATGCTCGCGGCTTGCACGAGGGTAGAGCTGTCCCAGGGCTTTGAATGAGCCGCGTGTCGCCACGACCTCGCCCTCCGGGCGACGAAGGTGACCGTGCACTCCCTGGGTCAGGTGATGTCCACAGCTGTGGTCCAGGAGAGATGTGGCTCAGCCTGGTCGATATGAGAGAGGCTGAGCGAACCCGGTTCCTCAACGCTCACATATCCCAGGCTGGCCTCTTCGGCGGCACGGCCAAGAACTTCGCCCAACAGTTCTCGGCCGCCCAGAAGCAGACTGAGGCCAACATGTGCTGCCCCGGCGGCCAGCTGCTGCCTTACTCAGCCGCCGGCTCAGTCGCCTCAGTCTGCTTGCCGCCGAGGGCGCCCTCCTGCGGCTTCCACCCCTTCTCCGGGCCGTGCCGTGGAGGTGGTCGCAGGAAGACGCCCCCGTCCGCTCCCCAGCCCCGCAGCCCGCCAAACGCCAGGCTAAGCGGCGCTCCTGACGCGGACAGCTCAGGGATGGGCAGTTCTTACAAGGAGGTGGTAGCAGGGCCACTCCTTCCCCCGGTGGAGGGCCGGGGTAGAATCTTCTGTTAAGGAAAGAACTAACTCACCCATCCCTGAGCACCCAGAGAGCGTGCACGGCAGTGTGCGCCGCCCCCGGGCCACGCCACTCTCGTCCCTCTCTGACGCCAGTCTCCTCTCAGAGCAGACCCCAGTGGAACTCACGTCCTTCCCTGGTCTTCTCTGTCAGGACGCGGCTGATGACCGTGCCCCCACACCAAGACGCTATGCCTCCCACGTCTGGGCTGGTCACGCCGCCTCGCTACCCCACCCGGGGTACGTCTGTCTGATCCTGAGTTACTCTCGAGAGCAGGTGTGCGAACACAGAGACCTGGTGCTCCAGCACTTAGCCCTTCTGGGCCTTCGGGTCAACTGGGAAAAGAGCAAACTCTGCCAGTGCAGAGGATTTCTTTTCTCGGTATCGACTCGGTCGCCATATGCGCGCAGCTTACGAGCGAGCGAGCGCGCGCAGTCACTGCTGACTTGTCTCAACTCGCCTGCCATCTCGTTTCATGGAGTCAGAAGCATCTGAGGTCGCTTTGGGCCATCCATGTCCCGGGAGTCCTGAACCGTGCAGCCGACGAGCTCTCACGGCTTCAGCCACTTCCTGGAGAATGGAGACTCCATCCCCAGATGGTTCAGCTGATTTGGGAACAGTTCGGCGGGCGCACAGGTAGATCTGTTTGCCTCCCACAACTCTTCCCACTGCCGCCTGTTTTATTCCCTGACCGAGGCGCACCTCTGGCGCACAGCTGGCCGCGGGGCCTCAGGGAGGACAAAGAGCAGGTCCTTTTGGTCGCACCGTATTGGCCCAGCCGGACCTGGTTCTCCGAACTCGTACTCCTTGAGACAGCCCCTCCCTGGTCGATTCCTCTGAGGAAGGACCTCCTTTCTCAGAGACGGGGCACCCTTTGGCACCCGCGTCCCGATCTTTGGAACCTCCACGTGTGGCTCCTGGATGGGACGCGGCAGGTTTGAGTACCCTACCACCTCAGGTGGTAGCTACCATCACTTCCACTAGGGCCTTGTCTACCCGACACGCCTATGCGTTGAAGTGGAACCTCTTCGTCACCTCGTGCTCTTCTCGCCAAGAAGACCCCTGGAAATGCCCGATCGGGTCCGTGCTCTCATTCCTTCAAGAAGGGTTGGAACGAAGGCTGTCTCCTTCCACCCTCAAGGTTGATGTGGCCGCTATATCAGCCTACCACGACTTTGTGGAGACGAAAAAGGTAAGTCAGCACGACCTGGTCATAAGGTTCCTGAGGGGAGCGAGGAGACTGAATCCTCCTCGCGTTCCCCTCGCACCCTCTTGGGACCTCTCAGTAGTCTTAAGTGCTCTGCAGAGGGCTCCCTTCGAGCCATTGCGGTCAGTCGAGCTTAAGTTCCTGTCTATGAAGACAGCGCTCCTGATCGCTTTGGCCTCCATCAAGAGGGTAGGGGACCTGCAGGCATTTTCGGTTGACGAAGCGTGCCTGGAATTCGGGCCGGCCAACTCTCACGTGATCCTGAGACCCCAGCCTGGATATGTGCCCAAGGTTCCCACCACTCCATTCAGGGACCAGGTGGTGAACCTGCAAGCGCTGACTTTGGAGGAGGCAGACCCAGCCTTGGCACTGCTCTGTCCAGTACGCGCCCTCCGTGCTTACATAGACAGAACGCAGTGTTTCAGGACCTCAGACCAGCTCTTTGTCTGTTATGGTGGGAAGCTGAAGGGAAAGGCTTCCTCCAAGCAAAGGTTGTCTCACTGGATAGTGGACGCCATTGTCTTGGCTTACCAGACGCAGGGGCGTCCATGCCCCCTAGGGGTCAGGGCGCACTCCACCCAGAGTGTGGCCTCCTCTTGGACTTTAGCGCATGGCGCCTCGCTAACAGACATCTGCAGAGCTACAGGCTGGGCGACACCCAACACATTCGACAGATTCTATAATCTCCGAGTTGAGCCAGTGTACTCTCTTGTACTCGCCTCTACTAGTGGGCGGTAATGGACTAGGCTCAGGTGTCTTCGCTTGCTCGCCATTCCACTCCACGGACTGGATACGTGCGATTATTTTCCTCAGGTAGTTTCCCTGAAGCCCTGAGTTTCTCCAGCACTGTCGATGCCGACACCAGTGCGTCTGCCCACTCGGCCAGGCCCTCGTGTCAGGCTAGGTGCCACCGTGTGCATGGTTCCCCCCTTGGGCGACCCCCACATGTGTATTTCCACTGTAAGCCTCTCCGAGCATGTGTATTTCCCTCGGCAAGCTTTGCCTCCCCTGGGGGTAAAATTCTTCCACCTTCGGCTGGTTACCCCAGAGCTCTTCCATATGCAGCCCCTCGCGGGTCATATGTGTATCCTTAAGTCCTCCCTACGGGTAGGCACTTGGCGCATACTTCCACCTGGAATATGCTTCCCAGTGTACCTTGGTATTCCTGTGTTAAGTGGGAGTCCTTCGTCCGTACTAGCTTACGACAGGGAGCTCACGCTTACGCAGGGCACTGGATGACAGCCGAGTGGCGTGATTACATTGGGACCCCCATTCGTCAGTCACTGACGTTATTCGGAGTGACTGAACGAAAGGGAACATCTCGGTTACGTATGTAACCCTCGTTCTCTGAGGAGGGAACGGAGACGTAACGTCCCTCTGCCACTTCCGCTGTACCGCTGGAATGGCTGGGAGTTCAGTCTTGGCTCCTCAGCAGGTAAACATAATGCGATGTTGCCAGCATACTTCCTTATATACCCACACTGTGGGGCGGAGTTACGCTATGCAAATTCCGCATGCCCATGGCATTGGCACTGCCATTGGGCGTTTTCTACATCTCGAAGATGATAGGCTTCTAGGCGAAACCCCCATTCGTCAGTCACTGACGTTACGTCTCCGTTCCCTCCTCAGGGAACGAGGGTTACATACATAACCGAGACGTTCCTATGACAGGCGCTTCAAACAGTGAGAGATACATTAATGGGTCGAAAATGAGTGTTTTTGCTTTGTAAGAGTTTCTGCATCTCTTCGACACAAACATGATTCATCCACACTGTGAGTGTAACTGTTCTTTACGATCAAATGGCTTATAAAAAAATGCCATAAAATAACCCTAACAAGTTATTAGAGATGCAATAGCACGTTCATATATATTTTCGATGCAGAGTACAAATGCAAACAGCTGTGCATTTTTTGTGCATTAAATTATAGCGGTCACAGGATATGTTTGGTGAGCTTACAAAACAGACCCTTTCATGACCCTTTAATTATTAATTATTTAATTATGTTTAAATATTAAAAATAATGTACAAACCCGATTCCAAAAAAGTTGGGACACTGTACAAATTGTGAATAAAAACAGAATGCAATGATGTGGAAGTTTCAAATTTCAATATTTTATTCAGAATACAACATAGATGACATATCAAATGTTTAAACTGAGAAAATGTATCATTTTAAGGGAAAAATAAGTTGATTTTAAATTTCATGGCATCAACACATCTCAAAAAAGTTGGGACAAGGCCATGTTTACCACTGTGTGGCATCCCCTCTTCTTTTTATAACAGTCTGCAAACGTCTGGGGACTGAGGAGACAAGTTGCTCAAGTTTAGGAATAGGAATGTTGTCCCATTCTTGTCTAATACAGGCTTCTAGTTGCTCAACTGTCTTAGGTCTTCTTTGTCGCATCTTCCTCTTTATGATGCGCCAAATGTTTTCTATGGGTGAAAGATCTGGACTGCAGGCTGGCCATTTCAGTACTCGGATCCTTATTCTACATAGCCATGATGTTGTAATTGATGCAGTATGTGGTCTGGCATTGTCATGTTGGAAAATGCAAGGTCTTCCCTGAAAGAGACGACGTCTGGATGGGAGCATATGTTGTTCTAGAACTTGGATATACCTTTCAGCATTGATGGTGCCTTTCCAGATGTGTAAGCTGCCCATGCCATACGCACTCATGCAACCCCATACCATCAGAGATGCAGGCTTCTGAACTGAGCGCTGATAACAACTTGGGTTGTCCTTGTCCTCTTTAGTCCGGATGACATGGCGTCCCAGTTTTCCAAAAAGAACTTCAAATTTTGATTCGTCTGACCACAGAACAGTTTTCCGCTTTGCCACAGTCCATTTTAAATGAGCCTTGGCCCAGAGAAAACGCCTGCGCTTCTGGATCATGTTTAGATATGGCTTCTTTTTTGACCTATAGAGTTTTAGCCGGCAACGGCGAATGGCACGGTGGATTGTGTTCACCGACAATGTTTTCTGGAAGTATTCCTGAGCCCATGTTGTGATTTCCATTACAGTAGCATTCCTGTATGTGATGCAGTGCCGTCTAAGGGCCCGAAGATCACGGGCATCCAGTATGGTTTTCCGGCCTTGACCCTTACGCACAGAGATTGTTCCAGATTCTCTGAATCTTTGGATGATATTATGCACTGCAGATGATGATAACTTCAAACTCTTTGCAATTGTTCTCTGAGAAACTCCTTTCTGATATTGCTCCACTATTTTTCGCCGCAGCATTGGGGGAATTGGTGATCCTCTGCCCATCTTGACTTCTGAGAGACACTGCCACTCTGAGAGGCTCTTTTTATACCCAATCATGTTGCCAGTTGACCTAATAAGTTGCAAATTGGTCCTCCAGCTGTTCCTTATATGTACATTTAACTTTTCCGGCCTCTTATTGCTACCTGTCCCAACTTTTTTGGAATGTGTAGCTCTCATGAAATCCAAAATGAGCCAATATTTGGCATGACATTTCAAAATGTCTCACTTTTAACATTTGATATGTTATCTATATTCTATTGTGAATAAAATATAAGTTTATGAGATTTCTAAATTATTGCATTCCTTTTTTATTCACAATTTGTACAGTGTCCCAACTTTTTTGGAATCGGGTTTGTATTAGGCTTACGCTGTAAGTGACATGAGCAAAACAGACAATTAAATTGTTAAATCACAATCATTTGTATGACAATACAATTACTCTCTCACACACAAATACCATTTGTGTGAATGTCCCAAACTAATTAACTAGACCTAATCCAATACCCAATCTGGAGCATTGCACAGCAGAAAAGGCTGCACCGACCCCTCAAACACACTAGTCTTGAATCAAGGAACTGCTCAGACACGGGGCGGAATAATGTCCTCACCAAGTGTTTTTCAGAACAACATCTCAGTCTGGTTAGAATCACACAATACAAAACTAGATTGCTCACATTTTAATCAACAAATCTGTCTGCACTGAAATGGCCATTGCAGTGATGCATCATGCATCCAAACAGGCAACACATTCCTATGTGTGACACGTTGCAGTAAATTTTCCTGCACGTCTAAAATAAAAGTAGGTGTGTTGGGGGTGTATTGATTGCTATGAATTATTTAACTATACATTATTTAAAATTTACTTGCATCAAAAGCCGCTTGTCATGACAAAAATATTTTTAAAACACACCAAAGCTGCAAGAACTCAGCCACTCAGAATGATTTAAATGTCTAATTAAAACACATTAATACAACATTTGCTTTAATACTACATTTTTAACTACAACATCTGCCAAGAAGTGCTTGAAACTGCTCTGTCAGACTGGTTACGTTACTGACACCATGCTCAAACCAGAGCGCTGAATCCAGTGTCAAAACAAGCCATTCTGAAGGATATCCTTCATAAAATGAGCAGAATAATATTGTTTTGATTGCCACTGTGGCTATTTTGATAAAAATAAAATGGAATAAAAATGTGGTGTTCTGACAAGCTCACAAATTCCTATTCGTATCCAGAACACGGTTCCTACACATTTTTAATTTTAAAAATTCCATACTTTTCCAGACTCAAATTTCCAAACCGTAGAATTTTTCTGACCTTATTTAACTTAAATGGTTATATTTGGTATATAGTACAGTCACCTGTAATATTTTTATTTTCTCTTTTTTTTCTCCATTGGTTTTCTCAAAGTGATACAAATTTCCAAACCGTAGAATCTGTCGATTTTTGGTAAAGACAAACAATGAAAAGTGCGTGTTGAATTCATTCAGTCATGTTCAACAATCACTAAACTTCTGCCATGAAAACACTCTGCTTGTATGACAAATATATTTTTTTATAAATTCTTAATTATATATTTTGGAAAACTGAATAGGGGCAATAGTCTTGAAACACAAATATACTTTGTTTTATTTTTTCCAGACCTGGAAATGACAAATCAAATTCCATACTTTTCCAAACCGAGATACATGTCAGTTTTGATCAAATAAAATCAAATGCTGAATAAAATCAATCATTTATTAAATAAATGATCTTGATCATACATGCCTAAATGCATTGAGTTGCTGCCATGTGATTGGCTGATTAGATATTTAAGGTGTTGAACAAGTGTACCGGTCCCACTTTACATTAGGTGGCCTTAACTACTATATACTTACATAAAAAAAATAAGCACATTGTACTTATTGTGTTCATATTGTATTGCAAAACACTTTTGCTGATATTAAGGTGGGATACAGGTAAAGTTAGGGACAGGTGTGGTGGTATGGGTAAGTTTAATGGTAGGGTTAGGTGTAAGGGAAGTGTCAACAGTGTAATTATAAATGTAATTACAGAAATTAATTACAGATGTAATTATATGCAGGTAATTTTTAAAATGAAAGCACAATGTAAAAATATGCATGTACACAATAAGTGCATTGTACCAAATGATTAATTTAAATGTTAGTACATAGTAGTTAAGGCCACCTAATATAAAGTGGGTCCAGTGTACCTAATAAAGTATCCGGTGAGTGTATTCGTTATTTTTTCCTAAAATGTTTTACTATCCTCATGAGCTTAATGCATTTTAGCCCCACAAGACTACCAATACCACACACAGTACTGCCCGTGCCATCCACTGACACTCTCTCTTCCAGCTCCGATAGCAAATGTCTCACATCCTCTATTATCATTATACTGCAATTATGTCAGCACAGCGGGTACAGTGTGCCCTACATCTCAGTCAGCAACACGCACCCACAGGCCGAGGGAGAGTGTGTTCTATTTTAATTTCAGACCATGACAAGATATATTGTGATTGTCATGCTTGGCGTGTAGGAGTGTGCTCTGTGCATGAGACTGCCTGCATCTGCTCAGAAAGAGCACGCGTGTAATACACATGCACAAACATACACATGTCCTATAAGTTGGAACAGATGTACAGATCAGAATGTTTTCTGAAGAAAGACAGAGTTCACAGGACACAAGCAGTGGTTGTTGTGTGTGTGTGTTTAATTACCTGCGTCAGCACTGATGCAACTCTGCTGTATCAGTGCTTTGCTGTTATCCCAGGTCTCCAGGAAGTGAGTTAACTGGCTCTTAACAGCCGTCATCTCCCCACGAGACGATTGCAGCCGGGCCAGAGCCTCCCTGAGAAGCCACTGCTGCTGCACAAACCTCGATCTGATACACACACACACACACACAATGAGAATTATTCAAAAGATTCTAATTTAGTACTGAAGAATACTACATTTATTCACTACACTGCTTTAGTGCAAAAGAACAATACTGGCTCAGGAAAATGGCAATAAAAAAGCAATATAAGAGAAAAAGAGACATGACGAGAAGGAAAGAGAAAAGACAAGTAGAGAAGAAAAGTGACTACATGAAATGTTTGAAAAGAGGAGGAGGCAAGACAAGAAGAAAAGAGACTACAATAAATGTTCGAGTTCATTTTGAAGAGAAGCGACGAGAAGAGAAGAGATTAGAAAAGACAAGATGAAACATTTGAGTTCTGTTTGAAGAGAAGAGACAAGATGAGGAGAAACGAGAAAAGATGAGAACAGACTACACGAAATGTTTGAGTTTATTTTGAAGAGAAAAGACAAGACGAGGCAACTAGAGAAAGATATTACATGAAATGTTAGTTCATTTGGACGAGAAGAGAAGAAAAGACATTAAAGGCCCCGATATTCATCAAGCAAAATCGAAGAACAAACCGGTGTGACATAATTTTGAATAAAATCAGGCCAAAACGAAGTTCGTTTTGAGTGTGTTTTGGGAAGTTTCCGGAAAAGCTCGCTCAATCTGTTGTATAACGTGCTATATAAATAAAAGTAAAGTGACTTCACTGTATAAAAAAAAAAAAGTTACAAATCAACTTGGATGTTTAAGTCATTTCAGCTTAAATTACATTAAACTGACTTAAAAAATGCTTAACTTATTTTGATGAGCTAAAGCAATATAAAAACATATGCTGTCATAACATATCATATATCAAAATATTATATTTATCATCAAAATATATTTTTTTACAATGTTGACTGGAGTGCTGAATTGCAGAGCTGGTGCAAACATAACCACATCGCTATGATCAGACGCTTTCTTAACTGCTGTTTTGTCACCGCTGCCATTTCTGTTGTTTATTTTGTTATTGAGAGGAAAGCGTGCAGCACATACACTATATTGCCAAAAGTTTTGGTACGCCTGCCTTTACATGCACATGAACTTTAATGACATCCCATTCTTAATCCGTAGGGTTTAATATGGAGTTGGCCCACCCATGCAAAGGTGTTCTATCGGGTTGAGGTCAGGACTCTGGCAGGCCAGTCAAGTTCCTCCACACCAAACTCGCTCATCCATGTCTTTATGGACCTTGCTTTGTGCACTGGTGCGCAGTCATGTTGGAACAGGAAGGGACCATCCCCAAACTGTTCCCACAAAGTTGGGAGCATGAAATTGTCCAAAATATTTTGGTATGCTGAAGCATTAAGAGTTCCTTTCACTGGAACTAAGGGGCCAAGCCCAATCCCTGAAAAACAACCCCACACCATAATCCCCCCTCCAACAAACTTTACACTTGGCACAATGCAGTCAGGCAAGTACCGTTCTCCTGGCAACTGCCAAACCCAGACTCGTCCATGGGATTGCCAGACAGAGAAGCGTGATTGGTCACTCCAGAGAACACGTCTCCACTGCTCTAGAGTCCAGTGGCGGCATGCTTTACCCCACTGCATCCCACGCTTTCCATTGCACTCGGTGATGCAGCTGCTCGGCCATGGAAACCCATTCCATGAAGCTCTATACGCACTAATCTGAAGGCCACACGAAGTTGGAGGTCTGTAGCTGTTAACTCTGCAGAAAGTTGGCGACTTCTGCGCACTGTGCACCTCAGCATGCGCTGACCCTGCTCTGTGATTTTACGTGGCCTACCACTTCATGGCTGAGTTGCTGTTGTTCCCAATTGCTTCCACTTTGTTATAATACCTCTAACAGTTGACCGTGGAATATTTAGTAGTGAGGAAATTTCACGAATGGATTTATTGCACAGGTGGCAACCTATCACGGTATCACGCTTGATTTTACTGAGAATCTCCTGAGAGCGACCCATTCTTTTACAAATGTTTGTAGAAGCGCCTGCATGCCTTGGTGCTTTATTTTATACACCTGTGACCATGGAAGTGATTGGAACACCTGAATTCAATGATTTGGAGGGGTGTCCCAATACTTTTGGCAATATAGTGTATTTACATATTCATCTAAACACTGTTCACAACAGCGTAGACGACATTGGGATGTTCGCTAACAGCATACTACCGCTCACTTTTTTGCCGTGAATAATAATTGAGTTCATTTTTAATGGGAGGAGACAAGATGAGATGAGAACATAAGTGAAGAGTCAAGAAAAAAACATACTGAAATCTCTTTTTATTGCACACTTTTGTATCTTTGCCAGTCTGAGCACATTCATTCAATATTCAATCTCAATGATAGCCTGACGTCGTCATACTCAGATTCTAGTCAGAATATGAGTCTGATCCTGCTCCATTGGGCTGTGATTATGGGGCGTGTTTCAACCGAACCAGGAAAGAAAATGCCTCTGCACTCCATTGGATAGACCTACAACCAATCAGAGCAACGGAGTAAGTGACGTATGTTGAGCGAAGCATAGTTGTCAACAGAACTCAACTGCACACACGCTGGAAGAAGTAGAAGAAGAAGATGAGTGTAAACGATCTTTGCCGGTGTTGTAAAAAGAATTTAAGGATACACGTAGTACTTACCAACACGATCATCATTTTTGAGAGAAATAGTAAAGGTGAATGCATATACGAAGAAGTTCTCCGTTTAGGATTAGAACGAATTCAACCCAAGCGCTCTTTGGTGACGTGGATGATTACGTTACTGTTGATCATCTGTCCATCATCGTATAAAGCCCGCCCTGATCATTTGATTGGTCCGAACAGCTCTGGTTCGAGCATAGTCGCTCCACAACGGATCAAGTCCAGACCGAACTTCCCGACCTTAAATGCTGTGGGCGGGGCTAAGTTTGGCTGCCATCCAGGCTATCTCAATGATCTTCAGGAGAAACAATTGAGATATTAGAGATCTCAGTTGTGATCAATCTTTAATACAGGAATTAGCAAGCACAATCAATACTGATTAAAAAAATCTGTTGAAATCACTGTACCAGTTTTGATCTATTAAAATTGTATGTCAAGTACCTGAACAAAACTCTAGATATTCAGACATAAGCCTAGATAAATAAAGTTTACATTATGTATGGGAGGGATATTTGTACTCCTGCTCGTTTAAGCTATGTCTCAGTTGTTATGAGTTCACGTTTTCATATAATCCTTGAGTGAGCTGAAGGTAAACACATTTGGTAAGCAGCTGTTTATACAGAACACACTAGTGTTGTGATGAACAGGATTAGATGAACATGCTCCTGCTAGACCTTCATTTAGAGCTCCATTAATTTTCTATGGGACAGCCTGTGTCTCTTTGGGTTTGGCCTCTTGTAGTTTCTGGCTGGGTGTCAGCACCGTCAGTGTTTAGTTGGGTGATTTAATGAGGTTTGTAGATTTGAAGTACTGTGTCAGTTCGGCTGCACTGCTGCCCTACATCACGCCCCTCTCATTCCCACCAGCATTACATCATCATCATGAGACAGCGGCAGATAAGAGCTGCCAGAAGTCTCAATGTGGATAAACAGGGCGCCAACTCCACACACACGTATGAAATCTCTTCAGCGACCACACACCCACCATATGCGTATCCATCCCCCCATCCCAGTCTGTCACCACATAAACAAACATACACAAGCATACACTCATCCACTTGTCTAGGAGTCATGGAAACGGGTAAACATGGCAGTGTTAGGGTGAGATACGGAGACAGACAGACAGACAGACAGTAAAAGAGGCAGAGAAAGAGAGAGCGAGCGACACAGTGGGAGAAAATCATGGGAATTAATTTTTCATGAGGGAACAACACTGGGTAAGAAAAATGGCTATTGTCAGAGGAGACTAGAAGACAAAAAGTGAATTACGGTAAAAAGGCAAAATGAGAAAGACAAGACAGGTAGGGATGGAATTAGACGAGATGAGATGAGACAAGGAAAAAATAGGAAATAAAACTTAACAAGAAGATAGGAGACTAGAAGGGGAGATTAAAAGAGAGGTGAGGAGACGAGACGCTGGGATTAAATAAGAGAAAGATGAGATGTTAGAAAAAGAGATGGTATGAGAAGAGATGAGAAATAAAGAGGAAATGAAACAAGACAAGACTGGATGCTAGAAGAAGAGATGAAACGAGAGAGGAGGAAAAGAAAGGAGAAGGAAGAATAGGAGAGGAGATTAAATGACAAGATGAGAAGCAAGAAAAAGAGATGTTATGAGAAAAGATGAGGTGATGACGAGACGATACCAGAAGAGAAGAGGTGATGACGAGACGAGAAGAGGTGATGACGAGACGTGATGACGAGACGAGAAGAGGTGATGACGAGACGAGAAGAGGTGATGACGAGACGATACCAGAAGAGAAGAGGTGATGACGAGACAAGAAGAAGTGATGACGAGACGTGATGACGAGACGAGAGGAGGTGATGACGAGACGAGAAGAGGTGATGACGAGACAAGAAGAGGTGATGACGAGACGAGAAGAGGTGATGACGAGACGTGATGACGAGACGAGAGGAGGTGATGACGAGACGAGAAGAGGTGATGACGAGACAAGAAGAGGTGATGACGAGACGATACCAGAAGAGAAGAGGTGATGACGAGACAAGAAGAAGTGATGACGAGACGTGATGACGAGACGAGAAGAGGTGATGATGAGACGAGAAGAGGTGATGACGAGACGAGAAGAGGTGATGACGAGACAAGAAGAGGTGATGACGAGACGTGATGACGAGACGAGAAGAGGTGATGACGAGACGAGAAGAGGTGATGACGAGACGATACCAGAAGAGAAGAGGTGATGACGTGACGAGACGAGGTGATGACGAGATGAGACAAGGTGGAAAAGAGGTGATGACAAGACGAGAAGAGGTAACGACGAGACGAGAAGAGGAGATGACGAGACGATACCAGAAGAGAAGAGGTGATGACGAGACGAGAAGAGGTGATGACGAGACGAGAAGAGGTGATGACGAGACGTGATGACGAGACGAGAAGAGGTGATGATGAGATGAGACAAGGTGGAAAAGAGGTGATGACAAGACGAGAAGAGGTGATGACGAGAAGAGAAGATGACGAGATGAGAAGAGAAGAGACGAGACGAGACGAGGTGATGACGAGACGAGACGAGGTGATGATGAGATGAGACGAGGTGATGACGAGATGAGACGAGATGAGACGAGGTGATGACGAGATGAGACAAGGTGGAAAAGAGGTGATGACGAGACGAAAAGAGGTGATGACGAGACGAGACAAGGTGGAGAAGAGGTGATGACGAGACGAGAAGAGGTGATGACGAGACGAGACGAGGTGATGATGAGATGAGACGAGGTGATGACGAGATGAGACAAGGTGGAAAAGAGGTGATGACGAGACGAAAAGAGGTGATGACGAGACGAGACAAGGTGGAGAAGAGGTGATGACGAGACGAGAAGAGGTGATGACGAGACGAGACAAGAAGTAATGACAAGACGAGAAGTGATGACAAGACAAGAGGTGTTGACGAGATGAGGAGGTGATGAGGTGATGACGAGATGAGAAGAGGTGATGACGAGATGAGACGAAGTGATGACAAGACGAGAAGAGGTGATGACGAGACAAGACGAGATGATGACGAGACGAGATGAGATGAGGTGATGACGAGACAAGACGAGGTGATGACGAGACAAGACGAGGTGATGACGAGACGAGATGAGAAGAGGTGATGATGAGACAAGACGAGGTGATGACGAGACGAGATGAGAAGAGGTGATGATGAGACAAGACGAGGTGATGACGAGACGAGAAGAGGTGATGACGAGACAAGATGAGAAGAGGTGATGACGAGACGAGATGAGAAGAGGTGATGACGAGACAAGACGAGGTGATGACGAGACGAGAAGAGGTAATGATGAGACGAGATGAGAAGAGGTGATGACGAGACAAGACGAGGTGATGACGAGACGAGAAGAGATGATGACGAGACGAGATAAGAGATGATGACGAGACAAGACGAGGTGATGATGAGACGAGAAGAGGTGATGACGAGACAAGATGAGAAAAGGTGATGACAAGATGAGATGAGAAGAGGTCATGACAAGATGAGATGAGAAGAGAAGAGGTGATGACGAGACGAGAAGAGACAAGGTGGAGAAGAGGTGATGACGAGACAACAAGAGGTGATGACAAGACGAGACGAGACAAGGTGGAGATGAGGTGATGACGAGATGAGAAGAGGTGATGACGAGACCAGACCAGAGAGAAAAAAAAAAAAAAAGAGACAAGACGAGAACCTCACCAATAAACCTGATAGATCAGCACTACCAACTGCTGCGTGCCTTTCCTGGAAGCACATCTGGCTTTGTCAGTTAAACTGGATTGCAGTGCAATGACTGACCACATTCAGATTGACCCTTCGTTCTTTTTGTCTTTTTTTTGTCTTTGTTCCCCATTCCTTTCCTCTCTTTAGTTCTCATTTCGCTCTCAGGGTTTGATGTGTTTCTGGAGTGTGTCTGGACAGCACATGGTCTGTTTTTGATGTGTGCGTCTGGCCAGCTGCTAAGCCGCCTTTCCCCTGCTTCGCAGCATTCTCAGTCTGTCCAGTTTCGGATCCATGACTTCATCCTAACTGTCTTTATAAATCGCCTCCCATATAATCATCATAATCATCATTAACATTATCAGCATTCTGGTGCTCTTCACCTTCCTAGGGGTGATCATGGATCAAACAGTTTACACTTCCTGTCTCATTCGCTATCCTTCCCCGTCTCTTTCTCTGAACCGCTGGGGCGTAGTCTATAATCAGGCTATAAACCTTTTGACCGAACAGACTGCTAGACCTCACGCTACAGTGAGCTCGCACTACACGCACACATGCCCCATATGTGGAGCACGCACACTTCACTCCAAAAAATAAATATGCACACACACACGAGACATGAAAAGGGGCCTTTAAAGTGACACTAACATTACGGCTAGGGGTTAAGAAGGAAAGACATCTAAGAATCACACCATTTCATTTTTTCTTTGCTCTGATGTCTGAGGCAGTTCAAAGATGTGAAATCTACTTCATATCTTTGTGAAGTAGAGAATAAAGGGAGCGTACTTCAGCGCTCATTTTACCGACCTTCAGGGAAAGGCTTCTTCACAACTACATTTTTATATTTTATGATGAAAATATGAGTAATGATCGTCAATGCAAGTCGCCGCCACAATGCTAGGGTGTAGGGTTGCCACAATATCAGATTTTCAGTACACAATTATCGTGGCCAAAAGAACTCACAATATACCATCAGTCAGATTGTTTTTAACTTCGGCCCAAAAAAGAGAAACCACAAAATAAATAATGAATCACACTCAAAATATGAGTGTAGGGAAATGTAGAGAGTGTTTGTAATCATAACTGTACAAAAGCGTACAAAATAAACTTAGAAAAAGATCTGTTGACTGGGTTCTAACACCCCTTCTTTTTCATGGAATCCAACTTTTTTGGGGTGTGGGTTGAGTGTCTCACCTATCATGTCCACTCACCTCATTTTTTTCTTATTTTTTTCATCTTATGGTGGGTGTCAATCAGCATTAAGGTGCAATAATCCCACACCTATCTTGAGCCCCTTTCACACAGAGCGTTGATCCCAGAAAATTGCCATAGAATTGCTAGAGTGCCTTCTGTATGAACACAAACACTTCCCGGGATGGGGACCTAGTAACATTGCCGGGATCAGTCCCGGAACACGCCCTGTGTGAACAAAAGGCAGCACCAATGCCGTAAGGGGTGTGCTGTAGTGATGCCGCTGAAGCTGAGATCATTCGCCAGCTTAGTGGAACGGTACGTGGTGCGCTAGTTTATGATCATATCAGGGAAAAAAAATGCACAAGTGTGGTTTCTCTAGAGAAAAAAAAAATAAAAATAAAAATATTTTGCAGATCATGAGCAAACTTAAAATGCTGCGGAGACATTACACGTCACATCCTGATGCAGGGATCTTTACGGGATGCACAGATTCCAGAAACGCACTGGCAGTGTGAATGAACCAAAATCAAACGATCCCGGGACACATTATCAGTGTATTTTCCGAAATCACTGTGTGAAAGGGGCTTTGGAGTGTCATCCAGTTACTGGTGCTGGATTACTTATAATACTATTGTATGTGTAATATGACTACGATATCAATATTTCATTTTTTAAATATCATGGTTATTGTCAATACTGTATATTGCAACACCCCTACTAGGGTGTTAGGTGGTTAGAGTTCAGAGTGTTTTTTGCATGTTTCTTAGCAGTTGTTAGGGTGTTCTGGGTGGTTGCTTACGGGTCAAATGATTCCACACTGATTTCACCATCATTTCAAGTATGAAATATGTTTCATGAGTTTCCCTGCCCATTCAGTCTTCATAGTTAATGGTAAACTAACTAGGCTCGAACCCGAGGCTCGGCTTAAAGGTGCTGTATGTAAGTTTTTCACTTTACTAAAGCATAAAAATAAAATGTTTGCACATATTTAGGAAAAATGCTAAATTCACCTACTTGTTCATCAGAAAAACAATGCTACATCCAGTTACTCTACTTTGAAATGTGTGTTCCTTGTCGGAATGTCTGTTTTTGTTTTGGTCTGTGCGAAACCGCACACTGCCAGTTTACCCAACAGTATTTCGACATCCCAGGTTGCCAGTTGACGGAAAACAGCATAGGCCCTATTGCAGTAGCCATGGAAGCCAGCAAACAAACTGGGTCAGAAATCGCAGACTCTACCCGACCCAAAAAGCCTCGGCATCCATCTAAAAATCTCTATGAACGAGAGCATATTAAAATGTGGATAAATCAACTCATCAACTTGCAGTGTGGCTTTCATTGTCAATTGCGCTCGCTCTTGTTGCGTGTCCTCAAGCTGGCAACCCGCGTGAGCATCGAGTCTGAGGAGGAGGGGGCGGGGGAAACAACGATCTCCAGTATTGTGAATTTGGACTGCAGTACCTATTTCGACCAATAGCTGTCAATCCTACATACCACACCTTTAAGCTCCGAGCTCAACCCCCTACATAAAGGGAGAATGAGAGAAATAGAGGAGGAGATGGGGAGGTGGAGGGATGCCGGAAGAATTGATGCTGGGACAGAGCAATGACTGCTGCTTATACACGCTTGTAATGATGATTGATTGGACTGAATGATTAGGCTCCTCCTAAACCTATGTTTGGAACTTCATTTAGGTCCTTGTGTCAATGTAAGTTTCACCCATTTTATCATTCACCGGGTGAAAATCTGGGATAGTTTACCCAAAAATTAAAATTCTGTCATCAGTTACTCATGATATTCAAAACCTCTATGGCTTTCTTTTATCAGTGGAATGATTTGAAAGTGGAGTACTGTGTTCCAATGTATGACTGGCGTGCAACACATTAAGGCTGCACTCCATAAAGTTCTCCACAGCCTGGACGCGAGAGAAACACTTTAACCATCATGAAACATTACTAGCCCTATCAGCGCGGGAACAGAGAATAGAACATTTTGTTTTTCCAGGGATACATTTTGATAGGGTGCAATGTAAGACCACACAAGAGCACTTTGATCATTTCTTGATGCTTTGAGAAATGTGAAGGACATCCTGAGCAAATCAGATGTATTATTAATACCAACTATATAACACAACGCCACACATTCATTTATAATAGGTCATGACATATCTATGGCTTTCTTTCTTCAATGGAACATTGGAAGATACTTTGAAAAAAATGAACTGTTTTTGAACACACAATAAAGACCAATAGGGTCCGAAACATCCTTAGACCCCATTGACTTTCACTGTATGGAGAAAAAAATGAGTGATGATAACATCATTTCCATTTTTGTCTGATTAAAATAATAGCAAACTCAATAACTCTTCTCATTTAGTCACATGATTTGAAGTATCATTCATGTCTATAGTACAAATTGTGCGAGATGAGGTTATTACAGGTCTTTTCACATGAGTGTCAAGGCTTCAACACACTGTTCAATGCAAGGGTCATGCTCTGCTTTCACATCCATGTGAAAAAATGTCTGATGATAACATCTCAAAAGGAAGATTTTACGAGGTTGCTAGGTAGCAGGAAAGTGTGAAGTATGCACAGTAAACATTGAAAACGTATTTGAGCTTAACAAAAAAAAAGGCTGGCAATTGCTGTGCAAAAAGAAGCTGTCAATTATAGTTTAACAAAAAATTTACTCAGGATGCAGGTGAACTGCCATCTCAGGACGGTCTTGGAAACAATAAAATAAATCAAAATTAATAATAGGAGATTATGAGGCATTCAAGAGCTCTTTATAGAGTTTGGCGTTTTGAAACATCTGTTGCTCTAAAAAAGACTAATTATTTGTGTCAAATCTCAAACTTAGAAGCAAAGTTAAACTTGTCATAGAGAAGACAGACTGTACATAACATGTACAAATTGTTTAGTAATTACTAGCTGATAAAATGTCACTGGCAAATTGGGTCAAAAATTAACGATTTGAAAGTTGAGTACTGTGTTCCAATGTTTGACTGGCACGCAACACATCAGTGTTAAGACTGCACTTCATAGACTCCTGCATAACCGGCAAAAAAATACAGAGAATAAGAGAGCGAGAAAAAACACTTTAACCATCTTGAAACATTACAATCCCTGTCAGCAGAGGAACACAGAATAGAACATTTTGTTTTTTCCAGAAATACATTTTGATGGGGTGCAAGGTTAGATCACAGAATGTCAGATGTAATATTAACACCCACTATATACCACAACGCCACACATCCCAATATAATAGGTCATGACAAAAAGGCTACGTTCACACTGTCAGTTTTTGGGATTGACAACCGAATTTACTTACAGGTGTGAGTCTCAAAAAGTCCCGTTCAAACAGCAACTTACAATAGCGTCTGAATGAACGTGCAATGGGAGTCGAGCCCGTATTCTCTTACCAGTAACCATCGCGACAGTGACCAAAGTAATATCAAAGATGGCGACGTCCATAAAAGTGTTATCACTTTTGACACGACTAGAGTCCAGTCGAGACGTGAGTTCATCTGCCAAATCTTCATTAACCGACAGCAGTGTTTATATCTGGTGGAGAGCGGAGCATTTAAGTCAAATATAACACAAAACTGACGGAAGCAGTGACTGGATCTAAAACCCTTATATCTCGGGCGATGCAAGTTAACGAAGCCACACATGAAAACCTACAGGGCTCGACAATAAGGACTGCCCATTGGCTCGGGGCTAGCGTGAAAGACATTCGGGACAGTTGACAGAAATGTCACCAGTGCTGCGTCTTCACGGAAGTTAATAATTTGCTCGTTTTTTAAGCCTTGTCAACTTAAATATTCACGTGCAAGTAGACGTGAAAGTACCCGCGTCTCTCAGTTTGATACCCAGAACGCCGTGCCTCACAGAGTGAATACTCTTTCACGTCTTCTTAAGCTTGAACGGACATATTCACACAAAATTGTCAAAATGCCCAACTTGTCGAGTATAATCGTAAACATAGTCGGTTATGTCCTAAGTGAACGTAAACGTGAGAAATAAGATGCATGTGTAACAGTATATTGGATCCGTGCAACTCTTAAAGTGACAGCAGCCTAATATTCCTGCTTTTTATGTTAATCAAACAAAAGAAAAAGAAAAATAATCGCTCACTGCTCTTGACTGAATAACTTTAATAAGGGTTAATCTATATTTATAAAGTTAAGACTATGCAGTGATATTTTCTATGATTCCTATTTCTGCACCTGAAAATGTACATAGACCTACATGAAAAACCTAAAAATAATTGTTTATTTAATTTGTGTATGTTTGTTCTATTGTATTTATTTGTATTATTGCTCCTAATTTGATTATTTGTTCTTATTTTATTACTGACTGTCTTATTTAAAAATTATATAAGTTAGGCTAGTAGTTTTTGGTGTCACAACCTTATTTATTAAGGTTAGAAGGATCAAAAACAACTAAAACAATAACTAGGCCTATTTTATTTTATTTATTTATTACTTTTTTGTGGTGGGGCCAGTAAAAATTTTGGCAGGGCAAGTAAAAATTTGAACCACTGGCCCAACTGGGCCAGTAGAAAAAATCCTTAGCGTTGAGCCCTGACCTGCAAAACTCGGTAGACACATGTCTGTGCAGTGCAGAGCAGCTCATTGTATGACGTGACAAAAAACTAATTCTGTTAGGACCACTATCGTCAAAGATGATTGACAATTAGCATACAGTTTGGATTGGCGCTATGGTTCTGTTCTGGGCAAGAACTCAGAGCGGCGATGAGCATTAATGTTCTTAATGACAATCATTTAATGTAACAACATAATTTGAGAAATGAGTCCGATTTGAAGAGGAATATCAGAAGGCCAAATCCTGACTGGACGACAAGAGGAGCTGGGGATGGAGGAGGGTAATTAGCTTCTGAGCAACGTGATAGCTGCTGATAATACTGAATGGACCCTATATATAGATATGCTGTGATAGGTGTCGTATTCTTATAGGTAGGAGTGAATCAGCTGAGAGTCAGCTGATGCAAGCTTGACTAACGTGACCTGCCAGAACTAATGCTACGCTTGATTTGTCCAGTCCGGATCAGTTCACACAGCGTGGGTTTTCCGAGAATGCGGTTCTGAGTTCTGAAAATATATACGGTGTGAGTTGGTTATAGAATGCGGTTGTCACTCAACTGAAAATAACTGTATTAAGGACTCAAATACAGGATTGACAACCGTATTCTGCTGCCATGTTAATTTAAACATTGTACCTTTAATTTGCCCTTATGTTTATTTTCAGTATTGACTTTTATGTAATAGCTTTGGCAGCATATTAAAAGCTGATAACTGCGACTTTGACAGATTCTAAAAACCAGCGCAGGTGTCAACCATCAGCTGAAATAATCAATCTAAGTCAAAATGGGACAATCAGCCAACTCAGAGCAAATTAGAAAAGGATTAAGATGATGCACACTAACCAAAGATAAAAGTTTGCCGCACACTCCTTTACTAGCATACATTCCCCCGACACACGCCTTTCCTAGAAAAGCACTTTGCAGAATGACGCCATCATGGCCTTTGTGTGTGCCGCCCACATAAACGGTTGGAGAAGATGGAAAGGCCTGTCAGAGAGCTCATGACTGCATTATCACCTGCCAGTCAACCGAGACTCGTCGTTCATGACAGCTTCAATTCACAGCGCCTGATTATTAACTGTTTACATCTCAAACAGCAGACATCAGCAGGAGGAACAAGCCTCGAACAAACTAAAAATATACACACTCGTGGGCAAAAAATAAAAATGGCCCAAGCCCAAAACGGCTAAATACTAAGCTTTTCATTGTCTTAACCACAACTTATTGGTCAGGAAATTAGCCAAATGTAACCAAATGCACTAACTTTAAAGCCATTGCTGTATCAGAACAACATCAAAGACAGAATGAAACATGAATTGCATGGTGATGCTCCAAAGCGTTGTCTTCACAAATCTGCTGAGAAATATAATAATAAATGCATCTCTACCACAGTAAAGCATGGAGAATCTTACCGACACCAAACTTTTGAATGGTATATATGATATGTAATCAATTACAATGTAATTAATATCTATAAAATAAGTAAATTAGCCATTTTTGCTTAAAGGGATATTTCACCCAACAATTAATATTCTGTCATTAATTCCTCACCCTCATGTCGTTCCAAACCCATAAGACCTTGTTCATCATCAGAACACAAATTAGGATATTTTTGATGAAATCCGAGAGGTTTCTGAACCAGAAAGGTAATAAAGACATTGTTAAAATAGTCCATGTGACTACAGTGGTTCAACCTTGATGTTATTAAGCGATGAGAATACTTTTGTGCGCAAAAACAAAACAAAAATAATGATTTTATTGAACAATTTCTTCTCGTCTGTGTCAAAAATCCTACGCTGTTGACGTAGTAAACACAGTGCAGCGCTTCCGGGTTCTATGGCAGAACGCCGCCTCATTATTGGCCAGTTCCTGCATCACGCATGCGTTGTGGTGCTCACGTGAACAGCGTCGGCCAATAACAAGCCGGCGTTCTGATATAGAACCCGGAAGCGTTGCACTGTTTACACTACGTCAACAGCATAGGAGTCTGACACAGACTAGAAGAGATTGCTCAATTCCTGGCCTTGAAAGTTGCAATGACGTTGCTGCCTATGGATGGTTCAGAAACCTCTCGGATTTCATCAAAAATATCTTAATTTGTGTTCCAAAGATGAACGAAGGTCTTACGGGTTTGGAACGACATGAGGGTGAGGAATTAATGACAGAATTTTCCTTTTTGGGTGAACTAACCCTTCAAATTAAGGGTTGCCCTTGATTAAATCCAACAAACGTGTAATATCTCCCCCACTCCTTCAGCACTCACACATATAAGAACTTTACCACCAATGTAAGGTTTTGGATACATTTTGGACGCTGTTAGATCCAAAATGATTGATTTGGTCTCATGAGACCAGAGTATAGATTACCAGAAGTGTATATTGACTAAATGAGTTCCTTGTGCGTTAGCTATAGGTAGTCCCTGTGTGGACAAAAACAATGCATTTCACTTCTGCACGTACAGTGTGAAATGAAACAGTCACTCTTCTCACAGCTTTTGCCAGCTCTGAGACACTTGCTTGGCATTTCTCCTGCTCATTTCTTAGCAAAAAAAAAAAAATCACTGATATTGAAATGAAAGCTTAAAGGGATAGTTCACGCAAAAATGAAAATTACCCCATGATTTATTCACCCTCAAGCCATCCTAGGTGTGTATGACATTCTTCTTTCAGACGAATACAATCGGAGTTATATTAAAAAATGTCCTGGCTCTTCCAAACTTTATAATGGCAGTGAATAGCAGCCCAAAATTTGAAGTCCAAAAAAGTGCATCCATCCATTATAAAAGTAATCCACATGGCTCCGGGGGTTAATAAAGGCCTTCTGAAGTGAAGCCATGCGTTTGTGTAAGAAAAATATCCATATTTAACGTTATAAAGTAAAATATCTAGCTTCCGGTGGACAGCTTTCCGTATTCAACTTACGAAGAAAGTAATGCCTCTCGCAGTTCAAAACGCTTACGCTACGTCCGACATCATCTTCACGGCAGTTACGCTTTTCCGTAAGTTGAATACGGAAAGCGGTCCGTCGGAAGCTAGATATTTTTCTTTACGTAAACCTTACGATTTGCTTCAGAAGGCCTTTATTAAACCCCCGGAGCCGTGTGGATTACTTTTATAATGGATGGATGCACTTTTTTGGACTTCAAATTTTGGGCTGCCATTCACTGCCATCATAAAGCTTGGAAGAGCCAGGATATTTATTAATATAACTCCGATTGTATGCGTCTGAAAGACGAATGTCATATACACCTAGGATGGCTTGAGTAAATGATGGGGTAATTTTCATTTTTGGGTGAACTATCCCTTTAAAATGAAGGCCTGATTGTTTGTTTAAGTCCATCCTTTTTGAGTTTCTGTGTTACTATTGCTATATTTTCACACTTAAAACATTGCTTATGTAATCTTGGTCCTCTTTTGTGCAAAGAAATAAGCCTTCTGACGATTCTCTCCCAAGTGATGATTCAATGGGCTATATAACAAATAATAAAATCTTTTGGTTCAACATAATCACCTATGGATCAAAAATAGCCTTTAACTTGCATCAGAAATATTTTATTTTGTTTTATTTTGTAACTTTGAGGAGGGTTTACTCATTTTTGCATCACAACATTTGATCACTTTGACAAGAAAATCTAATTTTCCTAAATAATATTGACATGCTTTGGTTATTGATCAAGCAGACTTGCTGGAACATTATATCTTTAAGGAACACTAATAATGTGTTTAGGTAAGCAATACGACTAAACTAAGAAACTCAATGGTCAAGAATTTCAACAATTGTGTCCGCAAAATTGTCTTTTGTATATTTTTTTCCAT
This sequence comes from Coreius guichenoti, assembly GCA_039654105.1. NCBI lineage: Eukaryota > Metazoa > Chordata > Actinopteri > Cypriniformes > Gobionidae > Coreius > Coreius guichenoti. The sequence continues at coordinate 2,818,254 of CM077181.1, read as the reverse complement.
TTACGTAATACCAGTATACAACCACACAGAAATCTATTCTGCTCAAATCAATGTACGCTTGTTCTCTTTTTAGTTCTCCTTCCCTTTTCACTCAGTATTTTTTTTCTCACACTTGTGCCTGCAAACACCCACAAGTGTACTAACACACGCACACAGTTGTTTCCCATCTGCAGCGCTCTTCCTGTCGTGCCGTGGCTGAGGTGGCTACTGCAGACACTCCACATACACACGCTCTCACGACCCAATCAGCTGCTCTAGTTCTTTTGTCTCTCTTACTCCATTGTTCCCTCATTTCCTTACCTGAGGTGCAGGCGGCAAGAGTGCTCATTTTCCAGCTCTCTAAGCGCTGTCTTTTTCTCCGCCCTCACGCTCTCCATCTCACGCGTGACCACGCACAGCTGCAGGTCAAGGGCCCTCGTGCTGGAAACAGAGACAGAGTGAGATATACAGAGAAAGCAGCAATGGCACAATAATTATTACGTTGAGTTTTTTTATATGGAACAATATTGCTTGTGTGGAAACATTTCACTTGTTGATTTTCCAAATATAAAAAGTCTTTCTTTTCCTCTCAATAAAAGTTCAATGGCAGGAGAGCGGCCCAGCCACAGAGCAGGAGGGTTGCGTTACGCGCTGAGTGTGTGTGACTAAATGAAACACAGACTTCTGTAGGGCATATATATTTATATATATATACAGGCTGCAGAGTATTATGGGCTTTTGTGGATATCACACAGAAAAGGTCGCTATAGCAACGGGAGCTCACGAACGGGGGATTATCGAACCTGAAGCAATAGCTTATATCAGTGCGATATCACTGGGAGCATAATTGTCTGTCATTGTGTGTTTGCCTGTGCCCGTTTGTGTAAGACAGAACAAGAGCGTGAGAGAAGAGAAGAGTGTGTGCGCGCTATTGTTTGTGTTTGTGCTGGTAAAAGACATGGGTATGAATAAATTTAGACCTTCAGAAGATTCCCAGCTGCAGATTCTTGGGTTCTTGTCATAAAATCATGTATTTCATTCACACCATCTGTTTGTGTGTGTGAGAAATCAGAACGCATGCGGATCTAAAAAACTTCAATGGATCAGTTTCCCCTTCTATCAGTAGCTGAACTCAGAAAGGCCTAGTGTTTGTGCACACGCTTTGGATCTTTTGCGTTTTTGACAGCTTCTGGTGTGCGGTAGCTGTTGAATGGCATTTTGAATAATGAATTTCAGTTAACAGCCCTCTACAGCAATGGAAAATGATTAAGGAACTAGTTTGTTTGTTTAAATTGTAATATTTCACAATATTAGTGTTTTACTGTATGTGTTTTCTTTTATAGTATCACACAAACACACACACATACACACTCACACATACACATTCACACTCACACATACACATTCACACACTCACACACACACACTCACACACAAACACACACACACACACAAACACTCACACACACCTACACACATACATACCCACACACACACACACTCCTACATACATACACACACACACACACTCACACACAAACACTCACACTCACCTACACACACACACACACACTCACACGCACACACCTACACACACACCTACACACATACATATATCTTAAATCAATAAAAAAAATATTGCTTTAGTTATGAACCTGTTAAAGACCAAAAAGATGATCTTTTAATCTCAATAGCCGTAAAGTGAAGGAAAATTACAGGATTACAGGACACCATAAAGGGATGAAAATAGACGTAAATTCACTCTCTCTCTTTCTCACACACACAACAAACAAACAAGATTTTAGGAAAATTCAGCAGATGCTCTTTTCCTAAATAATATCTAAAAACAAACATCCGCTCTATAAAAGTTGTCCTAATGGATATACTCTGTTATTATGGATAATGTTAAATTGCCAGATCAATTGGGATTATAAATGCATAAGTGGCAAAAACGGATTCCAGATTAACATTCTTAGCTTGACATGTCTGATATACGGTCCCTTAAAATAAGGACTTCAAAAACCCCACAAAGGAAATGAAAGATTAGGCTCTTTTGACTCTTTATTTTCCCATAACAAATCATCCTCAAGAGTGAGAATGTACTGTTCTCACTTCTGCTGTCAGAAGATCCATCCATGCTGAAATATGGCACAGATGGCTTCGGAATGCACTGTACCCAGTTCTGTCTGTGAAATTACACACGCTACGGTCTTGTAAGGACATGAGAGACCTGTTCCAGAATCTTCATCACTTATTAAGGGCATTGAGAGAGCCACATGAAACATTATATTCATCTCCATGTTATTTGTGTTTTAAATTCCCACCATCCACACAGGTCAATACCGGGGCTATTTAGAAAGCTCCGGATGCTCACTGCTGCAGAGATGAGCAGCTTACAGACTATTTCATCAAAGCATAAATCCATACATTAAGCTTTAGCTCAGACCGATGTCAGCATGGTGTTGCATTGTCAAGCAGTCCTGCTGCATTGTGGGTAAACGTAGCAGATGTAGGCCCTATTGTCTCAAAGCTAGGCTTAATGAGACAGTTCAATAGTGCACAATGTCTGGTTCATTACCTCACGTTACTCAATCAGAATTAGAGCAGAGCTTCAGCTGGCCAAGAGTCGTGATAATGGGCTGCAAATCCCAGACTAAAGACGACTCCGCTGTTCTCTCGTCTACAGGACTGTGTGTGCGCGTGTAGGAGGCTGAAAGAATCGTGATAACAGATAGCAACTGGCTGTGCGTGAGCGAGCCGGTGAACCGACCTGCTCTTTCTATTAACGTGTGATTGAGTGGGAGGCTGAGTGCACATGTGCTTCCGTACATTTATCAGTGTGAGTGCATGCAATGGTGAATCACTATAATGATTTTATGGTACTTACAGACATTTATGTCACTGGCTTCGTTCCAATAGCAAGTGAGCTGCTTGCTGTCTACTGCCTACCTATACAGTCTAAGCTGAAACGGAACCTCATAAGTCAGTGATTTGGAACACTCTTCATAGGCAGCAACTTCATGCTCCTCATATGAAGCGCACAGAAGAATCAACTCAATTTTTCAGTAGAGGTGGTGTTACCATATTGCTAACAACATAAAAATTCATAACACACACATATTCATTAAAATAGTCCCATTTGAATTAATTGAACTATCATTCGATTTACATTTTTGCCATCTTGGAATGCATAATAGAATTTAAAGAAGAATAAAAGAAGTTTATTCAAGTGTGCTATTAGTATACTTCTTTTAAACTAAAAATAAGAAAGTATACTTTCAGTCTACCTTTTATGCACATCTCAGAAATATACTAAAATTACACTTAAGTATACTTGATTATATTGACAGAAAAGTCTAAGGGCCCTATTTTAATGATCTGAGCGCATGGTCTGAAGCTCACGGCGCAGGTGCACTTCAAGCGTGTCCGAATCCACTTTTGCTAGTTTGACGGGAAAAACGGTCGGCGCGTCCGACGCATAGTCCAAAAGGGTTGTCCCTAGTCTCTTAATGAGTCATGGGTGTGTTTTAGGCATAACGTGCAATCAGATCTCCCATTCCCTTCAAAAGCCAGCTGCGCTCGCACCATGGCGGATTCGCCATTTACATGGCGGAATTTGCGAGCGGAAAGACTGAACGCTTCTCCAGAGAAGAATCTTTTTATTTTTAATATTTAAAAATGTTTGTGTGCTGTGTGTGTAATAAGCAGAGTGTACGCGCGTTGTGTACCGCCTATAGGCACATATTACTAACACACCCTTTAAATAACACAAAAAAATACTTTAGACCAGGTTTTTGTTGGTCAATGGCGCAGTCGTTTTCAGTTCCTCAAAATAGCAACGCGCCAACAATGCACCTGAACACACCTCGTTTTCAGACCAGCACGCCCATGGGCGGCAGTGCATTTGCGATTTAAACAACGTGGCACTGGACGTGAAAATGAACTGCATCGGGCTGGAAAAAAAAAAATGGCGTTTTAAAATGAAAATGATCCTCGTCTATACTGGCATTACCACTGCATTTCAGAAACGATCTCCGCCCACACTACACGACCGAAAACGCATGTCACATGACCGTTCATGCACACTGGCCATGCGCGTACAAGTGTGAACAGTTGCCTCTTGCACATGTAGGCAGCTGCAGTATTATATAAAATGCAGAGTTGCATAATGGCTGCTAAAAAGGACCACAAAGTCAGCAAAGCATGCAGTTCCGTCTCCGTGTTATTGTTTACACGGTTGTCGAGGCTGGTATGTTACAGAGCCGCTGAGAGAGGTCGCGTGGGCTGCGTTTCCCAAAAGCATTGTAAGTTGATCGTAGAACAACAGTCACCAACGGTCCCTACAATCAACTTAGGCTTACAATGCTTTTGGGAAACGCAGCCCTGGTCTGTTATTGTCGTGTTCCGGTAGCATAATGTGGGCAGCCATGCTATCATTTTCTAAAAGTCTCTATTTTGGCCCATTTACACTAAAATGCAACCCCGGAGTATTCAAACTAAAACAGGGTCTAGTGTAGACGGCCGGCGTAACCATAGCAAAACTTATGTGTTTTAAAACGATGACACACTAGTGTAAACACGTGCTACCGGAAATTTCATAATTCCCACTTCAGAAGTCGTGATTACGAGCTTGTTGCATTCAAATGCTTTGTTGTCGGAATGAACAGGAATCATGGAGGACACCAGGTTTATTCTTGCCTATTTATTGGGAAAATCTTATTAAAACCAACATTATATGTAGTGTCACATGCACTGACAACCATATTAACATTTACGATGCTATCCAGATTTTCGTTGTGTATAAAACATACACCCACATACATGGGACCCAGTATCCTAGTGTTGTTTGATTAATGATTCAGTTCACCTGTCGTTCGTTAATTATCTAATTTAGCCTGTGGCTGAATCCGAAATCGCCCCCTAAACCCTCAATCACTATTCCCACTATTAGTCCGGTAATACAGTTCACATGAAGGAGTGAATGAAAACGGGTGAGTGAATTCGGATAGCCGTTGAGCGTACATCGGCTGTACACTCGTGGGATTGAATGAGTGCACTCGATAACGTCCACTATGGTTTCGGACACCACTACAAAATGGATGTCCCCCCAAATAATGCCCTATTTGAGGGTATAGGGGACGATTTCGGATTCAGCCTGTGTATATATACTCCCTGTTTTGTTCAGTTCTTTGTCCGGTCATGCCTTTGTTAAGTGGATGTGTTACCCCCTATCATTTGAATTATTGAATTAAAAGACTGCAAAATGTATCATTTGTAGTTTTCACGAAACCCCTGCAGCTATCAAACATGTTTTACATCATCCAGCTGACTTTTGCTGACACATAAACATGAATTTTCTTGGTCCAGGTAACACAGAGAATGAGTAAGCACTGCTCATTTGCATATACTACCAACAGTGTAACAATACAAAGGAGGATGAAAATAGACAATAGACATTAGACATAGAAGTTACATTTTAATGTAGCCTGCACTGCACCCTAACAAAACAAACTCATTTTTGACCAGATATTAAGCAGAGGGATGCCAGATCTATTATTTGAAACAGAGTTGGATAATAACTTGGCAGCAGTAATGTAAGCAAATGCCATGTTTTTGTCACATAAAGAAAGATTAAATGAAGAGTCATCATTTAATGGTCTAATTAAATTAGACAAGGGCCTAATTTAATATCAGTATAACTGGTATTCTTAAGTCTATTCTGCCAGCACGCATCCAACCATCTCTTGCCAGTCATTGTGATCAACAAAAGCAACACCAAATAAGATACAAGTACGATACAGCATCATGCCAACAGAATGTGCCGTTTCCGCTTCTTTCGGCATGCCGGAAGAGCCAGTGGGCTGTTGAACAGCTCTGCATTTGAACGTGAGGTTTTCATCAGCAGTGTGAAGCTGGGGAGCATTAGAGTAATGAACACAGAACGGAGACGTGACTCATGGCTGCATTCCCGATCAGTCGAGAAGTTCAAAGAGCTCCGGTCTAAATCACTGTCTTACTGAAAGAACCAGGCTACTGAGATGCAGCTATGTGGACTATGCTCTCAAACCTTTGGAAATATAATGCAAGTTTGCTTTAATCATTGCAAAGACAAACAAAACCTATCCTAATTAACTGAACTGACATCTACGGTCTGGCTAATTTTATTACTTGGCGCTGATGAGCAAATGAAGCGGTAATGTGAAAACAAGAATAGAAGTAGCACGCAAATTTCAAAAGGGCAATAGTGTATGTGTAAAACAGAGAAAGAGCCTGTCCTTCCTATCCTGAAGTATTTGCTTGATTATAATCATTGCTATGGCATCATAAAACACAAACAAGATGAGATGCATACAAACACTGAGGTGACACACTAAACCACGCACACACTCTTTCGCTCAGAGATGTGATCCTCTGATGTTTTTTCAGTCAAAAAGGAAACGTTTCACTCGCAGTCATCCGCCTTTCCCCAGGCTCACCAAAGTGAGATCCCAAAACGTCTGGCTGAAATATGAAAATCATATACATCATTGTGACACTCTCCTTTCTAGCAAACCCACAACAGGAGGCCTTTATTTGTGTTTATTCTTTTGCAGTTTACTCCTCTGTTGCCACTGCCGTTGTCATCACAACCGTTGAGTCTTCAATGTGTGCCTGAAGCTAAATGTGCAGCCACAAGCAAGACACATGAAAGTATATCAAATGCATATTATGTGCAGGTGGGTGAATGAGACCTCTGGGTTTGCATACACAAAATATCTCTCGCATTCACATAGACGAGTGTATGCAGAAAGGGCCTGGGGTTTGAGATGATGAGGCTGATGGGATGAGGGAAGAAAGGATGGAAAATAGAGCTCACGCTTTACGCTTTACGTCACAAGTGAGGGAGCGAACGTATGGACAAAAGAAGAAAAGAACAGACGAAAAAAGGACCAAAGAATTAAAGGGTGGATGAAAGAATGGAAGAACAAAAAAACATACAGAAGAACAGATGGAAAAACAAAAGAACAGATGAAAGAAAGAATGAAAAAGAAGGATAGAACGTGTGGGTGAAAGAAAGAAAGAAAGAAAGAAAGAAAGAAAGAAAGAAAGAAAGAAAGAAAGAAAGAAAGAAAGAAAGAAAGATGAACGAAACAAAGAAAGAAAGGATGAGCGAAAAAAGAAAGGACAAACGAAAGAACGGATGAGAGAAAGAAAAAATTAGACAAAAGAACAAAAGAACGTACAAAAGAATAGAATAATAAAAGAGTGAAAGAAAGAAAAAAAGAAATTAGACAAAAAATGAAAAAACAGAAAAGAATGAAATGAACGAAGAAACAGATGAACGAAAGAACAAAAGAACAAAAAACAGACAACAGATAGATAAACAAAAGAAAAGATGGAAGTACAAAAGAACCAACAAATGAAAAAAGAAAGAACAAAAGAACTGATGAACGAAAGAATGAAAAAAGAAGGATAGAATGTGCGGTTGAAAGCATGAGATAAAGAAAGAAAGAAAGAAAGAAAGAAAGAAAGAAAGAAAGAAAGAAAGAAAGAAAGAGTGAGAGTGTAGGCGAGAGGAATGGTGTACTGCATGATTAGCACTGACTCAGACCCACAGCAGAGCAGGATCACGGCCAGCCGTCACTGTTTGCTTGGTTGCTGCAGTAACAATAGGAAGAGGATGGATCTGAATTATTGTAATCTAATCATCACTCCAAAAGGTTTCTGTTTCTATCTCAAGTAATTCAACCCAAATGTGCTTTTGCGTTGCTTTACAGTACAAGTGTAAATGTGTTAACGTACAATGGGGTCCAAAAGTTTGAGACCACGAGTGAAAATTCTTCTATTTTGCATTTGTTTCTAATGTCAATACAAACTATATTATCAGCATGACATTTGACCAGTGTTGGGGAAAGTTACTTTCAAAAGTAATGCATTACAATACTGCGTTACTCCCTTAAAAAGTAACTAATTGCGTTACTTAGTTACTTTTTAAGAAAAGTAATGTGTTATGTTACTTTTGCGTTACTTTTTCTCACCTGAGCTGGGCTTGTTTGTTTTTTATAACATAATTGTTCTATTTTTGTGCAAATGTAAAGACCCTTTCACACCAAATAATAAGCCTCAGGCTGAAGGAAATGCAAATTCACGCGTGTACAGTCGAGGGCGCAGCTCAAATAAACCTTTCAGCTGTGCTGCGTTCTGGAAAACGGACGAATAGGATGCAGGAGAAGAAAGTTTAACACTTACTTCACCAAAAAAATGTAGCATTTGACAGATTTTACTCATTTTAAATCTTTTTTGTGCAAGTGAGATTAGTAAATGCCCGCTCACATATAGTCTAGAGCTACAATATCCATCATGTTTACGCACAACGCCTCTGCACTTAGAATTTTTTTCCCAACATTGGGACAAGAGAGCTGTCAGTCAATAAATGGGAAAACAAAGTAACTTGCGTTATTTATTTGAAAAAGTAACTCAGATATTTTGCTGTAAATTTTAAAAGTAATGCGTTACTTTACTAGTTACTTGAAAAAGTAATCTGATTACATAAATCACATTTCTTGTAATGCATTACCCCCCAACACTGCATTTGACTTCAGAATGTCAGAATGTCTCTGTATTTGTTTGGTTGAACTCCTCAAGTGTGTGTCAAACATGATGATCATGATCTCCTGCACTGAGAGGATACGACGAGCATCTCAAGCTTGAACATCTGACCGACAAAGAGTCACATGATCATCAGAATCTTACATATTTCTGCATTATTTATTGTCATGCAGATTTTCAATGTGGTGTCATGTTTTGGACCTGTACGTTTACAGATATGAATGCATGTGCATGATGATACTTCTGTCACCACCTTTACTGTGGCCCAATTAAACTGTCAAGTGCAGGTGTAATATATTATGAAGACAAACAGATATGATGCATGACAGCTTCTGAACTATTCACCCCTACACACATACAATTAACTTTTAATAATACATACAGATGTTAAAATATGTGTGTGTGTGGGTGTGTGTATGTGTGTGTGGGTGTGTGTGCTTCAATCATTACACTAAAAGTCTGAAGAAGTAGAGGGCTGGATAAGCACTGAGGGGAAAATTTTTACTTTTATTAATGACAGATCAGCTGATTATTTACAGTGGGGGGAACAAGTATTTGATACACTGCCGATTTTGCAGGTTTGCCCACTTACAAAGCATGTAGAAGTCTGTAATTTTTATCATAGGTACTCTTCAACTGTGAGTGACGGAATCACTCCAGAAAAATCCAGAAAATCACATTGTATGATTTTTAAGTAATTAATTTGCATTTTATTGCATGACATAAGTATTTGATACATCAGAAAAGCAGAACTTAATATTTGGTACAGAAACCTTTGTTTGCAATCACAGAGATCATACGTTTCCTGTAGTTCTTGACCAGGTTTGCACACACCGCAGCAGGGATTTTGGCCCACTCCTCCATACAGACCTTCTCCAGATCCTTCAAGTTTCGGGGCTGTCGCTGGGCAATACGGACTTTCAGCTCCCTCCAAAGATTTTCTATTGGGTTCAGGTCTGGAGACTGGCTAGGCCACTCCAGGACCTTGAGATGCTTCTTACGGAGCCACTCCTTAGTTGCCCTGGCTGTGTGTTTCGGGTCGTTGTCATGCTGGAAGACCCAGCCACGACCCATCTTCAATGCTCTTACTGAGGGAAGGAGGTTGTTGGCCAAGATCTTGCAATACATGGCACCATCCATCCTCCTCTCAATACGGTGCAGTTGTCCTGTCCCCTTTGCAGAAAAGCATCCCCAAAGAATGATGTTTCCACCTCCATGCTTCACGGTTGGGATGGTGTTCTTGGGGTTGTACTCATCCTTCTTCTTCCTCCAAACACGGCGAGTGGAGTTTAGACCAAAAAGCTATATTTTTGTCTCATCAGACCACATGACCTTCTCCCATTCCTCCTCTGGATCATCCAGATGGTCATTGGCAAACTTCAGACGGGCCTGGACATGCGCTGGCTTGAGCAGGGGGACCTTGCGTGCGCTGCAGGATTTTAATCCATGACGGCGTAGTGTGTTACTAATGGTTTTCTTTGAGACTGTGGTCCCAGCTCTCTTCAGGTCATTGACCAGGTCCTGCCGTGTAGTTCTGGGCTGATCCCTCACCTTCCTCATGATCATTGATGCCCCACGAGGTGAGATCTTGCATTGTGCCCCAGACCGAGGGAGATTGACCGTCATCTTGAACTTCTTCCATTTTCTAATAATTGCGCCAACAGTTGTTGCCTTCTCACCAAGCTGCTTGCCTATTGTCCTGTAGCCCATCCCAGCCTTGTGCAGGTCTACAATTTTATCCCTGATGTCCTTACACAGCTCTCTGGTCTTGGCTAGGTTGGAGTCTGTTTGATTGAGTGTGTGGACAGGTGTCTTTTATACAGGTAACGAGTTCAAACAGGTGCAGTTAATACAGGTAATGAGTGGAGAACAGGAGGGCTTCTTAAAGAAAAACTAACAGGTCTGTGAGAGCCGGAATTCTTACTGGTTGGTAGGTGATCAAATACTTATGTCATGCAATAAAATGCAAATTAATTATTTAAAAATCATACAATGTGACTTTCTGGATTTTTTAGATTCCGTCTCTCACAGTTGAAGAGTACCTATGATAAACATTACAGACCTCTACATGCTTTGTAAGTAGGAAAACCTGCAAAATTGGCAGTGTATCAAATACTTGTTCTCCCCACTGTAACTATAGAATATAATAATATTTTTGCATGGAAATCAATCATGGTACTTGGCTGGTAGGTCTACATTCAATTCAATTCATATTTATTTGTATAGCACTTTTCACAATGCATATAGTTTCAAAGCAGCTTTACAGAAAATGCATGCGTTACAATTACAATTTAGAGTGATTTGTTATCAGAGGAGACAAACACACATCCAAGTTATGGATTTCAGAAATATACATATACAAATCACACAGTTAGCTAACAATGTATTAATAAACAATGTATTAATTTAAAGCAGAAACAATGAGCTCACTGAAGTAAAGAATACATGTTAACAAATGATTAGGAGAAAAGAAAATTAGCATTGTCAATCAGATATAGATGTACATGTCAATCAGACGCAAGCTTCATTTCTAATTTTGCTTTTTGTTTTGTTATTTATTTATTTATTTACTTACATCACTGTTCAAAAAGTCTTTTCTGCTCACCAAGGCTGCATATATTTAATCAAAAATACAATAAAAACAGTAATATTGTGAAATAATATTACACTTTAAAATAACTCTTTTCTATATGAATATATTTTAAAATATAATTTATTCCTGTGATCAAAGCTGAATTTTCAGCATCATTACTCCAGTCTTCAGTGTCACATGATCCTTCAGAAATTATTCTAATATGCTGATTTGCTGCTCAAAAACATTTCCTAATATTATCAATGTAAATATTGTCAGTGTAGCAGTTTTCGCTGCTTAATATTTTTGTTATTTTATGTTTCAAAAGAACAGCATATCTGTAACATTATAAATGCTTTACTGTCTCTTTTGACTAATCTGACATATCCTCGCTAAAAAAATAAAAACGTATGTTTTTTGACAATAGCTACACTGACCATCTAAAGTCTAGCTTGGGAAATTAATTGAAAGGGAAATTAATAGAAAAAAATAGTATTTTTTTTAATTAAGAATAATTAGTCTCCTTGATGGAGACTGATCTCTTTGCAGTGTTTATGTGTTTCAGATTTATTATTACTGTAGAGGGAGTGTAATTTTCATAATCACAACATGAAACACCAAAGAAAATTTATCCTCTTTATCCATTTCTAAAAGATACTTTGCATTTTTTTGCTTATAGGTTGCAACTACGATCAAATTGCAGCAACACATCAAAGGAAAACGTTTAGGGCGGTTCCCTGTTAAAGTGCCATGACACAGGCCTGATTTGAATCTCGAATCACTTCGTTGACTCATTCACAAGAACACAAGAACAAAAGTGTCTGATTTACATTCTCAATGCTTCCCTTTCAAACCTGTTCCCTTTTGGTCCCCTGTAGAGTCCTAGACACACTTGAACTAGATGAATCTATTCTGTAAACCCAGACCTCATCAGTCTTCATCTATAAATCCAATCCCATCATGCATCAGTTGATCTTTTGACCCTGTCAACCTCATGCAAATCTGACATGGATACTGATGAGTCAGGGTTTAACATTGTTTAGAGCTCCATTAATGATATGACGCTGATGGGGTCTTACTTAAGCCCTACAGGGAGACGCAGGGGGTCATTTAAATTCACACACTCACGCGACTAAGGGAACCACTTATCAATAATGAAAGAAGCCGTTGTGTGACCTGTGTCTGAACTCACGCAGACAGAAAACAGGAACTGCTCCACCACTCACTGGCTTGGTGACCTCATACCAAGCATATGAGGTAAAACAAAATGAAAAAGTGAATCCCAACATACATTTTAACAACACAAAAACTGCACATATCTGAATATTCTAGGATGTTTTTTGAAGAGCAGGTACCACAGCTGGCCTGTCGATCTCTATTAGTTAAGGTGAGAACAAAGCTAAGAACGGTTCTGCCCTTTCAACATTCATATCTCAAAACTAATTGAAGCTGTCAGACATAATTTCACAGAAAACAAAAGCCTTTTCCATCACTGAGAGTCCTTGCAAACACGCATTAGCATATAAATAATGTACCGCCATATAAAGCATGTTCACACCTTGATAGGACAAGTGCAGAATCACATCTGAATACGCTCGATTCACGTGTGTCTGTGAAACAATAAGATTTTCATTACATTTAAGATGGTAATTATGCGTTTCGTGTATTCACAGACCTATATACTGCCCTCTTCCACTTCCTGTGCCAACCGCAGGCAAATGGCGTGTCTTTGTTCTGCATGCTGTACGTGTAAATGTGCATATATGGCGGTGGTTACACATATGCATTCATCCAGAGATGAAAACACATTAACCCTCACAGTGACAGAGGTGCAGCTACGCTTATAAAGGCTCACCGCAGTCACACAGCATTTGGTAAACATGCGTGCCAGACGTCCCAAGATATGAAGTTCTCTACAGCTGAGAGATGCACTATGAGGAAGTGAAAAACCACCAAACCCAGTACAGTGCTGTACGCCCGATAAATCTATATCATTGCGAAAGCCGCACGCACGCAGGCATACATGCATAAAAAGCTATGCGCTTCATGGTGTAAAAATTATGCACTTCACCTTTAACTTTATTTTGTGTGGTTGAAAGTTCCCTATGCAGCTGTTATTCTAAAACCTTCATCAGAATTCAGTTTTATTCATATAGCTTAGCCCATGCTTTTATTCAAAGCAACCTGTCTGTGCCTTTCTCACACCTCTCTCCCGGATGTTGTTGCCCACTAAACTATCTACATCTACCACATGCCACCTCTCCCACGACCCATTTACTGCCATCTCACATCTGCCTCTTCCTTTCTCTAGCTTCGAGTTTTGCTTTGCGTCACCTCAGAGGGTTCACTAGCAGGTCGCAAAACTGTCAAACCGAAAGTCTCAACTAGCTAGTTTTGTCATCAGCATATTAAGCTGTGACCCTTTTTTTCATGCATGATTTGAGCTGTTAAAACAAGTATGATTACGTTTTAGCTGTAGGAAAATGGAGGCAATCTTCCAAAATACAAACAGTCTGTCTGTAAAAAGAGTACAAACACTGGTGGTGTTTTCTCAGAAGAAAAAAATGAGTGCAAAAGTTAAACAGAACAAACATTATAAAATATGAGATCAAATAGTATGCAAAGCATCCGTTCCTTTTAAATGGTTTCAGAGGAAGGCAGCATCTCTTTTGGCTCCCATGAGCTCATTGTGTTTTCATACAGTTCCTAAACCATATAAAGGTGAAATGCATATGACAATTCACATTAAAGAAGGCCCTGCCATGGTTGGGATTGACTCATCTTGCATCAGATGTGCTAATCTGTCTCAAACTGGTGAAAATGGGCTAATTAATTACAGCCTAAACAGTTCACCTACTTAGATTTCACCACTTTTAATCACATCAGAATCAAAATTAACTTGACATTATTTGAAATGATCATTTGTGAGTGAGCTGGTTTTTAGTGATCACTCACTCAAGGATCTTCATGACACATGTGGTTTGTAACAATAACCGCTGAACAACAGTTAGTAGCAAATAAATAAAAGCTATATTAAATAAGCTGTCTGCCATGGTCTGTCTGAATACTCGACTCTGATTGGCTGAAAGGTGTGCAGTAAAACCGTTTAATGTACAGGTAGTTCCAAGTCACTTTAATCACCGTTCTATATAAATGAGCTACCTATTAACATTGGTAACCATAGTAGCATATGGAGATTTCTATAATGGATTTACGTTTTTTCTAGTTATATTAAGCATTAAAAATATTAAATATAAAGCACAAAAATAAATATAAATATAAAAATAAAGCACTGAAAAATATTTGTGATTGAGAGTAAAAAATAAAAAAGGCTTATCCTGTAATCACAAAAAACAGGAAAGTCATGTAAATTCATTTGTCAATAAGTCTATAAACCCTGAAGAACATTCAGTATACTGAAACTTCTGGAATAAGGTTTTTTTTTTATTTAATTATGTAATTTATTGTAATGTATGTAATTATTTTAATTCATTGCCTCCTAGTTTATGTAAATAAAATTAGATGATAGATAGATTGCATTTAGATATATATAAAAACATTGAAATATTATTACCATTTTAAATAACAGTACGTACGTACGTACGTCGGAACTGACCGACGAATTGGGGATCGTTTTCAGAGACCAATCTACTTCGAGTGTTTTAAAACGAGCCAATGAACATTGGCATGCGGTTCACGCATTCCATGCTCCTTCCGCAGCGCGGGTATAAATAAGGAAGTGGAAGCACCGCATCTTTGCTTTTTTTGCTTCGGAGCCAAACAATTGCTGTGGTTTCCAGTGTTGTTTCCTACGAAGAGTGTTACTACGAGTCTGCCTTTGGAGTTGACATCTCTGGATCTGGTGCAGGTGATATAGCACGTTCAGCGGTGGTCGCGTCATGTTTGACCAACAAACAGCTGTTTTCACAGCTCAGAGCTGGGCGTCTTCAATGAGTTCAAGTGCCCACAGCAGGCTTGCACTTTCGAACTGCTGTGAGCCGCGGCTGTTCGTTCCCCTGTGTGCTTCAGCACTGTCAGAGCATTTTCCTCTAAAAGAGCTTACACGGTTTGACCCTGCGTCTTTTTCAAGATGTCATTCAAACCGTGTGTTTCTGGATGCGGTTGTTTCCTGTCCTCATTTGACGGCCACGATCTCTCTCACATATAAACATGTGAGATTGCATTCATGGGTGATCTATGTTCTCTCAGGGGAACGTAATCACGTCGGCGCGCTGTTCGTCTCACCTTTCTCGTAAGGGCTTGAGCGTTCAGCGCGCCGTGTGGGATTGCTGGTCCTTTTAAAGAGGGGACCTAGCGTTTCATTTGGGGCTCTGGCAGAGGACAGATGTCAATTGCTGCATCGGAGAGAGGGCTGTTATGCGCTGGAAATGAAGATGAGGCTGAGTTTCCCAATAGTGTGTGCTCATGCTGAATCAGATTCAGAGTTGACAGCTTTCCCGGGTGGCTGAAGCGTAGTGCGCGTAAATCGCCTTGCCTGCCCCCATGCCTTTTTTCCCGGATGTGCATCGGGAAAAATTAGCAGTGTGGAACTATTTGGTGCCAAAAATATGGAACACCAAAAGGGCCATAATCTGTTGTTTATTAAAGATTTCTCCTCTCTCACTACCCTCATTGGTGGGGTGGCAGTGCCATGGCAGGCCACCTCTGTCCTGCACTCTTAATACACGAGGGTAGTTCCGACCCAGGGGTTGTGCAGGAACTGCGTGCGGCGATGGACCTCGCTCTCCGGGCGACGAAAATCGCCGCACGCTCCCTGGGTCGGGCGATGTCCACACTAGTGGTCACACCAGCAGTTCTCGGTGGCCCAGAAGCAGACGAAGGCGATTAAAAACATCCTGCCCCGACGACCAGCTGCTGTCTCCACCCAGTCGTCGGCCGCAGCGCCTCCGCCTGCTCGTCGCTGAGGGCGCCCCCTGCGTCTGCCTCCGCCCCTGCTAAGCCCAAGCAGCAGCCTCCACCCGGGCAGCAGGTGGGTGGCCGGGCGTAAGGGAGGTGCCCAATCCGTCAAGGGTCCCACGAAGTCCGCTCGCAAGCGCAAGGGCAAGCGGGCCTGAGACGGGTAGCCCAGGGAGAAGAGCTGCTCTCGGGGAGATGGTGTCCGCACCCCTCCCTCCCCCGGTTCCCGTTCTGCCGCTGGCTCTCCGGAGTCCAGCGGTACCCACATTCTCAGAGCAGTTTCCTCCCTCCCTGGACCCCAAGAGAGTGAGGTCGGCAGTGCGCGACGCCCCAGGGCCTTGCCACTCCCTTCCTCCTCTCCTTTTGCCAGGGGGCAGCAGTGTGTGGCTCGAGGACGCCACCAGGCCTTCTCACCCACACTCTGCCCCACCCTGGTATACTCAGACAACACTCCGGGCCGCCTCCGGGCATCCCGAGTCGGGTCTGTGTGTTCCACCTCGCTGCCCCACCCCGGGTACGTCTGTGGTGCCGTTGGTCCCGCTTGTTCGGTCTCTGGGGGTCTGGCTAGCGCTCCCCAGGCCGTCTTGCTGGCTCGTCCGTACCATCAGACTTGGCTATGCGATTCAGTTCGCCTACCAGCCTCCCAAGTACAAGGGCATCTACTTCACCTCTGTGCGAAGCAGCGATGCTCATGTCTTGCGGTCAGAGATCGATGTCCTGCTGGCGAAGGACGTGATTGAGCCGGTTCCTCCAGCCAATATGAGGTCGGGGTTCTACAGCCCCTACTTCATTGTTCCCAAGAAAGGCGGTGGGTTACGACCAATCTTGGACCTGCGTGTCCTGAATCGGGCCTTGCATAAGATCCTGTTCAAGATGTTAATGCAGAAACGCATTTTTAAATGCATCCGTCCCCAAGGTTGGTTTGCAGCCATCAACCTGAAGGACGAAAGTCCTCCCATTCGGGCTGTCCCTGTCGCACCTGGTGCTTAGTCACCTCAGCCTGTTGGGACTTCGGGTCAACCGGGAGAAGAGCAAACTCTGCCCCACGGAGAGGATCTCTTATCTCGGTATGGAGCTGGATTCGGTCAACCAGACTGCGCGCTTCAAAGAGGAGCGAGTCCGGTCAGTGTTGAACTGCTTGAATACGTTCAATGGCAGAACAGCGGGCCCACTGAAATTTTTTCAGAGGCTCCTGGGGCACATGGCATCTGCAGCCGCAGTAACGCGGCTCGGATTGCTTCATATGAGACAGCACTGGCTCCACGGCCGAGTCCCGAGATGGGCATGGCAGAGCAGCAAGTATTGGGTCCCAGTTACTCCTTACTGTCGGCAAACCTTCAGCCCGTGGTTGGACCCTACGTTTCTACGGGCGGGAGTGCCCTTAGAACAGGTGTCCAGGCATGCTGTGGTCTTCACGGATGCCTCGTCCACCGGCTGGGGGGCCGCGTACAACAGGCATGCAGTTTCGGGTCTGTGGACGGAGCCCCAACTGCATTGGCACATCAACTGCCTAGAGTTGCTAGCAGTACGTCTTGCGCTGGGTCGCCTCAAAAAGCCGCTACAGGGCAAGCACGTACGGACAGCACTGCGACCGTTGCGTACATCAACCGACAGGGTGGTCTACGCTCCCGCCGCATGCTGCAACTCGCCCGCCATCTCCTCCTTTGGAGTCAGAAGCATCTGAGGTCACTTCGGGCCATTCACATCCCTGGTGCGCTCAATCGAACAGCCGACGAGCTCTTACGACAGCCGACACCTCCGGGAGAGTGGCGACTCCATCCCCAGGTGATCCATCTGATATGGGACCTCTTTGGAGCCGCACAGGTAGATCTGTTTGTCTCTCCAGACTCAACCCATTGCCAGTTGTACTATTCCCCGACCAGGGGCACCCTCGGCACGGATGCACTGGTGCACAGCTGGCCCCGGGACCTGCGCAAGTATGCGTTTCCCCCAGTGAGCCTTCTTGCACAGACTCTGTGCAAAGTCAGGGAGGACGAGGAGCAGGTCTTGTTAGTTGCGCCCTACTGGCCCAACCAGACCTGGTTCCCTGAACTAACACTCCTCGCGACAGCCCCTCCCTGGCCCATTCCTCTGAGGAAGGACCTACTTTCTCAGGGAAGGGGCACTCTATGGCACCCGCGTCCAGACCTCTGGAAACTAGAAAGCCATGTCTGGTCCCTGGACGGGACTCGGAGGTTCTAGGTGGCCTGCCACAGGCTGTGGTAGACACCATCACTTCGGCTATAGCCCCCTCAACAAGGCACCTCTATGCTGTTCGTTGAATGGTGCTCTTCCCACCGGGAAGACCCCCGAAGGTGTTCGATTAGTGTCGTGCTTTCTTTCCTGCAAAGATGGGCTGGAGCGAAGGCTGTCTCCCTCCACCCTAAAAGTGTACGTCACAGCAATAGTGGCGTATCACGATGCAGTTGAAGGTAAGTCCGTAGGGAAGCACGACCTAATCGTCAGGTTCCTTAGAGGTGCGAGGAGGCTAAATCCTCCTCGTCCAAACTCGGTACCCTCTTGGGACTTAGCTCTGGTGCTCAGAGCACTTCAGAGTCCTCCCTTTGAGCCTTTGCAGTTCATATAGCTAAAGATCCTGTCCATGAAGACAGTACTCTTGACTGCATTGAACTCTAGCAAGAGGGTAGGGGACCTGCACGCACTTTCGGTCAGCGAATCGTGCCTAGAATTCGGGCCGGCCAACTCTCATGTCTGGCCGACCCCTGCCTGGATATGTGCCCAAGTTTCCCACCACTCCCTTCAGGGACCAGGTGGTGAACCTGCAAGCGCTGCCTTCGGAGGAGGCAGACCCAGCCCTAGCTTTGCTCTGTCCCGTCCGCGCTCTCCGCGCCTACGTGGACCAAACTCAAAGCTTTAGGACCTCAGAGCAGCTCTTCGTCTATTACGGAGGCCAGCAGAAGGGAAAGGCTGTCTCCAAGCAGAGGTTAGCCCACTGGATAGTGAATGCTATCGTCTTGGC
This sequence comes from Coreius guichenoti, assembly GCA_039654105.1. Lineage (NCBI taxonomy): Eukaryota > Metazoa > Chordata > Actinopteri > Cypriniformes > Gobionidae > Coreius > Coreius guichenoti. The sequence continues at coordinate 2,799,217 of CM077181.1, read as the reverse complement.
CTACCAGTCCCAAGACGTGCCTTGCCCGTTCGGGTTCCTCCTGGGTGCTGGCTCAAAGCACCTCGCTGACAGATATATGTAGAGCTGCGGGCTGGGCGGCACCTAACACGTTCGCTAGATTCTATAGCCTCGATGTAGAGCCGGTATCTTCCCGTGTACTCGCCCCCAGTGGCTTGCAACGCCATTCCCGCCCCCTGGGCCGGATACATGCATTTATTGTCTCCAGTTGTGTTCCCCAGAAATGGCTAACCTTGTCGAGCTCCTCCGTCACCCCTCGGCAACAGACGTTGCGGCCGTCTGACGCCAGGCTTACACCCGTATGCATGTGGAACGTGTGTGTAAGCTGGGTATCCATATGTAGCGGTTCCTACGGCAACCCCATATGTGTATTCCTCCACGGTACCAGCTACCCTACTCGGCTAGCTCCATGTCTTTCCCTTGACAGAGCCTGCTCTGTCGTCTCTGGTGGTGTTCTTTCCCCCCTAGAACTAGGTTGGAACCACCTCAGAGACTGCCATATGTTGTACTACCCTGCTAGGTTAGTCCTTATGTGTAATTGCCACCTCTCCTTCCATTGAAGGATGTGGCTCCGCAGCGTTCCATCTCCGAGGCGGCACGCTTTCCCAGCATTATCCAATAGTCACACTGAGTGGGTCTTGCAGAACAGCAGTGACTGACCTTCTCTGCTAGAAAGATGGGCTGGACTTGCTGCTCCAACATAGGGGCGGCCCAGGGAGCTCACGCAGAGCGCTGGAAGGGCCAGCGCCTGTAGCGTGTTGGTAGGATCCCCAATTCGACGGTCAGTTCCAAAGTACGTCGAACGTGACCGACTGAAAGGGAATGTTTTGGTTACGTACAGTGGGGAGAACAAGTATTTGATACACTGCCGATTTTGCAGGTTTGCCCACTTACACAACTGTGAGAGACGGAACCTAAAACAAAAATCCAGAAAATCACATTGTATGATTTTTAAATAATTAATTTGCATTTTATTGCATGACATAAGTATTTGATCACCTACCAACCAGTAAGAATTCCGGCTCTCACAGACCTGTTAGTTTTTCTTTAAGAAGCCCTCCTGTTCTCCACTCATTACCTGTACTAACTGCACCTGTTTGAACTCGTTACCTGTATAAAAGACACCTGTCCACACACTCAATCAAACAGACTCCAACCTCTCGACAATGGCCAAGACCAGAGAGCTGTGTAAGGACATCAGGGATAAAATTGTAGACCTGCTCAAGCCTGGGATGGGCTACAGGACAATAGACAAGCAGCTTGGTGAGAAGGCAACAACTGTTGGCGCAATTATTAGAAAATGGAAGAAGTTCAAGATGACGGTCAATCTCCCTCGGTCTGGGGCACCATGCAAGATCTCACCTCGTGGGGCATCAATGATCATGAGGAAGGTGAGGGATCAGCCCAGAACTACACGGCAGGACCTGGTCAATGACCTGAAGAGAGCTGGGACCACAGTCTCAAAAAAAAACTATTAGTAACACACTACACCGTCATGGATTAAAATCCTGCAGCGCACACAAGGTCCCCCTGCTCAATGTCATGCAATAAAATGCAAATTAATTACTTAGAAATCATACAATGTGATTTTCTGGATTTTTGTTTTAGATTCCGTCATTCACAGTTGAAGAGTACCTATGATAAAAATTACAGAGTTCTACATGCTTTGTAAGTGGGCAAACCTGCAAAATCGGCAGTGTATCAAATACTTGTTCTCCCCACTGTATGTAACCCTCGTTCCCTGAAGGAGGGAACGGAGACGTACCTTCGCTGAACGGCCGAGTCACTAGTTCGGCTCCTCAGTGGAAAAGCAAGGATACGGGAGGAGCATGGAATGCGTGATCCGCATGCCAATGTTCATTGGCTCGTTTTAAAACACTCAAAGTAGATTGGTCTCTGAAAACAATCCCCAATTCGTCAGTCAGTTCCGACATACGTCTCCGTTCCCTCCTTCAGGGAACGAGGGTTACATACGTAACCGAGACGTTTTCTATTATAATATATTAAAATGTAATTTATTCCTGTGATCAAAGCTGAATTTTCAGCATCATTACTCCAGTCTTCAGTGTCACATGATCCTTCAGAAATCATTCTAATGTGCTGATTTGCTGCTCAAAAAACATCTTAATGTTAAACACAGCTGCTTAATATTTTTGCGAAACTTAATTTTTAATATTTACTTTATCAAAAATATAGTAAAAATCAATTTTAATATATTTTGAAATCTAACTGATTGACATGCTATATATACACAACTAAGCACAGAACAAAAGCATGTGCATCACTGGCGCATTGCTCAAAGTGGGTGCTCAGCCAAAAATAACTTTAACTGGAAAAAGTGTAAAGTCGGCACACCACGGCTCCAACAATATAGCAATTTATTAACAGACTCTTACAAAGGTCAGTCTGAGGAAGAGCCTGTGTGCTCGAAATGTCTCCTTTGTGGGAGTCTTGATAAATCTCTATCTTTTGGAGCCGTGGTCTGCCGACTTTACACTTTTTCTTTTATCTATAATTATGTATTTACATTTAACAAGTACAAAAAAAAAAATCTTGCAATGACAATAAAGAGCTTGAACTTATTTTGCAGCTAGAACATGAATTTACACTGGACAAACAAAGTCCAAAAGCAGAGAAGTGAGTCTACCACATGCCACTAACAAACACACAACCCAAACACATACGCTTACGCCCACTGCTCTGTCAGGTCTGGAATGTGCTGGATATGAATGAATCGTGGGGGCCGATCTAGAAGCACGACGTTTTTTCTCGTGAGTTTACACGGACAACACAACCTGCTGTTATTATCAGCAACAGTGTGAGGGAGAGCTGAAATAGGATCCACAATCACACACTCGCTTCGCACCTCTCTTCTCATTCTCTGAATTTCTGTCTGTGCTAAGTTGCAGAGGCGTAGGTGTTGAGAGGTTCATTTTTGATTGCTGTGGTGGTATAATTATTCCTGGCATTCGCGTCAGCTGGGAGAGAAGACGTACAGATATACGTCTCTCCCACAGTGACTCACGAGGGAAACCAGAGCTGAAGAGTTCAGAGCACAAGGAACTGTTCACACATACACAAATAGATATACACATAGTGATCACACTAACAAGTGCATTCATACACACACGCCATCATCAGTGGCCCGGAGTCCCTGGGCCTGGTGCTGAGGGGGGCCTGCTAAGGTCCTGTAGGACAGGGGTTCCCAAACGTTTTTGTGAGCGGAAATATTTACTTAAAGCACGCCCTGAGAATTTAAAGTAATATTTAAATAATTTAACAACATGTTCACATGTTCATAGTTCTCTGATGTTGGTAAATTATCTCATGACGTGCTGATAAAAAATAAAATATATTTTCCACTAAGTGTTTCATTTTGCTCTATGTTAAAATATTTAAAATGCTGATTAATTGTTATTTGTGAGTAAAAAATAAAAAAAGTATTTTCCTGTAATCACGAAATACTGAAAAACTCAAGTAAATTCTTTCATCACTACGTCTGTAAACCCTGAACAACATTCAATTACTGAAACGTCTGGAATTAAGAAATGTTATTTTTTATTTTAATATATAATTATGTAATTCATGTTATTATTTTAATATATTACCACCAGAAATATATTTGCCTATAGTTGTGGTCAGAATTATGAGCCCCCTTGGTAAATATGAACAAAGAAGCCTGTAAAAATAAATCTGCATTGTTAATCCTTTTGATCTTTTATTCAAAAAATTCAAAAAAATCTAACCTTTCATTGAAGTAAAAGTGATCTCTGTTTTTCTCCAAAACACACGTTGGACATAATTATTAGAAGCCTTTTATTCAATACTTTTTCAACCTCCTTTTGCCAAGATAAGTCTTCTCCTATAATGCCTGATGAGTTTGGAGAACACCTGACAAGAGATCAGAGACCATTCCTCCATACATTCCTCTTCTCTTCAGTTCACCCCACTCATTTTCTATAGGGTTCAGGTCAGGGGACTGGGACGGTCATGGCAGAAGCTTCATTTTGTGCTCAGTGATTCACATTTTGTGTGTTGATTTTGATGTTTGTTTTGGATCGCTGTCCTGATGGAAGATCCAACCATGGCCTATTATAAGATTTCTAGCAGAAGCCGTCAGGTTTTGATTTTTATCGGCTGGTATTTACTAGAATCCATGATGCCATGTATCTGAACAAGATGTCCAGGACCTCCAGCAAAAAAAATAGGCCAGAAATTTCACAGATCCAGCAGTATATTTAACCATTGACATGGGGTACTTTTTATCCCTGTTTGCACCAAACACATCTGGTGGGTTTGCTGCCAAAGATCTATTTTTTTAGTTTCATCTGACCATAGAATCCAGTCCCATTTGAAGTTCCAGTCGTGTCTGAAAACTGAATATGCTGGAGTTCGTTTCTGGATGAGCGAGGAGTATTTTTCTTGAAACCCTCCCAAACATCATGTGGTGATGTAGGGGCTGTTTGATCATTTTTTTTAGGCTTTCTGACCCCAAAACTGTAATCCTTGGAGAGTCTTTGTCCACTCAAACTCTCTTCCTCACCATGCATTAGGATGATATAGACACACGTCCTCTTCCAGGCAGATTCGTAACATCTTTAGTTTCTTTAGTTGATCAGAACTTTTTAATTCTTGCCCTGATGGTGGAAATAGGGATTTTCAATGCTTTAGCTATTTTCCTACAGCCACTTTCTATTTTGTGAAGCTCAACAATCTTTTGCTGCACATCAGAACTATATTCTTTGGTTTTACTCATTGTGATGAATGATTAAGGGAATTTGGCCTTTGTGTTTCCTCATATTTATACTCCTGTGGAACAAGACATCATAGCTGGACAATTTCATGTTCCTAGTCACCCTGGTGTGCTAAATTTTTTTTAAAAAATGAATATACTTCAGAGATTTTACTCATAAAAAATTCTAGGGGTGCCAATAATTGTGTCTAACATGTTTTGGAGAAAAACATTTATTTAATAATGTGATTTACCCCCCACTTTCAATTATTTTACTTCAATGAAAGGTTAGATTTTTGTGATTTTTTTTAATGAAAGATCAAAGGGATTAACAATTCAGATTTATTTTTACAGCCATCTTTGATCATATTTACCAAGGGGGCCAAAAATTCTGACCACAACTGTACATGTTTCATACTGTCTTGGACAATGTAAGACCTTTGATCCAAAAAGGTTCCCACCCACAAAAATGTTACTGGACCCTTTTAACGATGGCTTTATATACAAAAGCTCTATATGTGTCTACAAACATGACTATATATTAAAACTAGTTTTCAGTCACGATCTGACTCACTAACTAGTTTGACTGGGCAGGATGACGTGTAAATCCAAACTGTAGCACCATAAACGCTCTGGGTAAGAGGTGGGTGGATGCTGTATGAAGCGAAAGTCTGAATGTATGCTATGCAGTGGGTGTCACATTTTCTAGATCAGTGAATTCATACATTTTGACCTGTGAGTGCTTAACAACTTTGTAGCGTGTGTGAAAAAGAGCACCATGAGAAGCAAGAGGAAAATCTGTGGTATAAAATCATGGTTCATCTGCAGCATTGACAGGTTATAGAATCTAACTTCACTTTTAAGGGGAAGATGGGATTTGATGTAAGATTTAGTCTTTTTCTTTGCCATAAAGTCTCTTTAATGGTTTACTATAATGGGATGATAGATACAAGATTTTTACACTTTCTGAAGAAAATGTGAGTGATAAGTACCCATCCAAAACCCACTATGAATCTAAAAATCATAGGCTCAAAGCACAGTTCTCCTCAACAAGCCAGGGTCTAAAATTCATCCCTGCTGTAAAATACCAGCATATGGTATGTTTTGCATGCTGGGTCCATCATGGGATGCAGGTTGCTGGTCCCCAGCATGGGATGCAGGATTGCTGGTGGAACTGCTTGAGAACAGCATGACTATGCTGGTCCACCAGCTAGACCAGTACTATAACAGGTCTAACCAGCATAAGCCAGCCTGGACCAACATGGAATTCATGCTGGTTTATTTTAGATTTTTCAGCAGGGATTTACTGACCTCTCAAAACAAAGAATCCAAACATAACACTTTGGGATGCCAAAATGAATCTCATGAGCAACAGATGTAGCATGTGTGCACCAGGCCTAAAAGTCAACAAATAAAGCCGAACTTAAGACAAACGCTGATTACCCAAAACTAAAGTCTAACACTCACACTCATTTAAACACTCACCCTGATCTAAAAATACATGATCTGCTAGATGAAATGAAACATTCTGTGACTCACGTTTCCTCCTGTTGAAGCACAGATGCTTTCAGCTCCTCCAGATGATTGTAGGCTTCCTGGAGCTCCTCTCTCAGGGTTCTCTCTCTCTCCGCACTTCCTCTCTCCTGCTCCAGCTCTCTCTCAACTTCCCACAAACGCTCCTGCAGACGCTGGAACTCGTGCAGGATCAAATAACTCACGCCACAGTAACGACAGGTCTTCTCTGAATGATCCATCTGAACACAAACACAAATATGAACGCAGATGATCTATCACAAATATACACAAATCTATCTATCTATCTGTCTATCTATCTTCCATCTACGTACCATCCATCCATCCAACCATCCATCCATCCATCCATCCATCCATCCACCCATTTATCTACCCTTCTTTCTATCTACCCATCTACCTACCTACCATCCACCCAACCATCCATCCATCCATCCATCCATCTACATACCAACCATCCACCCAACCATCCATCCATCCATCCATCCATCCACCCGTTTATCTATCATTCTTCTTATCTATCATTCTTCTTATCTACCATCTATCTACCATCTACCTACCTACCTACCTACCATCCATCCACCCAACCATCCATCCATCCATCCACCCATTTATCTACCCTTCTTTCTATCTACCCATCTACCTACCTACCATCCACCCAACCATCCATCCATCTACATACCAACCATCCACCCAACCATCCATCCATCCATCCATCCATCCACCTGTTTATCTATCATTCTTCTTATCTATCATTCTTCTTATCTACCATCTATCTACCATCTACCTACCTACCATCCATCCACCCAACCATCCATCCATCCACCCATTTATCTACCCTTTTTTCTATCTACCCATCTACCTACCTACCATCCACCCAACCATCCATCTATCTATCTATCTATCTATCTATCTATCTACATACCATCCATCTATCTATCTATCTATCTATCTATCTACATACCAACCATCCACCAACCATCCATCCATCCATCCACCCATTTATCTATCCATCTTCCTATCTACCCATCTATCTACAATCTAGTTACCTACTGTCCACCCAACCATCCATCCATCCATCCACCCATTTATCTATCATTCTTCCTATCTACCATCTACCTACCTATCATCCACCCAACCATCCACCCATCCACCCATTTATCTACCCTTCTTCCTATCCACCCATCTATCTACCATCTACCTACCTACCTACCATCCACCCAACCATCCATCTATCCATCCATCCATCATCCATCCATCTATCTACCATCTTCCTATCTACCCATCTACCTACCTACCTGCCATCCATACATCTACCCACCAATCTCGCCAACTATCAACCCATCTACCTACCTATCTATCTAACATCTATCAATATATCTACCCACCCACCTACCTTCCTATCATCAATAAACACACCCACCTATCTACCCATCCATCACAAACCTAGAAATGCCACTGCACACATACTCAAAACTGCCAGGAGTCCAGGGAGAGCAAATTAGTCATTGATTATATTTATAGATCTTATTTGGTCTATCATATAAGTCAGTTCTGTTTCTGTACACCGTCACATTTCACTGAATCCAGTGGCAGCTTTATAAAGACCTTATGAGAATGACAAACAACCAAGCCTTGCCACTCCTCCCCGGGGTGAAAGAGACCTGTCATAGCGCAAATGCCACACCAAAGCCCACTAAACCTTGATCTGAACCGCACAATGTAGCCGATGTGTTTCCCTTTCATTTACATTTGTGACTACAAGCAGAAATGAACAGAAGAGGTCAGGCATTGCAGTTTCATTTTTGTGTGTCAGCATCAGTTTCTGTTACGCTTACTGTAAAAGACCATGTGTTTATGGTGACCGGGCCTGCAGCTGTGCGTTCCAGTCATTTTACTGTAAAGATATACTGCGACTCGTTCTGATTATAGCGTTCTGGTTATAGCGCTTGCGAAAACAGAAGTGATAGAGAGGTTCTTGCTGAGTGGGGAAGCCGAATAATTTATTTGCATTTGTATCATCCCATCTCTCACCAGTCATTTTCACCCCTTCACTCAATGTCGTTTATTTTCAGGACTGATCAGCACGTAGAATCATTACGTTTTTTTTTATCTCTTAATCAATCATACAGTGTATTGGACCATGGCTGGGTTTTTCACATACACACAAATACAACACTGGACTCTATGAGTTTGAGCCCCGTCTCAGATAAAGCCTGTCTGTGATCCTGCTTACCTAACTGTCTAAACACACGCACACGCAATCGCCTGTCTCCCGGAGAAATGTGGACATTTGCACGAAATCTGAAAGCCCTGATCCCCAAGCTCTCTCTCCCTCACGCATTCAGAGACAGGCACGCATGCATAGGCTTACACACACACGCACATGCTGGCCTGAGGGGACGATGTCTGCCACCAGTAGGAACGTGTTCCCATGACAGTGATGGCCTTTGGGGAGGCCTCTGCCCCTGGCACTGACACATCCGCTTAGCGCTCAAACACACTGGCCTCCTCACACACATGCTTACACACACACCTTGTACCGATTGGATGGATACTTCAAGACAGGGAAGGCCCTGCTTCTACATCCCTTCTCAGAGGAAAAATATAAAAGTTAATTTTATATAACCTTCAATGAACAAAAGAAGAATTCAGATTTCAGATTCAGTAAACATATTTGACTGAGAGGTTATGTCAAATGAAGTCAAATGAAAGGTGAAGTGTGTCATTTTTGTGCTATAAGTGGTACTAAAGATAATTGCAAAAATAATGACATCAGACAAGCCCTTGTTTTCTATTATCTGACAAACAGGTCATCCCAAATTATGCCAATGTTATTGTGAACGCTAAAACAAATAGACTGCAATTCTCTTTAATGTTGCTAGTTTTGCAGAATTTACACACTTCACTTAAGGTCCTATCAAAGCCAAAATAAGCCTATTTTAATGTCTTTTTAATTGATATGATGGGACTTGCCACAAGATGAATTAAACATATGACACATAGCAGGGGGGCTGAAAATAACAGCAGAGGTCTTATCAAGGAAAGAGCCATAATTAATTTAAATGGAACCTTTCTGCCATCATCAAGCATCAGAGGTTATTGTCTCATGCACACCGGGTAGGCAAGAGCAGTTTACGTGCCGTGGTCTTTAAAAACAGACCCCTAATCTTTTTTTCTACTCATCCCTCCCCTCTTCTCATCTGCCCCCATCAAATCCCGTGTCAGAAATGGGTCAGTGTTACAGGCACGCAACATACCCCCAAAACCTCGGCAAATTACCAAACCCCCTCCAACCGCTACACAAAGCAACCTGTTATAAATTTCCTCTGAAAAGTATGCATTTAATACCTTTTTTTTGTGATGCTACAGTAAAGTTGGAACACAAGCAAAGGTTTTAGATGCTTGAAACATGACATAACTACACCTGAAATTATCTGTGTAATTTAATCAGCAATATTATTATAGTACGTTATGCGGTTTTAAAGGAAAATTTCACCAAAAATGAAAATTCTCATTCTCATTGCTCACTACAATGGTAAAATATTTAGTAAATAAACATACATTCATAAAAATCTTATAGCTTCAAGACTAAAAGCATATTAACTACTTTTATGGAGGGGAGGGTGTCCTTTTTGGAGTTTGAATATGAACTATGAACTGAACATTGTATGTAAGAGCATAATATCATAATTCTACTTTTGTGTCCAACTAAAATATAAAAGTATATGGGTTTGAAACCAAGGCCATAACCATGTCTTAAACATTTGGGTGAGGGCAAACCATTTTGTGTGTGTGTGTGTGTGTGTGTGTTTGTGGTTGGGATATGAATAAATAAATGATTTAAAGGGATTTAAAAAAATTTTTTTGAAGTAATCATTTTGAACTATTTGCAAATTTTTTTTTTTTTTAAATATGCACATATATTGATAATCGTACGCCTAATATGTCGAAAACCGCTCTGTTGATGATTCTTGTCTTGTCACATACATTCAATAATATAACATTAATCACATAAACGTCTTTATTTTCAGTTAAAAAAAAATGGATAGTCACTGGACATTACTGTCAAACTGTTAAATATTAAAAAAATATATATTGTAGTTAATATTTTGTCAAGCTGTTGGACCACTGAGGAAAAAGAGCCTAAAAATGTAACTTTTAAAGCTAGGATAGGCAATGATTTTCATAAACACTTTTTGTTATACTGGTTGAAACTCTCTTTATATCCTGACAGCAATCAATAATAGAAGTGGTCTAAATACTTAAAAATGTACATATATCTTCTGTGGAAGTTCAGGAACAAAAAATGTTTGTCCAATCATTGCATTTGATCCGAATGATAGACTGATAGCATGTCCTACCTGCCTGTCCCAGCTAATTAGGTGAAAGAACTATGTATCAGTATAAAAATGCAAAAAAGGTCTGCACTCTAAAAAATGCTTTTCAAGCAGGAGATAAAAATAGTACAAATGTTTCGGCTGTCTGGCTTCACCAGTGTAACAATTCACTTATTCTCAGTAGTTATATTAAAAAAAATGCTACTTATTTGATGTTCCAGATGGAGTTGAACTGGAGTCGGATTACTTGATTATGATCACCCTAAGATTTGTACCGTGTTTTTTATAACTACTGAGAATAATTTTTATTTAATAAGTTTGGTTATTGAGGGGGACTTGTCCCCTTTAATGTCAGTGGTGGTTACGGCCCTGTTTGAAATGTCATGACAGAGAGTAAATATAAAATAATTAAAATTTTTGGGTGAACTATCCCTTTAAGGCTCCAGAACCCAGAACAACTAGTTCCAGTGTCAATTTCTGCCTCTCATTTCCTTTGCATTTGATCTTTTCTCATCTCCTACCAGCCATGAAATAGTCTCAGACACTGCTGATCACGTAAAAGAGTAAGCGGGTAAGGAATTTATCATAGATTTTTCCTTAATTTCCCTAAATTGTTTCCAAGCAAGTGTGTGGGTGTGTAAGTGGAGCACGTGAATGAGAGGACAGTTCGTGACTGCAGCTTTGTGGATTTTCATGCAGATAAAGACCCCCCGTGGTGCTCACTGTACCATGAGCCAATGCTAAGATTCTCATCTGGACCCACAGTGCCAACACATTACAAGACAGCAGGGTGGCTGTTGACAGGGGAATTGGGGAGAGGGGTGTAGACTACAGGACTTGGGGCAGGGAGAGGGCAGACGATGGCCTTCAGCAGTCATGGGTGAATTTAACGCCTGGATGAGTTCTCCCAATTCCCTCCTTCCTCTTCCACCTTCACGCACAATTCCTCGCGTGGAGGGAGAAGAAGGGCAGTGGCTGGGAAGAATCACCTTTGCCCGCATGATGATCTACAGCCCAACGCACACGGACACAAACAAACTGGAAGTGATGGGGGTGGAGCTTTGTCTTTCATTGTTCTTACGAGAGAGAAATAAGAACGCTTCTTTTTTCACTGAAGCTTTGAGTTTTAAAGGAGGAAAATTTCAGCTCACAACTCATCCATAATCTATTCATTCGACTTGGAAGTCAATGGGAACAGGATACAAATTTACACCTGCCAACAGAGGGAGAGTTGAGAAATTTTGCAAGCAATGAAATTTTATTATCATTTAAAAAATATATATATTTATATTTATATAAACTCAGCTCCTTTGTGGAACCAGAGAGTAAAAAATATTGCATTGCTATATAGATGAATATATATGCAGAGGTCATCGTATCATTCACAGTTCCATATATTTTAGGTAAATGTGTTATAAAAAACGTCTCGGGTTACGACTGTAACCCTTGTTCCCCGAGAAGGGAACGAGACACTGCGTCGTGATGACGACACTTTGGGAATGCCCTCAGCGTAGCGCGTCTGAAGCATGAATGAAATCTATTCCAATCCTGATTGGTGTTGCGTCATGACGTAGTAGATGATGGCGTACCCGGAAGGTATAAAGGGACGCCGGCTCGCACAACACATTAGCTTTGCGATGAAGCAAGCGCTCTGCCCGTGATAGGTGTGGCGGCGAGACGCAGTGTCTCGTTCCCTTCTCGGGGAACAAGGGTTACAGTCGTAACCCGAGACGTTCCCCTTCGAGGGAACTCACACCGCGTCGTGATGACGACACTTTGGGAACGATATACCCACTATGCCACACCGTAATCACGCCCGCCCTAGTGTGAAGCTGGAACCCAGGCACACTTAGGATGCGAGCACTCTGGCGCCAGGCGTCACAGGGAGTTGCAGACTGTAGAATCTTATGAAGGTGTGCGGGGTGGCACACCCGGCCGCCTCGCAAATCTCCTGAAGCGAGACTCCAGAAAGGAGGGCCACCAAGGAGGCCATGCCCCTGGTGGAATGAGCCCTCACGGCTATAGGTGAAGGCAAATTGTGCACCTGATAAGCCGTGGCTATTGCCTGGACAATCCAGTTACTGATTGTCTGTTTAGAAGCAGGCAGCCCTTTCCGCCGTCACGTGAGGTGGAGGGTGGAAGGCCTGAAGAACCACTGACCGTCCCATATTAGATGGCACCTTGGGCAAGTAGCCTGGTCTTGGATGTAAGATGGCCTTCACTCCGCCAGGGGCAAACTCCAGGCAAGTCGGCGTAATCGCCAAGGCCTGGAGATCCCCCACTCTCCTCAGAGAGGTAACTGCAAGGAGAAAGGCCACCTTAAGGGTCAGGTTCTTTGCCTCAGCCGACTCCAGTGGCTCGAAGGGGGTCTCAGCCAGCCCTTTAAGTACCACCGCCAGGTCCCAGGTTGGGACTCTGGAACGAGTCGCAGGCCTCATCCTCCGAGCCCCACGGAGGAACCATACAACCAGATGGTGCTTCCCCAAAGGCCCATCACCTACAGGCAAGTGGAAAGCCCCAATGGCAGCCACATACACCTTAAGTGTGGACGGGTAAGCCCGGCGGAGAAATTATCTTGGAGGAACTCCAGCACTGAAGCCACTGGGCAGTTAACTGGGTCCACCTCACGTTCTCTACACCAAGTTGAAAACACATTCCACTTCCACTTCAGGCTGTACAGCCCTGGAGTTGAGTAGGGTCTCGACAACACCTGCTGACAGGCCAGCCTCTAGGTACCGAGCCCCGCACGCCACCGCTCCCGAGAGCTCAGGGGAGGACGCGACCTCGATCCCTCCGGCCCGGGGGGGACAGCTCTCGGCGGCCCAGCCGAAGCTAGGACCGCTTGCCGGAAGCCTTCTTCACCTGAAGGACGGTCCTCAGATCGACCTTCGGCTCGGAAGTCTTCCCGCGAGAACGCCGCCTCCTTTTCCAGGCTCCCTCTAGAGGGGCGCGGGAAGCGACGCTCTCCTTCTGCACCTGACGGTGCGAGGAGCTGGTAGACGGCCAAGACTGCCCCTTTGAGGCAGCCTTCCCCGAGGAGTCAGGGCGGCGAGGGAGGTATTGTTGAAAGGCCGCCGACTGCTTTTTCACCTCCTGAAACTTTTCGACGACGGTGTTTACAGCGCCGCCGAAGAGGCCAGAAGGTGAAATCGGGGAATCCAGGAGAAAGTGTTTCTCTCTCTCCTTCATCCCTGACAGATTCAACCAGAGATGCCTCTCCACGCATACCAGACCAGCCATGGAGCGGCCGATGGAACGGGCCGTCTCCTTGGTGATGCGGAGAGACAAGTCGGTGGCCTTTCTGAGTTCTGTGATGTCCTCCGGAGAGGGACCCTCGCCCTCATCTAACTCCTTTAGGAGGTCGGCCTGGTAGGCCTGCAACACACGCCATATAAGCCCTGCCCACCAGCGAGGAGGTGTCTCTGCATGGCTTGGTGGGCAGCACCGGGGCCTTAAGGGACGAAGCGGCCTCGGGCGAAAGATAGCTCGCGAGAGTTTCTTCCACCCGTGGCAGTGTCCTATATCCAGCTTCCGCCGCCCCCAGCACGTTAGAGAAATCGAGCACTGGGGGGGTTAGAAAGTCTGGATGAATAAGGTTTTTCCTACGACTTGCACAACTCATTGTGCAAGTCTGGGAAAAACGGAAGGCCCCGGCGTGGAGGTTGAGCCCGGTGCTTGAAAAAGCGTTTGTCCAGCTTGCTTGGTGGCTGAACTACTTGCTCTTTCTGTGGCCAGTCGATTTTGAGTTTGGCCACAGTGCAGGTTAAAACCTCCACCAGCTCCTCCTGAGCGGGCGAGCGAAGTGGCGATTCTAGCTCCACTGCACCCGCCTCGATGCTCAGCACATCTGACTCCTCAGAGCCAGACAGCTGAAGCATCGGGTTCTCCACCTCGCGGGAAGAAGCCACTTCGCAGGCTTCCGCACGAGGAGGGAGAACATCTGAACCCTCCGATAAGGATTGGGAAGATGCCTCAGCAGTCCCAATCCCCACGGTCAGGTCCATTTGTGAGCCCCAGAACCACGGGGCTCGCGAGACTGGCCGGCCTCATCAAACACGGCCAGCCGTGAGCGCAATACCCGGAGCGGCAGCTTCTCGCACTCGCCGCAAGCAGCCCCCTCGAGGGCTGCCCGAGCGTGCTGCGTGCCCAGGCAATGCACACACAGCTGGTGTGTGTCCGTGCCCGAAATGCTCTGAAATGCTCGCTCGCCATAGTAATGCTTGTGTAGATGTAAGACAAACAACACCAAATAAGACTTACAAACACAGAGCGCTTAGCTGAAGAGCAAAAGCTAATGTGTTGTGCGAGCCGGTGTCCCTTTGTACCTTCCGGGTACGCCGTCATCTACTACGTCATGACGCAACACCAATCAGGATTGGAATAGATTTCATTCATGCTTCAGACGCGCTACGCTGAGGGTTATCCCAAAGTGTCGTCATCACGACGCAGTGCGAGTTCCCTCAAAGGGGAACATTAAAAACATGTCACACTTTCTTTTAGAAACACAACATTCAAAAGTTTAGGGTTAATTTTTGTAATGTTTTTTAAAAGAAGTCTCTTATGCTCACCAAGCCTGCATTTATTTGATCAAAAATTCAGTAATAATGTGATTTATTAGTGTTTACCAATTTAAAATAACTTATTTATTTTAAAGTATTTTAAAATTAAATGTATTTTTGTGATGGCAAAGCTGAATTTTCAGCAGCCATTATGCCAGTCTTCAGTGTCACATTATCTCTGATGAATAGAAAGTTCAAAAGATCAGCATTTATTTGAAATAAAAATCTTTAACAAAATTATAAATGTCTTTACTGTCACTTTTGATCAATTTAATGCATCCTTGCTGAATAAAAGTATTGGTTTCTTTAAAAAAAAAAAAAAAAGCATTTTAACGATATTGTATGTATGACTTAATGAATAAGGAAATCCCGGGAAAAAAATGTAGAGTAAAAACTGAGAAAACTATTACCATAAAGGGTTTAAGACTTGACTTTAACTCAGAAACTTGTGAAAGGCTGAGTTAGTCACTGTGAAAAGCTTCCTCTAATAAAACCATTTAAACTCATGTATTGGTGGCTTTGCGTGAGTAATAGTTCACGTATGTGTCGCCATATGGAGTTTGGGATGGAAAAAAAATCTTAAGACATCCTCAATAAACCTCTGATGCCAAATTTTGCACTAAGGTAAAAGTAGAACATCATTCTTGCCATTTAGACCGCTTGCTTTATACTGCAGTTCCTGATAAAGTCACCCGCTATTAACTCACATGTTATTTAGACACCAAAGGCAAAATATACTAGATGAGTTTGTTTTTTGACCCCGCCTAAGATGCACAGCAGAGACAGGTGAGAGGCGAGAGAATGAAGAGGGTGAGCAGCGGGGGGAGTCGAGGATACTTTCATGCCATTGAACACGCAACATGTGCCGCCATTATCCCCCCATGTCTCATAAGGTAGAAAAATGTGGCTGTTTTTTGTCCCATTCATTATTTAGAGAGAAGCAGAGCTAGAGAGAGGCACCATAGTGAGACTCAATGGGTTCTCCATCATTTCTCTTGTCACAGTGGAGCCACTTGCCACGCTAGCATCAAAAATGAATAGCAGAAAGGCTGAACATTCTAAAACAGGCGGATGTGGGTTAAAGCCAGGGAGGAAAAAAACAGGAAGGGAATTCAATAAGAATTTACTAAGAAAGAGTAGGTGCATATCTGTTTGTTAAATGTCAGATGTACTTTAGAATGTTTGACATCTAAGACTTGAGTCTTTTTTTGTGTGTGTGAAAGATATTTTACGAGACATATAAAAATTCATTGTTTATAGCCCAAGGATAAAAGTTTTGACCTTGTGTTCAACCTGTGAATGGCACACCATGAATCTGGGCCGCAGAACACAATACCATAAGGTGTTCGTTTATCTGGGATACTCCCTATGTAAAGACGTTGTATAAACTGAGGGCATCTTACGGCAAAATGGGTACATGTGACTTTAAAAAAAATCTAATTTTTATCTACTGAAATAAACATGGTTAGCGCAGGTTCGGTATCTCAGTGACTGAGTTTCAGTTCTTTTGTGGAACCAGACAGCAAAAATTATCCTTTTATGCATATAAATAGCTGTGATGTTCCTGGAAGACAGTCCATTTAAATATACCGTATAATGCTTTAAATAAAAAGGCTTTTCTATTTTAAAGGGGTCATGACATGGATTTTTTATTATTTTAATATGTTCCTTGAGGCTCACTTTAATAAACGTTAATAAAGTTTTTTGCACAAAAAAACATAAATATGTGGAAAAACGTTTATTACTCTCTGTCTGAAATTATCCGTTTTTAAGGCGCGGCTCCTTTAAGGCTTGTGAGTAAACGACCACTGTTAACAAAACATTATCCATATAAAGCGTCATTTACAGACAAAGCATTCTGAAATCATTTACTTTACAGTTTGTGTTGCGGCCGCTGTCAGATTCAATACAGTCTCTGCTTCATCTTTCAACGAAAGTTTCTTTGCAAACTCTGCATTACACTGTGCCTCATTTACAAAACAATCTACAGTCAAATGCTCTGAACAAACATATAATTCTCAGACGTGATCCGGGACGCCATTAAAAATAATCCATCCACTTGTTCCTGATTCTGGGATCCTTCTTAAGTCTCTGAGCAAATGAGCTGTTTAAACTGGACGTGTCAAAGCGATTGTTCCTTTACACTTCAATTTACTCTTCCATTTGTCCTGTTGTCGAGTGTCGACAGACTCAAGCACGTGGAGTACATCAGAAACTGAACGCACATCTGTATAGCGCTGCACGATTCTGGATAAATTGAGAATCACAATTTTTTTCCTTACGAAATAATATACCACTAAACAAAATAACATGTAAATTACTAAAGATTCTGACAAAATGTTCATTGCTGCTGTTTAAAAAATATTTAATTCATTTAAATTCTTTTTTTCTTAGAAATCGTTTGAATGAATGATTCAATGACTCACTCATAAAGACTTATCTTGTTTCAGTACTGGATGAATCAGCGTTTTTGAGCGAATCTCATGATTCAATGGCAAATAAATTTTTTAACAGTCACTTGTCGCCACCTACTGGTGTAAAGATGTAATCAATACAATCTTTATTTAAAGCATCAAGTTACTTTCAAAAGGTGATTTACTCTATTTTGATCGCTACCGTAGACATCAGTATTTATATCCGAACTATAAACTTTTACCCCAGTACTTCTGTGAATTTGAATTATCGTAAGACAGAAATAATGATAATGTGTGGTTGAAAAGACTGTGAAGCTGTTTCATACCTATTCATGACAACTGCTCTCTCTGGCTCAGCGGCAGATTTGAATGTTCGCTGTGATCGTACTTGTCAAAGGTTTAAAAGACACAGGCGAGTCGCTTAAGAATAAGTTCGCATGGGTGTTCGAATCAAGATTGCGATCTTCTAACGATTAATCATGCAGCTCTATCTGTACACTGTATCAGTGTAGACAGCGTCAGTGATTATAATGACTTCTATTTGCTTTTGACGTGATGCGACACACATCCAGTGTAGGCAGATGTCAGCCGTTAAGCAACTGAACGCGAGTGGGCGGTGCCTATGATGCGATGACGTATAACTATTCATCTGTGTCTTGCTCTGGAGGCGGGCATATGCAAATGTATTTGCTGGTGTGGCATCACAAATCCCACAAAACGAGCCATTTTTGGAGCTTGATTAAATAAATGTTTTGTTTATAATGAGGAGGATGTTTTAAGCTGATACAATGATACAAAGACCATGTCAAAAGATCAAGGCAATTTGATTTCTCATGTCATGACCCCTTTAAAAGAAAAAAAAATCAATTTGCCATTTCAAAAACATTGATCTTGTTGATCTCAATCCTTTACCAAGACTGTCATCCTGGCAAACCTTAATATGTTAAATACTGGAATACAAATGGTAAACTGGTTTAACACGTAGGCCTGATTTGGAGTTGTGAGAGAAACAGACAGGCAAAAAAAATGGCAAATGTAGAAAGTCTGAATGTTTTTACTACACAAAGTAGTTTTTGATAATAAACCTCTTTTGAACAGCCCAGTGCAACATGACCTCTTTAGGACACAAAGGCACCTGATAAATCAGGCAGAATGAATGCTGATCTTCTCATATCTCTCTCCAGCTGCCCCAGAGCACAACGGATCACAAAATATCAAACTTCCCTCTCTATCACGCAGAGATGTGAAGTGTCTGTAATTACGATGGAGTACGAAAGAAACAAAACTGAGAACCTATGCAATTACATCTGCACAGCAGGGGTGTAAAATTTGTGAAATTAATGTTATTTACCTGCTGTATTTCAAGGGGTAGGGGGTACGAGGGGGGGTGTATCTCCATTTCCTCGTTATCAGTACTCTCCCTAGGGATCTTCTCTATAGGACAGAAGGAAAAAATGCTAATTTTACTGATACAGACACTAATACAAACCATACCACACATCAGTTACTATAGTTAACTAAAACTAAAAACATAAAAACACTTTCATTACTCACTCGTATAATAAAATAAACATTAACTGAAATAAAAATAAAACAATTATAAAACTATATCAAATCATTAATAATAAAAACTATTACAGTATCTCAGTGATAACAAAATAAGTCACATAAGATAACCAGAGCAATATTTAGTCTCATTCCATCCTTTCGAAAGATTTGTCTTTATAATCTAATACAGCAGGGATTAGTTGTCATATTGTTTAAATCCTTTACTCATAAACAGATTAGCAACGAAGCATAGCAAAACACGCTAGCTCTAACACTGAAACTTACATATTTGGCTAAATTTCTCATTGTTTTCAACTGTTTAGTGGAGAGACTCAAATTTAAAAAGTATAACTACATGTAAAAACTATTTACATACCCATTATTTTGTCCGTTTGCTACAAAAACGGTTAAATTCGAGTCTTATAAATCAATGCTCAGTGGTGAAACTTAAGCGTTACGCAGTCACCACGACAACGCATGTTTCTACGCAACCAGCGTAGAGACTAGAACGCTGAGTATTCTCAAAGCGCACGAGTGCGATTCACAGACGCATCCCACGCACTGACAGAACTGTGTTTATTTAAGGATCCTCAGATATTGTCGTGCCCGTGTTTCGCTTCTTTGACAGTATGGGTTAATGAGATGAATCGTGAGTCGTGTTTAAAAATGCAGATTAGCTCGACTGCTCTGTGTGCCTTCGTGACGGCTGATCCGCGTTTACAGCAGAATAGCACGGATGTGTGTGATAAAAATAAAACAAGTGGATTTTGAGGGGATTTTTTTTAGAGAAAATCCACGAAACCCTGACCTTATGTGTCTCTATGCTAAACCCTGGGAGACACGCAACGGGATTTACTCTCGAGCTCTTTCTGCGCGTAATGGCTCTCTTTAAAAAATAAAAATCCTGTCATGATTGAATAGTAGGGTAACATGGGGTCACCCTTAAGCTGTTCCAAACCTGTATGAATTTCTTTCTTCTGCTGAACACAAAAGACATCTTGAAGAATATGGGGAACTAAACAGTTGATGGACCCCATTGACTTCCATAGTAGGGGAAAAAAATACTATGGAAGTCAATGGGGCCCATCAACTGTTTGGTTGCCAACATTCTTCAAAATATCTTCTTTTGTGTTCAGCAGAACAAAGAAATTCATACATTCATAAGGGTGAGAAAATGATGACAGAATTTTCATTTTTGGGTGAACTATTCCTTTAAGAACAATATGCATTTACTTTTAAATTGTAACATATTTAGATAAAAGTTTAGCATGTGCAGGGTGGCGATGCATCAGCCAGTGTGTTATCATAGGAAATAAATAGAAACATTTAGTTGTTATAGAACAAAATGTAAAATTATTCAAAGAGGCCAAATTACCCTATACTGGGGTAAACTTTACCAGAATGTATAAATTACTTTTGATATAATTCTTATATATTTTAATTTAAGTGTCATACTAAATCAGCTATTCTATTTTAAAATTGAATCTTAATTGAATAATTGAATAACTGATGACAATGCAGAATCCCATCTGAAAGGTAAAATTATTCTGAGCCATATGAATATTTACATACTTAATTGCCCATATTTTAATTTTAATTGCAACACTATGAACGTAAATGTAATGATTTCACTCAACTAACCTATAGGTTTTAATGAAAGCGAAGACGTCTGAAATGTACATCTAATGCATGGAAATACTGAATAATAACCCCATTAATTACAATAATTATTGAATTTAAAAATAATAACACTAGCAACAATATGCCACTTGGGGCCTTCCGTGCCAATTCTTGGTGGCCCATCTTACCCCAATGGTCTAATTGTATCTTTTTATTTCAAAATAAAAACTATAACTAAACAATAATGTGTCTACAAATCCCTCATTAACAAATAGACACAAAAAAATGTTGATTCAACACAGTACAGACAGATCACTATTTTCCAGAGACACAAAATTAGATCAATGAACTGTTTCGTCTGGCTAAATCTCACAAATGTCGATATTCAGACAAAATAGCACAGCCATCCATTCATCAAAAGTGCTGAGATGAGATTTTGTGTCATCTATGGTCAGGACAGAGAAAACATTAGCCTAAGGTTTGTGGGGTGGGTCATCTTACCCCGACTTACCCTAACGTTACATAAATGTGGTTAATAATAATATATAATATGAAATATTATAGGAACATCGCTTATTATTATTTGGTGGATTGTTAGTCGTGTTAATCTAATAGAGAGCCACTGCTTTTTAATGGCAGTGTGCCCGCGGGACTGAGAAGCTAGCGTTTATAGAGTTCATCCAGGCACGCTATGTGTGTGGGGAAGTGTGTAATGTAAATAGAACCTTGCCGAAAGGACAAGTCACTGAATGAGTGTGTTTGCGTGTGTTAGGATATGACTGAGAGTGTGCGTGCGATCCCTTGTGTGTGCTGTGGCGTTAACTGCGCCTCTGCGTGAGAGTAGGAAGGAATGGGTGGAGTCTACAATAAAAAAATGAAAAGGCACTCAAGCTGTTTTATTGATTTGGAAAATGCATATGTAGAGGTATTAAATATGCCCCATTATGCTGTTTTACCCTATGTTCTAATGTATTGCTGTATTTGTCTTTCTCAGAGCCTTTCAGTCTGGTATTTTAATGAAGACTGAAAAGTTGTGGAAACAACAAACCTCAGAAAGCCTACACATGCCTAGTTATAGTGACAGGTCGAGCAAACAATATAATAAATAGTGCTGTCAATCGATTAAAAAAATTAACTACTTAACCACACATTTTTCTGTAATTACCTGCACCTAACATTCAAGTTTTTAATATATTTTTATATTAAATTTCACATTTAACCTCCAAATTAATGTAGAAACAACATAAAGACAGTTTATTTTAAATATTTGTTTAATGGCATCTTTTTATGAATGAAGCCAGTATCACTGATGTCTCTATGAAATTTAATTTTTTAAACATTAATGATAGACATTCAACATTACAGTATAATTGAAAGCAATATCAATTTCAACATTTATTAGGCTTTAAAAAAAATAACAAAACAATCTTCACATAAACCCATTATAATAAATGTCATATTTACATGAGGCCTTTATATAATCAATATACAGAAATTGAATAAAGTTATCAAACACTTCACAGTCTTAACTGCATAAATTATAAATTAAATATAGATTAATTCTTATTAAAGCTACAATTTTCTGTTATATCACAGCAACTGGTTTATTAGGCTGCTGTCACTTTAAGATCTGCCGCTGCCGAACATGACGCGGATCTGACGCGCTGTCACGCGCATCTCATTTCCTCACAACTCTTTGAGTTCATTTAGGACATTATTTAAATCATTTAAGACTGCTCTAATGAGGATACTCGAGAAAATGGACATTTTAAACTGAAAAAATTAATTGCATGCTTTAACGCGCTAATTTTGACAGCAGTAATATTAATCCTTTTTAAAGCAAAGTTAGTGACAGAAAGCAGCAGGTTTATTAGGCTGCCGTCACTTTAAGACATGCCACACATGATGCGGATCTGACACACATCCCATTTTCTCACAACTCTTTACATTAATTTAATACTTTAACTTATTTGAGACAGGATACTTAACATTTTTAACGCATTAAACTGAAAACATTAATGAAAGCATGCGCTAATGTGTTAGTTTTGATAGCACTAATAATAATATTGTGGCAATTAATTATTCAACTGGTACTGACTGTGACTTCTGAACGGTGGTGCTTGATTATGCTATTTCAGAAAAATTAGAAGAAGAAAATATCCTAAAATGTAGCAAAACAATGTTAACATTTTACAACAAAAAAGCGGATCATGTTTTAAAAACTCTCCTTTTGAGGTCCATAAAAGAAAGAAGGGCATACAGCATTACAACAACACCAGGGTGAGTAAATAATGACTTAAAGGTGCAGTGTGTAAATTTTAGCGACATCTAGCGATGAGGTTGTGAATTGCAACCGCCCACCGCTCACCCCTCCCTTTCGAAGCACATAGAGAGGTTACGGTGGCCAACACAGGACAAAGATGTCGTCGTCTGAGACAGCAGGGAGTAGCTAGCTCTCTGTAGAGCAGTTTGTCCGTTTAGGGCTACTGTAGATACATGACGGCGCAAAATGGCGATTTCACTGTAAGGGGACACGCGGTGTATGGAGATAGAAATGGCTCATTCGAAGGTAACAAAAAAATAACGGTTTATTAGGTAAGGTCATTATACACCACTGAAAACATAGTTATATATATTGCATTTCTGTCAATAGAGCCTCATAAATATTACACACTGCACCTTTAAATTTCATTTTAATGTTACTATCCTGAAAGAGAGCTTAAAATGCATCCCAGTTATTGTCATATTCCTGTGCACATATACTTAAATTAACTGACCATTCTTTTTTTTTCTTTCTTTTTTTTTAGTATTTTTTTTTCTTCTCATTTCTAACTCATAAATTCCAATTCTTGCCCTAAAAATAACAAAGAGCTTTCATGTTTACATGACCCATATACCTTATAGAAATATGAGCCATTCAGATTAATATCGAGATGTTTTTGTGCATGTAACCACAGTCGTTTCATGTCTGAAAATAGCATAGAGCTGATATAAGGATACAGTGCATATGGTTAAATAATTAATATCAAAAAACGTGTGCCATGTGTGTCTATTTGTAGGCTATATCCGTGTGCATTCATTATTTTTCACTTAACATGTTATGTTGTTTACTCGATCTGTTATATATAGCCTAGCAGTGCATGTTTTCCTTTGTGCAATAAATAGGCTTGCTGAGGTTTGTTATTTGTTTCCACTACAACTTTTCAGCCTCGCGCTGAGCCCAGGGGGATTTGTGCCTCCCAGGGAACCTAAACACCAAATGGTCTTTTCGTGCTGTCTGCACGCAAACGCGTGTTAACCCAATCTCGCAAATCAATTAAAGCTGATTGCCAGTATGTCGCTTCCCATATCAGACGTGCACGGCGATAGCGTGACTGCTGCTCACTTCTTGTCCCAGTTCCGTGAGAGTGAGAGGGCTATAAAGTGTATAAGACACCTGACATGCAAGCAGTCTGTAACAGGAAATAAAGCCAGATTTAAATTAGCTTAATATATATGTGATCTTACATTAATATCATCAGACTAAGAATAGGCAACAGACTATTTTTGAAGGAGAAGCTGAACTCGTGCGTGCCTGTGTGTTTAAGGATAGAGGAAGGGAGATTTAAAAGCGCCCTTGTGAATCGATTTGCATGAGAAACGCAGAAGCGACCGGCTGCTCTCACGGCAGCGCGTTGTGTTACACATTTAAGCGGCGGATGTCGTGACAATCCCCCGCCATATCAGTTCAAATAACCGCTGTGACTTACAGAACACAGTCACGCATCAAGACCAGTGGGCGTGGCCTCAACAACTGCGTCACAACTGCCATAAATACTGCCTGTTCTTCACCACAAAGAAAAGAACTGGTGTGAAATGTGGGCTGCATTTAACTCATTTTAATTATTTGGAATTTATTATATTAGAAATAATGCAGAATCGTATTTTTTCTTTCATTATTTTGATGAAAATTTGATATTTTAATATATATATATATATATATATATATATATATATATATACACACAGTTACCATAAAACATTTGGAAACATTTCTATTTTTAATGTTTTATGCTCATCAAGGCTGCATTTATTTGATCAGAAATACAGAAAATAAACAGTAATATTGTGAAATATTATTACAATTTAAAATAACGGTTTTCTATTTTAATACACTCGAAAATATAATTTATTTCTGTGATGCAAAGCTGAATTTTCAGCATCATTACTCCAGTCTTCATTGTCACATGATCCTTCAGAAATCATTCTAATATGATGATTTATTATCAATGTTGGAAACAGTTGTGCTGCTTAATGAATAAAAAGTAAAAAAAAAAAAAAAAAAAAAAAAAAAAAGAAAAGAAAAGAAAGAAAAAAGGACAACATTTATTCAAAATAGAACTCTTTTCTAACAATATACATTTTTACTATCACTTTTTATCAATTTAACTCATCCTTGCTGAATAAAAGTATTAATTTATTTCAAAAAAAGAAAGAAAAAAATACTGACCCCAAACTTTTGAACGGTTGTGTATATTGTTACAACACATTTCTAATTTTAAATAAATGCTGTTCTTTTTTAACTTCGTATTCATCAAAGAATCCTGAAAAAAGTATCACAGGTTATAAAAAATATTAAATAATAAATCATCATATTAGAATGATTTCTGAAGGATCATGTGACACTGAAGACTGGAGTAATGATGCTGAAAATTCAGCTTTGATCACAGGAATAAATTATATTTTAAAGTATACTAAAACAGAAAACCATTATTTTAAATTGTAATTCACAATATTACTGTTTTTTTCTGTATTTTTGATCAAATAAATGCAGGCTTGATGAGCATAAAAGACTTTTTTCAAAAACATTAAAAATAGTAATGTTTCCATGTTATATTGTATTGAATGAGTTACGGAAATTCTTGCTTTTTAATCACATGAAGGAGGAATCAGTGTCGAATTGCAAGCACAAATAACAGACAATACACATCAGAGCTGTTGTTCATGCTGAGCTGCGTAATTAAAAAAGATTAAAGAACAAGTCTGGACTCAACATGGTAACCCTAGATAAACTCTAATGCATGATGTCAAATAATGGATTAAAAAATCATTGTTAATCATTGATAGAGTGTGTCTGGAGCAGATAAACCACAGAAAGATCTAAGCGGTTTTCCTGAATATCTAACCATATAAATAATCTACCCTCCATTACCATTAACCCTCTGAAACCGAAGAACGCGCAGGCGCATTTTGCTTGATTTTTCCTCATGACAGTGTAAAACAACTTAAAATACTCCATCATTTTTGGCCTCACAGACATGAAAGATGTATTTACAAAGCTTAAAGTGTCTCGTTTTATTTGTGTACACTCAAAATAAAAACGAAATGTTGTGCTTTTCGCTAAATAAAGAAAACAAACAGGATGCGCGTTCTCCCGTCTGTCTCTCCGTGAAGTCCACCCTGAAATGCGTCTGAAAATGAACTGTAACTTAGCGAATACTTGCCACACACACGACAGATATCTCTTTAGAAAGCCTTCATTCGTAAGGTCGTTCACATATGTTGCGTCTTTTGCGCGCTCAAGTTCGTTATTTTAAATGTAGACGCGCGACAAGCGCACACAAAATAGAGAGCAACGGCGTCGTGATGCTCATGCGGTGCGGCGCGCTCGTTTTTCCCAGACGCGTCTATGCCTCAGCGAGATGAAAACGCTTAACGGCAGACACCACGGGAGCGTTTAGTTTGTTCTGCAAACTAGGTGTGTTCGAGTAAAACACCTTTAAACGTGACAGGAACATCTGTTTGTGTATGCATTTGTAGATTATATTGCAAACAAGTCATGATATTCAACTGTGATACTGTAATGGGAGATCCATGTTGAAAACAGTTGTGTTAATTTTTTTCAGGATTCTTTGATGAACAGAAAGTTTAAAAAAAACAGCATTAATCTAAAATAGAAAGCTTTTGTAACATTAAAATGTCTTTACTGTCTCTCTTGACATGTTTACTGCATTCTTGCTGAACAAAACTATTAATTTCTTAAAAATATTAATTATTAATAAAACTATTAATTAAAACAAATTCTTACTGACCCCAAACTTTTGAACAGTAGTGTATAATGCTACAAAAGCTTTAGATGGTTTGTGTGTAACTATTGACATTCATTTCTATGATGTTAAAATTCTTTTTAAGATTAAATTGTGCATTAATAGGTTAAGCAAATCAAATGTGTTTATATCTGAGACACTGCAGACACTGAAATAACATACACTTTGAGTGTCCCTTATAAAGAACCACGATTGTCCCTTATTTTTGTCCCACTTTTTGTCCTTCGTTGTGTATATTTGGATTATGTTGTATTGTAAATAAATGCAAACAAATCAAAAAGCCGTTCTTTGAATCTCTTCACATTCTTTGTTCTAGTTCCCTCACAGTCATTCAGCTGATAGGCCATTAGAGGGAGTGTCTATGTCTTCTCAGGTGTGAAACACATCAATATTCATGATGATTCACGCCCTCCCTGCATAAGCCTTCCTGACACAAAACATGTCTTACAAATTTTAAATCAGTATATTGTTTTATGTGAATGAGTGGCCAGAGTGATTTTTACATCGTCTTGAAGCTAAAATTCTAGCCTACGTGATCCAGTTTCCAAAAGTCTTGTGAACAAATATTCAGTATGGGTTTTATAGCCTTATAACAGTGACTTCATTTTTTTTTCTTTCCACAAACCATGTCACAACATAAACTTTTACACACATGCTGCTCACATATTATTGTAGCAGAGTTTGTGCTGAATACAGTGTAATCAGACTTTAGCCATGAAAATGTTACAAGTAACAGAAATAAGCACAAATGTCAGGGCATGTCAAAACACCTCCAGGGCCCAGAAAACAGCTCAGGGCTCAGAGGGTTAATCTCAAATGACATGCAACAGGCAACTTTAATGGGCTGTTTACACTTGAAATTGTTAACCATATTTTGGATATTTCGAAATTTTACTATACAGTTGGAAACCCTGTACTATTTGCATATTAATGAGGTTAGTAACGTTGTCTGGATGCATGCAGCCTGTTTAAATAACCAACGTAAGCACTATTTAGTTTATGATTGGTTGTCTTGTGTTGTACAATTAACATTCTAGCATTGTTTCACACTTGGCACCACATTTAGTTTTAGCACAGCAAAAGCACAATTGGTGCTTGTGTTTTCATAACATAACCCTTTTTTTAAAATTACATGTTAAACGTTGCTTTACCCAGGATAAAAAGTGGACGCAGCACACGTTTTAAAAAGACAGTACTTTCAGTTCAATCATTTTAAAGTGAAGATATAGCTAAACAATCAGCCTGTCCAGCCTCAAATCTCCTCACATAATCATCTAAAGAAGATAATCAATCCACAACATAAGCCTGCATCCGTCTTCTTCTCTCTCTCAGCTGCGACTGTTTTAGTGGGCCGTTCTCCAGCCAGTCTTCCCATATCTGATCTCTATCAGCACCTCTCCGTTAGGTTATCTCCACCAGACCACCCCTGGTGTAGGCGGGAAAAGGGAAAAACAGTCTCTTAGGCCTGAAAGAAAGAGATTCCTCTGTGAGAAAGCAAACACTCCGAGTGACAATAGCTCCTTCTTTGCGATGGCTATTGTGTGGATGTTTACTACTGAGCTCTGGTGGGAAAGACTGTCGTGGAAAGAATCTAATCAAGCGTTTAAATGAGAGAAAGGGGGGAATTAAACGGATTGATTGAAGCTGACAGTAAGGAAGTAGTAGTGTGTGTCTGCTTGATTAGAATCTTCCAAGTTAAACCAAGTGACATAAATGTGTGTGATGCATAATGATAAGGCAGGTTTCAGTTTGTGCCTCGGTATTAAATATAACTGATCGTATCAGGACATTCGAAGCCAAAGACTTTTCATGATTGTTTCTGTGGAACAGGTTTATCTTTGTGAACGTTGAGGCATCAGACTTAATTTGCATCTACAAAACAGTTTAGTTTAATATTTCACAAGGTTCTTTGCATGTAATTTGACATTGATCAAGCCGTTTCATTTTAGACGTGGTTCAGCATCATTGCAATGCATAACTTATTCATATACTCCATTCAAGTCAGCATTACATACGGAAGCTTTAGAGTTAAAAAGCTTTCCCCTAGGGCTGTG
This sequence comes from Coreius guichenoti, assembly GCA_039654105.1. Taxonomy (NCBI): domain Eukaryota; kingdom Metazoa; phylum Chordata; class Actinopteri; order Cypriniformes; family Gobionidae; genus Coreius; species Coreius guichenoti. Next base: position 2,770,316 of record CM077181.1, on the reverse strand, counting down.
TTGTTCATCCCTAAGCCAAACTTAAAGGGGTCATGAATTGAGAAATCAACTTTCCCTTGAGCTTTTGATATATAAAAGGTCATTGTAATATAAGAATGTCCTGTAAGTTTCGGAGCTGAAAACGTCCTTGTTAGTCAAAGAAAAGTTTTATTGACAGCTGGCTCATCAAACGATCGATCTTCGAATGTTCTTCCCTGTGACGTCAAAGAGCAGTGAAACGCCGCCTCAACCGAAGAAGACGAACGCCTAATTCTGTAGCCCTGCCCACCGATTCGCGCATGACGTTATAGATAATTAACATAGGCCTGTGGAGCTAAACTAGATCGAACTTCCAAGCAATAAACATGCTGCATAAGCTTCATTCGGATTCCAATATTAGGAATGCGGTTGAACTTTATTTTTAATGAAGATCCAGCTCACGTGGGTAAAGACATCGCATGTTTGTTTGCTTCATTTCACTGTGGATTCGTTTGTAAACAAGAGACTGGATTTGCAGACAGAATGAGATTTAAAAACGATGCTGTGCCTTCTGGATCCGACAGGAATGAAGCAACACACTTATGTGAGTAAAAAAAGTTTTTTATATGTGATAGTATTGCCTTGTTACAGATCGTTTGATACCTACTGATTATGTGTCTAACTAAACATAACTTCCACACTGTCACAGGCCGGAGTATCCTTTGTATTTGAGGTGTTGTTGGTTCATTGTCCTGCGATTTGGGATCAGACTCGGACATGTATGGGCCAGGGCTCGCAAAGCCTAACATACCGGGGCTAATGACGGGCTATCTTAAATAGTGAAGTAACATTCCTTGATGTGCGTTGTTCACTCTCTTGACTTGATATTTGAAGGAAAAATACAATCGCGGAAATTTTGAACATGCTGATTTGTCTGCAGTGAAGTTTTGCAAATGCTTGTGTGTGTGTGTGTGTGTGTTAATGATGCAGTTCGCGGTTATATCCACCGATCGGGCCGACCAAGTAATAAAAAATAACATTCCAATTAATTGCGGGTGGATGAGAGATAAATAATTGTGTTTAAGACATTTTGCGAGCCCTGTGGGCGAATCATTCCGGTTGCCGTTTTTCCATACGTTTTCAAAACAATTCCCAACGTGTACTCATGGGGAGTCGAAGCTCATTATAATATGCACAACTGTTATCCAATCATAGCAGTGGGTGTTTACTTCCAAGTCTTCAATGCGGCACGCCCATAAAAACCGAGCGTTCCAGGAGCTAAAACCAGGGTAGAAAATAGTCTATTACTTATAACTTAAACCACGCAAACGTCATAAGTTGATATCAGACAACAATGACCCCAACATGACCCCTTTAATATCCAAATCTGCCGAATAAGTCTACTGTTGCTAAACTGCGGGACGTGATTGATATTAAACAGTGTTATTAAAAGTGCATTAAGCCGCGAAAGAGACGCTGTTCCTCCTGTGTGCACGCTCCGAGACCGGGCAGAACGTGCATATGGAAGGCCAAAAGGTTCAAAAACACGTGAATTTTAACACGTTAAACGTAAAATATGCGTATTTAATGCGCATTTCACACGCACACAACACATATTTAATGCAAGAAATATGTGTATTTTACGTGTTGTTAACATGTTAAAATTTACATGTTTTTTTAACCTTTTGGCCTTCTATAAGTGAGGTTGCCTATACTATGGTCTTCAGATCCGCCTATAAACGGTCAAACAGCCTACACACAAACATGTCGAAATGCCGTTTTGGTAGATATCTTCGTAAACACAGTCAGTTATGTCTTAAGTAAATGCAAACATTTGAGAAAGCATGTTTGAAACGCGTGTGTAACAGTATATTGGATCCGTGCCGCTCTTAAAGTGACAGCAGCCTAATAAATGCTGCAGTTATTAATGTTAACCAAACAACAAAAGACAAAGATAAACTATAACTTTTGTCAATTTTAAATAAGGAATAGTCTATATTTAATGTATACAGCAGTGTTATTTTACATTTGATTACTTTATTCAATTTCTGTTGTAGGCTATTACTGATCTGAATACCACTGTTAGTACATCTTCCTGAAAAACCTAAAGCACTGTTTATTTCATTTGTATTTTTGTTCTGTTGTATTTTTTGTCGGTTTTGTTTGAAATTAGTTTCTTTGTTCTTGTTTTATTGCTGACTGTTTACTTGTCTTCTGTAACTGTTTTGAGGACTTTTTACTTACATTAATTAACCTAGTATTAGTTTTTGCTGAAGTATCTATAATTGTGAAATTTCACTGACATTTAAACTTACTCATATCATGAAATAAGACTTTGATCATATCACCCACCAATAATCGACCAAAATTGACCAAAATAATCGTGATTATGATTTTTTTTCCATAACCGAACAGCCCTATTTTCTATGGAAGCTTGTTTCCGCCACATAATAAAATATTATAATTGTGACTTTTTTGCGAGATATAAACTCGTAATTGTGATATAAAGTCAGAATTGTGAAATATAAAGTCAGAATTGCGAGATATAAAGTCAGAATTGTGAGATATAAAGTCAGAATTGCGAGATATAAAGTGAGAATTGTGAGATATAAAGTCAGAATTGAGAGATATAAAGTCAGAATTGAGAGATATAAAGTCAGAATTGAGTGATATAAAGTCAGAATTGAGTGATATAAAGTCAGAATTGAGTGATATAAAGTCAGAATTGAGAGATATAAAGTCAGAATTGAGAGATATAAAGTCAGAATTGAGTGATATAAAGTCAGAATTGAGTGATATAAAGTCAGAATTGAGAGATATAAAGTCAGAATTGTGAGATATAAAGTCAGAATTGTGAGATATAAAGTCAGAATTGTGAGATATAAAGTCAGAATTGAGTGATATAAAGTCAGAATTGTGTGATATAAAGTCAGAATTGTGAGATATAAAGTCAGAATTGTGAGATATAAAGTCAGAATTGAGTGATATAAAGTCAGAATTGTAAGATATAAAGTCAGAATTGTGAGATATAAAGTCAGAATTGCGAGATATAAAGTCAGAATTGTGGGATAAAAAGTCACAATTACCCTTTTTATTTTTTTTTATTCTGTGGCAGAAACAAGCTCCATAATTTTCCCTTCACAATTCAATATGAATCTATTGAACTTTTTCTCATTGCTTTTTTTCTCAGCGGAGGAATGAAGCTTCCATGTGACATTGCATGTGACCCATGAAGTGGTTAAGTTGTTTTTGTTAATTATGATTAGTTTGCTGTTGGGCATGGTTGAATTTAAACTCCAGTTTCTAATTAGGAACTGGTTTCGAGCCCAAAGCCCCCACTTCACATGGACACGGACATAAAACACTGACTAAATCAACATCTCCTGACTACTGACTCCTAACTGCACGAACAACAAAATTTATATTTGTATTGTACGGAGCCCTGCATGACATGCAGGGGGAAAAAAGTAAATCGTGCGCACGATTTACTAATTCGTTCCCTCATTTTACTAAATCGTGCGCACGATTCACTTTTTTTTTCCTGCATGTCATGTGCAGGGCTCCGTAGTATTGCACAACTTTTGAGAGAGTGGCAGTGTCACAAAGTTCTGAAATAAACCCATTGTTTACGACGCGGCCCAGTATCTGTAATTAAAGCACTGCTGGAAACATTGCTTGCGATTCCAGCCAATAGCAGTAAAACGCCAGATCAACACAGGGACACGAACATGAGGGGAATTTTAAGTTCTCAGCCTTTTCTCTCCAAGGCAGATCATGAGAGGCTTCTTCTGCATGAATTCAACACGCACACACATACAAAGAATTCCGGTGACGCATGTAGTGTGAGACTATGTGCCCTCACTGTTGCCGTGACAACCTGTCTGGGCTTGTTCTGTGCGAGTAGAGAGAGCAGCTCTCTGATGTTGGATCAGTCGAGTGGAGGGAGCCGATGTTTGTACTTTGTCACCTGTTACCTCCTCGCTGATCCCACTGTCGGGTCGTCTCGCACGTGTCGAGAGGGAGGCGTGTGCTTTAAACAAGTCTTACTCCCAGCTAACTCCTCCGAGAGGAAAACTCAGCCATATTTTGGAAATATGATTATAGGATTTGAGGTTGTAACTTGGAGACTTCGCGTTCAAAGCTTGATTGGATTAACGATATGCTCCTTTTTTTATAATGTTACCAAACACATTTAAAAGCTCCTCTAGGGTGACAAACATCTGCTGTGGTCTGAACCAAGTCATGCATTTCCCTCTCGCTGAAGGGTTTATATAAGGTGCTGTGTGCCTCCAATGAAAACTGTCACCACTGACTAAGACTCAAGAATGTTTTATGGTGTTAGAGACTGGATTGAGATCCCTCAGGTTAGGGGAAGTTACAGTTGTAAGCAACACTCAGGCAGGCCAACACTTGACACGGCAGCATGCATTCTGTACAACACAGGCCTGGAATCCAGCTGGGCTTTTGAGCGTTAGCTTAGCATTCAGGCTTTCATAGGAACCTGCATTCAGGGGACAACAATAGCTACGTTTACATGGACACCTTTTGCTTGAATCCAAACATAGTATTTACATGAATGAAGTGATCAGGTTGATGTGCGTGTTTGTATGTCACAAGCTTCAAATCAGAATAGATTTTTTGACATGCGCAGGGTTTCCCCCTGTTTGCGCATACTAACCATTTTCCTACATTGCTTCTTCTTTTTTTGTTGTTGTTTTAAAGAGCAGACTTCGGCCAGATTTACTAAACAGGGCAAATTATCACGAGAGCGCAATCCCATAAAAGTGCCGATGGGAGTGGAAAGTTCAGCGTGTGATCTACTGACGACGTGCGCATTAAAGCACACAGATGCAGCCGGATCATTTCCATAATGACCAACACAATCTACCAAGAGCAGTGCAAATTAGCATCTGGTTTAACACATGCTTTTTTGGGGCGGTAAATAATGGCACAAATATCAGTAAACCGACTAGCGCAAACCTTAGTAAAGGTGATTCATTTAAATACTCTCCTCCCATAAATGTTGCGTCTGAAAGGGAAACTCCTACAAATGCATATGCAATAAGGTCACTCGCAAAAATAAACCTGTCCATACTAATTTTATACAGCGTGTCTTTAATAAATCCTGACAGTAGTTTTTTAACATCAAGCAGTAAAAATGCCCAAAATTACGCCATCTCTACGTCATTGCACATGCACAGCACTTTCCAGTTTCGGTTTTCAGTCCGATCAAGTGTTTACATGTCCTCTCGATCGGATTAGAAAAGGTTTAAACCACCCCTTACAATCCGAATTAAATTTTAATCGTATTTTGCCAATTCATTCCGACTGACGTGGTTACATGTGACGTTTTTATTCAGACTATGCTAGTAGTCTGATTACAATCAGATTATGTAAACCAAAGACTATATATATAGGAAGACGGTGCACTCCGATTAATTATGAATGGGAGAAAGTGCAACGCCCAATATGGCGACTAAGCCCCGCCTTCTAAATGAAAGAGCCAATCGTTGATTAGTAAAGTCATCGCGTCACTGCAGCTGCAGTTAGAAGCTCCGGTTTCTAGAAACAGGCAGTGTTAGGATTGTGCATTAGCTTTGTCCAGGCTGAAAAATTTAGTTTTTTGTCATGATTCGAGAGTTTATTAACATAATTTATGAGACAGTTGTTGTCAGATTTCATTGGTGATTTCAAATATGAAATTTAATCGTAAGCTTGGCGAACAGTTTTGGAGAATTTGATGTTTCCCCATTTAAAGTGATAGGAGCTGCACTTGCATGCCCGAGAGGCATTTCAAAGATGGCCGCCGAGTGAAACGACTTGTCTTTAAGGGACTTCGATGTAAACGCAGCTAATGTGAAACTGCTAGTCAAAAGTCCAAACACACTTGACAGAATTCAAGTGTCTCATTATTGCTTCAAATTAGTTCTGCAATCAAATATAAGTTTTGGCTATGTGTGAAATTCTTTCCAAAACTTAATAGATGAATTGGAACGGATAGGGAAGGAAACACCGCCAACATGTGTTCAGCACACGTGGAATTCAAGACAAAAGCATCCCCGGTGGCTTCTTCATATGTGTGCAAAGCGTTATCAAGGCAAAGGGTTGCTACTTCAAAGAAGTTTTATTTTCATATTCTTCTTTGGTGAATGTGCTTGAAGTTGCCATCTTAATGTCACTATTACTAAAATGTGGACAATAGTAATAATTAAGGAATGAGCAGCTGCGTCCAAATATTTGACATGGGGAAAAGTATGGCTCTGAAGAGTTTATGCATCTCCAAATTATTTATTGTGTGTGCATTTAGTGTTTTCATGTGGCCTTTTAATTCACACTCTGTTAATCAGTGCAAACGTCCCGTGAATCACATTAGTGGCATGTTGATCAGTCCTGATTCTTGTGATAACTAGAAACTGTGATGCAAGAGTCGACTCTACCCTGCAATTTTATCTGCAGAGATCATTTCCTTTACGAGAGATGCGCCAAGTTCTTTTAAACCCAATGCAATTCCTCCCTGCCCTCTCAGTGTCCATCTTTTTTCTTTCTCTCGGTCTATCTCTCTCTCTTTTCCAGCATGTTCATTGGCAGGAGGGATGAGTGTTGTGCACATACTGCCGGGGCGTATGCATTCCTGCAGGGCTCAGCATCCTGTTCCTTTTGTCTCCACCTCCAGCACCAGTCTCAAGCTGTGCGGCATGTACGCTGCCCATGGCTTCACACCTCCCCCCTCTTTTTTACCCTTCGTCTGGGCACCCAGCATATTCCAGAACCTCCCATCGCTCCAATCAGGAAATGGTACCAGGGGGCTTGTCACAACCAACAACCCATGCCCAACCATGAACCAAGTGCTCATGACGATGTACAGGCAGGGCTGCCTTCCTGGAGGTAGGAGTTTTATGATTTTTTTTTCTTGTCGTTCCATTTGGCCTGCTTAGTGCTTCAGACACAAGGGAGCAAATAACATGACAGGACAGTAGAGGCCCAGTAGAAGACCCTGAGAATAAAACTACACTATGCTTATGTGATCATAAAAGCATTTAGGGTGTGTTTACACTTGGCATGTTTGGTTGGATTAAACCGAACCCTGGTGCGATTGCTCTGTTAGTGCGGTTCAAGCGAACCAAAAAACGAAAGATGACACCCTAAAAAGGGCAGAATGCTCAAACACACCTGTTTTTTCTCATCATAGTCATGATGTTGCCCATCACAGTTCGGTACAGGCGTCAGAACCGCGTCTCCTCACAGCAGATCTTGGTTTGTGTGAGTGACGGAGAGATTCCTGACGCTGTTTTGACTCCTTTACACATTTTATAAGCTCTTCGTGAGTTTTCAGCTGGTCAAAATACCAAACATGAAGCTACGCACATACAACGAGCGCATTTAGCCGCACACAGCATTGATTTGGGTGTTCGGTAAGTTCCTTCACAAAATATACGGAATAAAAGTCGACCAATCAGGTTGTGAACATATCCCTATGCCTTTAGGTTCTGTGATAAAAATGGCAATCTGAATGCTAAGCGGACCAGGTTTTTTCACACCTTTAGTCTCAATCCCGAGATGTATGCGTGTATGATTGCAGTTGTGTTCAAATCCATCAGGCATTAAACACAGGCTGAGATCTCTTCAGCCTCCTCACATTTGCTCCACCTGGACTAGCAATGAGCCTTACTCACCCACCTCCTTCCTGTTCTCCACCCCCCGCCCCCGTCCTTGCCTTGCCTCCCACCCTAATCCTCCAGATGGAGATTTTCTGAGAGAACAGAACCAACTGAAAGCACAGACTGTCAATAGATGAAACAGTACTAATCATAAATGTAATAATTTTTCAGGACAGCTAACCTACCGAGTAAGCAATTCATTCACATGTATTTCACAACAGCCAAGATTTACTGAAGCGTGTGTTTGTGAGCAGGGAAATGAAAGCGGAGCTCTGGACTTGATAACCTGTTGGCCTCTAGATAGAGCCGCTATATATTCATCCTATCAAGTTTCTGCCCTGCAAATGAGTCCATTCCTGGATAACCTTGGTTCTAACCTCCCTGCTCCCCCTATCTACTTCCTGACCTACTCTAAAATCCAATTAAGAAACGGACAAGGACAGGTAGACGGAGAAAAGTGAAAGAACGACTTGATTGCTCCGTCAAACTTCCAAGCCTTTCAGAATGCTCTTTCCCCTTAAGAAGAAAAAGAGATAAAACCGAGGAAAAGGGTGATAGATAAAAAAGAAAACGAGATTGCAATATGAATTGGAAGCGCGCAAAGAAGAAATCCAGGAGGAAAATCCTGAGCTTGACCATGCATGGAAAACTGGCCGTTAAAGCCCCCTTCTTCAGGGCAGAAAGCAGAGGTCATGCAGAGCAAGGGCTGGTTTTAAGGTCACGCTAAGTTCAGGGCACAATCTCCTTCCCATATTTGGTCCGCCCCTGTTGCTCTTAAGGGCTTATGGCAGAAATTTGAAATGATGAAAAAAGTGAGCTGGAATGTTCATTGGTTGCAGCTGGGCGTCATTGGAGCAATATGGAACTGGGTTGAGCAGGAAGTACGGGGATTCAAGCATCATAGAGCTCTCTCTGTGAGCTCGTTCTGGTCCCCCCCGAGCCTAACCCTTCTCTAAGAAGCAAACAAGAAGTCAAATATTTGAAATCAACATAAGAAGTCAAACATCTGAAATCACGCACATTCTTTGCCTGTCTCTTTCAGACACACCTTAAACAAAAATGTCTCTCTCCAATGCGAGATTTAGCAATTATTTAGCAATCTGGTAACTAGGAAGCATTGTTGAGCAAGCAACTGCTTCTTGTCATCCAGTGGATGTCTGGCAAGCAATTTAAAGTTGTGCCCAAAGGCTCACGTCTTTGATTGCAGCTCTCCATGGCCTTTAGAAACACAGAATTTAGGGGGAGAAAGGTCAGGGAGAAAGGGAACGGGTAGTGGGGAGAGAGGAAGGGTAACAGACCTGACTGCTAATTCCTTAAAGGGGTCCTATTATGCCCTTTTATGAAGTCTTGATTTAGTTTTTTGGGGTGTACTAGAATGTTTTCATGCTTGATTGTTCAAAAAACATTATTTTTCACATATTTGCAGATATATATATATATATATTTCACATATATTCTGAAATACAAAATGTGCTGTGATTGTGGTTAGCTGGCACAGTGTGTTGTGATTGGTTAGCTGGCTCGGTGTGCTGTGATTGGTTAGCTGGCCCAGTGATTTGTGATTGGTTAGCTGGCTCAGTGTGCTGTGATTGGTTAGCTGGCCCAGTGTGCTGTGATTGGTTAGCTGGCCCAGTGTGTTGTGATTGGTTAGCTGGCCCAGTGTGCTGTGATTGGTTAGCTGGCCAAGTGTGCTGTGATTGGTTAGCTGGCACAGTGTGTTGTGATTGGTTAGCTGGCTCAGTGTGCTGTGATTGGTTAGCTGGCCCAGTGTGTTGTGATTGGTTAGCTGGCTCAGTGTGCTGTGATTGGCTAGCTGGCCCAGTGTGTTGTGATTGGTTAGCTGGCCAAGTGTGCTGTGATTGGTTAGCTGGCACAGTGTGTTGTGATTGGTTAGCTGGCTCAGTGTGCTGTGATTGGTTAGCTGGCCCAGTATGTTGTGATTGGTTAGCTGGCTCAGTGTGCTGTGATTGGTTAGCTGGCCCAGTGTGTTGTGATTGGTTAGCTGGCTCAGTGTGCTGTGATTGGTTAGCTGGCCCAGTGTGCTGTGATTGGTTAGCTGGCACACAGTGTTGTGATTGGTTAGCTGGCTCAGTGTGCTGTGATTGGTTAGCTGGCCCAGTGTGCTGTGATTGGTTAGCTGGCCCAGTGTGTTGTGATTGGTTAGCTGTCCTGCACCTCCATAACTGCGAGCTCTTCTCTAGTGTAAATATTAATGATGCCATCAATTTCAAACCAATTCAAGCCTGATTCAGACCCTGACAATGTTAACGAACAAGAGGATCGTCCAAATTTCATGCACGGACTTTGCAAGCAAGCATTTCAGAGTGGTATGTTTTTTGTAATTTTCTTATACATTATAGATACAATGTTATCCACCATTTAATCGTGATATTTGGCGGAAAACTATAATACAAACAGTAACTGATCACAAAACCATGGCTAATTTTCCTAAGGAGAGGTGAACCATCTTACAAAAGCGAGAGCTTACAAAAGCAACAGAAAACAAGCTGTTCGCCATAAAATGTGCAGTGCACAGATAAACGTTAGGGTTATAATGTTCAGTAACCGTGTTTAAAATACATTTTAACCACTCTAAGTTTGTCAGCCTTAGGAAGGTCAAACAAATGAGTTCTGGAAAAAACAGCGTCTCTTTGAATAGCGACAACACTGTCTTCTCTAGCAGTTCAACCAGGCCTTGCACCCTTTTTATGTATTCCGTGGGCGGAGATTATTTAAATGAGTGACATTATAACTTCACAAGATCCGGAAAAATCGAATCGTAGTCCAAACGAGCCGTTCATTGTAGTTCTTGAAAAGTGGATTCTGTTAAATAAAATATCTCCCTTTGGAGTGGACTTTGAGCTTTGAAACCTTGCAGATTTTGTTTATGCTCAAACAGCAACATTACACTCTAACTGAAGTTGAAAAAGCACAATAGGACCCCTTTAAGTTCCTGTTTACAGGGTCACATCAGTGCCTTCCCTTGAGGGGACACCCTTCTTGTCTTCTCTCTACTGACTGTCCTTTGCCCCCATCCACTTCAGTTGTTCCAGCCCCCAGGGCACAAAACGATGGGAGCTGGTGATAATTCCACAACGGCAGATAAACAGCACCTGGCTTTTGTATGGCTTCCAGTGCTGTTTGTCAAGCAGGGCTTGGATTAGGGGTTGGGTAGCGTGTGATCAGGCATATCAGCAGAGACTTCGAGAGACCTGTTGTTTCCTAAACTGGCCGGCTCCAGGGTGGGGAAGGTGTTCCCTGGCCGCCTCCTTTCTCTTTCTAGTACCATGGGATTCATTAAGCATGGAGCTTAGGAACCCAGAGTCCTCTGGAGAGAAAGGGCAAGAGAGAGAGATTTTTCATTCAGAGAACAAGCTTAAAGAATAATCAAATCTGGGTTGGTTGATAAGAGTGAACCATTCTGTAAGAGTTAAATCCCTGCTGTGAAATGTTAGCATTTTAGTAGAATCTGACTTAATTCCCTTTCACTTTCCTGATGAAAAGACCAGCTTAGTCTAACACTGACTTTTTCCTCTGAATGCCTTTAATATTGTGTTGTCAACTCCATCAGTTTTCATTTTCACATTGGCTCCACCCCTGTAACGATGTCATGTGAATTATTAGATAACCATCGGTCATGATTAGAAACGTCAGAGGCAAATTTAGACGAAGATTAAAGTTAAAATTGACCCTAGTGAAAAATAAATATACTAAAATGCATTTGAAATACATTTATTTTATGCTAAGTATACTACAAATACATTTACATATATATATGTACTTAATATAAATACCCTGCAATTGTACTTTTGGTATACTAAACTGATATACTCAAAGTCTGCTAAATTGGACTAATTTTGTACTTAATGCTCTTCAGTTATGCAGAAATAGTTCTGAAATCCAACTAAACATGCTTAAAGTATATTTGACTGTGCTAAAGTTGAACTATTGCAAGTATACTTTAAATGTCTTGCATTTAAAGACTGATATTATACAGAGATCTCACTAACAGAAAACACATTTTAGGCTTAATATTAAGAAATGTGCATTGTGCAATAAAGAAGTACTACAAATAAAGTTTAATTATAATATTTATATCAATAAGTCTCAAGCGATATGTCAGTTAATGGATTTGTAGTATACTTAGAATGAAATAAATGTAATTTTTTTCACTAGGGGAGGCCATATAAACGAACACCAACTTCACGTCAGTTACATTCTCTTTAAATTGTTTTTATTTACTTGTTACATTGACTAACATAAATAAACAATTTATTTATGAACAAAAGGCACACAGTTCAAATATAAACAAGGAGAACATATTTACAACTTCGAACAAATAGCAAGTATGGAACGTGAATGGCAGCAATGGGAAAAAAGAATAAGAATGTGAAGCTGCAACAGCCTCGAGTCCGAGTGGCAAGCAATCCATGGGTTTTCTACTAAAGCATGTCCCAGTGGTCATCCAAGGAAGCCATAGCAGAGACACTCGTCCGCACACATGATTCATACAATAAACTGTCCAGCACAGAGGAGGGACGCCACACAAACATACACACAATCCCCATTTGTATTCACAGGGGTATGAGGAGATGAGCACTGAAAGGTCACACAGAAACCCTCTCACACAGGATTGAGGGTGGGAACCATATCCAAATGTATCCCATATGATCCATGAGTTCCATTCAGAGTGCCGGCGCACAACCACTCCTTTCGAACTGGCAGAACGTGCGCGCGAGTCTCAAGTCTCCAGATGTGCAGTGCTCTTCAAATAGCCACTGTATTGCTCACCTCTTCATACTGAATGATGAAGTATGGATAACTCTGATCATCATTGAAGATGACAAAGATCTGTGGGTCCATCCAGTTGTCCACACAGGAGTCAAATAGGTCGCTGGAGGCGTCTCTTGGATTCAGGGGGGGTGGTCGGCGCATGGAAGGGTTGCCCACTGTGAACTTGCCCGTCAACACTTTGGCCAGGAACATGTAGTGCACGCCGCGGGGCGAGCGCTTGGAGAAGTTGTGGGAATAGACAGCCTTGCGAGCGAAGTAGCTGCCTTGGCCGAACATGGTGGCGTGCTTGCCGCACACGCGTGGGTCGAAGTTGTGCTTACAGATGCCCTCCACCACATCCTGGGACGTGCCGTGGAACAGGTGGCGTTCGTTCAGCATGCGGTCCATCTCTGACATGCGCCGTGACATGTACTCCTTCTTCCTATAAAGAGAAGGAGAAACAGATATTTCAATTAGACATTGATGAAACAAATAATAGGACAAAGCAAAGACTGAACAGACAAAGAAAACCAGGATTCAAAACAGTTGGCCAGTAACTTTGTTAAGAACTGCAACATAACACATGGTTTTCATTAAACTGTAAGGACAATAATTTGATGCAAGTAGATGACCGATTAAAAACATGCAAACCATCAACTAAAGAAAACATCTGTCACAACCTTCTTTTATAAGTTTATCTAGGACACCTAAATGTGAATGCCAGAGACTAGGGATGCATTATTAACTCTTTCCCCGCCAGCATTTTTGATAATTTCAACAAAAGTATAACGGCCCCCAGAATATTTTGTTGTATGAATATCTGAACATGCAATATATCAAAAGAAAGAACTGCTTTTAAACCTGGTTTATTCTAACTTCATGCATTCTTTTTTTATCAACACTTGAATATGTTTCATAAAAAAGGCAAAATTTTGAGCAAAAAGCTGAGGAAATCATGTTTTTGTCAAAGACTACATCCGGATGGGATTCAGAGCGATGATCAAAACACAGATGGATGATCCCGTTTTTTCACATATGAATCTCCTGACATATGCTATTGCTTGTTTCTGCTTCTTCTTCACCTGTGTTTTGATCAGGAGATTCTGTACTCTTTCAGAAGATGTGTCATAGTGTCCCCTATCGTATAACAGCGAAAACACAGTAAGCCCTAAATTTCCGTCAACGTCGGGGAAGTGTTGTCTCATAAATGACGTAAATTTCCATCCAAAATTCTAAGCCAATAGTCCTGGCCGATAATTGGCAGATATTAAACATCGAAATACATCAGTAAAACACTAAAAACGAAAATCAATGTGAATTGAGGCATCACAACATTATAACGCATAATATAAAAATGGATATTTTGAGATTTACTAAAGATTACATTTAACGCCGTTCTTAATTACGCAAGGGAAAACATATTCCTTTCCCTTTACAACAGTGGCGGGGTTTCACAAAAACCTAGGTATGATTACTTCTGGCCATACAACAACAACATTCCCAAGTAATAATATTATATCTAAACAAAATGTGGACAAAACTTACTAAAAGAATGCAATTATAATGCACAGACTTAACAACAATACACAATCAATGCAAATTCTGAAACAGCCCTATAAACCTACACCGTGTCCTAACCAAATGCGATGCGACACACAAGAAAATGTATCTACTCTATGTTTTTTGTAGCCTAGTAACCAGCCGCAGCGACGACTCACAACGATTCTATTTTGCAAACAGTTTCTATCACTGCAAAATCTCAGGTGCAGATTATGTGCGTTATTTAATGTACAAAAGTAGTGCTGTCAAATCAATTAATCACATCCAAAATAAAGGTTTGTGTTTACATAATATATGTGTGTGTACTGTGTATAATTATTATGTTTATATAAATACACACACATGCATATATATATTTAACTTTTTTTTTATATTTATATATAATATAAATGATATAAATATATTTACAGTATATACATTCAAATATTTCTTAAATATATACATGTATGTGTGTGTATTCAAATATACATCATAATTATACACAGTACACACACATTTATTATGTAAACAAACTTTTATTTTGGATGCGATTAATCAGAATTAATCGATTTGACAGCACTAGTAGCATTCAATGTGAGTTTAAATATAATTTTTTGTGACCTTTAAAGACTGAAAGCTACAATGGATAGGCTAATTCACCCCAGATCTTGAAAATAAATGAAAGGAAACAACAATGTTCAAACTGTAAACTCAAAGTGAACAAACAAGTGTATTCTTTGATAAAAAAAAACTCAGTCATTCAGTATGTATTTTTAATAATGTTAAAATGGTGTAAGATTATTTATTATTATTATGTACATTGTGAATGCAAGCTTGGCGAGAGAGCCCGCCCACACGCTCTTCTGATTGGCTGTGATTTTTGATCGATGTCGAGGTCGAGTCTGGAAATCTGGTTAGGACACGGCGTTAGGCTGTTTAAATTTGCTTTTCAAAGCTGAAATTTCTGCCAAAGGCCAACTCGAGACAGAACTAACAAACAGCATCATTATTTCCCGTTTTGTCCTCTGTACTTTACCATACATAAACGCCGCCCCTGCTTTACAACTTAATGGCTAGTAAATGTACTCAATTCATATGCCATTGGCAGGTGTGGCAAAACAACTTCATTTTGAACCCTGACGTCAAAAATTACTTGTATGAAAACTTCTAGGTTGAAATAAAAAAAAAACGTTCTGTTGTGTCGGAGCACGGCAGCTGTCCTTGCACAAAAACAAGAAAACAAGCCAAACTCTAGCGATCTTGTCATCTGGTCAAATGAAAACAGAGAAGTGAGAGGGTACAGAAAGGGTGAATGAACAGATGAGCGCCAGGGACCCGAGTGAACCCAGTCAGCAACAGGGCTCCATTAGCCCAGTCTATGCCTCTATTGTCATGGGCAGAGGGGACACGAGGTCAGCCTGGCGGAGACAAACTCTCTGATCAGTAGTGCTCACTTTGACACCGCCTGGCCCTAACTGACCTTATACGACCCTACGGCCACCGACCAGGCCCGGTTGTCACAATCATCGAGCAGTGACTCCGTATGCGTCAGTGAAGTCATCACTCGTGTTGTCCCAGCTTCTCCTTTCATCTCCTTTAAGCTCTTTTGCACCAAGCCACTCCGCCATCAGTCTGTTTTGTTCTTGCTTTTACTGATGCAAACAAATCCTCTTTCATGCTTACCCAGTGACATTCTCTCGCTGGCCAACACCCTGGAAACACTCAGAACTATTGTACAAAAGATCTTCACCTGCACAGGCATATGAATGAACACACCAACCTTTATTTCTTCAGCTCTCTTTCCCAGGCTACTACAATAGCTGCTTGCAAGGAAGAACTAATTGCTGGACTTTGAGAGGTTCACCGCATTGAATCTTTGAATGATATTCAAGAGTTTTGTTCGAGACACGTAGAAGCATGTAAATAACATATCCACACCTGTATATTCAGCTCTCAGCGAAATATAGCATTTCAGATTTACTCATCCCAGAAAAGCCAAGCTAAACTATACAGGGATGTTTTGCTTATTGAGCAGCCTATTCCTGTCTTAAGTGGACGGATCTTGGCTAGAATAAAAGATTTTTTTAGTGTTTAATGTTTTTCTAAATGTTTTACAGAATTTAATAACATTACTGGGTAACACTTATTTTAGGGCCCAGTTCTCACTATGAACTAGTTGCTTATTAGCATGCATACTACTAGGATATTGGCTGTTTATTAGTAATCATAAAGCACATATTAATGCCTTATTCTGCATGACAATATTCTACATCCCTTAATCCTACCCAATACCTAAACTTAACAACTACCTTAATAACTATTAATAAGCAGTGATTAGGAGTTTGTTGAGGCAAAAGTCATAGTTAATAGTGAGAACTGGACCCTAATCTAAAGTGTGACCCATTACTGTTTTATTATACTTTCTAAAATCTGTCTAAAGTCAAAAATCATGCAAATATTCTATTCTATTCTATTCCATTATATTATATTCTAGCGTTTTTACAATACAAGCATTTCATTGGTCCGTATTCTATTAATGGCTCTAGTTTTTAATAGAAAAAAAAAAATTTATGGTGTAATTTTGTGAAAAATGCATATGTAATTGTTCCTCTCCTTTAATAGTCGTTAGAGAAAAAAAACAATATACGCTGTGTGTGAACTTAATACGACTTTTGCCTCAATAAACTCCTAATCATTGCTTATTAATAGTTATTAAGGTAGTTGTTAGGTTTAGATTAAGGGATGTAGAATATGGTCATGCAGAATAAGGCATTAATATGTGCTTTATGATTATTAATAAACAGCCAATATCCTAGTAATATGCATGCTAATAAGCAACTAATTCATAGTGAGAATTGGACCCTAAACTAAAGTGTTACCGATTTTTCTAGTCGACTAGTAGTCGCTCATTTAAGCCATTAGTCGACTAGTCGGACGTTTATAATATTAATTTAATTAAATATATACTCGGGGAGTGGCTTCGAAAAATGGTTTCAGTTTCAAGGCTGAAAAAGAGTATTATATGTAACATTGTTCTACATTACAAAGAAATACTAAACCATAATAATCAAATAAGCATTTAAAATATAAATTAAGCTTAAGCGCACCGGTTTCTTGATGAAAAATGCAATGATTATAATATGTGCCTAATAATAGCGCATATTTACCTAGGCTAACATCACTGTTAGTATAAACGGCCATGTAAAGTGGCTAACGTTAGGCAACTACTTAATTGTCTACTACTTGTATTAACTTAAATTTTTAACTTCAATGAACTCAAAATTAAGGCTTTTTTTAAGTTAAACCAACAATATTTTTTACAGTATAGACGGACGTCATTAACTGCTCACGTCTTTTACAGCGTCTCGCGCATGACACGCTCAAGTAAAAAAAAACGAAACATTTCTGTGCTTTTTTTTTTCATTCTACCGGCCTGCATCTCACATTTTAACAGCAAAAACGTGTTTACATGTTTCAAATGATAAGCCATGGTCAATGAATGTTAGACAAACCAACACAATTACCACAGGAACAGCCATGTTAACGATCTGTCCGTCACGGACGGTGTCACTTCGCCAATTCCTGTGGGTTTTTTTTCCTGTGACTAACCCACTAATTACAATTTGGTCAACTAAGCCTCTTCTCGTCGACTAACGTTTAGTTGACTATTAGGGGGCAGCCCTAGGAAACAACATGCTGTCTTTATAGTGTCAAGCTTAAATGGCTCAGTTATTATGCATTACAATATGTAGCTGCTTTTCTATTTTAAGAAGGGAGTTGTTATATTTAACGGTCCTTGGCTTGAAAATCCATGCTAGACTACCAGGATTTAATACCTAATCCTTCACCCCATTATTATTTTTACAAACATGTCTACTGTAAGACAGCAATGCATTACTAGACAGAAATATGCAAGGATTAATCTAATCGGTGGCATGCTTAAGATGAACACACCTCATGAGTCAGCAGTAACTCTTTCTTCCTGACTCATCCCTTTCTGTGACCTGTCGTGCGCAGCTAAGGGGGGCGAACCTGTATTTCCATGACAATATCTTATTAAAGTACACCAATGCCTCACCTAGCTCCCTTTCCTCTCTCACTCACTTCCTCTCTACATGTTCCACATTTAACATGCTGAGAAGTTCACCTCCCAGACCTACCACAAAAACACATCTGTTTCCGACCAACAAAAGCGTAGTAAGAACCGTTAGCGTGGTTGACATCTAGCAGCGTGAATGCAAACATCAAAGCCTTGTGCAGGGGTGGGGTTGAATATTCACTTCACAGACATTTCTGAGACACAGATCTGTCCTGCTAACCTTTTATCGTCTGTCTTCAACCAGTCCGTAATGTCAGTGTTTACTAAACACTGCTTTGGCACCGGATACACAGTCTAAACAACTTTGCACAAAGGATTGTTTGAGAATCTCCTACCACACCTTTTGTACTTCTCCCAGAGGAAGGGGTTTTGGACACGGAGGATCTTCAGGATGCGGAACTTGGTCTCAGACACGGTCTTGTGGAAGAGGCTGTAAACGGTCCGGTAGCTGCGGTCTTCCCGGGACACGGGCACCTGCAGGAAGTCCTGACTGGTGTTCATAGGTAACCAAGTCTCAGGGTACACTTTGGAGGGAGTGCTTGACGTCGGAGAGAGAGGCTGGTTTCCAGAACTTTCCAGCGAGGAGAGAAATGTCGAGGAAAGGCCACCGAGAGTCCTATTGAAGAGAGGAAAACATGGTGTCATTAAGAGATTAAGGGCCAGATTTAGAGAGCGCAATTCCATAAAAGCGCCGATGGGAGTGGATATGGCAAGCCGTTTTGACTTTTAATCATTCGCAGGATATGACTTCTTGATATCAACAATTTAATTTTCACTAGTTAAAATGCTAATTCTTGATATCAACAATGACGTCATCACAAGAATTAAATTGGTAAACTGGTAAAAACTATAATTCTTGATATCTGTAATTGTATTTTCACTAGTTAAATCTCACCATAGGCTGCCATTTAAATTCAATTGGTATCAATAATTGATTTCTTACTAGTTGAAATTCCAATTTCACATATCAGAAATACAATTCTTACTAGTCAAAATCAATTTTTTTATATCAATAATTACTTTGGGTTACACTTTATTTCAAGGTGTCATTGTTACAGTGTAATTATATATTTAAGTACTGAGTAATATTAATTAACTACATGTACTTACTATAGGGTTTGTGTAGGATTAGGGTTTGGTTGAGGGTTAGTTGCATGTAATTACGCATAATTTACTGTTACTACTGGAGTAAGTACATGTAACATAAGGACACTGTAAAATAAAGTGTTACCTTACTTTGTTACTAGTAAAAATGCGAATTCCTAATATCAAGAATTCAATTGTAAAGCAATTGATGCTACGTACACTAAGTGCAAACAGCTGTAGATGCTATTTACTAAGTGAAATAGTGATATATTCTATTTGCACCATGTAAAAGTAGCAGTTCTTTGCAATATGTGTAAATAATAATTAGATGCTATTTATACTTTATTTTGACAGATGCATACTATTTGCACCTCAGTATTGTTGTACATTAACAGGATGCAATAATAACAGAGTGTAAATGATTATATTTATTAAAATGATTAAATGGATGCTGCCTTAATGGGACAATAAAAGCCCTCTCTACACCTACCCAATAAATACTTTTATTATTATTAAACATTTCGTTAGGCACTTTATTTCCACTTTTAGAACATTTTCTTAATTTTTATTGAAAGTAAATGCCTTTCTGATGTGATATGTGATGGGAAAAGGGAGAAGAGCGAGCTCGGCAAAAGGCGGATTCAAACCCAGGTCGATCGCATCTAAGCCTATATCCTTGAGCCTTACGCTTTACTGACTACGCCCCTGAAGACGTTGAGATACACACGTCTTTTTTTAATCTTGTTTGGCCCAACCAGGCATTGTTAGGCGGAGCTAGTGCAAATAGTACTTGCCAACAAGGCGTGCTATTTGCACTTGGTGTATATATATATATATATATATTGTGTCATATTCATTTGTTTTATGCATGTTTTTTAATGGGGACAAATGTGTGTTTCATGTGCTTTATATAAGTGGATGTACAGTATTGTCTGATAAGATTTCTGTCCAGGAAATCTGAACAGGTAATAAAGTCAAATAAACAAACAAACAAAGAGGGTTTGCGCTGACGCTGTTAGTAAATCTGTCCCTAAATGATGAAATACGTAGAACTAAATGAATAAAAACAAGACAGATGAATTTAATGTCTACTGAAATTACTTTAGTGTAGTTACTGCATTGCATTATTATCTCACAAGAGATAAACTGGGAGAAAGTTCAATTTAAACTCAAGCATATGTTTATGAGAGTCTTGAGGTTGTGGTTAAATAAAGGTCGGGGCTCAGTCCCGTGACTCAGTACGGCCCTTGATATCTAGCAGGTGAACGTTATCTCCCTCCAGTCAGTGTGACTACCTTATGAGTCATCCTTTAACTTTTATCTAGCGCTACCTTCCTCTATCGACTTGCTTTCTGGTGCAAGAACTGCAGGAATTCAACTACCATATATTGTTGAGAGGCATTGTGGAAAAGCGAATGGAAAGAAACGAGGGCAATCGTTTTGAAGAGATAAGCAAACACTTTTGGGAAAGGCTCTGTTTGTAAAGAGTGTCTGTGTGTGAATGAGAGGGTGATTTATGCCGCTTGCTGAGCATTAACTCAGGCAGCGGTACGGCCAAATTGTCAATCGCACTAATGAGTTCCACCCCTGTGCTCGGGACAGTGTGTTCCCGACGCTGCAGGACCCTTTAGATGGCTGGACCGGCCTTGCAGTCGCCTCTATCTGACAACAAGAGCAGATTGATGGGAATGAGATGACATTCCCTCCTTGTCTTGAAGCTTGAAAGTGTGAGAGCGTTAAGATGGATGGCATGTCTGATTTAAACATTAGTGGCAAAAAAAAAGTGTTGGTGAGTTCGGTTTATTTTCATGAATCAACTCTCACGACATGTCTTTGAAAGTCTCTTCTGCTTACCAAAGCAGCATTTATAAATACAGTAAAAACAGTGAAATATTATTAGAATTTAATATAACTGTTTTCTATGTGAATATATTTTAAAGTGTAATTTATGAATTTTCAGCATCATTACTCCAGTCTTCAGTGTCACATGATCAGAAATCATTCTAATATGATGATTTGCTGCTCAAGAAACTATTATTGCTAATTATTGCTTAAAATTTTAGTGCAAATGAACAGCATTTATTTGAAACTTGTGCTGCCAAATTGATTAATTGCATATATATGTGTGTGTGTGCATACATATATGGGTGTGTGTACACACAATATATATAAATACATATATTATATAAACAACACATTTAATAAAATAAAATTTATAAAATTTATAAAAAATTAATTTAATCACAATGAATCGATTTGACAGCACTATTTGAAACAGAAATCTTTTGTAACATTATAAATGTCACTTTTGATGCATAGAATCTTTAAAAAACTTATTTGAAAGGTAGTGTATATGTAGATAAATATTATATTAGTGGATACAAATTTATATATATATATATATATAAATAATCGCTATTCATCGTGATGTTTAGCTGGTGACAACGCAATGTAGAAAATATGTCTTTAATTTGAATCTACTTGGCTACAATTGGTTTAGTCCTTAAAATTGGTTTCAGAGCAAATACATATTGTGATGTACTTAATATTATCAAAAACCACTACAATGGTATCTCGCTCAGCCCTGATTCTGATCCATTTAATGCTCGGGTGGAGGCTACGCTTGGACACATTGACTCTATTGAGAAAGCAAAGTAAAAATGATTCAAAACTGCTGTTCGCTTTAATTCATCTTTAGGGGAACGTACAGGGAAAATAACTCTCTGACCCTTCACAGACCTGAGTGACTTAGTGGATGTAAAAAATGAAAGACAGGACAGGAAAATGTCGCCAGAACTAAAACCCTGAGCTAGCCAGAAATTAGACTTTCATATGGTCACGTTAAACTGAGCCTGACAGGTCAGAAAGCCACTGAACCCTCCTTCTCGACCTTTTTACATCTGCTGCGTTCGATTTTATTCTTTGTTCCTGTAAATAAGCACTCCATTTGACAACAGATGATATATATAACAGAGCTTTCCGCAGTCCATGTTCTAGCTTAAGTTGAGTAGGAATATTATGTTTCAGGAAAATGTTCTGGAGGCACACGCAGCACTTCAAGCTATTAAAATGAGATACAATTTAAATCCTTCACAGAGAGTCCGATATGTTCTCGCTGAGCAGTGAAACGCTTGTTATCTTGGGCTTTCGGAGCACATCCAGAGGACTCTTTTCTAAGAACAAACCCGTTTTTAACCAAAATTGGGTGTTATGGGATAATCAGTGTGAAGTCAAGGGTGTTTAACAAGAGACTTTGTAGCTATTAGAGGTAGATACTCACTGGAGGTAAGGCGTGAGCATGATGGAGGACCTGAACAGAGGCCGTTTTTTGATCTGCCGGCGGAAACCGAAAACAGCATTTTGCTGGAAGCCCTCGCGAATGTTCAGGATGTACTGATTCTGCAGTGTGATGAAGCGGACCTCCTTCAGACCTCGGCCGCTCGCCTCCTCAATCAACCGAACCACCGGCTGTGAGATGGAGAAAGAGAGAGGAAATGAGATCGACAGAGAAAGAGAGAACAACAGCACACTTAAATGCACTCCCACACGATTCATCCGGAGCACTGGTCAGAATGTATCCATCATAGGAGATTTTCACAGGAAATAAAAAGCTTTGTTTCCAAAGGAACGCTTATGCAATGTTCTGATTTCAGGCGCCTGTGAGTAGAACAGGACGTCTTCTCTGGTGTGTGTAAGCCAGTTCGACTTGAGACACAACACAGTCACACGCACATTCACTGAGCCAACCACACACACACACACACTCACGCACACACACACACACACACACACACACACACACACACACACACACACACACACACACACACACACACACACACACACGCACACTCAAACACTCTCACACACACACACTCACGCACACACACATAATCTGCTATTTATGTGCGCAATCTAAGCTCTATTTAAAAAGACTTTATAGGTGATTCTCACAAAATCTGTTTAGAACATTTTTAGGTTTTATTTCTAAAAAATTATTTCCAAAAATCAAAAAATATACACTACCTTTCACAAGTTTGGGATCGATATATATATATTTTTTTTAAATAAATCTCTTTTGCTAACCAAGCCTGCATTTATTTGAAAAAACAAATAAAAAACAGTAATAATGTGAAATATCATTATAATTTAAAATAAACGTTTGCTATTTTAATACATTTTAAGATGTAATTTATTCCTGTGATGCAAAGATGAATTTGTATAAGCCATTAATCCAGTCTTCAGTGTCACAGGAAATCATAATTTGCTGCTAAAGAAACACTTTTTCTTATTATTAATGTTGAAAACAGTTGTTCTGCTTAATATTTGTTATGGAAACCTTGATACCTTGAAACCTTGGACCCCATTGACTTCCATAGTATGGGAAAGCCAGTGGGGTCCATCAACTGTTTGGTTTCCGACATTCTTCAAAATATCTTCTTTTGTGTTCAGCAGAAGAAAGAAATTTATACAGGTTTGGAACAACTTGAGGGTGAGTAAATGATGACAGAATTTAAATCTCTTTAATGCATCATTGCTGAATAAAAGTATTAATTTCTTTCAAAAATCTTACTGAGCCCACACTTGAACAATAGTACACATACTCATTTAACGGTTTTCTTTTTTAAAAGGAAGGAAGAGAAAGAACAGGTCAGATTGGTGTCTCACCTCTGAATATTCCCTCCAGCCAAAGTTATCTCTACAGTAGTACTTCCACACGGACAGGCAGTTGGGGGTGGGGCTTGTGTCTGTGGGCGTGGCTTCGGAGCTGGCGGGCGTGGACAGACGCCTGACGAGGTCAAACTCCAGGTCACAAACTCGCATGGCACTGAAGTCCAACGTAAACACTCGACCGCTGTGCGTGAAATAAAAGTAAACAGATGTAAACACACACAATCCCGAACACGACACTGTCATGTCACTTACACAAAATAAAAACAGTTCCCGACTGCTAATAATCTGTTCTTGAGCCATGAAATCAATCAACTTCCTAGCCCTTTGAAGAAAAACAATGTGTTACACCTAATTTTTCCACAAAATACCTTGGGCTTATTGGAAAACTCTCCCTTGGTCTTTGTGGTCTGAAAAATGAGGGGGTGAGCCTGTCCTCCAGACAGAGGGGGGTGGAACGATGACCCCCTGACCGCCCCCTGCACTCATACCCCGGCTTTTTAGGTCACCCTCAAGGGGTGACGGCTCGCTAATAATGCCCTCATCGATCACACTTACTCTTCAACACAAAGAGGATTTGGGGTCAAAGGTGAAATGTCTGGGCAAAAGTGGTTCCAATAATGCCCAACCCACATGCAGACACATTTCGACTAGAGGAAGAATAAGAGGCCTGTATGGGCGCTTTTTAAATGGTCAAATCATCTAAAACATTTGCAAACACGCATACCCAAATTACTTCTACTCAAAGCTAGTCACACACATCACAAACCACCCATTATTAACTCTTTCCCCACCAGTGTTTTTGAAAAAAGTTGCCAGCATTTTTGATCATTTTCAGAAAAAGTTTCATGGACCCCAGAATATGTTGTGGTATGAATATCTGAACATGCAATATATCAAAAGAAAGAACAAAATAACCCGTTTTATTTTAGCTTCATGCTTTCTTGACTGTGAAGTTTTTATGAAACTTACCCACTTGAATGTGGGTAAGTTTCATAAAAAAAGCAACATTTTGAGCAAAAAGCAGAGAAAAAAGCGTTTGTCAAAGACTACATCCAGATGAGAATCACAGCGATGATCAAAACACAGATGGAGTAGATCGAGTCCATCAACACCCCAAAGCTTCACAGTCCTATAGCTCGTCCTGGGTTGACATTTCATTCAGTAACATTAGGCAGTTTTGATTTATATGCTGTTTAATGTTGAAGATCATGTTATTTTACATAATGCATATGATTACATACGATATCACTTGTTTCTGCTTCTTCTTTGCCTGTGTTTTGAACAGGAGATTTTGTACTCTTTCAGAAGATGTGTAATAGCGCCCCCTATCGTATAACAGTGAAAACACAATAAGCTGGAAATTTCTGTCAATGGCGGGGAAAGAGTTAATGGGTTCCTGAGAGGTCAAATATGAAACCGCACAAATTATTATTATAAGATATAACAACGAGGAGTGTGAGAAGTGATGAAAGGAATTTAAAAATAATCCCTCTCTCTCAAACATACCACTAAAGGTCAAAGACCCAGACAACTGCTGAGTGAACTAGACCAAATCTGCCCGACACACTCAAAATCAACACAACAGAGAGTTCTAATCTCAGAAACACACCAGAAGGACATGGCGCTCTGGCAGGATGGGTGGACTGAGGCCTGAAAGAAACACTCGCAGGCGAACGTGGCGGACAGACGGGAGGTAGACTAAACACTGGAAGTCCAGAGCACAGCATAGGAGGCCGAGCAGAGAGAAGATCTCAACAAACTCGCAAATACATACACACAGAATACAATTAAACAGCAAGAGGCCATTTGTGAGCATTAACAAGCATCCAAAACATGGCAATAGTAGACTAAACATGAGTACATTGAGCCAAAACAATCTGTTGCAATAAACTGAAAAAATAAAAGCACCATAAAATGCTGTGATGATCTCAGCCTAGACTTTACTTTAATGGTCAGTTCAATTTTGGAGATATTTTGGATTGTATTTTACCAAAAATTAGAGCTGCACGATTCTGGATAAAATGAGAATCACAATTTTTTTCTGTTTCAAAACGAGATCACGATTCTCCCACGATTCTGAACAGTCAACTAAACAAAATAACATGCAATTTACTTGAGGTTCTGACAAAATGTTAATTACTGCAGTCTATTTAAAGTGTTTAATTAATCTGAATGAATTATTTAAAAAAATCAGATTGAGTAAATGATCCAATGACTCACTCGTTTCATTACTGGATGAATCAGCGTTTTTGAATGAATCTCTTGAGTGAATGATTCAATGACTCACTCATTTCATTACTGGATGAATCAGCGTTTTTGAATGAATCTCTTGAGTGAATGATTCAATGACTCACTCATTTCATTACTGGATGAATCAGCGTTTTTGAATGAATCTCTTGAGTGAATGATTCAATGACTCACTCATTTCATTACTGGATGAATCAGCGTTTTTGAATGAATCTCTTGAGTGAGTGATTCAATGACTCACTCGTTTCATTACTGGATGAATCAGCGTTTTTGAATGAATCTCTTGAGTGAGTGATTAAATGACTCACTCATTTCATTACTGGATGAATCAGCGTTTTTGAACAAATCTTAATACATTTTTAACAGTCACTTGTCGCCACCTACTGGTGTTACGATGTAACTGATACAATCCTTATTTGAAGCGTCAAGTTATTTTCAAAAGGTGATTTACTCGATTTTGATCGCTTCCGTAGACATCAGTGTTTATATCCAAACTATAAACTTTAATCCAGTACTTCTGTGATAATATGAATATTTGTAACAGAAATAATGATACTGTGATGTTGAAAAGACTGTTTGTGAAGCTGTTTCAAAGAAAACAAAAACGTAATGTACAAAAAGGACCTTAAAAATAGGCTTTAAACAAGACAATATTTTTTTTCTTTTGATTTTTGAAATGCAACCAGGATATTTCTCAGTGAGATCCATCGTTTTAAAAGTATCGGAAAGAGCAAAGTGCAGCATACGAGCTGCCAAAACTGTCATCACACACAGAAGATGGCAAAGCACAGAAAGAATCGCACAGACAGAATCACACAATGTCTAGCTATCTTTGAAATCATGCCAACAGACACCAAATCTGATCTAAAAAATGCATGACAAACAAAACCAGGCCCAGACTTCACATGCATGCATGTACGCAAGAGAGAAAGGTGCAAGGGAGAAAGAGCGAAAGAGAGAGAGAGAGAGAGGGAGGGAGGAAGACGCGTATCATTGCTGTTTTAACTGACCTTCTGAACTGACTCAGCAGACAAAACCACACATATGCATGAACCAGCCACTCACACACACAAAATGTTGTCTTCATGAAGTCTGAGAGGGTTTCCCAGCAGTCCTTGCCAAAATTAAGCCCATTGTGTAAACAGGTTACATGGTTACTTCATCCAGAAATTAAGATTCTGTCATCATTTACTCAATCCAAACCCGTATGACGATGAATATTGAACAATGAGAATCAGTCAGAACTGACACAATCATGTACGGCTTTAGAAGACTTGATTTATAGCACACAAATGTCACTTGTTTCAGGCTACTAGGTTATGGTGTTTTTGTCATTTTGGCCGTCTTTCACTTAATTTCACAGACAAAATGACGACAAAATTTTCATTTTAGGAAACTATTCCTTCAAGCTTCAGGCCCTAGAATCATCCCAAAACCTTCAGCATCTCTCTTTTTCATAGTGAAAGACACACATTGTGTCCTCTCAACTGGAACACCATGGGCTTCAATCATACACGCCCAGAATCACTCTAAAAGCAGCGTGTTCGGGACAGCCTGTCTCTCACAGACAGTTCCGGGCACACAAACACACATTCTCCCCTAGCAAGTGGTCTTCGGCTCAGCCAACAAAAACCAACAGAGAGACCGGTTCCCCGTGCTGTAGACCAGAACATACCAGTTTTAGCACTTCCACCAGAGCCAAGGCATCAGATAAAACCAGTCTAACAGTCAAACGTTAACATTTGGAGGCGTTAATGTCCTTCAGAACACACTAAATCAAGACTTACTCACATACCCAGTCGCAGGGGGACAAAATTGTTTGCGTAATCTCACGTCTGGAAAACATTCATTATCTCGTGGGGGGGCAAGCCAACGTGGGGTGAATAAAACTGACAGCTCTAAAAACAAAACTGGAGACATTGAAGCAAACAACTTTGCCGGTAATTGAAACACACAAAACCTGAACATCTAGACAAAGAATGTGAAATTATAAGCCTGAAAATCTTATTACTCAGAGGTACACCTCACTGGAGGTCAGTTACGTCTCCTATAATGTCTTTGACACAAATGAGACAATATAGGACAAGCATAAAGCTATAAAGTGGACTCCATCCGGACCTAAAAATCCTGCTTAAACCAGTCTAGGGTGCTGGTTTAAACTGGTCTAGGTGGTCTCTCAGCCTGGTCAAGTTGGTGTTTATAATATGTTTATCCAGCTAAAAAGTGGCCAAAACCCCTCTATAAACAAGCCAACAGACCAGCCTGAGACCAGAGCCAGTTTAGACTAGTTTAAAGATCCCCTGTGGTGAAAATCAAGTTTTTAAATGCTGTTGTTTATATGTCAATGTGGTGTTTTTAATATGCTTTAAGACAAACCATGTGCAAATTCATAAGTCAACATCATTGCTGAGTATTTTCTCTTTAAAACGCCAGTGAACCAAAGACAGCCTCAAAACCGTGGTCAAAGATTAGTTTTAAGGGATAAAATTACTGACTACAGGGGGACTTTAAGATGGGTTTTTTTTCAGCAGGCATACCTCAGCTCAGTGTTATTTTAGTATTATTTATATACTATTATAGTATATAATTTAAGCTTTATTTCAAAAGGATGAGCATAAAGCTATAAAGTAGACAGCATCCCTACCTAAAAATCCTGTTTAAACCAGTCTAGGATGTTGGTTTAAACTGGTCTAGATGGTCTCCCAGCCTGGTCAAATTGGTGTTTAATATAATATAGTTTAGCTGGTCATCCAACTAAAAAGTGGCCAAAACCCCTCTAAAACAAGCCAACAGACCAGCCTGAGCCAGCTAAGACAGAGCAAACCAGTTTAGGCTAGTTTAAGATGGGGTTTTTTCAGCAGGGATACCTCAGCTCAGTGTTATTTTAGTATTATTTATATACTATTATTGTATAATAAAAAACAGGGCCTTCCTGTAGATCAAACAACAGAGCATGGCGCTAGCAACGCCAAGGTCATGGGTTCGATTCCCAGGGAAAGCAAGAACTGACAAAAACGTAAAATGTGTACCTTTGGATAAAAGCATCTGCCAAATGCATACATGTAAATGTATATAATTTAAGATTTAACTCAATTACAGATTTTAAAAGTTTTAGGGTTACACTTTATTTCGATGGTCTACTAACTATACGTAACTTTGCAACTACATTAACTCTTATTAGAGACTGTTAGGTTAGAATAAGTCGACATGTACTTGAATGTCTTTTGGGGGACCATTAAAATAAACTGTTAGCAGATATTAAGCAGACAGTCTACTAATACTCTAAAGACTGACTGCTAGTTGACATGTAGTTATTTATAGTTAGTAGAATGTCTAAAGTGGACCATCGAAATAAAGTATTGCCAGTTTTAGTTTTATTTAACAATACTGGCTCAAATAATTTAGTCCTGCAAGAATCTGATATTTGAGTTAATAATGAAATCTAAAATGAATTTTAAATGGAGTATCTTGGCAATTCTGAGCTCTTCTGAGACGAATGTAAGATTATTGGGGTCTTTGTCTCAAGAGAAAAACATGAGAAGCAGGAGATAATGTGTGGGAGTGACAATGGAAATTAGGTTACACTTTATTTTAAGGTGTCCGTGTTACAGTGTAATTATACATTTAAGTACTGAGTAATAATAATTAACTGCACGTACTTACTATAGGGTTAGGATTAGGATTAAGGTTTGGTTGAGGGTTATTTGCATGTAATCAAGCACAATTTATAGTAATTACTACAGTAACTACATGTAACGTGTAATAAAGACACTGTAAAATAAAGTGTTACTGGAAATTATAACATGAAAACTCAGTATTGACTAAAAAAGCCTGTGCAAGTATGCAAATGTTTTGCCAATGCATGGAGTTCACAGAGAAAACTGACCATATTATCAAATGCCCTGGAATTTATGTACAAAATGTCTGCTCTGACAACATCCTAGAAATAAAACCGCTGTCCCTTACACAACAAACGTTCAGTAAACCTCAAAATGGGGCTGAGCTGGAGTTTCTTAACAGAAATGCAGCCAGTCATGAGTTTCACAACCAAACATCCTTGTGCAGGAATCACTCTGTTGCTCTCTGTTTCGCTCCAGGGTGTTGCTGACTCATGCTAAGTCATCTGCGCTCAATACAGAAACAGTGCCAACATCTCTCCTGTCCTTGGTGACCGAGAAGAGCGGCGTGGACGTTCCACCTGCCCTTCTGCATCTGAAGCAGGAGCAGACAAAAGCCATTAACAAGAATGATGGCTATCACATCCTGGAGTGAAAGCACATGAGAGAAACTGGTTTGGGTAAATGAAGAGGCTCTTTATAACGACAGAAAGAAAGTTTCTTTCTGTTCTTTCTCTCTGCGACGCTCGCTCTTTGTCCAGAACTCTCTGCTAGTACAATGAGGTACAATGAGGAAAGAACAGGGCATTCTGGGATTAAGGAGGAATGGGTGGTTACAGAAGTGACTGCACCGAGAGCTAAGACAACATGAAATAATAGAATCCAGAGGATTACACGGCATCTCAGAACAACCAGAGCTCTCTCTCACTACTCCATTTGTGCACAATGTCATTTATGGCATCATTTCTCAGACCCGATTATCTGGCAAGCCGGCTGAGGGAAGTAACACAGCTTTCATTAAACTTTAACATGAACACATGCGCATTTGTATAGAGCTCGGCTTGTGTTACCTTTTTCTTTTGGATGTGCATCAAGGTATGCGATACCTAGCACGCCGTGTTTCACTGCAGCACACACACATTCGCACTGGCTTTCCTGACAGACTAGGTTTCACAGTAGCTCACCCACACACACTTTTCATTTTCAAGTGCTCTTCTTTTTCAGACCTGGCACGCCGAACCCGAGTTGGCCACCTGTGCACCGGGTAACCATGGCGACCATTATTCGTAATTGTGACGGGCGTGGTGATAACAATAGAACTGCCCCCTTACCCTGCCTCACAGACAAAGCGCGGTCACCCCATACAGACCGCTTCCATCCTCTCATTCCCTCTCCGGCGCTAAAAATACCCTTCCAGCCATTAAATTAAGTGCAAAGACTGATGCTCTCTGTGCTCATCAGCACAACCTACTTAAGCCACAGGATTTTCTAGTTCACATCACAATTCTGAAAGCGACACGTGTGCAAGAGTGGACAGAAAGATTGATAGGCGTAATATAGATAAATGGGCAGACAATAAGCAGAATGGAGAGACAATTAAAGGCAATGAGGGAGACAGAGGCCCTTTTACACCTGGTATTAAGGTGCAGTTTAGTCGATTGGCTCACAAGTGGACGACACTAAATACAGGCATAAACGGGGTCTAAAACGTTTTGAGCTTCCACCACTTCCAGAGGTAGTCGAAAACGCATCTGACCGGATTGCTTTCCACTAAAAGTCCGTCTACTGACCTAATGCGTAAACATTATGGGAAGCACGCAAGCCAGACGGGATTTAAACTTTGTCTGCTGAAGACCTGAGTTCGGTTTGAAGATGAAAAAAACCAAGCACAATGTTCTCTCACCATTCCTGATTTCTACAGCGTTCGGCGTGGTCTTGCGGCTCTCAGAGCAGAAACGAAAGCTTCGTATGCACTCATATGTGAATTGCGTGAGCTTATTTTATCCATTAGATCGAAAGATCTGAAAAACCCGCCCATAGACCCTCCCCTTGAAGAAATCAGGACAGAAGTGGTTGAAAGTGGACAAAAGAGACGGATTAAAACAACAGGTGTAAACAGGAATGTGTCTGCCTCGTCTACTTGTGATCAACCAAAACGCATCTTAATAGCAGGTGTAAACCGGGCCAGAGAGAAGGAGAGGGGAGCGGTTGATAAGCCAGTTTCACCTCTCTTTATCTCTTTCTCTACCTGTGAGGTGGAGTCACGGGTGAATAACCTGTTCTGCTCTTCCTGTATGCCCTGCTAAAGCGCTGCGTCACTTTGATGTCCCCCTGACCCAATCATGAGGCAGCGTTCATCATCACGGTGACCGTGACCTGTAACCACCTGATGATTCACCGGTGTCAGGCGCTGAGATCAGCCAGTGCACACACACGCCCTCATTTGACTCGACTTTGTGTGAGATAAATCTGTGAAAAGCGTTGAGAGCGAGGAGTATTTAAAAACACTAAACATTAAAATGTCCTGGAATAACCTAAAAAGGAAATTATAACATGAAAGGTCAGTATCAAGGTAAAAGATTCAAAGTATTGAAAGGTCAAAGTATTGACTAAAGCCTGTGCGAGTATGCAAATATTTACCAATGCACAGAGAAAACTGACCGTAAAAGTGCTATATGCGTTATGAAGTGCTTTGGAAATACAACACCACATGAAATAGATAGTAAAAAGAGAACTGTTTTTGTTCATGTAATTATGTTTCAGGTCTTAGTTTCACAATTTAAAAGCCATGTACACAACCACATTTAAATGAAGGTTGAAATCCCCTAAATTATTTATCTGTCTGCATCTACAATCTACAAGTCAGAATACCTCTAAAAGACAATGGTTTCACTACATTTACAGTTAGTTTAGTTCATTTTAGTACACAATTTAGTGCAAATTTAATTTTGAGAAACACTAGTAATCGTCTGAATTTTCCGAAAGCATCTTCAACAGTACGATACAATTCTAATTTCTGTAAAAATAAATTGTGTGTACAGAACAAGATTAAAGTCGTAACAGGTTCCGGAAGTAAAAACTCCATTCATTTTCTCCATAAGGAAATTGATTTTGAATGATAACTTATAAAGGTACGAGTTTGTTAATCCATGTACTTCTGCTGAAGCCGTCAGCCCACATTATATAAGCTCATTTTAAAAATAATTGTGTTTAACAGTGGAATTCCTGGTGAAAACTACATTACCCATGATGCTGTACAGAGATTCCACCAATCAGAGTCCTAAAAAGCAACACTCTCCAAAGTAGCTCTTTAGCTCCGCCCACTCCCATGCATTGCGATGACATAATCAAGCTGGTCTCTCTACGCTCTCAAAATACTGAAATGTTCATGCATATTCTGCAATAAATTTAAAATATACTGTTTTTATACATATAATCAACGTTCAATCATTTTTAATACCATTATGCTGATCGCAATGCTTCATGGGATTGTAGTTCTTTCCCTCACTAAAGCCGTTAAGTACACAGTCTTGTCTTTTTGTCCGATTATCAAAAACAGTTTTGCTTCAAATCAAAATTTGTAGTGTTGTGATTCTCGTAGCTGATTGGCTTGGTTCATGGCTTATAACGCTTTAATGAAGACTATTTTATAATCCCTAAATTAATGGAAAAAAAATACTTCCCGAAACCAATGCCGCTAAAAAAGGGGAGGGGGTCACTGTTGCACTCTATTGAAAAAATGTGAGGCGGAGATTTGTTTCTGTCTGGTTGTTGATTGGATGGAGGCAGATCTGAATACGAGCTTGCAGTCAATAGGATGAAAGGGGTGGGGTTTAAGCCGACTAAATGATTGGATGTCACCAGAGAGAAGTCATTTCCCCAGAAGACTTTAAGGACTGAGAACAGCGACAAACGTATTTAGCTGCTGTGTGTCCATGATCTAATTGATTCGATTTTCGGCTTCAGTTTAACATGCCCAGTTTAGGCTATTCACTTCTGCAAAACAGGGGAACTGGAGCCCAGCTGGCAAAGTAAAACACTATCCAGTTCTGCTTTTCCGAAAGCTAAATCACGATTCTGCTGATTTCACCAGCTTTAAACGCACACACACACAGGGTACTGAGAAGAAGCCGTGCTAAAACGGTCAAAGCTAGGGGAGGGAGATGGCTGAAAGAGCGTGCCAGAGAAAGGGAACGCATGAAGTGTGAAGGATTAGCAGCCCTTAAAAACCTTGTGCGCCACTGAGCATGCCCGAACCCAAGGTCTGCGTCGGGTTTGGCATGTTTCACATACAACCACTTCTAAGAGACACGCTCCCATGGTTAGCCTTTAACCCACCACCCCGTACTCTCCTGGCACATATGCTGCAAACGCCAGTAAAAAGCTGTGGTTCGACTGGAGAAACAAAGCAGACCAGATCCAGGAAAGAGAGAGACATTTCATATTTCTACGCTCTACCGCCCCTCATTCCAAAGCACCAAAGTACAGTACCTTCTTAATCCCATAAACATAAAACAACCGATTTTTACGCGCTCAGCTTGAACAGCCCGCATGCCAGCATTATTCACACCCAGCACGAGCGTCACAGTCTGAGAAGAATTAAACAAACACACACACTCACGTATGCACCTGATCACACACTACCAACCCTGAGATAAGGCAGTCACCTCTGCGGGTGGTAAACTCAGCAATGAGACACAATCAGCAAACAGATACTTACAAAACACACACACAATGACACGCAGGGCAGCTGCAGAAGTCGTATCAGTAACGTGCGAACACCTTTTAACTAAGGTCATATGCTATGTAGTTATATATTTACACACTGAAATGGACAAAGCCTCTGACTGTGATGCTATCAAAGGGATAGGTCATCAAAAAAACTGAAATTCTGTCATGTCATACGTCACATCATATAATCACCCTCATGTTGTTCCAAACCTGAAAGATTTTCTTTATTCTGCAGAATATACAAGAAGATATTTTGAAGAATGTTTTGGACCCCATTAACTTTCTTTGTTTTGACGCAAAAAGCAAGGTTTGGAACAACATAAGGGTGAGTAAATGATGAAAGAACAAGCCTCACTGGTTCTTTCAGAAGCTCAAACCCCATTAAGAAAGCATGTTTGAGCTTCCAATTGCCATATTTTATGTCCAATCGCCAATGTTTATATGTGAATAAAAGCCTAAATTAATCTGTTCATCATATAACGCGATCGCGTCTCTTCAGAATACTTGGATTAAACCGCTCGATTCATATGGATTTCTTTCACGATCTATTTATAAATTTTTTGACGCATCAATGTTTTGGTGTAATAGTCTTTCAATGGAGGGACAAAAATCAGGTTTCATTAAAAATATGACATGAGGGTAAATAAATGACAAAATTTTCATTTTTGGGTGAACTATCACTTTAAATGCATAACAGCAATGGTTAAAGGTTCAACCGGGTGACTTTTGGACAATTCATAGCTTACACTGGCTTAAGCCCCTGTGTGTTGCACGCTTAGCCTACGACGTACCCTGACGTGCACCTCTCAAAAAAGTAACAACACGTCAATTCTAGGCGGACCGCAAGAGCTGTGATTGGTCTGCCAGAACCCCTCCCTCAGGGGTACACATGCTCCCTCTGCATGTGTAACTGCACGTCGACGCGGACGCAGAAGTATAAATGAAAATCAACGCGTAGCCCACGGCGTAGAGGCTACGGCGCAGGTCCGACGCAGAAGTATAAATCAGCCTTTAAGCTTGGTTTATACTCGACGTGTCCGCACGAGCATGAAGGTGTGTGCGGCAAAAATGACGCCATCACGGAGTGGGCAGTCGTGCGCGTTGAGAGCGCGAGACTCCACTTGACAGGCTACTCACTGCAGATCCATTACCTCCAGCTCCCCCCTCTCTTGACCTACTGTGGGCATGATGGGTGGAGCTGCATTCCCTAACCACACCCTAACCCTACCCATAACCCTATCTCTCCACCCATTAAACAGGTTAAGCTCCACCCTTGAGCTCCAGATGCTCTGCAGCGAGCACTACTTGCCCCATTTCGCTTGGCGGTGTGCACGTCAAATGTTTAAGAGATCGTTAATTTAGTTGTTTACATGTTCTCCTATCCATATATTTTGTTCTAATGTCACAAGTAATAATCTCAAGGTTTACTGGGTTTTACATGATTCTTTTGTAGTGTGGTTTTGGTAAAGTTTACTAAAGTAAACACTGCACGTGTGTACTTCTCGCCGCTGTTTCCTGATGGTTTCTAGAACAATTACTCTGAGTCGCCCTCTGTCGTTTCAAAGAATATTACAACGGCTTGCGCGTCGAGTATAAACACCTTCCCAAACGGACGAGGCGCGCGCGCAGTCAGCGGAGCCTCGTGCTGTGGAGCCAGACGAAAGTATAAACGAGGCTTTATGATTAAGCATTTTAATCCCACAATGCAGTGACTGCAGACTGTGGCCAAGAAAACTTATTCAACAGATGATAGATTCCCATCACAAATATGTCATGCACTTCACAATCCGACCAAAATATATTGCTCCAAAAATAATCAATGAAGCTGTCTATGCTATCTAGTTTTATTGCGTTATGGAAGGATGTAGCTGTCACTGGACTAAAATAATCAGGTGTGAATAGACATTTATGGCACAAGCGGATTGAGTAAAATGTACAAGTCCAAAAAAACAAGCGCTATCATTTAGCAATAACATGATATCTACATGGAAACTGTGCTGTAATAAAGCCTCTGACTGACAGCTGATTATAAAAAGCGCAAAGGGCTTTCCATTCTTCCTCTTCAAGATGTTTAAGGGAATAAATCAACCTCAATCAACACTCGACTTCTCATTTTTTGTTTCCATTCAGGAAGGACACGCTCAGAAGAGCTGAGGGCAAATAAATACTCTAGTTTCCCTCTTGCGCTTTGTACGAGAAGAAAAGGTCTCCAAAAACTCTCAGGATGTTCTGGAGGCCATGCAGGGACTGATGGGACGTGCACTACTGTCGCACCATGCGGGACTACGACGGAACTGTTTGTTCAGACAATCCAGCCACTATTTGGCTCTTTCTCTTTGTCTTTGTCCCTCTCAGCAAGACAGGAACACATAAACATACTTCAGCTGCAAAGTTTGGCAGCTTTTGTTTATGTTAGAAAGCACAAGAGAGAATAGAGCTCTTTATGATCTCACTCACACACAAACACACACACAAAAACACTTTGATAACTGAATGAAAGAGGGAAAATATACCCTGTAGAAATACTGTTACAATGCTAAAATTAGACATCAGATGGTAATACCATTGCACTTATATATACTATCCCTTGAAAGGTAGTACTATGGTATCATATGATATTACTATCAAATATATTGCAGTGGGTACTTCCAAGATTACCACGGTAATGTCAGATGACATTTTGATGTATACCATGGTACCATTGGACATAATATGTCCAAAAACAAGGTAGTACCATGGTGTATTTTTGTAAGTAAAAGATTACGTTTATGTGACGAAAGCTTATCATTTGAATGCGTTTAAGCCTTGCAGTTTAAAAACAAGTGATTAAAAACCGTTCAAGTGCAATAAGCAGCAAAAGAGGATTCATTTCAGTATGAGAGACGGGCTGTGTCCGAAATCACCCCATACCCTTAAACAGGGCTAAATAGCCATTTGTAGTGGTGTCCGAAACCATAGTGGACGTTATCGAGTGCACTCATTCAATCCCACAATGCACCATAATGAGTGTACAACCAATATACGCTCAACAGCTAGAGAATACCCATAATGCACTGACGATCGCGCCAAATGAATTCCCGCATCTCACCAGATGGCGCCCACAGCTCAATCATCCATCCATCCATTGTCCAAACCGCTGTAATATCATACAGGTATAAATTCCTTTTTACTTGATTAAATTGTTTAATTAAGGTTTATACATGCTAGTTTCCATGACAGATTTCAAGATAAATCTTTTCATCTACTGGAGCTGCCATTTTGCTAAGTTTCAAATGATTATTAAACAGCGAGCAGAAACTATGCAAACACGGCACACTCAGTGTCCTGAGTATATTAGTGGAGTAATGTAGGGAATAGTGAATGAGGGTATAGGGGGCAATTTCGAACACAGCCACGGTTTCTGAGCGTACACATCTGAAATTCACGAGTACTGAACTTATTTATTTTTGCCGCCTTATTGGGCTTGAACAGTCAAATACACATGCTTATAATTCAAAATGGCCGTTATTTATGTCTTAAGTAAATGTAAACAGTTGAGAAAGAAAACGCGTGTGTATCAGTACATTAGATCAGTGCATTCAGTCTTAAAGTAAATAAATAAACCTGCAGCCGTCTGTGCCATTAATGTTAATCAAACATCTCATTTCTCGTTACTGCATGACTATGCAGTGTTTTTGTTCATTTGATTACTTTATACAATTTATGTAGTAGCCTATTTCTAGGCCTATCTAGTGTTTTGTCCTATTGCGTGTAATTAGTTTCTTTGTTCCTGTTTTATCACTGACTGTTTACTTGTCTTCAGTGAGCATGTTTTTTGGGCTAGTATCAGTTTTTATGTGATATTGAAATTGGTGATGAGATTTAATACATTTCAATGTTATCATAACAAATGTATTTAAAGTAAAACTAACTATATTGTGGTATATTGTAATCGTGAAATAAAATTACTCATATCATGACATAAGATTTTGGTCATATCACCCACCCCAATGACTGTACCATGTTCATTAAAGGGATAGTTCACCCAAAAATGAAAATTATCCCATGATTTACTCACCCTCAAGTCATCCAAGGTGTATATGACATTCTTCTTTCAGACGAATACAATCGGAGTTATATTAAAAAAGTCCTGGTTCTTCCAAGCATTATAATGGCAGTGACTGTTGGGTCATTTTTGAAGTCCATAAAAGTGCATCTATCCATCATATAACTGCTCCACACGGCTCCGGGAGGTTAATAAAGGCCTTCTGAAGCGAAGTGGCGCGTTTGTGTAAGAAAAATATCCATATTTTAAACTTTATAGATTAAAATAACTAGCTTCCGGCGGTCAGCGGTACGCAGGTCGACTTACGGCGAAAGAGTACCCCTGACGCGATGTACAGGAGCATCGCAAGCTTTGACGCCTCTCGCAGATAGTGCTGGGCAACAAACTCAAGCCCCTCTTCTCTTACATCAAAATCCTCCGCCGTTTCTCTTTAAAAATTCTCGTTTTAGACTTCTAATTCATGACCGGTGTTTTGTTTTGCTCTATCCTCTGCGCTTCTGCGTTCGTCAATACACATGCGTCAAGGGTTCAAGGGTCAAGGGTTACTCCGTAAGTCGACCTGCGTGCCGCTGACCGCCGGAAGCTAGTTATTTTAGTCTATAAAGTTTTAAATATGGATATTTTTCTTACACAAACGTGCCACTTCGATTCAGAAGGCCTTTATTAACCCCCCGGAGCCGTGTGGAGCAGTTATATGATGGATAGATGCACTTCAAAAATGACCCAACAAGTCACTGCCATTATAAAGCTTGGAAGAGCCAGGACATTTTTAATATAACTCTGACTGTATTCGTCTGAAAGAAGAATGTCATATACACCTAGGATGACTTGAGGGTGAGTAAATCATGGGGTAATTTTTGGGTGAACTATCCCTTTAAAATGCTACATTACTTCCGTACATTTTTAAAAGTGTAAGAGAGAAAGAATCCAGGAAGAACACATTTTATGAGTCAAACTGACGGTGAGGAGTGAAATCAAGAGACCTCACCCATGTGAATAATTTCATGGCCCGTCTAAGGCGTTATCTCCTTTCTCACACACGCAGACACACATGCAAACACCTTGGTTTCAGGTCACCGTGCCCTTGGTGCACACTGAGATTGTGTGACAAACACAATCATCTCGCCCTCAGCTGCTCCCATGGAGACCGAACCTTCAGGATCAAGGGTCACGGTTCTCACACATTGCGGCACAATGGCACAAAAATGAAAACCTATTAGGCACAGGCTCATCCATTCGTTAGGATATATACAATAAACCTGTGGATTACTGAGAACCAATGTAAACAGAAACAGCCTGACAAAAAAAGCCCTAAAGAATCCGGACACTTTGGTCACATGAAAAATGGTTAGCATTGCATTTAAAAACAAAATGTCAAATCAAGATCCAAGAAGCTATTTTTGTACAAGAAGCTATTTTTGACACTGTATCCTAATTCTAAACTTTATATCTAATGATTTATCACTTTTTTCTTAGATGTTTTACTTTAAACTTTCATCATCTGCTATTTTTCATTAAAATAAATGCCTTTAAGTTTGATATTGTGTCTTGGCATTCAAAAATACAGTCGCCCCAAAGCATTTAAACACATTGGTCAACAAAACAAAATATCAAATCAAGATCTAAGAAGTGATT
The DNA here is from genome assembly GCA_039654105.1 of Coreius guichenoti. NCBI lineage: Eukaryota > Metazoa > Chordata > Actinopteri > Cypriniformes > Gobionidae > Coreius > Coreius guichenoti. The sequence goes on along the minus strand of CM077181.1, from coordinate 2,730,254 downwards.
TTTGTACCTGTTTGTCTTTCGTTTGGCAAACAGAAAGTGTCCAAACACTGTATCCTAATTCTAAACTGTATATCTAATGATTTATCATTTACAATCCTTGCCTTTTTCTAAAATATTTCACTTGAAAATTCCTTGTCTGCTCTTTTACTTACAAATAAATGCCATTAAGTTTAATATAGTGTCTTGGCATTCAAAAATACAGTGGGAAGCCATTTTGGACATCTTTGTCTTTTGTTCGACAACTAGAAAGCGTCCTTAATTCTAAACTCGTGGTGTATGCGTGTTGATTTATCATTTAAACCCCTTTCACTTGAAATATATAAATAAATGCCACTTAGTTTGCTATATTTTTATCTAAAGCAATTACATTCAGTGCCCAGTGGCGTCTGCCACATAAACCCTCTCATTTCTGCTCTGTAACATTACACAATGACTTCTAGAGAAAAAAAAATCCCCCACACAAACAAAAAAGATGGGGGTCAGCAGAAAAGGGTGTGGTTTACAGGCGCTGGGGGTCTCACTTTACCCCTCAACCTCCAAAAGTCAGCAGGAGGTTAATGGTCGGCTTTAGCTATTAACATGAAACAGGTCACTGGGAGCCACGGTTCTGAAAGCACATGGGCTAATCGAGCCAACAGAGACAGTTACGTGGCCATTCGCTCTATTAAACTCTGTAGACAAAGACCCCCTAAATAGTCGGCTGTCCCGCAGGAGAATTTCCATGACAAATCGACAATGCTATCTTCAAGAAGGAAGTAGCCAGGAGCTGTGTCATGGTGAGCATTAAAATCACTGTCTCTTTTGCTTTGTCATGACCAAGCGCACTTCCTTTTGCAAACCGCTTTTGCATACAGATCAGGCTTGGGACCTAAACAAGACTCGCACAAACAAAAGGGCCCTTTTGTTTAGGCAAAATAAAAAATCTTGCTGGGTCAAAGCCACCACGATTTCAGCTCAGGGACAAAAACCGTGGCAATGCTGATCGGTAAGTCTAAGGATGTTTGTGTGCGTCAAAATAAAGGCATTTACAGAGACTAAATGCGTGCGTGCATGAGAGCATGTGGGTGTGCATAATTGCGCGTGTCTCTAAAGCTCACTTATTTGCGTGTTTGTGAGCAAGTCTGCGTGTGAGCCCTTCTCTGTCTGTGCGACGAGTGCGTGTGACCGCCTGAGCGCAAGCCGCAGCGAGTGGGAACGTGCGCGTGTATGTGTGTGCGTTTGGTCGAACTAAGCAGAGGCGGGTCGAGCAAGTTCACGGCTTACAGCTGTCAGTATACTTCCACATGTCAGGCCAGCCAATGGAGGGCTTATAGGAAAGATGCAATCTCTTAGTCACATATACCTCATCCACAACAACACAACTTCCTGTCACGCACTGCACAATACACCTCACTGAAAAACAACAGCCTCAGCTGGTCTCTCTGGTTGGTTTCAGAAGGGTTTTTAGCAGGTCAAGTTGGTCTTCTCATTGAACTACACGCTTAGCTTTGCTCTACTTACTTGTCTTTATCAGGTAAAGCATATATGATTGAAGTTAAGCTTTCAATGAAAAGTGGCATTAACCCAGAGGGCAAAACCAGAAGCACTTACAGAAACTTAAGTCTGACATGTTCGTTGTCCGGGTTGCAGTAAAGCCTCTCCAGTTGTTCTTGAGAGTCATCCGATATGCTCTGCCAGATCTGCGTGTCTGCTCTGCGGATTTGCCAGTGGTAAGGTAAAACGGTGTGATGGTGGGCACAGTCACTGCCATAGATGCAAACGCCCTGGAGGAAATCCACACAGATCGATACAGCATCCCCTTGATGCGTGTGATACTGGAGCTGGGTCAGGAGTTCAAACACTAGATCCAAAGAGGCCTCCTCACTTTTATCCTGAAAGATCTCGCCCTCTTTGATGGCGAGGCAATTTGCACCCTGCAGAGTCTCAGCGGTGTAGATGTCATTTAACTTCGAGCCCGAAACGTTAGAGGAGGGCACCGCCTCGTCTCGCTCCTGGGGCTGGAAGCGACGCTCATTAGCGTCTATTGACACTCGCTGGATATCCGGCACCTTCTGTTCCCCTACGATCTCGCTCGCGGCCACGTCGGCATCCGTGCTCTCCTCCTGCTCATCCTCCTGCTTCAGGCACACCTGACTAATCCTCGACTGCTTCTCCACGACAGCGGCGCATATATTCCGCTGAGGTCGAGACGGGTTACGTGGAACAAACACTCCGTCCCCCGACACCAGAGCGTCCGAGTTTAATAATGTGCTCAAAATGGGGTCCTCTAAAGCGCGCAAGCATTTCGCGTCCAGTTTTCTCTGTGCGTGTTTCTTTTTGAAATAGGGCTTCACTAACGGGATCTTGTCGGGGAGTCCCATCTGTTGCTCGGTGAACTCTCTGGGTCCCATGGGCAGAGCTAAAGCGGGCTCAGCGGTGTCAACTTCCTCCTGCATGGTGCAAAAATATCTCCACGACACCTATACAAAACACAGAGCGACATGAGTAAATTGTCTATAAGCAGGATGGATGGGGGTTCAAAATATGCATTGTTTTAAAAAATGATTGAGCAAGCATTACAGTTGTCAGGGAAGCTAAACAGATGCTATATAGCGGATAAAAGTCACGTTCACCTGCTATTGCAACTGTACTCCGTAATCGTAATATCAAAACATTATTCATCACTTATTATAGATTTAAACGTGTTACTTAACTATGTTACTTAACTAAATGTATGCACTAGAGATGTCGAAAGACATGGTAACACTATTTTACAGTGTCATTGTTACATGTAGTTATTATAGTAATAACTATAAATTATGCATGCATTGTTACATGCAACTAACCATAAACCAAACCCTACAGTAAGTACATGTAGTTCATTATTATTACTCAGTACTTAAATGTATAATTACACTAACACCTTGAAATAAAATGTTACACTTTATTTTACGGTGTCCGTGTTACAGTGTAATTATACATTTAAGTACTGAGTAATAATAATCAACTAAATGTACTTATTATAGGGTAGGGATGCATGATATATCGGCCACCATATCGGTATCGGCCAATATATGGTCATTTTTAATGTTATCATTATCGGCCCGATAAGAAAATGTGTCCGATATAGTAAAGCCGATAAATAATGTATTATTTCCTTCAGCTGAGACACTTCAGATGCGCACTGTTCACCATGATGGTTTTGAATGGCTTGAAATATGATTGGAATCACTTCAGTGTAACGTGCAGCGCAAGTCTGTATCGGTTATCGGCCAAAATGTTGATATCGGTGCATCCCTACAATAGGGTAATGTAATTATGCATAATTTATAGTTATTACTATAGTAACTGCATGTAACATATAACAATGACACTGTAAAATAAAGTGTAACCAAAGACTTATTTTAAAACCCACGGAAGTCATTGAATAATTCACATGCTGTTTATTCGTCTTAATTTATCCGTTTTTTTGTAATGCATACTATGTATATCGCGTGGCTTGTTTATCGTGTACACTTTTTAAAATACGAGTGCACGAGTGTTTAAAATGACACATTAAAACGTCCATTAGACGCGCGCGCTATCAGTTCATTCCTTGACGGGCATTCAGGTGACTGGGCGTAAGATGAAACCTTTCCTTTCTCGAGAAGAGAGAGAAAAGCATTAGTGAAACAGAAAGTTTCAGAAAGACCCCCCCTTCCCCCAACACACTGTAAAAACATGTTTATTATTATGATAACAACACCCATTTAACACCCATGTATCAACCATTTCGGTCATTTTACTCGTTGTTGTTTTTTTTTTGTCGTTTCAACAATTAAATTCGAAAAGATTGTAAATTATAACTTTGAATGGGATTATGCATTTAAAGCAGTTTTTTTTACAGTGCATCAACATCAAGCAAACGCAGCGCAAGGGTGATTTAACACATCCGAGATTATAAACAATAACACACATAGCAATATTCGCCTTGTTTTATCGAATTGCATGGTTTAATTGCGCTGTTCCCTTGCGATAAAAATCAGTCATACGCAAGCCAAACGATCTCTTGGGAGTATTTTGATGGCTTGATCTAGATACATGGAGTTGGGAGCGTACGTGCCAGTTGCCAATAGCAGCTCGTTCGAGTTCGCACGTACCGCCTGTGTTAAAGCGATCACTGCCCACTGCGGCGCCTGGCCCCCGTTCTTATACAAACACACGAACGCGTTGCGTTACAGACAAATCTACCACTACACAACGACCGGGTGGAATTAAACGACTCATTAGAGTCGGATTTCACCGTACGCAATGCAGTAGCAGCGCTCCGTTTTCTCCCAGTGGCTCGGTTAAACGCTGTATATATTCCTGGTGCTTTCCAAATGTACCTGAAAAACTTCCCGACTCCTTTGAATGCTACCGTCGAAGCCAGTAGCCCGTCCTGGGGAATCCGCACTCCGCTCACATACAGGACAGACAAAGCGTTAATCCACAGAGTGAAGCGTTCACGTCCGTCTCCAGGAGCGTCTGAGCGGCTCGCAGCTGTTGCAGAACACAGGACTCGCTCAGCCAATCACAGCGCGAAGGGGCGGGGCTTTGTCTTGCTGGAAAGGAGGGGGAAAATCAGGAAGTTGTCCGATGCGTGCGTGTGTTTTGACTCACCCTACTAGTTTGCTTACACCAGAATTCGTCAGGTGTTATGCTTATATATGGCTTACGCTAGTGTTTTTTTTTCCACCTCAAATATCAAACAAAAGTTGATTTCTGAAGAGGAGTTTTAAGGAATGTGGGGTAACACTTTATTTTAGTGTTCTTGTTGCATATGTTACATGTACTTACCATAGTAATAACAGTAAATTATGCATAATTACATGCAACTAATTTCAACCCTAACCCTATAATAAGTACATGTTGTTAATAATAATAATAATAAGTACTTAAATATATAATTACAGTGACAATGACACCTTAAAATAAAGTGTAACCGAATATATAGTCATGGGAGTTCGTAATAGTTAGTAACTAAACCAAACCATAACCCTACATGCTGTTAATTAACATTACTTATGTGTCATTACACTATAACAACGACAACATAAAAATGGGGTAACACTTTATTTTACAGTGGCTGTTACACATTACATGTTGTTACTGTTGTAAGAACTACAAATTATGCATAATTACATGCAACTAACCCTAAACCAAACCCTAAAGCACGTACATGTAGTTAATTATTATTCCACAGTACTTAAATGCATAATTGTAACACTGTAACACGGACACCTTAAAATAAAGTGTAACCAAAAATGGGTAGCACTTTAGGTAACACTTTATTTTAGTGTCCTTGTTACATATGTTACATATCTTACCATAGTAATAACAGTAAATTATGCATAATTACATGCAACTAACCTCAACCCTAACCCTATAATAAGTACATGTTGTTAATAATAATAATCAGTACTTAAATATGTAATTACACTGTAACAATGACACTTTAAAATAAAGTGTAACCAAATATGGTCATGGAAGTTAGTTGCATGTACTTACTGTAGTAACAGTAACTAAACCAAACCATAACTGTTGTAACAACTATAAATGATGCATAATTACATGCAACTAACCCTAAACCAAACCCTAAAGTACGTACATGTAGTTAATTATTATTCCACAGTACTTAAATGCACAATTGTAACACTGTAACACGGACACCTTAAAATAAAGTGTAACCACTTTACACATGATCCACATGTACATACTATGTACTTATTATAGCAATTACAATAACTGGGTTATAACTACTGTAGGTACTAACCCTGAACCAAACCTAACCTTAACCCATGTAGTTGCATTATATTACCAGTATAAATGTGACCAAATATTGTGTGACCCACCAGTTGGAAACTCCTAGTTTACATACTGTGATGTGTCACTGAAATGAGGTGAAAGGTTCTTGACTGCATTATGACACAACCTGTTTTCACAGCAAATGACACGCTACTTTACACCCTCCCTCACTCAAACAAACTGCAAATGAATTTTGAAACAAGCACACAATTTAGGACAGCGAGTAGATACACATTTGACCAAAGTACAGAGGATGTCGGCGTTCCAAATAAATATTCTCTTCACTGCAAAATTGCTAAAGGAGTAAAAAGGCACAAATGTACAATTGCATGGCTACGCCTCTGTGACCAAGTTCACATTGTACCTCGCCCAAAACACGTTCTGTATCTTGTGTATAGACATGTCGGTACGAGCCCTCCCTCACTGCGGAATCTACAGGGAAATGGAGTGACGTCTGTGCGTTCCCATGGCTCTGCCCCTGAGAGCAGCTCTGTTCTTTACACTCTTAACAATCATCATTCGCCCTTTTGGGTTTTAAAATCTGCTAACCTGACATGAAAAAGCCAAAACGATTACCGTGCAACAAATATTTATAATAATGAGAACAATACAAGTTTCATAATAACATAATTACACTACATTCCATCACAGTATGTTCCATCACGGAATGGTCGACTTAGCTAATAATACATAATTACTGCACATTAAAATAGAGCTGGTGCTTATTAATTTGGAACTAAAATCCAACTTCTCAAGTAGGTCATCCTTGACATTGTAAATACAACAAATAAAGGCATTATCGCTCAGAAAGTGGCCGGTGTATTTTGAAAAAGTACTACTACTGTTGTAACAAACCATTCACACAGAACGTGGTTTTGCCTTCCGCTGCACTGCATTTCCGTTGTTTTTCAATGTGAACATGAGCATTTTTAAACGCAAAACCCGTTCTGTGTGAACAGCTCCAGGGTTCATGCTAAACAACATCCGCGTTTTTAAAACGCTGAAAAAGACACGAGGGTTACACTTTATTTTACAGTGTCAGTTACATAAGTTACATGTAGTTACTATAGTAATAACTATAATTTATGCATAATTACATGCAACTAACCCAGTACATGTAGTTACTTATGTATAATTACAGTGTAACAAAGACACCTTAAAATAAAGTGTAACCCTGTAATTATACATTTAAGTACTGTGCAATAATAATAATAATAATTAACTACATTTACTTACTATAGGATTAGGGTTTGGTTTAGTTGCATGTAATTATGCATAATTTATAACTATTACTACAGTAACGACATGTAACGTGTAACAAGGACACTAAAATAAAGTGTTACTGTACTTAGTTATAATTAATAACTAAATGTTCTTACTTTAGGGTAAAAGTTTGGAGTTTGGTTTAGGGTTAGTTACTTGTAATTATTCATAATTTACTGTTATTACTATAAGTGCACGTGTAACTATGTCACTTTAAAAGTGTCACGAGACGCAACAGTCAAACACGTCCATTTAGTGTACAAAAAAATAATAGCACAGTAGAATGTAAAAATGTATACAGTTGCTAATAAGTATAGAAATAAATAACTAAATGTATGCACTAATGAAATAGGGGTGTGCGATATTGACAAAAAAATGATATCTTTATTTTATCGATATCAATAATTAGACGATATTTTGCTGAGTGTGTTGGTACCTTAGCAGGTTTAGGACGGTGGACATCTGACTCCTAAAGTTTTTGATCATATTTTTTGATAATTAAATGTATGCATCATCTGTATGCAGCAATTCATTTACTGTCTTTATGAGTGAGTCAATGAATCATTCATTCAGATGATTCGTTCATTGCAAAAAACTCATGTTGCTTTGTTTGGAACTATTTTCGTTGGCGAAATAGAGCAAAAACAGGCAATATTGTGCACTGTAAAAAAATGTTATGTGCTATTTACTTAAAAAAATTATGGTAACAATATTACACATAATATTTTTGAGTAGTTTTTAAGGCTTGATTTCTTTAATGCAATCTACCTGAATAAATCATGTAAAATGTCCTAAATTATTTAGTCTACGAAACAATTTAATATTTTTAGTGAAATGTGCATCTTTATTTTAAGTTGACTCTAAAAAAGGGTGTGGATTAGAGCGAATGGAAATGACCTGTTTATTTTTGACTTTGAGTCATGATGTACAATTAATAGACTGTATGCAGCACAGCACAAGTAGAAACACACTTGTTACTGCACTGGCATTAGCAAAGTTATTGCTCATTGATCAAAGCAACATGCATCATATTATTAGTATACATGCAGTTATCCACAACCTAACCATAAGATCTACTCTTCTGCACAATGGTAACGATCAAAACTTCAACATAACAGAAACTCTTTCAAAAGTCAAACATAACTGATCATTAAACATTAACAGATGTTTCCCTTCACTCAAAAACACATAAAATAACACTTAATTTCAATATTAATGCTCATTTCCATTTCCAGCCATATGCAAAGCATGCTGGGAACTAACAATGGTGTCTCTAAATAAACTGCATAATTGAACAAATTCTCTTAAAATAGATAGGTAGCCTTTTTTCCCTTCATTTTATCAGCTTCAAGCCTCAAAAGTTCCTTTAAAAAATTTGGAAAATGAATCTCTTGGTTTTAATAGTGAAATGTTCTCAATATTTTCTATACAACACTGAACCGCAATTTTCTTAAGAAAATATACATACTATTTTTTAATTATCGCCTTAATTTTTTTGTGTGAAAATTACGAGACCCATGATTCATTTTTACAGTGTGTCTAAAATGACTTAAATCACTTAATATTAACTTCTTGTTTATTAAACTGTTGTATAAAATCAATATCACATTTGTAATCATGCTGATATTTGGAGAAAAAAACGGCACTCTTCATGTGATATTGATTAACTATATTAAATTATATAAATATAAAAGACATACAGAGGTATTTTTGGTTTAAAATGCACATTATTCTTGCCTTCTCCGCCATCTTGGATATATCTTTTACTGAGCTTTCTGCACTGTTTCCCTTACATCTCTTCTTAAACTTCATAAACATCCTATCTATGTCTGCTTGAAGGATGTCTGAGATTTTGACCTCGTGACCTTGCACTTGTTGAAGGCATGTGTGTGAATGACTGCTCGAGGTTTCTCTACAGAGAGATTTTCTTCAGGCCTGTGAGTTGCTGGGATTTCAGTGGGGGGTTTATGAAAAGAGGTGGAGATTGAGAGGCAGGTGGCGGTGGCAGAGCTGACCAAAACAAAAAAAGCTTCTGTAGTGATTTAGCCCGGAGAGGACAGGAAGGAGGGAACAATACCCTGTTCTTGAGTTGCTGCTCTCTCTCCCTCCCTCTCTCTGCCCTCTTCTCTCATCTGCACATGACCAGGTCACCCAGTGTGCACTCACAATGTGCTGATCAAAGCCCCGGGTTTGATCTGGCAGGCTCTTGTTGGGGCCACCAGGGATGCAGGAAAATTGAGGCTAAAGGTCGCCTGAAACATCTTCAGAGCCAAAGTCATGTATCTGTTTCTCCCTTGAATGAGGTTCACCTCCCCTTCAGGGCTTTTACCTCTTTTCATCTGGCTGTAGGTTTCTGTTACGCCACGATCTAAGAACGGTTTCTGATACTAACATTCTTATTTATATTTTAGTAAGTGAAAGAGCAAAAGTCTCAGATCAGTGCAAAAGGGCACGTTTTTCCAGCACCAAAGAAGCGAGATGGACATGAGCCAACATGTAGCTTTAAGTAGCAGAGGAAAGAACAGGAATTTTAATGACCCTACAAAAACCCGCCCAGCAGGTTGTCATCTCACAAATGCCACAGATGTCTCTAAAAAGACAGCCGAGAGAAGTGTAAAAGAAGCTAAATCAATTAGGAATATGAAACCGAACAGTGCATTCTCTTAATACTTCTTCAAATAACCATAACTTTCATACGTTTTAATATCAGCAACTCAAATCCTGGGTTGAGCCTTTTGGATCATTTTTTTGGGTTATGATTTCAGTATTTGGGTAGTTTTTGTGTTACCCAGATCCTGGGTCAGACGTAACAACCCAGTGTTTGGGTAGTTTTTGTGTTACCCAGATCTTGGGTCAGACGTAACAACCCAGTGTTTGGGTAGTTTTTGTGTTACCCTGATCCTGGGTCAGACGTAACAACCCAGTGTTTGGGTAGTTTTTGTGTTACCCTGATCCTGGGTCAGACGTAACAACCCAGTGTTTGAGTAGTTTTTGTGTTACCCTGATCCTGGGTCAGACGTAACAACCCAGTGTTTGGGTAGTTTTTGTGTTACCCTGATCCTGGGTCAGACGTATCAACCCAGTGTTTGGGTAGTTTTTGTGTCACCCAGATCCTGGGTCAGACGTAACAACCCAGTGTTTGGGTAGTTTTTGTGTTACCCTGATCCTGGGTCAGACGTAACAACCCAGTGTTTGGGTAGTTTTTGTGTTACCCTGATCCTGGGTCAGACGTATCAACCCAGTGTTTGGGTAGTTTTTGTGTTACCCAGATCCTGGGTCAGACGTAACAACCCAGTGTTTGGGTAGTTTTTGTGTTACCCAGATCCTGGGTCAGACGTAACAACCCAGTGTTTGAGTAGTTTTTGTGTTACCCAGATCCTGGGTCAGACGTAACAACCCAGTGTTTGGGTAGTTTTTGTGTTACCCTGATCCTGGGTCAGACGTAACAACCCAGTGTTTGAGTAGTTTTTGTGTTACCCTGATCCTGGGTCAGACGTAACAACCCAGTGTTTGGGTAGTTTTTGTGTTACCCTGATCCTGGGTCAGACGTATCAACCCAGTGTTTGGGTAGTTTTTGTGTCACCCAGATCCTGGGTCAGACGTAACAACCCAGTGTTTGGGTAGTTTTTGTGTTACCCTGATCCTGGGTCAGACGTAACAACCCAGTGTTTGGGTAGTTTTTGTGTTACCCTGATCCTGGGTCAGACGTATCAACCCAGTGTTTGGGTAGTTTTTGTGTTACCCAGATCCTGGGTCAGACGTAACAACCCAGTGTTTGGGTAGTTTTTGTGTTACCCAGATCCTGGGTCAGACGTAACAACCCAGTGTTTGAGTAGTTTTTGTGTTACCCAGATCCTGGGTCAGACGTAACAACCCAGTGTTTGGGTAGTTTTTGTGTTACCCTGATCCTGGGTCAGACGTATCAACCCAGTGTCTGGGTAGTTTTTGTGTTACCCAGATCTTGGGTCAGACGCAACAACCCAGTGTTTGAGTAGTTTTTGTGTTACCCAGATCTTGGGTCAGACGTAACAACCCAGTGTTTGGGTAGTTTTTGTGTTACCCTGATCCTGGGTCAGACGTAACAACCCAGTGTTTGGGTAGTTTTTGTGTTACCCTGATCCTGGGTCAGACGTAACAACCCAGTGTTTGGGTAGTTTTTGTGTTACCCTGATCCTGGGTCAGACGTATCAACCCAGTGTCTGGGTAGTTTTTGTGTTACCCAGATCCTGGGTCAGACGTAACAACCCAGTGTTTGGGTAGTTTTTGTGTTACCCAGATCCTGGGTCAGACGTAACAACCCAGTGTTTGGGTAGTTTTTGTGTTACCCTGATCCTGGGTCAGACGTATCAACCCAGTGTTTGGGTAGTTTTTGTGTTACCCAGATCCTGGGTCACGGGCTTTTTGCGCCCTCTTCAGGAGAGAGCAGTGCAGCAGTCAAATTGGTGCATGTCTTCTGTAAAATACAGGTTTGTGTACATTTTATTTAATCTATAAATTCGTTATTGTGCATTATATCGTTTAATTTTATGCAAAGCAACATACGGGGCGCGATGTGAGTCACACACTCGAGTGTCGCGTTGGTCTTTTTGCGCGATGGAATCGGCTGATGCCTTGCATAAAATGTTATGATTTTATTCACAAAGATACAGAATATAAATACTTATGATGTTAAAATATGTTCTCAGAACTGTACACTGATTGTTTATGGACAGGCTATGGAGTCAGTCACCGCATATTTCGGCTACGAGTGAAACACAGGGCGGCGGTCTGAAGTTATAAGTTCCCCCGCTGAACACGACACAAGCTCCGGCACGAGATCCAGCACCGTTACCGTGGAAACCAGACAGCAGAGACTGGTCGATTACACTTTAATTACTTCTAAATGATTAATTTTTACTTCTAAAATGTTGGCAATATGTATTAAAAACGATATAAAATATGCTATACTGTAAAATATGATAGAAAATAAAGGAATTATCATGCATCATTATCATTTTAACCCAGTGTTTTTTAGAGTGTAACAGCTGACATTCACGCCACTGGAATGAACCATAAAGGAACAAGCATCGGAAAAGAATGCTAAAAGAACTAACGCCTGATGACACATTAACCCATGCATTTGATGACAAACCTTCTGTTATCTCAAAACGTTTACACCTGAGGTGTTACAAAATTTCCATAGAAACAGAGAGGACAAAATATACACATTTATATCTATATCTATGGTGGCGCCAGTGTTTGTTTAGGGAAATGCCACAACACCTTGACTTTCATTTCTCCATATGTGCCTTCATAAAGTATTCATAGGAAAGTTTACAGACACTCAATGACTACAAGCATTAATAGGAACATGAGTCCGCTACTTTCCTTTCTCTGTAACGCAGTGAGGCTGGGGTCTTACGTTTCCATTCTGTCCCCAAGGTGAATAAGGGGGCTATGTTCTACTTTCTGTTCATGACTAGTCCTCCTGTGACAGGGGTTGCAGTACGTGGATCGCTTTCCCCGTCATCTACTAGGAATGTTTCTCTTACACCACATGGCTCTCAACTGATTGTGAAGTGTACACAAACTATGAGTCGCTCGGTCAACAAACACATATACAGGGTCTGCTTGTCAGCCTGACGTGGTGTGGTTTAAGGGGCACCTCTTAAAATCTAAGAAAATCACTGAAATAGCCTTCTCTTCCAGACACTGTCCTGCCGTCCCTGGATATAAGGTTGCATTTACCTGTCTGGGCTTCCCTGAAATGGAATTGACAGATTCAGTGCTATTCAGAGACTAAAATGTCTCCCGTTTTAGATATCTGAGGCATCTCTTTCTGACTAAATATTCCCCTTGAGCTCTTCACATCCGCAACAGACTCTAACAAGCTCTCTGAAACTAGGTAGGAAGACAAGCCTGAAATTTAGTTGTTTTCAACCCAAGGGCTGGGTAAATATAGGAGAGAACACATGTTGGGTAAATGTTGTTTATTTAACCAGCATAATGGGTTGATTTAACCCAGTATAGTTGATTCATTTTTACTATAATACTGGCTTCTTCTTCTTTTTTTTTATATTTCATACATGAATTAATGTCTACGGATCTGCACTTTTTTTTAAAAAATACTCAACACAACCACTGGCTTGCATGATAATTCCTCTATTTTCGATCATATTTTACAGTATAGCATATTTTATATAGTTTTTAATACATATTGCCAAAATTTAAGCTCGTTTAAGACATATTAGAAGTAAAAATTAATCATTTAGAAGTAATTCAAGTGTAATCAACCAGTCTCTGCTGTCTGGTTTCCACGGTAACGGTGCTGGATCTCGTGCCGGAGCTTGTGTCGTGTTCAGCGGGGGAACTTCTAACTTCAGACCGCCGCCCTGTGTTTCACTCATAGCTGAAATATGCACCGACTGACTCCATAACCTGTCCATAAACAATCAGTGTACAGTTCTGAGAACATATTTTAACAAGTATTTATATTCTGTATCTTTTTGAATAAAATCATAACATTTTATGCAAGGCATCAGCCGTTTCCATCGCGCGAAAAGACCAACGCGACACTCGAGTGTGTGACTCAACATCGTCTGACCCAGGATCTGGGTAACACAAAAACTACCCAAACACTGGGTTGTTACGTCTGACCCAGGATCAGGGTAACACAAAAACTACCCAAACACTGGGTTGTTACGTCTGACCCAGGATCAGGGTAACACAAAAACTACCCAAACACTGGGTTGTTACGTCTGACCCAGGATCAGGGTAACACAAAAACTACCCAAACACTGGGTTGTTACGTCTGACCCAGGATCTGGGTAACACAAAAACTACTCAAACACTGGGTTGTCACGTCTGACCCAGGATCTGGGTAACACAAAAACTACCCAAACACTGGGTTGTTACGTCTGACCCAGGATCTGGGTAACACAAAAACTACCCAAACACTGGGTTGTTACGTCTGACCCAGGATCAGGGTAACACAAAAACTACCCAAACACTGGGTTGTTACGTCTGACCCAGGATCAGGGTAACACAAAAACTACCCAAACACTGGGTTGTCACGTCTGACCCAGGATCTGGGTAACACAAAAACTACCCAAACACTGGGTTGTTACGTCTGACCCAGGATCTGGGTAACACAAAAACTACCCAAACACTGGGTTGTTATGTCTGAACCACGAGCTGGGTAACACAAAAACTACCCAAAACACTAAAAAAAAAAACCCCAAAAAATTACCCAAAAGGCTCAACCCAGGATTTGGGTAGATTTTTTAGTTAATACAAATTTTTTGGACAAAGCAAAGAAACTATATTCCTGTATTTCCTGGAAAGAAAGCGGATTCATGAAATGCAGGGTATAAAGGAAACTGAATGAACCCCAGATGGACAACATGCTTGTGATTTGAGCAAAAAATGAGTTGTTGCCATAGCAAAGTTTTCTGGTTGCTTCCTCTTCATAATGGTGCACAGTGACCGCAAGTTTCATTCAATTCAGGAAAGGACCGGGAATTATTCTGACCTGTTTTCAAAGGGCTGACACACAGGATAAATGTTCTGATCACAGGATGAGACCAACATCCTGTGACCTCTTATGAAATGGTTCGTCTCCATCACATGGCTTTATATACAGAACTAATTAGAGCAACTGTCAGGTCAGGAGAGGAGTAATTTAATAACACTGCACATCTGACAACATACACCTCCTGAAGGACTACATCACACAGAGCATGATCAAGATTTGTAAGCGAGGTCGACATGTTCCAGGAAACCAAATGGAGAAAACAACCCTGCCATCTATTGGTGACTCAGGGTCATGTGAGGGGGAAAAACAATCAATGATGCCATTAATGTTTCTGGAGCGCTTTCTAAATGTTACATATCCTGCTCTAACCCATCTACGCTGTAAAAAATTATATGATTAATAAGTTATGACAACATACAGTATGTTTTTACATTGCTTTAACTCATCAAAATAAGCAATTTTCAACTTTTTATGTTATTTATACAATTATACAAGATTCAACTCAGTTTTTTAAAGTCAGCTTAATGTAATTTAAGTTTAAATGACTTAAACATCCAAGTTGATTGTACTTAAAAATTTAAGGCAGCAACTTTTTTGTCCAGAAAACACCTATTAGCTGGTTATAAATCCTTATGTTGATATGATTCGGAAATGCATTGCTTACTGCGCAGTATTCCATGACTCTTGTGTCTTGAGCAACCTATACTAATGTGCAGGAAACCTGTTGCAGGATGAAAGGGAACGTCTGTGCGTAATTCCAAGAAAGCGTTAACACGATAAAGATGCTCTAGCTACTGGGACGTAAAGAAAGTGTACGATATACAGCTGCTTATGGCTTGCCTAACAGACACGAGCCATCTGGCGTGCAGATGTAAGCCTGGGCGTGTTATTTCGCCTCTTCTTGCTCAAAAGGTTCTCAAAGGTGCTGGAGCCAAACTCAAGAAGAAACATTTTTAATTGTTTCTGGAATATCATCATTCTGCCAATTTGTCTTATAAACGTTTGATTCTCAAATTAAAAATTGGTTCATAAAAGATCAACCGACCTAGTAATTTTTTAGCCATAGAAAAGGTTAGCCATTATATCGCTCTGGCTAATGTGCACTGTGAGTTGATGTGAGTCTAACCACGTCTCATGCTTTTGGGATCTTTTATGTGGAATGGGCTCCCCAAGTGGTACTTCACCCCCCTCTTTCCACATCCCACGTTATCTGGCTCCCAGGTTTCCTCTCTGCCATACATGCATATATGAAAACACACCCACCTTCTCACTTCCTGTTCACTAATCTCACTTGTGCGCACCAACACTGCATAACTAATGGGAACTGCTGCCCAACTCTGGCATTTACATTAAACCTTTTTCCACATTAAAATACTTGCATCTAATGAGATCATCTTATAATAACTAATAATAAGATCTCTTTATATGACGTATTATAGGCAGGGCATTGTCACATTAACACCAGCCAAATGCGTGTATTACTTCAGCAGTGGCGTGTAACGCTGTCACTCCTACTTGCCACTTTGTTGGGTTAATTTTTATATATAATACATTTTTCAGTTGTAGTCTTTTAAAAAGGAAACAAACTAAGTGCAGTGTTGTCAAAAATATAGACTTTTCGATACATCTCAATACTGAAATATCTGAAACGTTTCAATACTCATTTTCCACAGAATACACGATACAAGCTGCACTTTCTCTCTCTCGCTCATCTCTCCGACAGCGAGTTACACACAAACCCGCCTCTCCTCACTCACTCGTTTCATTTGCTCCGGATGAATATTGTTGCTGTTACAGGGCTTGAATTTCGGTGTGGGATTGCACGTATTACGCATAATTTTACTCATTCCCGCAGACCCGATGTGCGCACACATAAAGCTGCCTCTCAGCACTAAATTGAGTTCTTTTTCGGTGCTTATTGCACAGTCAAATACACAAAATAATGTCAAAATGCCGCGAGTATTCACGTGAACACAGTCAGTTCTGTTTTAAGTGAACGTAAACAGTTGAGAAAGAAAACGCATGTGTATCAGTATAATGGATCCGTGCATCAGCTCTTAAAGTGACAGCAGCCTAATATACCTGCTGCCATTATGAGATAATATTAAAAATATCTATATGGCAGTTTTTCCCCATGGTATCGATGTCAAAATTGTGGTCAGTGAAAATGCTGAGTGGCTAGTAACTTTGGAAAACCACGAGCCACAGTGACTGGTGAGCAAAAAAGTTCATGTCAAGCCATGATTATAAGAGCCCTGTATGACCTGACTCAGCATAACACTGCCCTAGATGGCACAAAAGAGGCTGTTAGTGAAATTTGGGAGAGATTCTGTGGTCAGATGAGACTAAGAAAGAAGATTTTGGACAAAATATAAATGGTGATAATAGTCACACCAAAATTTTACATCGCCTGTGTAATTCCATGTAGAGATAACAATCTAAAATGATCCATTTCGACCCACATATAGGTGTATTACTGTAATCCCCTATAGAAATTATTCTAAAAATGGCAAACTAAATATGAATACAATTCGTACACATGATAATCAATACCTTATTTGAAAATTCCACTTTTTAAAAATACAGACCAAAAAAAAAAAAAAAATGACACCCAGATACATTTTAGGGTTAAAAAAATAGGACTGTATGCTGTATGAAAATTCATTTTTACTGCATAATAAAAAATATTAGACAGCAAAATTTGTAGTTGCTAATTTATAATTAGATCTAATTAGATTAATTTATTATTCTGATCCTACACAAGCATTTCTCTCTTATAACTGGTCAGATTTAATGCTGTAATCGCAGGGTGGTTTCTCAGTTCATTTCAAATAAAGTAAATAGACATCAACCACTCCAGAGTCCAGAAAGAGGGGGAGGATCTGCGAGTGCAAGTTCATAATGAAGTTTGGGAGGAGAACCTTGAGAGCATGTGCAAGGTCAATACATGTATGACACACACTGATACAGTTCAAAGCACATCATTTCCCCTCAGTGCAGCAGATAATGAACAGGACTCTCATTCATCTCATTCATTGTGCACATGCCAAGCTGCATTCATGTAGTGTACTTAACAGTCTACAGTAATTGAGAGGGAGTGGTGCTTCATTACAATCCTCTGTGTTGATTCACTGAGAGCAAATGTGACATACAAGCTCTGTCGCTCTATAAGGAAATCTTTCAAATGTGGAAAAGGGAATTTTCCTGCCTCTGAATGCTGGCCGAGTAAATTCTTGTAAATATACCACATCTGGACATACAAAGGTTTTCTACGTAATGACAAAATTATAATTTAAACAGTACTACATTATAGAGAGCAGACAAAATGAGAAGATTGACAAAGACGGAAAGAGTTGTCGGAAGTTTAGTGGTGTGACGTTGAAGTCATGTGACTGTGGTGTAGTTTGTTTATAGACTACGTTTAGCTTTTGCCTTCGGCCGATTGTATTTACGCTTCAAAATTCATACAAGTTGTGTTCATTTGTGAAGTTATCATGCTTATAACAAAACATGCAAGAATTATAAACTTTTGTTAGTCACAGACTTATTTTCTGCAATAATCCAAAAGTCAATGGAAAAATCCAATGGACCCTTTCCATATTTCCTGGGTTCGTCATAGTTGGGTAAACTTTTATCGAGTCATTCCGTCAACTCAACTCCCGACTAAAATATTTGATTTTGATCATTTTGTCTGGTGAAAGAAATACATAAAGGAAGAGGAAAGCCAAAATATTAAGTGACATGGATGTATATTTACTTAGTAATCCACTATTTTGTAGAGGAGGGTCAAAACGACAATTTTTCACCAGAGATTTTGAGCCAAATTACAGAGGGGTAAAAATGACTTTAGAAAGATGGCAGCATCATTATTTTATTTTTACACAGAGATTGGTAGGTCTATTAGTAAAATCTGTTGACTTTAGCAATCTTTGTTGCATTATATACCAACGGTGACAGTTCAAAAATGGGAAAAAAGCACTTCCTGTGTTTTTTGCCTCAAGTTTGCATGCCTGTTACTCAATAATTATTAAAGATATCTTAATATCCTTTTAGATTCTAGTTCTTAACAAACTTTTCTTTTGGTATCTTCATTTTTAAGGCCCTCAATGGTTCAATCCCAGAGATATGGAGATCGTAATGCGGCTCCATGAGTAAATTGGTCAACTGAACAAATTTTCAGTGGTCAAAAACCAAATGTGGGTCACTTTGCATACAGTTGATATTTTTTTCTTTTAAAAATGAAGTTTTCAAAAGAAAAGTTTAAGAATGAGAATCTAGAAGGATATTAAGATATCTGTAATACTTTTTGAGTTACAGGCATGCAAACTTTGGAAAAATAATATTTATGGCACTCAGACAGGTATGTTGCAATTGTGTTGATAGAAAAAAATTATATACATTTTTAGTTTCAGCATTATTTGTTGCTTAGACATTCTTCTTTTAGGCCCTATATGGTTCTCAAACGTTCAAATCGTTGAATTTGAGAGCATGTGCAAGGTCAATACATGTATGACACACATTGATACAGTTCAAAGCACATCATTTCCCCTCAGTGCAGCAGATAATGAACAGGACTCTCATTTTTGTTGAATTTTACCCATTTTCAATGGTCAAGAACCAAATGTACTGTAGCTAATTTTTCCAGTAGCTGATACTGATGTGTTTGAAGAGGAATGTCTGAAGAACAAATAATACTGAAACTAGAAATGTATCTTGTTTTCCATTTGAAGTAATATTTTCCTTCTATCAAAACAATTGCATACAACATCCCTCTCTGAGATAGCAAATATAATTTTTGTATTTCCATTTGCTCCAATAGCAAAAGAAAAAAAAATCTGTGATGGAGTATCCTTGACTTTCCAAAAGAGGGAAAAAAATATACACTGCAAAAACAAAAAATGCTTTTCTTACTTAGTATTAGTCTTGTTTCCAGTCCAAAAATCATATGAAATTACATAAAATCACATAAAATTATATGCCAATGGGGTAAGAAAACTAGATTTTTTTTCTTTCAGAAAACAAGATATAATTTCTTATGTCATTTTACTTATCTAGCATCTAGTAAATGCTTCTTGATTTAAGAATTTTTAGATGGAAACAAGACAAAAATACTAAGAAAACTATATTCATCCGCACAGTCACGCAGAGCCGAAGCACAGCCAAAACAATGTTCTTCTGCAAAATGCATGCAGTTTTGTTTTTTAACCTAAAAGTAGGGGAGAGCGGGGCACAACCTAACGCGGGGTTAGTTGTAACACACATGGTTTAACACTTTCCACACATGCCAGGATGACGAAACTTAGTGTATTTACTAGTTGCCATATCAACATTATTTAAAGAAAAAATTGCGCCAAAATTAAAAAAACTTTGGAAGATATCATTGAACATTTATTTAACCATAGCAAAAGTACATTTATTACTTAAACACAAAAAACAGATGAAAAATTAACTTATTTAAAATAAGACAAATCTGATATTATTGTAATCTTATATCTGTTATTTAATAGTTGAGATGGTTCTTTAATGCTGATCTAACAGCAGAAGACACAAGCCGGGGTTAATCCCAGTTGCACATGTGGGGCATGTTGTCACACTGCGTTACAATGAGCCCCTATTAGAACTACGCTATTATATTCTATACTTTTATGAATTCTATTGAGAAACCATGAGAAAAAGGTGAATAATGACTGAGAGTCAGTGTTCAGAAATTATTCATTAGGGCCCGAGCACCGATGGTGTGAGGACCCTATTGGAATTGCTCAGCCTATTATTATTCTTCTCCCAAATGAATCGCATTTTTGATGGCCTAAACATGCTCGAAAACTCATAAAACTTTGCACACGTGTCAAAAGTGGTGAAAATTTACGTCTGATATAGGTTTCAGAATTAGGCGTGGCAAAATGGCTCGATAGCACCACCTACAACATTTCAACGAAGTGCCCCTCCCGCTACGTTTTACGTACAGGTGTGAAATTCGGGAGACACATGTAACAGCCCAATACCTACAAAAAAGTCTCATGGTACGAAATCTGAAAACCAACAGGAAGTGAGATATTTAGAATTTTCTTTGCAAAATTGTTGCAAATTTTGCCATTTCCAGACGTTGTACTTCAACGAACTCCTCCTAGAGATTTAATCAGATCATCATTATATTTGCACAGTCTAATCTAAAGGCCTTTGCGACGTTAAATTAGGAAGATCTTGAGTTTTCGCTGAAGGGCGTGTCCGTGGCGGCCTGACAAAGTTCGATGTTTCGCCATGAAACAGGAAGCTGTTGTAAGTCAGGCATACAATGTCCGATACGCCCCAAACTTCACATGTTTGATAGTAGTCCTGGCCTGAAGACATCTACATGCCAATATTAGTTAGTCATAGCGCCACCTGCTGGCAACAGGAAATGGCATGCTTTACACTTTAATTCCCTCCCAGAAACACATTTAAATATGCCATCAAGTCCCAAACATGCTAGAAACACATTAAATCAAGCAAAACTTGGCTAAGTGCTAATGTATACGATTTACGCCACAAAACAGGAAGTTGTTTTAACTCAGGCATACAGTGTCCGATCTGCCCCAAACTTCACACGTTTGATAATAGTCCAGGCCTGAAGAAATCTACATGCCAATATTCGGTTATAGTCAAGGCGCCACCTGCTGGCAGCAGGAAGTGTGGCACATTGAAGTGACTTTGCCATATTTCTCCTATATTTACCCACTTAAATGCATGTCGCCCACTATTCGCTGTTTTCCTGAGGCCACCGGGTGGCGGTGCTCCCGGGTGCGAGGGCCCTTTCATCGCTGCTTGCAGCTTTAATTATTATTATGTTTTGAACTATGCTGTATAGCTGTGTTTTGCAGTGTGTGTGTTGTCAAACTCAAAAATGTGTATATTTTTAATGATTAAAAAATGCCATTATTTTATTTGAAAAAGTTAATAATTGTATTTTGACAAAATATTTTAGTTTGTCTTGTATATTTTTTTGATTATATCAGATAACATTTTAAGCTGTCATATGGTCATGTTACAATGTACCCCATGGTTAAATCATGAAAAAAGTATACACTGTATTAATGAAACAAAACCACAGAATTATACTAGACGTGTGTGAAATTAATGTGGGAAACAATAAATACTCTGAACCCCAAGTGGATTTACACAAACTGAGAAAGTCAAAAAGCGTTAGGTTTTGCCCCGCTCTCCCCTACCTTTAAGCAAAACTGCCAAATTTATTTACTTTACAGATACTGATGACATATTTTTCAATAATTTTTATCAAGTATTCAATTAAGTGTCATCTTCTCATGAATTGTAATTGTGATAATTATAGAAATAGAGATATATCTTTGTATTTACATGCAGGTCTGTAGCCCGTAGCCCACCTCTCGTTACTTTTCTCTCTCTTTCACATATATTTGTTCATAATGGAGTAGTTTTTGGGTGTTTACCAAACCCTTAACCTACTCAAATGAACACCTCACTACAAACTTGCCTGTGATTTAGGTCATAGCATCATATTTACCTTTCCAACCCGGCCATATGAAGTCACCATGAGAAATGCGTCTGTTTATGCACAATTTGTGTTTGTTCAGCGTGTTGGCCGCATAATCATAGCTCACACAAAACCATGTGTTCTTCTTTCCTCTTGTGTCTTCAAAGATGAACAAACGGTGAAGTCATTCTGGGCACACAGACTTCAATGGCCATAATGTCAAGCTAACTCAGCAGCCATTATTTCCTCCTCATTCTGTCTCTTCTTCAGTCTTTTCTTAAATGAAAAGGTTGATTTTAAAGTCAAAGAGTTTTTTTTTTTTTAATTTAACCCTCCACCTCCGCTTTTTGTTGGAGTTCCTGCTGTGTTGTTTTTGCTTTTTGAGTGGTCACACCAAGTTTGTTTTTCCATCTCCCGTGTTCTTCACACGCTGCACAAAATGCAGTGACCTTTCAGATGCAGATAGACGAATGAGCTTTCCTCTCCTGCCAAAATGTCAACGTCTTGAGTTTTTCTTTCCCTCTCTTTTGGTTGTTTGCTTTTGCAAGCTGCCTTGGCAGGTCGCTGTGACCCTCAAGCCTTTGGCCTCAGGCTAAACATGTGCTCTGTGCTTCTGAAGAACATTATGACCCCCATTACAAACAAAAAAGACTTCCATTACAGTGCACAGTTCTTAAGCAACATTACATTGGCTAACATCATTCCTAATAATTGCTATTTAGTAGTAAGGCAAACATATTGAGATAGGGATTTGAACAAACCTTGCTAGGTAAACTTAGCTAAATATTAAACTTCGTAACTCACACTGTTTGTGCTACAGGCGTGCATGATGCCTTAAAATGTGCTGTTTCTTGAGGAGAGGTGTGCTTTATTATAGGAGGTTTGATGATAAAACAGTTACCACCTTGAGCAACCTATCGACTGCCTAGCTACGCACAAACAATCACTCACAAAACCGTAGCAACTTATTAAACAAGCTTGTTTAATAATCTATTGCATGCATTGTAAAACCCAATTAGTTTGCATAACTGATTTAAATTGAGGAAACCGATTACCTCAATTTAGAGAAGTTAGCTTTCTGTCATATAGGCAAACAGACACAGAACAGCCCTATTCTCAGATATCACCTCTCAAAGTATAAACACATGTTTGGCAAGGAGGCATACTAAAGTCCTTCCTTGTCATTTCATCTATAGAAAAGAAACTAAAAGGTGGTAAAGATTAAAAATGAGATGAAAATTCTGTCATCCTTTACTCACCCTCAAGTTATTCCAAACCTGTAAGAATTTCTGCTCAACACAAAGGAAGATATTTTGAAGAATGTTTGAAAAACCAAACAGTTTTGGGGCACTATTGACTTCCATTGTATTTTTTTCCATACTATGGAAGTCAATGGTGCCCCAAAACTGTTTGGTTTTTCGAAATATCTTCTTTTGTGTTCAGCAGAAGGAAGAAATTCATACATGTTTTGGAACAACTTGAGGGTGAGTAAATTGATAACAGAATTGTCATTTTTGGATGACTATCCCTTTAAAGGTGCAGTAAGAGATTTCTGAGAAAAGTGGTTTCAATTGTTGAAAGTGGATCAAACCAAGCAGCACAACACACTTGTCGCCAATCAGCAGTAGGGGGCGTGTCCATTCATGATGGGGGAGGAGAGAGAGTGAGCTAATAATCAGAAGGGGGCGTGTCCACTCATGATGGGGAGGAGAGTGAGTGAGCCAATCAGCAGTAGGGGGCGTGTCCACTCGATGGGGGAGGAGAGAAAGTGAGCCAATCAGCAGTAGGGTGCGTGTCCATTCATTATGCGGGAGGAGAGAGTGTGAGCCAATCAGCAGTAGGGTGCGTGTCCATTCATTATGCGGGAGGAGAGAGAGTGAGCCAATCAGCAGTAGGGGGCGTGTCCACTCATGATGGGGGAGGAGAGAAAGTGAGCCAATCAGCAGTAGGGTGCGTGTCCATTCATTATGCGGGAGAAGAGAGTGTGAGCCAATCAGCAGTAGGGTGCGTGTGCATTTATTATGCGGGAGGAGAGAGAGTGAGCCAATCAGCAGTAAGGGGCGTGTCCACTCATGATGGGGGAGGAGAGAAAGTGAGCCAATCAGCAGTAGGGTGCGTGTCCATTCATTATGCGGGAGGAGAGTGAACCAATCAGCAGTAGAAGGCGTGTCCACTCATGATAGGGGAGGAGAGAAAGTGAGCCAATCAGCAGTAGGGGGCATGTCCATTAATGATAGGGGAGGAGAGAGAGTGAGCCAATCAGTGGTAGGGGGCGTGTCCATTCATTATGCAGGAGAAGAGTGAGTGAGCCAATCAGCAGTAGGGGGCATGTCCACTCATGATGGGGGAGGAGAGAGAGTGAGCAAGTGGGAGATTTGAAGAAAGACTGTACAAAGAGAGATGGCCAAGAGACATTACAAAAGAGAAAAGGTCAGAGGAATATCATTGGTAATGTTGGTTTTGCTATGTTTCAGAGAACAGAAGATATGCTGTTGTTGTAATGTTAGCTGTAGTAACAGTATTCATCAAAAATTTTATAAATTCTGTGACATTCCGTGTTATACAGTAAAGTCCATTTTTATGGCTGGATTCTGCAGTTCTATCCCTAAGTAATGACTATTTAGGCCTACTATTGTCTTTTTAGAGCTACTTTACAGTAGAATTGAACTCTGTTCGCATCATTGAATCATTATTTTCCTGTTTATTCCCGTAAAGCTGATTTGAAACGATCTGTATTGTATAAAGCACTATATAAATAAAGGTGACATAATCATGACGTTTTCATCTGTCTTTCTAAATAGTTTAACCTGCCCGTCCCAAAACATTTTTTTTAATGTTGCATTTGGCACGAGCTTTTAAAAATCCTGCAGTGAGTTTAAAACACACGCCCCAGATCTAAAAAGGGCAAGAGGAACAAAAAACAAGTCTTACTGACAAAATACACAACATTGTCGCCAATCAGCAGTAGGGGGCGTGTCCATTCATGATGGGGGAGGAGAGAGAGTGAGCTAATAATCAGAAGGGGGCGTGTCCACTCATGATGGGGAGGAGAGTGAGTGAGCCAATCAGCAGTAGGGGGCGTGTCCACTCGATGGGGGAGGAGAGAAAGTGAGCCAATCAGCAGTAGGGTGCGTGTCCATTCATTATGCGGGAGGAGAGAGTGTGAGCCAATCAGCAGTAGGGTGCGTGTCCATTCATTATGCGGGAGGAGAGAGAGTGAGCCAATCAGCAGTAGGGGGCGTGTCCACTCATGATGGGGGAGGAGAGAAAGTGAGCCAATCAGCAGTAGGGTGCGTGTCCATTCATTATGCGGGAGAAGAGAGTGTGAGCCAATCAGCAGTAGGGTGCGTGTCCATTCATTATGCGGGAGAAGAGAGTGTGAGCCAATCAGCAGTAGGGTGCGTGTGCATTTATTATGCGGGAGGAGAGAGAGTGAGCCAATCAGCAGTAAGGGGCGTGTCCACTCATGATGGGGGAGGAGAGAAAGTGAGCCAATCAGCAGTAGGGTGCGTGTCCATTCATTATGCGGGAGGAGAGTGAACCAATCAGCAGTAGAAGGCGTGTCCACTCATGATAGGGGAGGAGAGAAAGTGAGCCAATCAGCAGTAGGGGGCATGTCCATTAATGATAGGGGAGGAGAGAGAGTGAGCCAATCAGTGGTAGGGGGCGTGTCCATTCATTATGCAGGAGAAGAGTGAGTGAGCCAATCAGCAGTAGGGGGCATGTCCACTCATGATGGGGGAGGAGAGAGAGTGAGCAAGTGGGAGATTTGAAGAAAGACTGTACAAAGAGAGATGGCCAAGAGACATTACAAAAGAGAAAAGGTCAGAGGAATATCATTGGTAATGTTGGTTTTGCTATGTTTCAGAGAACAGAAGATATGCTGTTGTTGTAATGTTAGCTGTAGTAACAGGACAGTTTTGAGTGTCACTGAAGCATATTTATCTTCGCTTCAGCTATGATAAAAAGACTCTTGCGTGTTTATGCATTTTGGGGGCGGCGCAATGAAGTGAGGGGTGTGTTTGTTTGGGTTCATTTCAAGTATCAACAGTGTTTCTCAGAAATCACTTACTGTACCTTTAACTGGCAAGAGAATACAAAAGTTATGTCACCATTTGTGTGATATCAAACCGCTGATGTTTTTTGGTCTCTTCTTTGCTATTTACATAGCAGAGAGCATCCGATGTACTTCTTGCATCGTAAGAGGAATGGCATCTACGCTAATATCAGTTTGTCTGTCTCATTCTTATCTGAAGGTTACCGTAGTCAGCCAGATCCGGTCAGTATCCAGATCAGATGGTGGACCTGCACCTAGACGCAACCACAACAGCCCTGAATGTCAGAGGAGACCATGACAACGAGACAGACCGCCTGTGAAGACCTCTTCGGCACGGCAGCCATTGGCACAAATCCTCAGCAAAGACGATGTGAACCAAACAAGTCCTCCGCATAGACCCTATGGCCAGCTACACCTCCCCTCCCTCCATATGCCGAACTGGATGAAATATTCTGACTGATATCAATCCACAATCTGACTTGTGATGCAGCCTTGATTCATAACCACACACCATGTTGGTTACTAAGCCCTGGTTTCTCCCATGGTTTTTTCTCTATTCTGTCACCAATGGAGTTTGGGTTCCTTGCCACTGTCGCCTCTGGCTTGCTTAGTTGGGGACACTTAATGTTCAATATTATTGATCTGACTGTACTGACACTATCGGATAAGAACTGAACTGAGCTGATGGTGGCATCACCGTTTTCTAAAGAGCTGCTTTATAGATTAATTGAACTTCCTTTACACAGTTATCGAACAGAACTGAGTCAACACTGAACATATTTCACCTGAATAATTAGGGCCCTATGAAATCAGTTTTATTTTTTCCCAAATTCCATTTTTTCCGTTTTAATTTTTCTGGATTATGTTTTTTTATTTTTTATTAAAAGGATAACAAAAATCAAATTTTTGGATTCCATTTTAATGGTTTAATTAGTTTTAATAACCAAAAACCATGTCTAATTAATTGAATTCATAAAAACAACAACATTTATTAATTTTTCTATGGCCTTATAAATTTATTTATTTATTTTTTTAAAGAAATGATGTGTTGTGTATTTTAATTTTTCTGGCAATCAAATGAAGGCGTAAAACATTAATTTATCTTTTAAAATTAAAACATGGAAGAAGAATTGTGATTATTCCTTAAAAAATAAAGTTCTAATAATAATTTATTATTATTATTGGTGTTAATATTATTATTAAATTGAGACGTATCTACATTTTCTTCGAGTTAAACCAAATTTTTATTTTGTCGTGAAGATCTTTGAGTTTCTGTGTGTTTATGACCTGACGATAATTTTATCAAATGAAACGGTAAAATGGATTTTAAAATTTAAATAGTCTTTTTGCTGTTTAATATTCACAAACATTAGTCTATCGTGATTTGATTTCGTTTATTTGATTTGTTTTTATTTATTCATCAAAAATTTTATAAATTCTGTGACATTCCGTGTTATACAGTAAAGTCCATTTTTATGGCTGGATTCTGCAGTTCTATCCCTAAGTAATGACTATTTAGGCCTACTATTGTCTTTTTAGAGCTACTTTACAGTAGAATTGAACTCTGTTCGCATCATTGAATCATTATTTTCCTGTTTATTCCCGTAAAGCTGATTTGAAACGATCTGTATTGTATAAAGCACTATATAAATAAAGGTGACATAATCATGACGTTTTCATCTGTCTTTCTAAATAGTTTAACCTGCCCGTCCCAAAACATTTTTTTTAATGTTGCATTTGGCACGAGCTTTTAAAAATCCTGCAGTGAGTTTAAAACACACGCCCCAGATCTAAAAAGGGCAAGAGGAACAAAAAACAAGTCTTACTGACAAAATACACAACATTGTCGTCACTGTCATCATATGCAACCTCGTAAAGTTGTGTGCTTTCAGATCAAAGCACATCACATGCATATCTGGTTGCCGTTGAACGGATCCACCCATTCTCTAGAAAGAAGTGCAAATGTGATCAAACCAGCTGCCATGACTGGGCTGCCACTCATTCTGATGCAAAATAAAGAAACAAACCCTGAGGTCTACACCCATGTCATCGACCGGGTGAAACCCAGGGCGCGTTTACCCGAACTTTGCTCTGGTGCTCTCTGCTTTCCTTTATCATCTTCAACCATTATGCAACGCAGGCAAGACTGTCAGCTAGTGCTCAATTCACTTTCATTCTCATTTCCGATGACCACGTCTCCCAGATTACAGTTAATGTCTTATCATCTTCTGTGCTTCTGCCTTTCCACACCCAGCTCAAAGTTGTCAGAAACAAGGGTAAACAAGGTAAACTAGTTATCAAAAGTGGTGTGGTGGTAGAAAAGTTCATTTATTCTCCCAAGCGG
This sequence comes from Coreius guichenoti, assembly GCA_039654105.1. Lineage (NCBI taxonomy): Eukaryota > Metazoa > Chordata > Actinopteri > Cypriniformes > Gobionidae > Coreius > Coreius guichenoti. Next base: position 2,701,783 of record CM077181.1, on the reverse strand, counting down.
AGTACGACAAAAAACTCACCCGCTCCAGGACACCTAAAATCTTTGTTCAATGTCCATAAAAATGGGGTTACACTTTATTTTAAGGTGTCTTTGTTAATATTATACATTTAAGTACTGAGTAATTTTAAGTAACTACATGCACTTAGGGTTAGAATTAGGTTTGCATGTAATGATGCATAATTTATAGTTATCATATGTAACGTACGTATGTGACAATGACACTGTAAAATAAAGTGTTACCAAGAATTGTATCTGTCCCAAACTGCACATCAGAGAGGTATGATGTCTCAGATATGAAAACGATCTGCTTTTCTCAAACATTTAATGCTGGTTGGACGCAGAGTTGGGGAAAGTTACTTTTACAAGTAATGCGTCACAATATAATAAACTAATTGCATTACTTTTTATGGAAAGTAAAGTGTTACTTTACTTTTGTGTTACTTTTTCTCACCTGGGCTGGGCTTGCTCGTTTGTTTTTTAATAACAACATCAACAACAAAAGTTCTATTTCTGGCAAATGTAAAAGCAAAAGTGAAATGAGATAGATAGATAGCAAAGGAAGAACATGGTAGCATCAACCACGGTTATAGCCAAACGTTCTTTGACCATAAAGTTTAATAGGCTATTTGTCTCCATCTAGTGGTGCACAATATTTATGCGTTTCAAATATTTTTATAAAACAAACGTCTAGGTTTCAATAAATCACATTGTACAAAATTCCCTGCCTCACGCATGCGCATTTCATTTCAGTAGCAGAGTTATACGGAGTTTTCCTGGCTTTGTTTATTCCTTAAAAGTCTGTTTTTCCTTGTGTGGTATTGCTGTGCGTTAATAACTCCGTAAGTAACAATATTTATTATCATTGTAGATGTGTTTCAGAGTGTGTCATCACGTAATTCAGTTGATTTTACCTCAGAAGTATTATTATGTCAATATACATACAATCGGCGTAATGCTCACCTATTTGAAGAATCATCCGGTTATTTTGTTATCAACGATGTTTATTCGTTTATAAAAAAATAGTTGCTTGTCATGTATGTTGATAAAAATATGTATCCAATGTCTGATTGGCATATTAACAATTGTTATAAAGAGCGCACGGCAGTGCTAAAGCGGCACACACACTTTTGTAATCCGACACCGCTTGTTAGCAGCAGTAGCGGCAGCCCCGCTCCGTTGAATGTAGCTGCATTTAGCGCTTAAATGTTACCATAAGCTCTGGTTTACGGTTACACCATACAATTGTAACTTATCAGTGTATAGTTATACAGTTCTTATCTGTGTATCTTCTGTCATGTCATGTTATCATGTATATTTATCATCCTTATTTTGTTCTCTCACAGAAACCACATTTATGTACATATCCACGCAAACCTGTTTATGCCTTGCAATTGGATGGCCTAATAAACATTGCGATCATCAAAGTTCACCCTGGAGTAGCTGCAGTTCTTTCTAACCGAAGAATTAGCCCGGTTGAGTTCCAACCATCCCACTGCGTGCAGAATATCCCACCAATTGGTCCTTCGAGCCGGATCGGGACATCAGCTGCGCTATGGCTACATCCAGAGATTTCTATGAGGGAGGACAAGAGCCAGATCCTCGTCCAAGTCATACCCGGCGGGTGCCCACCTACTTGGAGGATTATGTGCTTGATTATCCACCTCCGCGTCATGTTCATTCTTCACAAGCAGAGGTCGCTGAAGGAATATTTCAGGCAAGCCAGGATCCTTATAGGGGCTATATTACTCCTGCTCCCGGGGACAGAGACTTTGAACGTGGAAAGCTGCATCACTTACACTCACCTAAAGGATTATTAGGAACACCTGTTCAATTTCTCATTAATGCAATTATCTAATCAACCAATCACATGGCAGTTGCTTCAATGCATTTAGGGGTGTGGTCCTGGTCAAGACAATCTCCTGAACTCCAAACTGAATGTCAGAATGGGAAAGAAAGGTGATTTAAGCAATTTTGAGCGTGGCATGGTTGTTGGTGCCAGACGGGCCGGTCTGAGTATTTCACAATCTGCTCAGTTACTGGGATTTTCACGCACAACCATTTCTAGAGTTTACAAAGAATGGTGTGAAAAGGGAAAAACATCCAGTATGCGGCAGTCCTGTGGGCGAAAATGCCTTGTTGATGCTAGAGGTCAGAGGAGAATGGGCCGACTGATTCAAGCTGATAGAAGAGCAACTTTGACTGAAATAACCACTCGTTACAACCGAGGTATGCAGCAAAGCATTTGTGAAGCCACAACACGCACAACCTTGAGGCGGATGGGCTACAACAGCAGAAGACCCCACCGGGTACCACTCATCTCCACTACAAATAGGAAAAAGAGGCTACAATTTGCACGAGCTCACCAAAATTGGACAGTTGAAGACTGGAAAAATGTTGCCTGGTCTGATGAGTCTCGATTTCTGTTGAGACATTCAGATGGTAGAGTCAGAATTTGGCGTAAACAGAATGAGAACATGGATCCATCATGCCTTGTTACCACTGTGCAGGCTGGTGGTGGTGGTGTAATGGTGTGGGGGATGTTTTCTTGGCACACTTTAGGCCCCTTAGTGCCAATTGGGCATCGTTTAAATGCCACGGCCTACCTGAGCATTGTTTCTGACCATGTCCATCCCTTTATGACCACCATGTACCCATCCTCTGATGGCTACTTCCAGCAGGATAATGCACCATGTCACAAAGCTCGAATCATTTCAAATTGGTTTCTTGAACATGACAATGAGTTCACTGTACTAAAATGGCCCCCACAGTCACCAGATCTCAACCCAGTAGAGCATCTTTGGGATGTGGTGGAACGGGAGCTTCGTGCCCTGGATGTGCATCCCACAAATCTCCATCAACTGCAAGATGCTATCCTATCAATATGGGCCAACATTTCTAAAGAATGCTTTCAGCACCTTGTTGAATCAATGCCACGTAGAATTAAGGCAGTTCTGAAGGCGAAAGGGGGTCAAACACAGTATTAGTATGGTGTTCCTAATAATCCTTTAGGTGAGTGTACAGTACTGGTGGAGAGATTTAAGCAGTGAGATGAGAGAGCTTCAAATCAGAATGGACAGTGCTAGACAGGCATCTTTTGCATCTAGATCTCCTGCTTACAGACACTACCAGAGTCTTCCTCATATTGAACTCAGTAACACTGGATTAGAAACCTCTGTGACTATAGCATCATCCCCACAATATGAGGAGACACTTTACCATGAGCCCTCTACGCAGCCGCAGCCACAACCAATTATGCAGCCACCTAATATAGGTCGTGTATCTTCCCTGCCAGGGCCACAGCCTCAGAGACCATTTGCAGAACTCCGACGATCAGACTCATGGCCCCCCACAGCTGCTCAGCCTGTTCAGCCTGCCTATCCTCAGGTACAGCCACAGCATCAGCCGACTCCAGTGCAGGCTGCACCGGCCCGCATACAGCCACCACATCAATCAGCTGCTGTACAATCTGCGCCAGCCTCACTGCAGCCACAGTACCAGCAGACGGTGCCAGCACCAGCGCAACCAGTGATGCATCCTCAACGATGTTATCAACCACTACCTCTGCCTCTACCTCCTTGGCCTGGACCACAACCACAGTATTATTATCCTGTCAACCCTGTGGCATCTGGACTGATGGAAATGGCCATTGCGTCCTCATATGGCATACCCAAACCAAAGCTGGCTTGAGAAGGGACTGGACAGCATCCTTGGCCCACACAGACATCTAACAGAGAACTATAAATATCAAGTGCTCTTGGATCATCTACATCTGCCCGCCGCTTACCAGGTAGCTAAAAGGTATGTCAACAGCCCATTTCCCTACACCAGTGCCATGCAGGCTCTCAAACAGAGATACGGTCAACCAAAACAGTTTATTCAGAGCGAGCTGAGAGCTATCCTCAATGCACCAGCTATTCGACCAGGTGATGCGCAGGGATTTGAGGACTTTGCTGCAGCTGTTAATACACTGGTGGGCATGTTGAACACAATGGACGGGCCCTCTAGATACGAACTGCAATGTGGCTCCCACGTTGACACTGACCGACCAAACTGCCTGTCAGCTATAGAAACTCATTCATAGATTACTGTCTCAACCAGCACATCATTGTGAGTGGCAGTTCCAGGACTTACATATTGCCAGAATTTGCCGAGTGGCTGGAGAGGAAGGCTCAGGCCATTCAAATATCTAGGCGTGTTACAGGGCCAGTGCATACAGAATCCTTCCGGCGAGAGCAGAAACCTCTTTCTCATCCCAAAGCCAAGGCAGCCACAATTCTCACAGGCAGTGAACAACCTAAAGCCATTAATTTGCCTCCAGCTCCCTCACAGGCACTAAAATGGCAGCTATAGCTAAAAAGCGGGAGCGCTTCAAGCCCTTTTGTTCCTACTGCAACAACCATGAACATTATCTCAATGCTTGTGCAGCCTTTTGCAAGTTGAACCACACACAAAGAGGAAGCTGGATTAAAGAGCACAATAAATGCTGGAGGTGTGGACGAGGTCACGAACAAGACAGCTGCACGCTCAAGAAAACTTGCTCTACCTGTGGAGGACTCCACCTGCCCGTTCTGCATGAAGTTGCGGTCAAGGCAGAAAACCAAAACATACTCACAGTGAGCACAACCACTTCTCAGGTTTACTTGGATCAGGCCAGTCATTCAGGCAGAGTGATGCTGAAAGTTGTCCTGGTAAGACTTCACAGTGGTAAAAGGTTCCTGGACACCCATGCCGTGTTGGACGATGGGTCTGAAAGAACGATCATCCTGCCAGCAGTCAAACATCTGGGCTTGAAAGGATCTGAGGAAAACTTAACTCTTCGAACAATAAGACAAGACCTTGTTCAGCTAAGAGGAACCACAGTCTCCTTTGAGGTATCTGCTCTGTCACACCTAAGTGTTAAACACCAGATTCGGAACGTGTTCACAGCCGCTGATCTCAACCTTGCTGAGGAGTCATGTCCCGCGGATGCACTGAAGAGAAGATATGGACACCTCAGGGCCATTCCCTTGCTAGCGTTCACTAAAGTGCAGCCTTTGCTACTCATAGGATCAGATTATCCACAGCTAATCACACCAAACTGCCCAATCCGTATGGGATCGCTTGGTAGCCCTATAGCGGTACACACACTTCTTGGCTGGACAGTGGAAGGGCCAACAACCTTTCTCCAGCAACCCTCAAACGTAAGCGTATGCATCCACACCACATTCCTTTCTCCGACGCAAGATTTACGTCAACATGTTGAGCGGTTGTGGCAGCTTGACATACTGCCACAGAGAAATGAGAAAGAAGTAGTCCGCTCCAGACAAGATAAATCTGCACTTGCCATGTTGGAGGAGAAATCGGTACGTGTTACAGTTGATGGTACAACCCGCTATGCTACCCCACTACTTCATAAGCGAGACGCGGCTAAACTCCAGGCACCACCCAACGCTGTCATGGCTCTTTTAAGAGCCACAGAACGTCGCCTTGTAAAGAATCCTGACCTGGCAAACGTGTACAACAAAGAGATACACAAACTTGAGGAGGCAGGTTATGCGGTACGAATAACCAACCCAGAAGCAGCCGATTCCAGTGATTCATGGTACGTTCCTCACCACACTGGCTCCACAATGACAATGCCCGGGTGGTCTTTAATTGTTCTTTCACCTACAATCAAATGAACCTGAATGACAATCTACTACCTGGTCCCACTCTTGGTCCACCACTGTTGGGAGTCTGCTCAGGTTCAGAGAGTATGCCGTTGCCATAAGTGGAGACATACAAGCCATGTTTCACCAGATCAGACTCTTACCTGAAGACCAGCCACTGCTCCGCTTTCTCTGGAGAGACATGGAAAGAGATCGCAGCCCAGACATCTATGAATGGCGAGTGTTACCATTTGGGACCACCTGTATTCCATGCTGCGCTACTTATGCCCTCCAGAGACATGTCAGAGACAACAGTGAAGGCAATGAAGATGTAGTTGAGTCCGTTCAGCAGTCTTTCTACGTGGACAATTGCTTACAGTCTCAGCATCAGGCTAAGAAACTCATCGACAAAATTAGAGCAGTATTAGCGGCTGGTGGCTTTGACATAATGCAGTGGGCTAGCAATGTTCCCGATGTGATTGCACATCTATCCGCTGAAGCCAAATCAGTAGGCTGCGAGCGGTGGCTTTCTGCAAACAAAACTGATCCACAAGAGTCAACCCTCTGCCTCGTCTAGCACTGTTCCCAGGACACTTTAGGCTATAAGCACAGGCCTATGTCAACAATTGGGGAAACCTCAATGAGAAGTGTCTATCGCATCCTGGCAAGCCAGTATGACCCACTCATACATCATCCCTTTCACAACAAGGTCCAAAATCCTGGTGCAGACACTATGGAAGAGGGTTGGAGGTTGGGATGAACCTCTGCCAGCTGACATCTTCTCAGAATGGCACACTTGGGAAGAAGAGCTTCCTAACCTACAGAGAATAACACTGCCCAGGTGTTACACACCAGTATGCAACAACACCACCTCCATTATCGATATGCATGTCTTCTGTGATGCCTCGGAGAAGGCATATGGCTCTGTAGCTTATCTACGGGTGGAAACGGGTGATGACATCCAAGTTGCATTCATCATGGCGAGGTCACAGGTGGCACCCAAGAAGCAACTCTCCATGCCACGCCTTGAGCTCTGTGCAGCATTGTCGGGAGCTCAGCTTGCCAAAACAATGAACACAGAGCTTACTCTTGATATCAGGCAGACAGTAATGTGGTCTGATTCAACCACTGTACTCCACTGGATACAGTCTGAGTCATGCAATTACAAAGTGTTCGTTGGCACACGAATCGCAGAGATTCAAGACCTCGTTGGATACGAGAACTGGAAATACGTGGACTCAGATAACAATCCTGCTGACGATATCACTCGTGGTAAGACCCTCATATATCTGCCCCATCCCTGCAGATGGAAGCAAGGTCCAGCATTTCTGCAACAATCTTCAGACCACTGGCCAATCCAACCTTCAGTGTCAATTGAAGATTCAGAAGAACTCCGTAAATCCTCATTCTGTGGTAATATCTCAATCAGTCATGCCTCTTTACCTAATGTAGATGACTGCAAATCATGGGACGACCTCATCATGACCACATATCAGTCTCTTCATGGGGTGGCAGCACCCCCTATGTCGGCGACAGAACGCATAGAGACTGAAACGGCTGTACTCAGACGTGCACAGATGGAAAGTTTTCCTGATAAAGTGCATGCCCTTAAAGCCAATAAATCTGTGCATTCAAACAGTCGATTACGTTCCCTTGCTCCAACTTTGGATCCTCACCTTGATCTGATTAGAGTGGGTGGTAAATTACGCAAAGCTGCAACACTATCAGAGGATACACTTCACCCTATCGTGTTGGCACCAGAACACCCCATAACAAAACTGTTAATTCAAGACTTTGGATGACCGCCTGATGCATGCAGGTCCTGAAAGAGTTTTCGCAGAGTTAAGGCGAACCTATTTGGTTCTCAGAGGCCGCCAGGTGGTCAAAAAGCACCAGAGACAATGCGCTGAGTGTAGGAAATGGCGTGGCAAGCCCATTGTACCTAAAATGGCAGACTTGCCTGCTTCCCGTTTGAGGATTAACCAGCCTCCATTCTGGTCGACAGGAGTTGATTGTTTTGGTGCATATGTAATCAAAATTGGCAGAAGGCAAGAAAAGAGATGGGGCATAATATTTAAATGTCTCACTACAAGATGCGTACATATCGACTTGTTATGCAGCATGGATGCAGATTCCTTTTTACTAGCCCTCAGATGCTTTATAGCAAGGAGAGGAAAGCCCTTTGAGATCATCTGCGACAGAGGCACCAACTTCAGGGGTGGAGAGCGTGAGCTCTCTGAAGCCTTCGCCGAAATGGAACCATCCCTCCATGAGCAACTAGCCAAACAAAAAATTTCCTTTCAATTCAACCCACCTCACGCACCGCACTTCGGAGGAGTATGGGAGAGGGAAATTAAATCTGTCAAGGCTTCGCTCCAAGTTGTCCTGAAAGATCATACCTTCTCTGAGGAAGTCCTTACCACAGTGTTGATCGAAGTGGAAAGCATCCTAAATTCGAAACCCCTGGGGTACGTATCATCTGATATAGCGGATCCGGATCCTATTGCCCCCAACTTGCTGCTTATGGGGCGGCGGGACGCTTCCCTACCTCAGGCTGTGTATGGACCCAGCAATCTACTTGGACGGCGACGCTACAGACACAGCCAAGTGATCGCTGATCACTTCTGGACCCAGTTCCTCAGGAACTACCTACCCAGTCTTCAGCTTCGACAGAAGTGGCAGAACATCACACAAAACCTAGCAGTCGATCAGGTTGTATTGATTGCGGACTCTCAACTTCCCAGAGCCCAATGGCCGGTCGGTAAGGTAACCAGAGTCCTACCAAGTGACGATGGTGCAATAAGAGCCGTGGAAGTACACATTCAAGGCAATACATATGTCCGCCCTGTTGCTAAACTCATTGTATTGTCTGAAATGCCTAAAGATTAGTTTGCAGCACTAGTAGTGCTGGGGCATTTTGTGGACTTACAAATTTCCTACGTAAATTTGTGGGGCGGCTGTCTTCCCTGCCTCACGCATGCGCGAGTCAAACTTGTTCAGACTTGTCTGGTGCATGCGCAGAAAGTTTCATTTCAGTAGCAGAGTTATACAGAGTTTTCCTGGCTTTGTTTATTCCTTAAAAGTCTGTTTTTCCACGTGTGGTATTGCTGTGCGTTAATAACTCCGTAAGTAACAATATTTATTATCATTGTAGATGTGTTTCAGAGTGTGTCATCACGTAATTCAGTTGATTTTACCTCAGAAGTATTATTGCGTCAATATACATATCGGCGTAATGCTCACCTATTTTGTTATCAACGATGTTTAGTTGTTTATAAGAAATAGTTGCTTGTCATGTATGTTGATAAAAATATGTATCCAATGTCTGATCGGCATATTAACAATTGTTATAAAGAGCGCACGGCAGTGCTAAAGCGGCACACACACTTTTGTAATCCGACACCGCTTGTTAGCAGCAGTAGCGCCAGCCCCGCTCCGTTGAATGTAGCTGCATTTAGCGCTTATATGTTACCATAAGCTCTGGTTTACGGTTACACCATACAATTGTAACTTATCAGTGTATAGTTATACAGTTCTTATCTGTGTATCTTCTGTCATGTCATGTTATCATGTATATTTATCATCCTTATTTTGTTCTCTCACAGAAACCACATTTATGTACATATCCACGCAAACCTGTTTATGCCTTGCAATTGGATGGCCACATTGCGATCATCAAAGTTCACTCTGGAGTAGCTGCAGTTCTTTCTAACCGAAGAATTAGGCCGGTTGAGCTCCAACCATCCCACTGCGCGCAGAATATCCCACACACATGAATCACCTTCTCTAGAGACATTTTCAACATTTCACAAATCATTACATGATAATGGGTTGTTGAGCATTTGGTCACTATGAACTGTTGAAGCGGTTTTTATATGCTGGTAAGGTGCATCCAATATATAACAATATACATGTTTGAAACAACGTGACGGTCGGTGAGTAAATAACAGACTGTAAAAAAAGGATGGAAGACGCACCTTCACTCTCTTCCATTGTAGAAAAGCCGCTAATGTCCCAATATGGCGCTGACACGCAGACTGAGCCAGCCCGAGTCGGTTAGTACAGATTACTGCAGGAAAACTCACTATGTCGGTGTGAAATAAACAGTTATGGAAATGTAGAAATTAAAGTTAAAGCTCCAATCTCCTCCCGAAGATCCCGAGAAAAGTCCGTTAGTGCCTCAGTGACTACTTTACTCAGAGAAGCTGTCAATCACAGCTGTCAATCATGACGTCACACCCCGTTTTATAGCATCAAATAACGAACTAAAACGAACTCTTGAACTTACATCAAAAACTACCGAAACCATCTTTGAGAAAAAATTATTTGAGGTAAAATTTGATTGTTTAGGGTGTAGTGACCAATTGCACTTACCCTACATATATTCTCAATCATCTTTAATGTAATTATGTGTTAAATTAAGTGTTAAATGTTCAAATATTTCAGTTATAAATAAAACAAATGAATGATGTTCAATTATTCACTTAATAGGCTATTATTATTATTTATTAATTAACAGTTAATCAAGGGGATCACGCATGCGTGTTATGTGCCTGTCTGTCAATGAGAGGAAGCCACGCCCCATATTTTGGAGCTCCCACCCCGTTTTGGAGATCTCCAGGCTGCAGTTATCCCCTTCTCAAATAATGACAGAAATTTCATTTTTAAGCCAACTGTCCCTTTAAATGCGCGCGCTCCTCCCAGACACTAGCGGGCAGCAGTTCCGCGCGAGTCCCCTTGAGCTCTGCGCGCACCCTTTCTGCGTCACTGTTTGTGCTGACGCGGCGTAAGCGCTTCATCCAGTCGGATCACATACGTGTCTGTCTCTTTTCAACCAAGCGAAGGATCGGAGCTGAGGACAGACTGGAGACATGGCACCCAAAAGCGCCAACAAACAGCAGTCAGAGGAGGATCTGCTCCTGCAGGACTTCAGCAGGAACCTGTCGGCCAAATCCACGGCACTATTCTACGGCAACGCGCTGATCGTGTCCGCTATCCCCATCTGTAAGTTCCTCATCTGTGTCTAAACATTGAGCTTCTTACATCGACAGTGTTGTATTCTATTGAGTGTGCTATAGATTCTCACTTAAGGCGAGACACTACAGGCAAAAATAGTTTTTTTTCATGCATCTGTCAATTTTGTGCTTTTTGGCTTTTCATAAAGTGTTTTTTCAGATTAGTGGAAAGGAAACATCCAAAATTATACTTTTAAGTATATCTTTTATAGCACTTTATCTATTTAAGTCTGTAGATTTCAATTACAATACATATCTTACAAATCATATTCCTAACAAATGGTGAAAATTCACTTTTTTTCTGGCTGTTGACAGTATTTTCTGATTTATGGAGTGATAAAAAGAGATATCCAATCTCTCTTCTGTAAAAACCTTTGACTAATATGTAAAAAAAAAAGGAACAAGAATTTTGAACCTGGCTTCATTCAATGTTCAGATTTTTGTTCTAGAAATGTATCCAAATTAGTGCATATTTAATTAGATAACTCATTTGCATATTTAATCATAACATTTCAGAAAACTTGTAATACAAACATTTTTTGGAATTCTTAATGTGATCAATCAACTTTTTTTTACTCTAATCACCTGGGGAGTCTTGCCTTAAAGCTTTTATGTTATACTTTATCTGCGTCTAAATGGTCACTTTATTGATGACTTATTTTTTATTGTGATGCATACATAATTATTTGCATACGTGTAATTTTGTCCCAGGGCTGTTCTGGAGGATCTGGCACATGGATCTGGTCCAGTCTGCAGTGCTGTATGCGGTCATGACTCTAGTCAGCACGTACCTGGTTGCCTTTGCTTACAAGAATGTCAAATTCGTCCTCAAGCACAAGTAAGAATGCCTCTCTATTGTCTTTTCTCTCTATCTCACAAGACTCTTGTGGGTTTTGTCATCTTTACTAATGTCAGAAGACTGAACTGATCATTGTGCATCTTTCAGGGTTGCTCAGAAACGTGAAGATGCCGTGTCCAAGGAAGTGACTCGCAAGCTCTCTGAGGCCGACAACCGCAAAATGTCCCGCAAAGAGAAGGACGAGAGGTATCAAGCACAATTACAATAAGGCAATACAAAATCACATCAAATCTCTAAATGACAGAGCACAGAGAGATAGAAAGGAAACAGAAACAGAGGGAAAAAAACTAATAAAAAGACCACAACAACAAAATAGTTTCCAATACTTAAAATAGTTAAAATTTCTTCAATAAACCAAGTAGTCGCCTTCCACTTTTCAATTTTAACATTCTTAAAGATTTACAGTACCAGTATCCAAAATTCTTTCTGAAAAACTGAAAACAAAGGCTTTGTTTTAAGGCTCTTACGTTTATGAATATAAAATCTCCCTAAAATGAAAATATTGAATGTGTACATCTACCATTATTATTCCAAAAGTTCTGTCATTTTTAGAAAATGAAGAAATCTAATTAATTGTATTTTTAAGCCACTCGTACTTGTCAGACCAAAAGGCTTTACTAATTAAACAATCAAAAAACAAATGTGCTGTTGTTTCGATTTCAGAATCACAGAAAGTACAGCTATTGTGATCGATATTAAATTTATATCTAAGAAGTTCTAAGGATGGGTAAATATTAGGGATGCACGATATATCAGCCACCATATCGGTATCGGCCGATATATGTTCATCATTAATGTTATCGTTATCGGCCCGATAATAAAATTTGGCCGATATATTAAAGCCGATAAATGCATTTTTTTCCTTCAGCTGAGACACTTCAGATGCGCACTGTTCATCATGATGGTTTTGAGTCGCTTGAAATATGATTGGAATCACTTCAAAGAGGAAAATACAGTCAAGTCTGTCATATAAAATACATAAAATTATAATGAGAACATAATTGTGTGCTTGGGACATGGCTTTTAATGCTGAGACTTTTGTAATCAGGCTCTCAAAAATTATATAAAAATTTGGATTTAGATTTATCGGCCAATATATCGGTTATCGGCTTTTGAATACAAAGAATTATCGGTTATCGGTATCGACCAAAATTTTCATATCGGTGCATCCCTAGTAAATATCATTAAAATGTTTTTAAATGTACTTCCTTAGCTTTGGGAGATATAGGAAAGGAAATGTATAGAGTTCTTAGGAAAAAGATGACTCGCATTATTTCCACTAACTTGATTTGGAAATGTATCTTGGGTTAATAAAGTTGGTATTCATTTGTTTGGTAAAAACTATTTCTAATAAAATCAAGCCCTTTATTTTTTAAGATGGTAGATGAAGAGCTTCGGTTATAGGGCACTGTATTTCTAACCAACAGACCAAAAGTCTTAGGAAATAGGAATACACTTCAATACCTTGTGTTCACATTGAAAATGATACTTTTCACAGAAGTCCTGTGATTCATAAAATGACCTTCCTCATCAAGAAGATGAACAACAGACCAGATACCTCTCTCCCACCAATCTCTTATAAAGAGTGACTTGTTCCTAAATAAAGTATACCTATTGTTCCAAATTGGTGAATTGTAAGGGGTTATGAGAAATTGTCTGCTATTATCAACGTTATTTTATTATTCTTTATATATTACGCTATATACTTCTTAAACAATTTTTATTTCAATTTTTATTTGAAATTTGTATTAGTTTTATATATTTCTATATAGCTTTAATTTGGTTTTATTTCAGTAATTTTAGTACTTAAATTATTTCAGTTAGCTGCCAAGGCAACATTTCTAATATTATGTAATATTTGTATTTATGTATTTTTATTTTTATATTTTTTATTTTATTTCAGCTTTATTTAAATTACCGAAAATGAATACTATTTTTAATACTATTTGATAGAGCTGCACAATTCTGGATAAATTGAGAGTCAGTGTTTTTTTTGTTTGTTTTGTTTTTAATTACTGCAGTCTATTTAAAGTGTTTAATCTGAATGAATAATTTTTTAAAAATCGTATTGAGTAAATGATTCAATGACTCACTCGTTTCCTTACTGGATGAATCAGTGTTTTTGAACGAATCTCTTGAGTGAATGATTCAATGACTCACTTGTTTCCTTACTGGATGAATCAGTGTTTTTGAACGAATCTCTTGGGTGAATGATTCAATGACTCACTCGTTTCCTTACTGGATGAATCAGCTTTTTTGAACGAATCTCTTGGGTGAATGATTCAATGACTCACTCGTTTCCTTACTGGATGAATCAGCGTTTTTGAATGAATCAATACAATTAAAAGTTTTTTTATAACAGTCACTTGTCGCCACCTACTGGTGTAACGATGTAATTGATACAATCGTTAATTGAAGCTTTCAAAGTTACTTTCAAAAGGTGATTTTGATCGCTACCGTAGACATCAGTGTTTATATCCGAACTATAAACTTTTATCCAGTTCTTCTGTGATAATATGAATATATGCAACACAGAAATAACGATACTGTGATGTTGTTTGTGAAGCTTTTTCACACCTATACATGAATGATAACTGCTTTTTCTGACTCAGTGGCAGCGCAAATGCAGATTTGAATGTTCTGGTGTGATTTTGTCAAAAGTTTACTAGACACAGAAGAATCATTTTTCCTTTTGTTATGATTAATCGTACAGCTCTAGTATTGGATTTAGTTACCATTAACAACACTGGCTATTATTAAAGACAGAAATGAACCACTTTAGATGCATCCTGTTGATCCGCTGTGTTAAATATGGCACAGGAAATGCCTTCTCTTTGGAAGTGCTTTGTTGCTAACAGTGAGTCTTTGCCGCAGGATCCTTTGGAAGAAGAACGAGGTCGCCGATTACGAGGCCACAACTTTCTCCATCTTTTACAACAACACTCTCTTCCTCTTGCTCGTCATCGTCGCCTCTTTCTTCCTGCTGAAGAACTTCAATCCAACAGTGTAAGTTTACTGTAGTGTTTACTCTTTAAGTGTCTTCTTTAAGAAGGCTATTGATTGGTTCAGAAGTCTAACGTTGACCTTATGTGTTTGTCACAGGAACTACATTCTGTCCATCAGTGCCTCTTCAGGTCTGATCGCCCTGCTGTCCACTGGCTCCAAATAAAAGACTGATTGCATCAGGAGGAGAAGATTGGGGAACACACAAAATGAGAGGATTATGGGATTGGGGGGAGGGGGAGGCGTGGCAATGTGTTAAAGGAGGTTTGTTATCTTTTGGGAGGGCATTTATCATTTCATCTGTTTCATGAAATTCATGATCAGTTAAGGCCTGTATGGTCTTCTCTTGTGTTTGTTTTGTACCAATAAAAGACTGTTTACTCATGATTATTGTCATATTTTACTGATTACGTTCACTGATGCTCCAGAAGGAAACACGATGCATTAAGAGCCGGGGGTGAAAACTTTTTGAATTTAAAGATCAAGGTAAATTGTACTGAATTTGTCTTTGAAGAAGACAAAGTTTTTATCAGTGAATGTTTGAAGCTTTTTTTAATAGTTGTGTTTGAGTCCCTCAATCGTCCTCAGTGTGAAAAGATGGATCTTAAAATCATACAGTCACTGCTGGAAAGGGTTCAAATATGCAAAAGATGCTGGAAAACTGAAGAATTTTCAGGACCTGGAGGGTTTTTCTGAAGAACATTGTTCAGTTTAACTGCTCAGGACAAACAAGAGACTCAAGAACAATCATCACAAAACAAAAACAGCCGTGGATCATCCAGGGAACGACACAGTATTAAGAATCAATGGTTCATAAACTTTTGAACGAGGGTGATTTTTCATTGAGCTATTTTTTTGTCTTGTGGACTATATGTGAAAATCTTTTACACAGTTTAGCCAAAGCTGCAAAATCAACTCCAAGAAGAACTAGATGAGTAAAGTTCGTAGACAAACTTTAATTTGGCTTGAAAAAGCCAAGTCAGAAAGTTTGAAGTGGTTTTAAAAGCTTGAAGGTTTTAATTAGTATGTTGTTAACATGTTTCAGCACACTAGCATGTCCTAAGCTAGCTTCTAGGCTTTGCCAGTGATAGATACATAGTGGATGAAGCTTAAAGGGGTCATGAACTGGCTCTTTTTATTTTTTTATACTGTTGTCTGAGGTCAACTTATGACGTTCACAAGGTTTTTACATTCAAAAACATCATAATAAATAAGTAATAGGCTATTTTCTACCCTGGTTTTGAGCCTAGCTCCTGGAACGCTCGGTTTTTATGGGCATGTGCATTGAAGACTTGGAAGTAAACGCCAATTGGATAACAGTTTTGAGTTTCGACTCCCCCGTCAGTACACGTGGGGAATTGTTTTGAAAACTTCCAATGTGGAAAATGGCATATGGCAACTGGAATGATTCGCCCATACATATTCGACCCAGAGTCTGATCCGAATCGCAGGACAATGAACCAACAACACCTCAAATACAAAGGATACTCTGGCCTGTGACAGCGTGGTTATCGTTAATTATGTTTAGTTAGACACTTACACATAATCAATAGATATCAAACGATCTGTAACAATGCAATACTATCACACATCAAAAAAACATTTTTACTCACATACAGTGGGGAGAACAAGATCACCTACCAACCAGTAAGAATTCTGGCGCTCACAGACCTGTTGTTCTCCTGTTGTTCAAAGCCCTCCTGTTCTCCACTCATTACCTGTATTAACTGCACCTGTTTGAACTCGTTACCTGTATAAAAGACACCTGTCCACACACTCAATCAAACAGACTCCAACCTCTCCATAATGGCCAAGACCAGAGAGCTGTGTAAGGACATCAGGGATAAAATTGTAGACCTGCACAAGGCTGGGATGGGCTACAGGACAATAGGCAAGCAGCTTGGTGAGAAGGCAACAACTGTTGCCGCAATTATTAGACAATGGAAGAAGTTCAAGATGATGGTCAATCTCCCTCGGTCTGGGACACCATGCAAGATCTCACCTCGTGGGGCATCAATGATCATGAGGAAAGTGAGGGATCAGCCCAGAACTACACGGCAGGACCTGGTCAATGACCTGAAGAGAGCTGGGACCACAGTCTCAAAGAAAACCATTAGTAACACACTACGCCGTCATGGATTAAAATCCTGCAGTGCACGCAAGGTCCCCCTGCTCAAGCCAGCGCATGTCCAGGCCCGTCTGAAGTTTGTCAATGACCATCTGGATGATCCAGAGGAGGAATGGGAGAAGGTCATGTGGTCTGATGAGACAAAAATATAGCTTTTTGGTCTAAACTCCACTCGCCGTGTTTGGAGGAAGAAGAAGGATGAGTACAACCCCAAGAACACCATCCCAACCGTGAAGCATGGAGGTGGAAACATCATTCTTTGGGGATGCTTTTCTGCAAAGGGGACAGGACGACTGCACCGTATTGAGGGGAGGATGGATGGGGCCATGTATCGCGAGATCTTGGCCAACAACCTCCTTCCCTCAGTAAGAGCATTGAAGATGGGTCGTGGCTGGGTCTTCCAGCATGACAACGACCCGAAACACACAGCCAGGGCAACTAAGGAGTGGCTCCGTAAGAAGCATCTCAAGGTCCTGGAGTGGCCTAGCCAGTCTCCTGACCTGTACCCAATAGAAAATCTTTGGAGGGAGCTGAAAGTCCGTATTGCCCAGCGACAGCCCCGAAACCTGAAGGATCTGGAGAAGGTCTGTATGGAGGAGTGGGCCAAAATCCCTGCTGCAGTGTGTGCAAACCTGGTCAAGAACTACAGGAAACGTATGATCTCTGTAATTGCAAACAAAGGTTTCTGTACCAAATATTAAGTTCTGCTTTTCTGATGTATCAAATACTTATGTCATGCAATAAAATGCAAATTAATTACTTAAAAATCATACAATGTGATTTTCTGGATTTTTGTTTTAGATTCCGTCACTCACAGTTGAAGAGTACCTATGATAAAAATTACAGACTTCTACATGCTTTGTAAGTGGGCAAACCTGCAAAATCGGCAGTGTATCAAATATTTGTTCTCCCCACTGTAAGTGTGTTGCATCATTCCTGTCGGATCCAATATATAGAAGGCACAGCATCGTTTTTAATCTCATTCTGTCTGCAAATCCAGTCTCTTGTTAACAAACGAATCCACAGTGAAATGAAGCAGTCAAACATCTTCCCCACGTGAGCTGGAACTTCATTAAAAATAAAGTTCAACCGCATTCCTAATATTGGAATCCGAAGGAAGCTTATGCAGCGACTGTTCTTCCACAACCAGACACTGCACAATATTTTGTCATCTTCAGTGGCATGTTTATTGCTTGGTAGCTCGATCCGGTTTAGCTCCACATAGGCCTATGTTATTTACCTATGACATGTCATGCGCGAATCGGTGGGCGGGGCTACAGACGTTGGTCTTCTGTTTTTTTTAAAAAAAATTTATTAAATGCATGAAAGAACAGAGACAATTGTCATATCATAATAATACAATAATACGCCATGATCCTTCAGTCTTTCAGTCCAGATTAAGTGCCAAATCCTTAAAGGAACACCACTTTTTTTTGAAAATAGGCTCATTTTCCAACTCCCCTAGAGTTAAACAGTTGAGTTTTACCGTTTTCGAATCCATTCAGCCGATCTCCAGATCTGGTGGTAGAACTTTTAGCATAGCTTAGCATAGATCATTGA
Organism: Coreius guichenoti; assembly: GCA_039654105.1. Classification (NCBI taxonomy): domain Eukaryota; kingdom Metazoa; phylum Chordata; class Actinopteri; order Cypriniformes; family Gobionidae; genus Coreius; species Coreius guichenoti. The sequence goes on along the minus strand of CM077181.1, from coordinate 2,683,591 downwards.
ATCTGATTAGACCGTTAGCATCTCACTCAAAAATGACCAAAGACTTTCGATATTTTTCCTATTTAAAACTTGACTCTTCTGTAGTTACATGGTGTACTAAGACCGACGGAAAATGAAAAGTTGCAGTTTTCTAGACCGATATGGCTAGGAACTATACTCTCATTCCTGCGTAATAATCAAGGAACTTTGCTGCCGTACCATGGGTATGATACAATGATATTACGCAGCGCCTGAAAATAGGCTACTGTATTAAAGTTTTGACCCCCTCAATGAAAGCGTATGGGACTTTTATGATTTTTAATCTTCATTTTTAAGAAAACCATAAGTCGGATCAGTTTGAAAAGATATAGCACACTAAGTCAGAACAGCTTTTTTAAGCCAACTTAATAAAAGAATATCTGTGATAAAAGTCCTTTTCAGTCCTCTAGTTGTGTTCTGTTTCTCCTGATTATTATAATTTTTCTTTGTATTCCATTGTATTAATATTAAAAAAAGTGTATTGTGCCTACCGGTATATCGCCCACCCATAATAAGCAAACTCACACATGGGTTTACTGGCCTTATGTGTTTTTATTTCAAGCATATACTCTACGGCTATCAACTGTTTACATATTTATATTTACAGAAGTCGCTTCTGCCATACAGGGAGAGAGATGCATGATATGATAAAAGACCCTGATGCAGAGATTCAGAACCGCCTGTGTCCAACAACTCCTCTTTTCTCAGAAACAACGTTACAAACTTTAGAAAACAATAGTCACCACTATATGGTGTGATTTCTTCGTTTTTGTAAAAGACTTCATTTACAATTGAGAAAGCTCACAGTATTACACTCATGGACCCATGGGAGAATGGGCAAGCCCTAATGTTCATGCAGGTGAGAAACAAGGCACTGCGCAGGGAGACTAAAGGGAACACTATGTACACAATTTTTTGAAGACTTACTGTACAGAGAGCCATCTCGTTTCCTCAAGCCAAACTCCATCAAGTTTCAAATGAATCTAAAAGCTCTGAGAAGTTAAATACTACAGGGTAAAGCAGCTTGTTTGTCTTTAAAATATCTAGGGCATGAGAAAGTATGGCTTTCAAGTAGGGCAAGCAAGAGCTATAATATCAAACATGAGGCACCCGCAAACAGTAAATCAAATTCACCCACATTATATCTTAATGCTGCCATGCAGATTGAGAGCGCCTTGATCCTTAAAGGGACAGTACACCTCAAATTAAAAACCCTCATCATTCACTGACCCTCATGCTGATTCAAACGTCTCTGTTTTTCCTTTCCATACAATGAAAGTCACCAGGGTCCTACAGAGGAATAAATCCATTCATGTTTGGACCAAAATGAGGGCGAGTAAATAACGACAAGATTTTCATTTTTGGGTGAACTAACCCTTGTGAAAAAGAAGTAGACTTTGGCATACTTAAAAAAAAAAAAAAAAAAAAGTATTTATCATGGAAATAGTATACTTACCATACTTATTTAATATAAACTGCATGTTAATTCAATGAAAATTTATTATTAAATAAATTCATTAAATTTGCATTAAATGTATATAGCTGAACTTTAGTGTATATTTTGACCTGCTTAAGTAGGACTTAATTTTTTATATTATATTATATGATATTTATTATATTATATTATATTAAATTAAATGATATTATATTATAGTAAATTAAATATTATATTGTCTTTGAAATATTAAAGTGTACTGCTGAATATACTGACAAGCATTTATGGTAAACTAAAATATATATATATATATAATGTAATTTCTATTAAAGCCTGTATGTCATGAAATTAAATATATTTGTAATTGCACATTTGTAAAGGATGAAGCTGTTATTTAGTTCATTTAAAATATAGTAACTTTAAAAGTAATAACAATTATAATCAGGTACTTTAGATGTGCTTTAGTATGTCAACACATCAAAATAAAGCATGATAAAAGATTATTAAAATTTACTGATTTAAAATATACTTTAAAACTTTTAATTTAAAAAGTCCAATTAAGTGTTAAGAAATAAATAGTCATGAAAGTGTACTCTCTTTAAGTACACTAAAATTAGAAGTACATTTTACTTTTAAGATTTGAAGTATACTACAAGTGCACACTTCTTTTTCACAAGGGTATCCCTTTAATTTGTGAATTCTTCCTTACTGTTATTGTTACTAAACGAAAAACCATGTCACTCATTTATAATCAAACATTACCATGAATGCATTAGGATGCTGGTATAATATACTCTATGCACGTCAGATCAACTTTAATACTGTATATTGTACTGCAGTGCGGATTGAGGTCGGTTTATAATACAGTTGCATGTTTAATAATCACATATTCATATAGAGTTATGCTACCCTCATTCAAGTAATTTCCTAGGTGAGAGTTGTGCAGTGAGTTATTTTTCTACCACATGTACCTGTGGCTCACATTATGAAGCAAACACACATTCTATCCCTCATAAAATATCAATACAGGCATTCTTGCACAGGCAAAACAGCTCGAATCTATACGAATGCACACTGTTCCACTGAATCAGAGCTTTACAGTCTGTGAAACAGTTTTGCAGTTGCTGCGTTTGAACACAAGAGGGCGACATCCTCCGCTCTGTGTGCTAATACCGCCAGGCATCCCAGTGGCTGATGGGTTTGAGAGCAGAGGCCAAGCATGGGTCATGGGTGTTTATAAGGTTCAGAAGTGAGTGAAGCTCTCCTGCAAGGTGACACCTGGACACTAGTCGTGGGACTCTTGCTGTGGTGTTCGGGTGCAAAGGCACACCAGCAGAAACAGAGAGGATGCAGGGACAGGTTATGGAGGACGGCACTCTAAGGCTTCAGAGAGAGGTCAGACCGATGGTGGAAACAGATTTGGAGCAGGAACCACTAGGGCACGAACACTGCTATTCACACACATCTCCCTTCTTCACCCTGAGCGTGTGTCCAGAGCCCCTAGGACCGGTAGTCCTTCTTACTGTATGGCCTGTTCCCAAGTATATGATCAATGTCTGAGACTACATGGGATGTCATCTTTGGAAGAACCTGAATGTGCAAATAAATTAGTTAGGAATCTTCCAGATTGAAAGTCAATAGGGCCCTGTTTGCACCTGGTATTAAGATGCGTTTTGGTCGATCAGATCACAAGTGGACGACGCTAAATACAGGTGTAAACAGGGTCTAAAACATTTTGAGCTAGTCCACTTTCGACCACTTCCAGAGGTAGTTGAAAACACATTCGACCGGATTGCTTTCGTTGTGTAGACGCTCATGTGGTCAAATGTGTTCAAACAGCCACTAAAAGCTCTCCCCTACTGACCTAATGCGTAAACATTATGGGAAGCGCACTAGCCAGAAGGGATTTATTGTCGACTGAAGACCCAAGTTTGTTTTGAAGAGGAAAACGTCCCAAGCACAATGTTCTCTCACCATTCCTGATTTCTGACACACACTCACAGCGTTCGGCTGGTCTTGTGGCTGTCAGATCAGAAACTAAAGCTGCTGCTCTCCGTGTGTTTCTCTGTTGCGTTCATATGTAAATTGCGTTCATATGTAAATTGAGTGAGCTTATTTTGTCCATTAGATTGAAAGATCTGAAAAAGCCCATACATTTCCCCGCCTATAGACCCTCCCCTCGAAGAAATCAGGACAGAAGTGGTTGAAAGTGGACAAAAGAGATGGATTAAAACACCAGGTGTAAACGGGAATGTGTCTCCCTCGTCCACTTGTGATCCGATCGACCAAAACGCATCTTAATAGCAGGTGTAAACAGGGCTAGATCTCACCTGTATGGCTCCCAGGTTTTCAGTAAGCTGCTCTGCGTTTGAGGTTCCTAACAGTACCGAACTCACTCCCTCGTTCCGCAGACACCAGGCTGGAGAGACAAAAAAAGGGAAGATTACAATTTGTCGACATTTGGTTGGTTAGCATGAGCAGTCGGCCTCTGCTGGTAGAAATCATCTTTATTTTCATGATGGCCATTCAAAAGTACTTCTCATGAATTCTGATTAAATCTACCGTTTAAAAGTTTGGGGTCAGACGATTTTTTTCATGTTTTTGAATGAAGTCTCTGATGCTCATAGTGCCGATACAAAAATAATGTAAAAACAGTGAAATATTGTTACAATTTAAAATAAGTATTTTCTATGTGAATATATAGTTAGTGTAATTTATTCCTGTGATCAAAGCTGAATTTTCAGCATCATTACTCCAGTCTTCAGTGTCACATGATCCTTCAGAAATCATACTAATATGATGATTTGATGCTCAAGAAACATTTATGCTTATTATCAGTGTTGTGCTGCTTCATATTTGGGTGGAAACATGACTTTTTTCAGGATTCTTTGAATATAAAGAATCAAAAGAACAGCGTTTATTTGAAATCGAAATCTTTAGTAACATTGAGTGCGTTTACATGCACGTTCTTAACCCGATTATGCTTAATAAGCCGACAATGCACATGATTATGTAAATGCATTAACCTGTTTTCCTTTATCGGAGTAAGGTCATAAGCAGCTTACGCATAAACCGATCGTCACAGCTAGATTTTTGCCCTGATTTTTTCGCTGATTTTGCAGCATGTAAATGCATTAACCTGCTTTCTGTCGGCTTATTGAAGTGCTCATGTGTGATGTGTGACAGGAACGCATCCTAAAGCCCAGCACACACCAAACCGACGGTCGGCCGTCGGGCAGTTTTTGTGCGTCGGCCAACTAAGTTTTCTCAGTGTGTTCTGCACCGTCGGCTGAAGTGGTTCCTCGCCTGCCTTTTTTTGGCCGATTCGACATGTTGAATCGGCGTCGGAGCTCGTCGGTCAGTCGGGCCATCTGACCATTCTGATTGGCTGTTAAGCTACTGCCACCTGCTGGTACGGAAAGGTATTTCCTCTTACGCAGGCGCAGAACGGACGTGTTACTTGGCCGTCGGGTGTCGAGCGTGGTGTGGTGTGTCAGGGCAACTTTGGACCCAGACGCTGCCGATGTGAGCCGACCCCGCAGTCTGCTTTCGTCGCCACTAGTTCATCGGCGTCGGTTTGGTGTGTTCCGGGCTTAACACCGTGTCCTAACTACACGCGACGCGATAAGATTCCAGCGACAAGCAACTTGTCTGTCCACACCAACGACGCGACTACAAGATGCGACAAATCAATCAAAAACCACAGCCAATCAGAACAGCGCGTGGGCGGCACCAGAGATTAATCTTGACGGCACTCGCTGGGAAATGTATAAGTAGCCTACATAATAAAATTCACAAATATTACACCATTTAAACATTACTAAAATACATACTGAGTTACTAAAACAATCTTTGTTATAAAATATACTTGTTTGTTCACAGTTTGAACGTTCTTGTTTCCATTTGTTTAATTTCAAGACCTGAGGTGAATTATCATTGTTGCTTTTAGTACGACTACGTTACAAAACTGGGAGCACTAAATGATATTCAAAGTCACATTACACGCTTTTAACATTAAATAAAGCACATAAACACTACCTGAGATTATCATTGCCATGTTTTGTGTTGTTATTCCAGCCGCGACTTCGCAGAAATAGAAACCGTTTCTAAAATAGAATCATCGCGTGTCGCCGTCGCGGCTGGTTAGGACAAAAACTCTAATTAACATGGAAAAGATACCTTTTATCGCGTGTCGCGGCGTCGCGTCGCGTGTAGTTAGGACACGGTGTTAGGGTTCGTTCACACAGAACGGGCAGTGGAATGGGGAAAAAATGCAAGGTCTCGAGACGCGTTTTTTGGAACACTGTGTCATGCGCGAGACTCTGCAAAAGACGCAAGACACGAGCGCAGCGGTTATACACATCCGTCTAGCACGTTTACATAGAAAAACAATAGAGAAGTAGTACAGTGGAATGGAAAAACACGTTCTGTGTGAACAGCTCCTTACTGTGGCTTTAAGCGCATCCAGACAGAGAGAGCGTTTTGCAGTAAGGGAGGAGGAAATATATTGCAAACTCAGACTCTTTCTTGACCCAAAAATGATAAAGTGCTCTCATCTCGTGCAGCAGATGATGTGGTACAGTCAAAATGCTGCATTTGTAACTGCATGAGATGAGAATATATGAGCCGTAAGTTTCCTGCTGACATGCTGCAATACTCTTCTTTGGTTTTTAATGCTTTATTTACCATCACAACCGACATAACAAATGAAATACTCAGAGTCAGATACGCAAATTATTAGATTTTGACAACATTACCAAGAAAATAACCTGATTTATTGATAAAGTCTTGTAAACATGGTTTACTTGCGTTGTCAGGTTATTGGTTTGCATGTAAACCCGAACAAAAGGTTATTTCAATAAGCTAATTTTTATGAGTTATCAACATACTGATGTGCATGTAAACATGCTCACTGTAAATGTCTTTACTGTCACTTTTGATCAGTTTACTGCATCCTGCCTGAATAAAAGTATTAATTTCAATAAATACACTATATTGCCAAAAGTTTTGGGACACCTGCCTTTACATGCACATGAACTTTAATGACATCCCATTCCTAATCCGTAGGGTTTAATATGGAGTTGGCCCACCCTTTGCAGCTATAACAGCTTCAACTCTTCTGGGAAGGCTTTCCACAAGGTTTAGGAGTGTGTTTATGGGAATTTTTGACCATTCTTCTAGAAGCGCATTTGTGAGGTCAGGCACTGATGTTGGACGAGAAGGCCTGGATCGCAGTCTCCGCTCTAATTCATCCCAAAGGCGTTCAGTCGGGTTGAGGTCAGGACTCTGTGCAGGCCAGTCAAGTTCCTCCACACCAAACTCGCTCATCCATGTCTTTATGGACCTTGCTTTGTGCACTGGTGCGCAGTCATGTTGGAACAGGAAGCCATCCCCAAACTGTTCCCACAAAGTTGGGAGCATGAAATTGTCCAAAATGTCTTGGTATGCTGAAGCATTAAGAGTTCCTTTCACTGGAACTAAGGGGCCAAGCCCAACCCCTGAAAAACAACCCCACACCATAATCCCCCCTCCACCAAACTTTACACTTGGCACAATGCAGTCAGACAAGTATCGTTCTCCTGGCAACCGCCAAACCCAGACTCGTCCATCGGATTGCCAGACAGAGAAGCGTGATTGGTCACTCCAGAGAACACGTCTCTGCTCTAGAGTCCAGTGGCGGCGTGCTTTACCCCACTGCATCCCACGCTTTGCATTGCACTTGGTGATGTAAGGCTTAGATGAGCTGCTCGGCCATGGAAACCCATTCCATGAAGCTCTCTACACACTGTTCTTGAGCTAATATGAAGGCCACACGAAGTTTGAAGGTCTGTAGCTATTGACTCTGCAGAAAGTTGGCGACTTCTGCGCACTGTGACCCTCAGCATGCGCTGACCCCGCTCTGTGATTTTACGTGGCCTACCACTTCATGGCCGAGTTTCTGTTGTTCCCAATTGCTTCCTCTTTGTTATAATACCACTAACAGTTGAGCGTGGAATATTTAGTAGTGAGGAAATTTCACGAATGGATTTATTGCACAGGTGGCAACCTATCACGAGACCACGCTTGAGTTCACTGAGCTCCTGAGAGCGACCCATTCTTTCACAGATGTTTGTAGAAGCGTCTGCATGCCTAGTGCTTGATTTTATACACCTGTGGCCATGGAAGTGATTGGAACACCTGAATTCAATGATTTGGAGGGGTGTCCCAATACTTTTGGCAATATAGTGTAAATAAATCTTACTGACCCCAAACATTTAAACTGTACTGTATATACACAACTATATATACTTGCTATAGGGTTAGGATTAGGGTGTAGTTTAGTGTTATTTATGCACAATTTATAATTACTATAGTAACTACATATAACATGTAACAAGGACACTGTAAAATAAAGTTTTACCCAATTCAATTATATTATAGGAGAGAGATTTTACCAAGAAAGCACAAAATAAACATGTTTTATCCATTGCCATCAAGAATGTAACAGATGAGAATGAGAATGTGGTTACACTTTATTTTAAGGTGTCTGTGTTGCACTGTAATTCTACATTTAAGTACTGAGTAATATTAATTAACTACATGTACTTACTACAGGGTTTGGTTTAGGGTTAGTTGCATGTAATTATGCATAATTTATAGTTTATTACTACAGTAACTACATGTAACGTGTAACAAGGACACTGTAAAATAAAGTGTTACAGAGAATGCTAACAAATATCTATTTTTGTTCTTGGTTGTCTTATTATTTGTAAAATCTTTACAATACCTCTTCAGCAATAATTTAAGAACCAACAACTGCACAAAAGCTCAACGCTCTACCATGAACGGGCGGCTCCACTGGTAAGACGACTCTTAGTCTTTGAAGCTTTGATGTAAGCGGTCTTACCTACGGCGAGCTGAGGCAAAGTGCAGCCGAGCTTCTCCGCAATATGACCGAGCTCTTTCAGCTTCGCCTGCTGCTTTCTTCCATCCTCACTGACTATCTTGTCTTTCAGCCACTGGTATGACTTCAAGACAAAAAGACAAGAGAAGGAGACAAGAAGAGTCAGGTGGGAAGAAGCATGGCACAAAATAAATATTTGATTTATCATTGTATGTACTGTATGCACGTTTCTAGCAAATCATGATTAAATTGGTACCTTCATAGCTGCCCGAGAGGATTCTGGGATACCATTTTCATACTTTCCAGAGATGATTCCACAGGCCAAAGGGGACCATGTCATGGCGCCCACACCTACAGTCACACAGAATCAGGATGAGCCGCTGCTGCATGCTAGCACTGATGAATTCTCTAATCTTCAGTCAGTATTCATTATGATTCAGTGAGTAAATGATGATTGATTGACACCTGCCTATCTTATGGTAGAGCTCAGGCAGCTGCACCTCCACCTTCTCCCTCTGGAAGAGATGATACTCAGCCTGCTCACACACCGGAGGAATCAGGTTAAACTGCCTCGCTACAGAGTACGCCTCCTAGAAAGACAGAATAATATTTGCACGTTTGGATTCAAATATATGCATATATCTCTGTAATAGCTACAATTCAAACATTTGATCTCAAAGTGCTTTCATAATGTCTTTACTGAGCCATCAGATATTGCAGATATTACTGCTAGAAATGATTTAAAACACTTTCTTTCTCATTATATAGGGATGCCTGAGGCTAGTCAGTAACAAAGTTACAAAAATGCCTGTTTTCTCAAATCATGTTTTAGATGTTGGTTTTTGTTTCTATCATTCAGTCTAAAATGTAATATAAAACTTAATAGCTGTTAGGTAATAATCTAATCTAATATAATATAATATAATATAATATAATTTTTTTTTTTTTTTATTACAGAATATGCGTAAAAGGCAAACATAAACAAAAATTATATAATTAATACAATATAATATTATAATAATTTTATTTTGTTTTTACTTACAAAGACTATACAGAATATGCATAAAGACAAACATAAAACACAACAAATATATATATTATATAATTAATAATGTAATGTAATGTAATATATGTTTTATTTTATTACAAAATATGCGTAAAGACAAACACTAAAAACAAATTAAAATGATTATATTATATATTCTTTGTTTTGTTTTCTTACAAAGACTATACAGAATATGCATAAAGACAAACATAAAACACAACAAAAAATATATATAATTTATAATTAATATAATATAATAGCTTTTCTGCAGTCAGGTCTTTAAGGTAGAAGCTAACTTTCAAAAGTAAACTAACACTGGGAAATATTTACTGTAGTAAAAAGTGTGACAACTAGTTATTTTCTCCAGTAGTGTATAGTAATATCACATAACTGATTGGCTCCGTGGTATCATTTCAGGCTATGAACACATGTTCCCATTATGGGGGTGTGTTTACGTGGGATAGATCTGATGTGACACCAGAACATGGTATTATCACAGTCACACAAATTACAGGTCATCAGTGTGTGTCCTCTCTGTAAAAACCCTGATCAAGCCTCCATTTATCACCCATGAATTAATAATGTCAGTGTTAATTACAACATATCAGTTTGTGCTACACTGCAATTACAGCAACATACAGTACTGACAAATCACTGACTTCAGTCAAAGGGCTAAAAATATGTGATGTGGCGAATATACACTAGAGGAGCTGAGACTGTTGTTCCAGCAAACACAGTTTGCTCCCGAATTCAAGCCTACAGAAAGTCAATGATCAGTAATTCTGTCCTGACATGTAAGTGATAGACTTAATTGTGTTGTGTCCTGCAGGGTGGCATGCTGAATGAAGTTTCCCATGACAACTGAGGTTAAGAAAATGTTATTTACCATTATTTCCATAGCTGTCCATCGTGAGGTCCCCCAGTACATGGACATGCCCTGGTTTATCACGTAGGTCATGGCTCTGACTATCTCTGCGGAGACAAAGATTCACAAATTCTGTTAGCACCCTTGTGAAAAAAAGTGAATGTGATTGTATTGAAAGTGCACTTGCAGTGTACTTCAAATCTTAAAAGTATATTTAAAAAAACTACTTGCAGATAAGATAATGTTAATGAAATAAAAGGCCTCATAAGTATACTCAGAGAGTGCACTTATGCTTTGTTACACACTTAAGTACACTTTTAAAAAAGTGCAATTTCAAAGTACACTTATTTTGATGTTGACTATCATACTAAAGTACTTGATAATCTTAACAGTGCATTGTTATACAATTTCACATTTACATTTAATAGATTTTTAATGTACTAAATTGCTTCATTATTACAAATGTGTAATTACAAATATTTTTAAATACTGTCACGTTTAAAGCAATGATCGCACGACGCAGGAAACAAAGCCTTTACTTGCAAACACGCAGGACAATACAGGAATCAAACTCTTATAACATTACCATACAAACACAAATGATACCGGACAAAGGACTGAGGAAACTTAAAAGGTTAGTTCACCCAAAAATGAAAATTCTGTCATTAATTCCTCACCCTCATGTCGTTCCAAACCTCTAAGACCTTCGTTCATCTTTGGAACACAAATGAAGATATTTTTGATGAAATCGGAGAGCTCTCTGACCCCTCCAAAGACAGCAATTTAATGAACACTTTCAAGTAAAAACATCGGTAAAATAGTCAATCCAGTGACTCCAGTGGTTCAACCTTAATTTTATGAAGTGACAAGAATACTTTTTGTGCACAAAAACAAACAAAAATAACGACTTTATTCAATAAGTTTCCGTTGTAAATAGTGCAGCGCTCCCATCTACGGCAGCCAAAACGACACATGCGCGGGACAGGCCAGACTGAAATTGTTGAATAAAGTCGTTATTTTTGTTTGTTTTTTGCACACAAAAGTATTCTCGTTGCTTCATAACATTAAGGTTGAACAACTGGAGTCACATGGAATATTTTAACAACTTTACTGGACCTTGAAAGTGCTGTCTATGGAGGGGTCAGAGAGCTCTCGGATTTCATCAGAAATATCTTCATTTGTGTTCCAAAGATGAACGAAGGTCTTACGGGTTTGGAACGACATGAGGGTGAGGAATTAATGACAGAATTTTCATTTTTGGGTGAACTATCCCCTTAAGGGCTTAAATACACAGTTAACGAAGGAACTAAATGAGCCACAGGGGAACGTAATCAGTCACTAATGAAACTAACTAGCAAAGCAGAACAGGGAACAGAATGAAAATGAAACCAAAAGCCGAACGAGAGACCATTACAAATACATTGGATACAAGGTTCAGTAAAAATTACATTTTAGTTTATCATAAATGATTGTCAGTAAATTCAACAGTACACTTTATCCATAATTCAAATACAATAAAAGTAATTCACTTGCATATAAATATGTAACTAAGTTCTATTTATGCAAAAAAGCAAAAGTTCAGCTAAATTAATTTAACATAAATGTAAACTGTAAAACTTTTTCAATTAATTCCAATTAGCATGGAACTAAGTGTCCAAAAACACTGGGCCAGAATTCAGTTTCCACTTAAGTTCTCCTGTTACATATGTTCTGATGACAGTTCATCCTGGTATTTCAGAACTTTTCAGTAACTTAATCTGGTATTGTGCAATAAACTGTATTTTCATTTAATGTGTTTCAGTTTGGGTTGATTAAGTTCAGCTTTACGTAGGTTTCACTTAATTCAATAAGTGCACTCATGAGGAATAAATGAATGCTAAAAGTACAGTGTAACTTTATATTCCCTTCAGCTTTTATCCTTCATGTTGACAGAAAGCGAGAACGCAGGGGACTGCAGAGCCACTGAGGAACTTTAATATGCACTGCACACAGTGAGGAGCACCAGACTCTGAACACCTTACGCATCAATGCAGCAGAAAAGCACTGCATAGCGATCTGCCTGCCCATGCATATGAGACAGACAGCGAGACAGAGGCGTCAACGTCTATCCCATGTTTAAAGATAAGAAGCATTGATGATTAAGCAACACAGTGGAAAAACATGCCCATGGCGACATTGCTGCAAAATTATATTACGTTGCTTCTTGTGTAACCCACACTCCAAGCGGGATTCGAACTCGGCTTTTCCAGCATGGGAGGTGCACGGGCTCACTAACAAGGACACAGCCTTTAGTGTCAGTCGCTAGTGCGCCTCTTGAGGCCAGGGGAGTGAGGTTTTACTAGCTGGCCTCTGTTACACTCACCACCCTAAACCATCCCATCCGGGTCACGGCACCAATGTAACTCCTCCGAATGTACTTCGAGCAGGATTCGAACTAGCATGTCTGGCATGGAAGGCGGCGGCACAAACAAGGACACAGCCTTTAGCATCAGTCGCTAGTGCGCCCCTTGAGAGTAGGGGAGTGAGGTTTTACTAGCTGGCCTCTGTTACACTCACCACCCTAAACCATCCCATCCGGGTCACGGCACCAACGTAACTCCTCCGAATGTACTTCGAGCAGGATTCGAACTAGCATGTCTGGCATGGAAGGCGGACGCACTAACAAGGACACAGCCTTTAGTGTCAGTCGCTAGTGCGCCTCTTGAGGCCAGGGGAGTGAGGTTTTACTAGCTGGCCTCTGTTACACTCACCCCCGTAAACCGTCCTATCCGGGTCACGGCACCAACGTAACTCCTCCGAATCTACTTCCGGGAGGGATTCGAACAGGCATTTTCGGCGAGCGCACTAACAAGGATACAGCCTTTAGTGTCAGTCACTAGTTCGCCTCTTGAGCCCAGGGCAGTGAGGTTTTACTCGAAAAGCTCTTTACACTCACACCCTAAAACCGTCCCATCCAGCTCACGGCACCAATGTAAACCCTCCGGTTCTGCTTCGAGCAGGATTCGAACCAGCGTTTCCAGCATGGGAGGCTGGCGCACTAACAAGGACAGAGCCTTTAGCGTCAGTCACTAGTGTGTCTCTTGAGGCCAGGGAAGTGAGGTTTTACTCAAAAAGCTCTTTACACTCACCAGCCCAAACCATCCCATCCCCTCCAGTCCCCTCGGGATTTGAACCGCCATTTTTGGCGAGCACACTAACAAGGACACAGCCTTTAGCGGCAGTCACTAGGGCGCCTCTTGAGGCTGGTGGAGTGAGGTTTTACTAGCTGGCCTATGTTACACTCATCCCCCTAAACCGTCCCATCCGGATCACGGCACCAACGTAACTCCTCTGGTTCTACTTTGAGCGGGATTCGAACTGGCGTTTCTGGCATGGGAGATGGAGACCGCAGCCTCTAGCATAAGTCGCCCATTGAGTGGCGGTAAAAGCATGTTCAATTTTCTGATGAATGTGAATCTGGCAATGATTTATTACTGTGATTGTTGTACATATTGTGAGAACTTTCTATCATGTCTGAAAATAACATACTACTTACATTAAACCTAACAAAAGAAAATGTGAAATAAAAATGCCATTTTAGCTTGTTGTAGTGGATTGCTGTACCAGGTGAGCTACCAAGCAAGTTTACTATGTCAGAAAAGCCATACATATGGAGCTGGTTATGTGATTCAAACACAAATCCTGCTCTATGGTATAATTATTGTTTTGAGGTCATAACACAGTATTGTGCAAGGAACTGCATGAAAATAAGTCTTTATTAATGGATAATCTGCCCCTGTAATCATAATTTGTGAGTTTTGTTGCCTCTAGTGTTAATTTCAATTGGAAATGGCAGTGAACTTTGTGTATACTGTAGGTATGTTTTTGCAGTTTTGCAAAAATGTAGGTAAAGGGCACATTTTCCCAATGAGCCTATGTTGCGATTAAGGTATCAAGCCAAGTCAATCACGTTTCTTTTTCACTGCGTTGAAAAGCACTAGCATGAACAAATTAAACAACCGTAAGACGGTTCTTTGATGTGTCATGTCTTCACTTTCTTTTTTAAGAGTGGTTTTTAATGCCAGATCAAAACAAAAACGTATGAAACATATAAAAACAATACATTTGCAGCTAAGATAGCAGGCTAATGGGCTAGCATAGTAAGCTAGTACTTGAAGAGGTTTGTTCACAAAAGATAAAAGCAAACAAATCAAAATAACTACAAATGTTTAATTGCACTAATTTCCATAGCTTCTTCAGTTATATTAGGCATATATTATATATTATAACATATTTCAGATAACAATGATCATAAAGCGATTTTGTAGGATTTCTAATCAGGCACTGAAAGTCCTTTCAGTCAATGGAATCAATTTAGGGTCCTAGACAGACTCAACGAGCGAACTGCATTGGTAAGGTAATGACATTTATCATAAATTAACTGTGAGTTTGTAACAAATCATCTTTATTGTGCTAGAGGATGATGTAAAAACAGTAAATGGAAGTAAAATGAACATCAATCAAGGGTAGCAGGGTGACAGACTGTGCTAGACAGAGCTGAAAAGCTTGTGAAAGTAGAGAAGTCTGGAACTAATGGCTGAGTCAGGGTGACCTTGGCATCTGGCGCAGGGCTTTGAAATATTACTAAGCCCTAAACGCTACACAACAGACCAGCTCTAAGTAGCACATGCATTACTAGAAGGGCATACAGATCCCCCCGCCAAGAGAATATTGATTGAGCTTACAAAAAGAGGGGGGATATAAAAATCTCCCTTTTCTAGCTCTAAAAGGTGCTCAAAGCGATTTTAGCCATTTTAACTAACTTTGCTACTTTATGCATATGCTAGTGCTTCCCTGCTATTTACAGAGTTTAGCACAGTTTAGTTCCAACCCCAATTAAAGACACCTGAACCAGCTAATCAAAGTCTTACTAAGCATATTAGAAACGTCTAGGCAGGTGTGTTGAGGCAAGTTGGAGCTAAACTCTACAGGACCCTCCAGGACTGAGTTTGGACACCCCTGACATAGACATTGCGATTTCTCAGGACACCTATTTCAGTGATATCTTCCAGATAGTACAGCCACTATGCAAAGGGCTAAAAAAGGCTTACAGCTTGCCTAGCATTTTAACATGTTTTATACTAATTAGCGCCATCATGAGAGATCATAAATTGGCTTAAATCCCTCTATGGTTGTCTCTAAGGCCTGCAACTCTCTGAAAGTATGAGAAACAAATGCTTCTAGCTATGCAGGCTCAATGACATTCATAAGACACTGCATTCTCATTCCAGTTACATGCGTTGCGCTTTAGCACTAGGGGTTGTAGGCGGGTTAGTTTCTTCCAATTCTTGCCACAGTAAAGCAAGAATGCACATTAAGTATGCACTTGCAATGCATTCGCATCTGTTTCTGGCCTTCAGAAGAAAAACTACTTTGAAGCCAATCACTCTCCTTCTATCTTTCATGTTCCCCATCTTCCTCTACTATCTGTTCTTCTTTACATGTGTTTAAGCAAACACTATATTGGCAACCCCTCCAAATCATTGAATTCAGGTGTTCCAATCACTTCCATGGCCACAGGTGTATAAAATCAAGAACCTAGGCATGCAGACGCTTCTACAAACATTTGTGAAAGAATGGGTCGCTCTCAGGAGCTCAGTGAATTCAAGCGTGGTACCGTGATAGGTTGCCACCTGTGCAATAAATCCATTCGTGAAATTTCCTCACTACTAAATATTCCACGCTCAACTGTTAGTGGTATTATAACAAAGTGGAAGCAATTGGGAACAACAGAAACTCAGCCACGGAGTGGTAGGCCACGTAAAATCACAGAGCGGGGTCAGCGCATGCTGAGGTGCACAGTGCGCAGAAGTCGTCAACTTTCTACAGTCAATAGCTCCAGACCTCCAAACTTCGTGTGGCCTTCAGATTAGCTCAAGAACAGTGCGTAGAGAGCTTCATGGAATGAGTTTCCATGGCCGAGCAGCTCATCCAAGCCTTACATCACCAAGTGCAATGCAAAGCGTGGGATGCAGTGGGGTAAAGCATGCCGCCACTGGACTCTAGAGCAGTGGAGACGTGTTCTCTGGAGTGACCAATCACGCTTCTCTGTCTGGCAATCCGATGGACGAGTCTGGGTTTGGCGGTTGCCAGGAGAACGGTACTTGCCTGACTGCATTGTGCCAAGTGTAAAGTTTGGTGGAGGGGGGATTATGGTGTGGGGTTTTTTTCAGGGGTTGGGCTTGGCCCCTTAGTTCCAGTTCCTTAGTTCACATTTTGGACAATTTCATGCTCCCAACTTTGTGGGAACAGTTTGGGGATGGCCCCTTCCTGTTCCAACATGACCTCACACCAGTGAACAAAGCAAGGTGCATAAAGACATGGATGAGCGAGTTTGGTGTGGAGGAACTTGACTGGCCTGCACAGAGTCCTGACCTCAACCGAATGGAACACCTTTGGGATGAATTAGAGCGGAGACTGCGAGCCAGGCCTTCTCGTCCAACATCAGTGCCTGACCTCACAAATGCGCTTCTAGAAGAATGGTCAAAAATTCCCATAAACACACTCCTAAACCTTGTGGAAAGCCTTCCCAGAAGAGATGAAGCTGTTATAGCTGCAAAGGGTGGGCCAACTCCATATTAAACCCTACTAATTAAGAATGGGATGTCATTATGTATGTATGTATCATGTATGTAAAGGCAGACGTCCAAAAACTTGAAAATGGCCAAAAAATGGCAATATAGTGTATGTCTGGAGACAATAGGATGGATAAACGAAAGAGAGAATCAGCTGGTAATTTCTTTATGAGGGGTGAAGGTCAAAGATGCTGGAAGAACGATCTTCTCTTCTGAGAATAAAACACTCAATTTTACATTGGCAGCAGATACTTGGCGCAGTTGTTTCTCTCTGCATTTTGTAACTGGTTTATACTGTTCAAGAGACTTCGCTGTTCTGTGGTTTGTACCAAAAGCACATTATTAAACAGTAGATTCGATTTTCAGGCTGACTGCACTTGAAGCTTTGGGCAGCACAGAGTTTTAACAGCAGTTTTGTGGCTTGCTGACTGCATTGCGTACCTCAGGTAAAAGTAAGAAGTCTGGTTATTCAGAATGGCACCCCGAGGACTGCACTTAATCGTAACCCTGTTATCATGAATATTTTCAGAGCACTTAGACCTCAGATGGATGTGCCTGCAGGACTCTGACACACTCATTCTTTTGTACATCTCTGGCTTTTGATGCAGTATTGTCATTGCTAACTTTGCAGCACTTTTCTAGAGAGTATCCCAAAGTGCTTTGGTGAAGGTATAAGTTATAGTCCTTAAAGAGGAAAATTATGAATTACCAAACCTACCAAAGTCTACTAAAGTCTTCAAGATGTACCCTAAACAAGTAAATGAATGCAATGATTTTCATGTACTGCCGTTCAAAAGTTTGGGGTCAGTAAGATTTTTTAAAATTATTACATTTAATAAGAAAGGATACATTAAATGGATCAAAAGTGACAGTAAAGACATTTATTTTGTTACATATACAGTTGATTTAGATTTCAAATAAATGCTTTTGAACTTTCAATTCATCAAAGAATTCTAATTGAAAAAAGTTATTTTAAATTGTAATATTTCAGATTATTACTGCTTTTGCTGTACTTTTGATCAAATAAATGCATATAAGCATATGTGTGTTAAAAATCTTACTGTGGCGTGCAGGTAACGCTCATTATCACTCACGCCACTGGCCTCGCTCCGTTCCCGCGGCTCTCGGGCCGCCCTGTTTGCCACACTTACCGACCCCAAACTTGTGAACAGAAGTGTACATTTTGCCAAACTCACCCTCCATCGGTGTGTTGCTATCGGGCCGGTTTGCGAAGACCACGTCCACATATTCCAGCTGCATTCTCTGCAAAGAGCCCTTGAGACCTGAAAGAGGAGACGGTTATTGTGAGTGTGTTTGAGAGTTTGTTTGTCTTCCTTTTCAAAAAGTCTGGTAGTGTTTACCTAACAATATAGAGTGATTAGCTGTGCATGGGAGACGGGTTTGTGCTAATTGAAAAGTTGCATGCTATGACAGATCGCAGTTTGCTGACGACTCTTATTACATGAAGAACTTCAAGCCCTAATAACATCAGGACAAACTTGATCAAGCTCCGCAGACGAGGGACCCTCAGCTGCGTGAGTCTGGTGGGCTCTGTAGTAATCAAGCTCTTTCTGTACAGGGCCCCAGGGCTCATTCACTCTTTGTGTCTCTGTCTTTAATTCGGCAGAGTGCTGGATTGATCGCCATAACATAATGAGGAGAGTTTGGGACTGGATTCCCTCCTGTGCCCATCTCTAGAGGCTCACTCTGACAGGGTCAGCGTTCTGAGGTCAGATGAAGCTTTACAGTTAAGAAATGATGGTGTTTGTCAGCAGTTTGAGACACAGCGAGAGATATGTGACTGATCAATAATATAGTGGAAAGTAGCACAACGAGAGCTATGTTTCCATCCAAAGTTGCGAAGTTACTTAAGCGCAAAATTGGAATATTACATAAAACATTTGCAAATAAAGCAGTGTTTCCATCCCATGTGTTCAAGAGAACAAAATTGTCACTTTCTGGGAAACTGGTGCAAAATATCTGTAATAAAAATGGAAGTTGCTGCAATCAGGGAAGAAACTATGGCTCTTTTTTCCCACAACATAAAAGACTGCAGACGCGCAGATGCAATAAATGCAATAAATACGGTCATAAGCTCTTGCGTTCGGATTCTGGTGTTTGGGAACGCAATCGTGTGAGACGCTTCTGGGAGGGAATTAAACCAAATCATTCTAATGACAGACTTCGGCTCAGGCGTTTCAGAATGATCAAACCAACATTTGAGGTGCAGTGCGATGTGATTGGTCCAGTGGTTAGACTAGTTATCCAATCACATCCACTGTTGAGGTTTTTTTTGCTGCGCATTGGTTTCCATCGTAGTTTGTGCATGTCTTCTAATAGGATCAAAAATATATCCGCCTCAATTGAGTATTTTATTCATATTTTTAGAATTTATGCGCATCTTGGCGTTTCCATTCCATCTTAATCATTATTTTTTTTAAATATATTTTTTCAATGTAAATTTTTAACTATCACAGGATCACATATACAAAATCTGTGTATTTATACAATATTTCACAATATACTGAGAGACAGATTGTGTGTCTGAACCTATGTACCAAAAATGTATCCCAGCTCACCTCTGTGTGTGTGTGTGTGTGTGTGTGTGTGTGTGTGTGTGTGTGTGTGTGTGTGTGTGTGTGTGTGTGTGTGTGTGTGTGTGTGTGTGTGTGAGCGAGAAAGAGAGAGAGAGTGTGTGAGTGTGTGTGTGTGTGAGTGTGTGTTTGTTTTTGTGATTTATGAGGACACAAATTTGTATAATGACACAGGTATTACACTGGTATTACGACGTAAACATGAAATATGAGGACATTTCATATGTCCTCATATATAAAATAGCTTTAAAAACATACTAAACGTTTTATTAAAAATGTAAAAATGCAGAATGTTTCCTGTGATGGGTAGGTTTAGGGGTAGGGGTAGTGTAGGGGGATAGAATATACAGTTTGTACAGTATAAAAACCATTACGCCTATGGAATGTCCTCACTTAGATAGCAAAACAAACCTGTGTGTGTGTGTGTGTGTGTGTGTTTGTGTGTGTGTGTGTGTGTGTGTGTGTGTGTGCGCTTTGCAGCCTGACCAGACCAATGACTGAACCAAATTCAGTGATGTAAATATAATATACGGCCGGTGTGTTCACAGACATGCTCCAAATGCAGTGTGTATCCTGAGATCTATGATTTTTAAAATAGGTGTCTGGCCCCAAACTTGCCGGCACTGAAAGAAAAATAAGGGCCAGTACAGAACAACACACACAACCAATCATTCATCTTCCATGTAACCCTGAATATCTAGGCCAGGGTGTGTATTATTTTCGTACTTTCACGCCAAAGGTAACTACTAAAAGCATCTACTGTATGAATTACAATATAACTCGTTTTTTAGGGCAGTAGTTAATACTGTAATATTAAAACAATAGCTGTCACAGCACGCTGAAATGTAGCCAATATTCAAGGTGCCTGTTTGTGCCAGATGAAATTCATTCAAGAGAAAGTCAGATGCATGTGGCTTGATTCAGTGACTGATCCCGTTTGGCAAGTCACTCACGTGTGTGTGTAAGGCTACGTCCTCTTCAGTCCTACTATCTGTTAGAGCGACACTAACACTAAAACCACTCAATCAATGCCCCGCGAGGAGCCAAACACATCACACACACAAGCTGTGATCACAGACTGAGAGTATTTAGAAAGAGAAAGTGCACTTCACCTTCAATAATGTGTTTCCTAGAAAGGCCTCGTTCAGTCTCGGCTCTGTGGCACAAAAAAGAGACACACAGAGACAGATGTACATCACAAAGCAATTTCAGACAGAGCTAAGTTCAGTCTAACATATGAGGCATGTCCTCCTCGTCTTCTTTTTCCTCTCCCAAACTGGTAAACTTTTGCAAATGTAAATTTTTCAACTTCAAATAAAACCCTGACATATTTACATGCTAATTATTATTCATGAGAGAGGATTTGTGGGGAAATGGGACAGGCCTTTTCTTTAGTCTTATCGAGCTCTGCAGCTGCACGTCTGCTCACTTACTCCCAGAATACTTCCTGGGTCAGCGCTTGCTCTGAACAATTGCATTTATGAAATGTGGGAATTCACAGATGTCGGCGTGCTGCCCTTTAGAATGTGCAACAGTGTGAGAGTTATGAAATAAAAGTTCTCATGACAGGAAGTGACATACATGCACAATGAGTGAAATGACAGTTTACTCACTTTCCACCCCAGTAGAGCTTTGTGGTAATCACCAGACTGGATCGCCTTAAGAAAAGGAGGGAATAGAGAGGGAAAATTATTTAAAATGTGCACAAATGTTCCTAAACTCAAGGGAAAAGTTGATTAAATCAATAAAACCAACAGTAAGTATGTTTAATTGTGCAGGTATAAGCAAAGTTTCAAGTTTTCATCTGTCTGTCCAGGTACACTACTATTCAAAAGTTCAGCAAGGATGGATTCAATTGATCAAAAGTGACAGTAAAGACATTTAAACTGTTTTCAGAATCCTAAAAAATATGTATCATGGTTTCCACAAAAATATTAAAGGTTAAAACATTTAAATAATGAGTCAAAACATCAATTCTTCTTCCAAAACGTGTTTTTGTCTTACCCTGATTCACTATGGTAAGCCTATTGTTTATATTTTAGACCTGTCGCGATGGTTTTTCGCGGGATACTGCGCACGTGTCACTCGTCTGTGTGTGTCTCGTCATATCCGTAAATAGAGAGAAGTTGCTCCGGCTGCATTGACGCGTGTCTGGTGTGGGAGTGGCAGAGGTTAGTTAAGTGTGTGTGTGTGTGTGTGTGTGTGTGTCTGGTGTGGGAGTGTCAGAGGTTAGTCGTCACAGCGAGTGAGAAAGGTTGACATGGAGCCGCTAAATCTCTAACGTCCGGAGAATCACCCGTTTTAAACAAACGCCGAACAGAGAAGAGTCTGCTGGAGAAAAGGGAACGAGACAGAGCTCGTAATAAAACAGGAATCAACATTAGCTTGGCTTTTCAGAGATGGAGAGAACTGAGGGATTTGAAATGTTGTAAAGCAATGCAGAGATGATGGTGTTTGTATGACTCAATAGGTGAATAAGGTATTTTATTGAACAGATAAATTGCCACATTTAGCTCTCAGAGTTCACTGTAAAGCATTATCTATTGTGAAGGCTCATATTCATCCGCACACAGAGCCGAAGCAAAACCAAAACAATGTTCTTCCGCAAAATGCATTCAATTTAGTTTTTTTAACTGCTAGAGGGCATAGTGTACATTTAAGCACTGGTATTAACATGTTTACATGCACTCATTTTCATCATGAATGCAATCCAATTTTAGATTGTGAAAGTTCTTTTATGAACCACACATTTTACAATCCGGTTCACATATTCGTTTACATGTGCATTACATGAATTCCAAACAAAACTTCAATGCATGCATAGTGTTCTTGCCGCGTTCAAAATGACAGATCCACCTTGATAGTAGCCCCGTTTCCATTACCCTTCAAATTGCGCAAACTGAAATTGCGAATTGAAAATATGCCCAATGGAAACGCGTAAATTTCGCAAAAACTCCCATATATCGCAAAAAAGTTTTTATGCTCGCATGTGGTGGTTTTTCAGGCAATTCGAAAAAGGACATTTTCACAAAAACTGCAATGGAAACAGAAGACGAGACAGAGTTCTTTATTAAACTCATAAAAGACAATAGAATTACAGGAATACTGGATTCTAAACAACAAAGAAATGCCACAAATTATCATTAAGACCTTTGAAGCAGATATGAGGGAGAAACACCCACAAACACCTCATACGTGGCCGCTCCCAAGTATAAGGGGCTTTCCTTGCCATTAATGCTTGGAAAACACGCCTACGTCTCCTTCAATTAAAAATAATTGGCTAGTGCGGTGGCTGGGATATACATAAACCTACCAACAAACGTGGCATAATTTCTGGAATGACAACGCGAGAGGAAAAAAATAAGTTTTAGTCGCATAACATCGGGTTAATGGAAACGCCGTCATTTCGCAATAGTTTTTTATTGGCATTTAGAAAATATCGCGAAAGTTTTGCGCAAATCTGTAATGGAAACGCGGCTAATGTCACTGGAACTACTGCGAGTATTTCATTATTTTGCCTTGATGACATTATTAAAAAGAAAGCTGGCATTATGTCATAAGAGCTTTTTAAATGAAAATTATGAAAATATTTAGCAAATATTCAGTCTCCTCCACTGACTAGTTCGTAAGAGTCGATAAACATATGGAAGTTCGTAAGATGTAAAACATGTAAACATCTTGAAATTCAACACTGCCTATATAATTGCATGTGAAGAGCTGCATTTCACCAAATTTACCTCAGATATTACTAATGAAGAAAAAATTAATTAGGTGTGTGCAAGACATACGACAACGTTTATAGGATGCATTAGGAGGAGGCCAAACTATACTCAGTGGCCAAGTGATGGATGAAAATGCAATAAAATGAAAATGAAGAGGAGGGCAGATGTGACAACACATGACACAATTAAAACGTGTTTAACAAGTTCGTTTGCCCATATAATCTTAAGATATTAGGTTAAACTTATTTGGCTTGCTGTCCACTGATGAGGGGCTCAACTCGAGCTTCAACTCGAGCTCTGATATACCCCCACTGTGACTAAATATAGGATATGATTATGTAGGGCAAGGTACCTAAGATGAAGGTGGAGTTTGGGGATGTGGTGGGATGCTGGAACAGCTGAGACTGAGGAGAGGTAAGCAGCTGTTTATATACTCTGGCTGTTGATTGGAAGATTACATGGGCTCGCTCCTCCCTAAATTACTTTTAGGAACTTCACTTATTAAAACACGTTTATTATATTTGGCTCCTATTTTTTTCCCTTATAGGAGCCAATGGCTCTTTAATCGATTTTGTTTTGTTTTGTCTGGAGCCCTGGTTATTTTAAATGGTAACAATTTTACTGTTTTTACTGTATTATTGATCAAATAAATGCAGCCAAAAGAGACAAAAACATTAAACAATCTTACAAACCCCAAACTTTTGAACGGCAGTGTATAAGACATTAATTATGCAAATGCTGGAAAGATGAAATGCACTGATGCCAATTGGATAAATGCTGGATGTTACCATGCTACAATTGCATTATCATCTAGATCTGTTTGCAAAAATCAGACTAAACTGTTTAGTTTACATTTTAAAAAGACAAATTATGGTTTTAGTTTGACTGAAATTGACTGAAATGGCTTCTATCTATGTTGACCAGCTATTCGCTCGTTCATTGGTCTCATGACTTCATCAAACAGGAAGTAGACGGTTGAGGAAGAACTGCAGAGATAGTGATGCCATTGCTCAGTGATGATACGCCTGTAGCTGTTTGGCCAATAATCTGCAGGTCTCTCAGAGTCACTCTGCTTTTGTAAATAGTGTAAATGAGATTTCACTGCTGTGAACTCTCGCTGTGTCCTACATTCACGACTAAATTGTGGCCTTACAAAATAATTAAGATACACTTTTAAGAAGAAAGCTGAGGCTGTGAAATTTAACACATACAACAGTGTTGTATTATTAATGTTAAGTGAACTCAATGCATTTGCATTTCACACCCAATTGTCACTGTGTAGCAAACAAACAGCTGGTGTAAAAACACATGAACTTCACACCATCGTCTCTACAGAAGGAGTGAGATGAAAGGAAAGAGAATGAAAAAAGGGAGGAAATTGGGGAATGAGGCAGGAATTAGAATATGGGAGAGAGAAAGAATGAACTGAAAGATATGAAAGAGTGAGTAGGAAAGTAAACTAATGAAAGACAGAAGTGTCACGGTAGGGTACAATAGAAAGAAGCGAGGACTCAATTGCATGAGGATAAGAAGATTTATTAAATGAAATAAAACAAAAACAAACACCCACAAGGGGGAAACCAAACTTAACTAGGACAAAACACAAGGGTCAGGAACATGAAGCAGGGCAGGGAACAGGAGACAACGATCCAGCACAGGACTGCAAACACAAGGAGAATAAATAGGGAACAAACAAGGTAGGTGATGAGGGAGAACAGGTGGGGCAAATTAATCAATCAGGTAACAAGAGGGGCGGGGTCAAGACAATAGACATGAGAGCACATGGCACAGGGAACACGTGACAAACCATGTGCTCACACAAAACATGACAAACACAAGCCAGCACATGGCCAGCAAAGACAAATACCAGCCATGTGCTCACACAAAAACAAGACCAAACCGGGAGTGTCAGAGTTCTGTCACAAACCCAAGAATACGCTACACAGAAGTGACAGAACCCTGACAAGAAGAGAGGGCCACTAGATCCACAGTGTACGGTCTCGGTTCATTAAAACTGTGGATCACTTCCACAGTGTGGATCGCTTCATCTTTAACGTACATCCATTAAACATTTACAGACAAGATCAGTCCAGACGTGCTCATGAATTTTGATTGGAGGTCATGGATATTCAGACACTGGCTGATGCTGTGCATGTATGTTCACTGCGACGAGTACATTTATTAGCATAACAGCATGATATGTAATACAGATCTTGGATCTGTGAAGATTCTGAAGCTTATGAAAGGGGCCAGATTAAATTAGTTTTGGGACAGAGTGAATCTGAACACTACAAATCAGTCTGATGATGGGATATGTATCAAAGAGAGAGAGAGAGTCCATGGTGATCTTGGGAATATCATTCTAATACACACACACATGCTGCGTCCCAATTCGCCTACTTATACTACGCCCTAAAAGTATGTACTCTTTTTGTGAAAAAAGTACTGAATCGCTATCAAATCGCGATTAATTCGATTCTTAGCATTTTAAATCAATTATTGACCTAAATCAACGATTCACGATTCAAAAATACATGTTTCAAGATCAATGCATATGCATCGTCAGGATTTGTAATCGATGCATTGAGAAAATGAGTGAATCATAACACCCCTATTTGGGACATACTATCACGTCATACAATTGCATCTTCAACGGTTGCTCCCTGTCACATCCTGTCACTGTAAACGGGCCTGTCAATCATGTTGTCACAGTTAAAATCCTCCACATTTCATTTAATTCCCTACCGCATCGGAGAGAAATGTAGCAGCACGTTTCATGCGGAGAACTCTCCTCTATTAATGCATAGCGAAGCATTTAAAAGTTAATGGCCAAACAAATCTTTATAAAAGTCCACATTGTTATTGCAGATAAAATATAACACGGGTAACATTAAATATTTTTTATTATCAGGTTAAACTTTGACTATCACTCAAACCTTTATCTAAACCTCTCACCGTCGGTCACGCATATCCGCCATGTTTTGTAGTTTAACACTTTTTACTCGTGTTTGTAGTTATGAACCAAATCCTCCTCCAAAGCGCAATGGTTCGTGGGCAATATTAGCCTTTATAGTGTGCACGGATCCACACTTCGAAAATCTACTGGAAATAGTAGACCATCCGGGGACTTTGGACATACTCTTTTCAACATAATATGCTTTTGGGACACACTTATTCTACTCTCACATACTATTTAGGATGGATAGTATGGACATTGGGGCACAGGGACATACACACACACTGGCCACTTTATTAGGTACACCTGTTCAACTGCTCGTTAACACAAATATCTAATCAACCAATCACATGGCAGCAACTCAATGCATTTAGGCTCAATCAGTTCCCTAGGTCCCGAGCTCGTGAATCAGTATATCGTGTACATGAAATCGGGCACTGGTAAGGATGCTGGCTCACCACACATTGGGACACTGATGACTATTTCCGGCGAACGACAGCGTCCTCATTGTACAACATCATTACTGGTATTTATGAACAACAGCAGAGCTGATATCTTTATGACATTACTTATGTTATTTAAAGTACATGATAAATACTTTGCTTGTTATATATACGTGCAACATTTCAGATGTAAATAAATTATAAATGTTAGCTAGATTGTGTTTATTACCTGTCTAACGATGTATGTTTATGATGAAATATAATAAAATAATGGTTTGTATTTTATAAACATCTATCGCGTGTCGTTATGTGTAGTGAGTTGGCTCACGTGATTTAAGTTTCGCGCTTCAGAACTTCCGTTACAGGAAAACAGTGAGCATTGACGCAGGTTTTGCGGTGCATTGTGGGACTTTTTAAGGAGCGAACGTTTCAGTGCACTGGAAGGATTCTGCGATTGAGACAGCCCTTAAAATGGCCGACTCCCTGATCAGTGCCCGACTACTGAGGTAGCTGATTGAGACGCATACGTGGTCAATAGCTGTGTCCCAATTCAGAGGCTGCATCCTTCGAAGGTCGCGAAGGTCAGACTGAGTGTTGTTGAATGGGACAGTCTGGCCTATGGATGATTGTTCTGTCAGGACCACTATCGTCAAAGATGATTGATTGACTGACTATTAGCATACAGTTTGGATTGGCGGTATGGTTCTGTTCTGGGCAAGAACTCCCTGCGCATCCATGCAGCCTAGCATGGATAAGAGCAGGGAGAGCAGCGATAACCCCCCTTAGGGTAAACAGAACAGAACCAACATAATGTATTGCAGATATCATTAATGTCGATATTAAATGTACAAAATAATTCGGGAATTTAGTCTGATTCAAGGGGAATCAGAATACCAAATCCTGACTGGACGAGAGGAGGAGCTGGGGATGGAGAAGGGGGAAATGATCTCTGGAGAACGTGATAGCTGCTGATAGTACTGAAGGAGCTTATATATGTACGCTGTGATAGACGTCGTATTCCTATAGGTAGACGTGATCAGATGACAGTCAGCTGATGCGAGCTTGACTAACGTGACCTGTCAGAACTGACGCTACGCATGATTTCTTGTCGCCGAGTGGCAGTAACATTAGTATTGGACTTTTCTGAAAATTATATTCAACTGTCTACTAGGGATGTAATCGACGTGTGACAACACCCGTAATACCGGTATCACAAAATCTTTTGTAATAATGTAAAAGTCTTTATTGACACTTTTGATCAATTTAATGTCCTTTCTGAAAGTATTAAATTCTTTAAAAAAACAAAAAACGTACTGACACCAAACTTATTGCACACCCCCCTCCAAATCGTAGGGAACAAACTGCATACAGTTATCAGTATTTAGTGTATATCGCTGTACACCACAATGCAAAGCATTATGCAAAGTTTTCATCTTTTCATCTGTAATAACTTTCCCTCACTACACAGCTAATGTGGAAAGTGCTATGAATCTTGCAGCAAATAATTAATCTCACTTAAAGTGACAAAGCAGTCATTTTTAAAAGTTAGCAAAAGCACTGTCATTGAAGTCATGGTGATCATAGTCGGTTGCCATGGCAACAACCCTCACCTAGATGCTCTCGTCTGCTGGTACCGATTAAGTGAAACTGAGCAGCATCCTAGAGATCAAAGTCCTCTTCAAAAGTATGTGTGAGTAATGAGACGTAACCAGCAGGTACACTACAACTACAAAGCTCCAGTTCCACTTGCTTTTTCGTCTGTACCTCCTTTATCTTGTTTTACAGCTACACAGAAGCGCTTGACATACATACAAATCAACCGTACCTCCAGCCCTTCTTTTTGATGATGTTTCCCAGTATGACTTCAGCTCTGTAACAGACAGAGATGTTAATAATGACTCATGGAGTAAAGTGAATTATGGGTAATCTTGTTGATCCTGAGTCATACTCACTTTCCAGCAGCATACACCTCTGCGGTGTCAAAAAGGTTCACCCCGCTCTCATACGCGATAGTCATCAGCTGCTCCGCCACCTGAAAGACACACACGCACACATACAATAGAATTAGAGAAAGAAGTGTCAACCTGTCACAGTAAGTGTATAATGATTTTATTGACATTTATTTTCACTTAAAATTTCTAAAAATCTTAAATCTTCTAATCAGTGAGGCTCTTTATTTATTATATAAATATGCATTTATAATTCTATATTCATTATATCAATAAAATATTTAATGTTTTTTTTATTTTAATTTTAAAATTATTATAGTTTAAAAATGTATAAATAAAATGATTGTTTTATATATTTAAAACAGTTATATATTTATATATATTTATAACTCTGAATAAAAATGTCTCATTTTATATTTTATATATACACTCACCTAAAGGATTATTAGGAACACCTGTTCAATTTCTCATTAATGCAATTATCTAATCAACCAATCACATGGCAGTTGCTTCAATGCATTTAGGGGTGTGGTCCTGGTCAAGACAATCTCCTGAACTCCAAACTGAATGTCAGAATGGGAAAGAAAGGTGATTTAAGCAATTTTGAGCGTGGCATGGTTGTTGGTGCCAGACGGGCCGGTCTGAGTATTTCACAATCTGCTCAGTTACTGGGCTTTTCATGCACAACCATTTCTAGAGTTTACAAAGAATGGTGTGAAAAGGGAAAAACATCCAGTATGCGGCAGTCCTGTGGGCGAAAATGCCTTGTTGATGCTAGAGGTCAGAGGAGAATGGGCTGACTGATTCAAGCTGATAGAAGAGCAACTTTGACTGAAATAACCACTCGTTACAACCGAGGTATGCAGCAAAGCATTTGTGAAGCCACAACACGCACAACCTTGAGGCGGATGGGCTACAACAGCAGAAGACCCCACCGGGTACCACTCATCTCCACTACAAATAGGAAAAAGAGGCTACAATTTGCACGAGCTCACCAAAATTGGACAGTTGAAGACTGGAAAAATGTTGCCTGGTCTGATGAGTCTCGATTTCTGTTGAGACATTCAGATGGTAGAGTCAGAATTTGGCGTAAACAGAATGAGAACATGGATCCATCATGCCTTGTTACCACTGTGCAGGCTGGTGGTGGTGGTGTAATGGTGTGGGGGATGTTTTCTTGGCACACTTTAGGCCCCTTAGTGCCAATTGGGCATCGTTTAAATGCCACGGCCTACCTGAGCATTGTTTCTGACCATGTCCATCCCTTTATGACCACCATGTACCCATCCTCTGATGGCTACTTCCAGCAGGATAATGCACCATGTCACAAAGCTCGAATCATTTCAAATTGGTTTCTTGAACATGACAATGAGTTCACTGTACTAAAATGGCCCCCACAGTCACCAGATCTCAACCCAATAGAGCATCTTTGGGATGTGGTGGAACGGGAGCTTCGTGCCCTGGATGTGCATCCCACAAATCTCCATCAACTGCAAGATGCTATCCTATCAATATGGGCCAACATTTCTAAAGAATGCTTTCAGCACCTTGTTGAATCAATGCCACATAGAATTAAGGCAGTTCTGAAGGCGAAAGGGGGTCAAACACAGTATTAGTATGGTGTTCCTAATAATCCTTTAGGTGAGTGTATATATATATATATCTCATGTTGTATTTATAATAATCACACTATTTTTTCTCACACTTTAAATGGGTATTTGTACATGGAAAATGATTTATTTGAAGGGGGTACCTCGCAAAGGGATCATCATACTTTATAAAAAATTACTATTACTGTTTTCCAGTCTATATTTACCTATGGACAGAAAATGTTTTGTGCTATTGGAAATTTCATCAAGACCAGACCAATCATTCCACATATAAGAATATTAAAAAGAGCTTGACATGGCCTTTTCAAAACTTTTGTGTCACTTGGACATTTAAGCCATCAGCCAGCCTAAGTCGTTCAGGTGTGAGTGTGTTTAAACAATTAAAGAAAGCCTGTAGATGATTTAGGAAGTTCTTGGGTGTTTTCGGTCAAAGCATGTCGGTCTTATTCATTCAGTCATCAATAACATTTCCATCAGTGTGTTTTGTTGTGCAGTGGACCACAAGTTAATCTGCAGGGTGAGAGTGTGTTTGCAGGTGATTGAGTTTGTGTGAATATGTGCATAAATATGGGTGTATGTGGCGGCTTATTTGAGTCTCTCATGCTTTGACTCAGGTCTAAATCACATAAATGAATCAGCATAAAAATAAGGCAAAAGCAGACCATTGGATAAGGGAATGAAAGCATTTTGATAAGCACAGAAGACAGGAGCGTATTAGGTTTTAGATATTCAATCATCCATGGACATGTTGATATAACATTTAAGAGTGATAATAGAAATGGATTTGGCTTGCTGTCTTTTAAGGCTTGTGATATTCTTAGCTCTTAGTCCTTCTTAAAGTTTTCTTACAGTGATCAAACTTTTTTCTGTCAAGCTCAACAAATCTCCAAGCTCATCAATAAAGAGCAACTCAGCCAAGAAGGTGACCCTCAGCAGAAAGAGAGAGAGGAAGTGAGCTATGGGAAAATGCCAAAAGGGTTCATGGAAGATTAAAGATAAGGAAAGTGAAATGATCGTGAACAAAGCTGTGATGTTGCTCTTATAGGTGGCAATAAGTCATTGGTTATGTTTACACAGTCAATGTTTGGGACTGACAACCAAAAATAACAGGTTTGACTCTCAAATGATCAAACTGTCCCAAAGGAGTTGATTGAATATACAGTACAGTATAACCAAAATTAACCCCCTTCTCAGAATAGCAAAGCTGTATTGAATCTTTAAGAGTTTAAAGGGGTCATGGATTTTTTACTATTATTTTGATATAATAATATAATATGCTTGCCAGTAAACGGACACTGTTGTGATTGGCTAACGTCATTGCATAGGAAACAGTATCAACGCCCACTCGCTACTGCACATGAGTGAGTGTTTTGAAAACATTATCCATATAAAATCGTCATTTACAGACAAAGCATTATGAATTCATTTACTTATGGTTTGTGATGCAGCTGCTGTCAGATTCAATACAGTCTCTGCTTCATCTTTCAACAAAAGTTTCTTTGCAAACTCTGCATTACACTGTTCCTCATTTACAAAACAATCTACAGTCAAATGCTCCGAACAAACATATAATCCTCTGAAATGATCCATGACACTATTGAAAATAAACCATCCACTTGTTTCCGATGCTGGGATCCTTCTGAAGTCTGTACAGTGGGAGTGGCCTATGGTGCAATCATATAAAAACTATTCGTTGAGAAGGAAGTTATATGCAAATGTGTTTGCCTATGTGATGTCACAGATCCCACAATATATAAACGAGACGTTTCTGGAGCTTGATTAAATAAATGCTTTGTTTATAATGAAGAGGATGTTTTAAGCTCTGAAACTTACAGGATGTTTTAATGGTACAAAGACGTCTTATATGTCAAAGTATCAAGGCAAATTTGATTTCTCATGTCATGACCCCTTTAATTTTTTTCTATAATATAATATAACTATAATATCTCAGGCTCACTCACTCCCTTTGTTCAGTGCAATTAATTAAAATGAGGTAAAGTAACCATTTCAACAACTTTTTGTCACAACTTAATTTCATTGTATTCAATCCACCTAATATAATTAAACCTTAAGTTTACCTAATCCATTTGTTTTGGGACTACATTAATCATTTTTGTTTACTAGCTGGGCAGTGGATCTGTAGTACCCAGCATGCTTTGCAAGGGAGTGCATTAGGAAAGTAGATATAGAGATTAAGTGTTATTTTATGTGTTTTTCAGTAAATGGAAAGACATGTTAGGTGTTTAATGTTCAGTTATGTTGAACATTTTGTTTTTGAATTTTGTGGGCAGCTACTATATGCTTCATTTAGTGAGTAACAACTGTATTACTTTCAGTACTGATACCAGTCGTTAAACTAATTAAACTCAGTAAATATTTTTTAAAACGTTTAGTTTGACAAATGTATTAAAGTTACATACTACAGTAAATTAAATTCTGTTGGCCCAACTCAACTGATTTAATGTTAATGCAATAAATTAAATTGTATGTAAAAACTTTCAGTTTTGACTGATTTTATCCCAAAAAAAACTTTCTTTCACTTCTTAACCTCTTAAAGTTTTGTTCACACAATATTGCTATTTTCTGTAATTTATCATAGCCTAAAAAAGGCTAAAAAGTGAAAGACGAAGTTGTTGATTGCAGCACATATCATCCAAATGCACTCTCGAAATTTGGTTTTGAATCACTTATGACTTCATAAACTATGCGAATGAACTAGTTCTGTCAAAATAATGCTTTTGGTATATGAATAATACAAAAAAATTTAAATGTATCTAAAATATAATAATATCGGTCAGTCATGAAACTCATGAAAGGGTGCAGGCTGATAGGTTCTTAATGTAATCTGCAAACAATGACATCATTACTGCATGGCACAAGCTGATTGGCCTCTGCTGATCCTGCAGCCAATGAGATTGCTTGCTCAACATTTAAATAGTCTGGTTCAGTGTTTGCTGTAAGCTCGTCCTGCAGCGCTATCAGAGTTCCTCTAAACCCCTCCACCTCCCCCAGCTCCACCTGCCTAGATTTGATACAGTGTGTCTATTTATGCAGCAGCAGCAGATCTTACATGCTCACAGCTGCGTGTCTGTGTATTTGTTAGTGGTAGAAAGTCCATACTTGCTCTGCAGCAGCAGCAGCAGTGTAACAGATCTAGCCCGCCAAGACCAAATATATAACGCCATATTCAATAACATGCTAAAACTATTCTGAGAACCAATAAATATACAAACCCGATTCCAAAAAAGTTGGGACACTGTACAAATTGTGAATAAAAAAGGAATGCAATCATTTACAAATCTCATAAACTTATATTTTATTCACAATAGAATATAGATAACATATCAAATGTTGAAAGTGAGACATTTTGAAATGTCTTGCCAAATATTGGCTCATTTTGGATTTCATGAGAGCTACACATTCCAAAAAAGTTGGGACAGGTAGCAATAAGAGGCCGGAAAAGTTAAATGTACATATAAGGAACAGCTGGAGGACCAATTTGCAACTTATTAGGTCAATTGGCAACATGATTGGGTATAAAAAGAGCCTCTCAGAGTGGCAGTGTCTCTCAGAAGTCAAGATGGACAGAGGATCACCAATTCCCCCAATGCTGCGGCGAAAAATAGTGGAGCAATATCAGAAAGGAGTTTCTCAGAGAAAAGTTGCAAAGAGTTTGAAGTTATCATCATCTACAGTGCATAATATCATCCAAAGATTCAGAGAATCTGGAACAATCTCTGTGCGTAAGGGTCAAGGCCGGAAAACCATACTGGATGCCCGTAATCTTCGGGCCCTTAGACGGCACTGCATCACATACAGGAATGCTACTGTAATGGAAATCACAACATGGGCTCAGGAATACTTCCAGAAAACATTGTCGGTGAACACAATCCACCGTGCCATTCGCCGTTGCCGGCTAAAACTCTATAGGTCAAAAAAGAAGCCATATCTAAACATGATCCAGAAGCGCAGGTGTTTTCTCTGGGCCAAGGCTCATTCAAAATGGACTGTGGCAAAGTGGAAAACTGTTCTGTGGTCAGACGAATCAAAATTTGAAGTTCTTTTTGGAAAACTGGGACGCCATGTCATCCGGACTAAAGAGGACAAGGACAACCCAAGTTGTTATCAGCGCTCAGTTCAGAAGCCTGCATCTCTGATGGTATGGGGTTGCATGAGTGCGTGTGGCATGGGCAGCTTACACATCTGGAAAGGCACCATCAATGCTGAAAGGTATATCCAAGTTCTAGAACAACATATGCTCCCATCCAGACGTCGTCTCTTTCAGGGAAGACCTTGCATTTTCCAACATGACAATGCCAGACCACATACTGCATCAATTACAACATCATGGCTGCGTAGAAGAAGGATCCGGGTACTGAAATGGCCAGCCTGCAGTCCAGATCTTTCACCCATAGAAAACATTTGGCGCATCATAAAGAGGAAGATGCGACAAAGAAGACCTAAGACAGTTGAGCAACTAGAAGCCTGTATTAGACAAGAATGGGACAACATTCCTATTCCTAAACTTGAGCAACTTGTCTCCTCAGTCCCCAGACGTTTGCAGACTGTTATAAAAAGAAGAGGGGATGCCACACAGTGGTAAACATGGCCTTGTCCCAACTTTTTTGAGATGTGTTGATGCCATGAAATTTAAAATCAACTTATTTTTTTTCCCTTAAAATGATACATTTTCTCAGTTTAAACATTTGATATGTCATCTATGTTGTATTCTGAATAAAATATTGAAATTTGAAACTTCCACATCATTGCATTCTGTTTTTATTCACAATTTGTACAGTGTCCCAACTCTTTTGGAATCGGGTTTGTATTAATATATGCAAATTTAAACAATTCATACCTCCTGACCTGTACTAAATTCATTATGTTGAGGTACTACCTAAATGCCACGACTTGCTTTCTAGACTTTCAAGCCACATTTCACCTATTCAAACTCCTGCCACAACAACGTAATGTTTTGGATTATCTGTGGCATTCCTTATTTTCAGTTCGAGGCAATTAAATTAAGCTAAATATAATCATCTGTACATGAGGAACTGAGAAAAGAGCAATTTTCACACTCTGTAGCCTCACATTTCATACAACGTCAACTCTAGTTCATCTAACAGAAGTCTCTTAACACTTCCTTTAATCCTCCTCCTACTACTTCCACACACTCCGAGACTGTTACTCACACAAAGTGCTAACATAAAGTCCTAATTCAGCCCTCTGACACCCCAACGCCTCAGAGAAAGCAAATTCCTTACGACGGCAGAGAAACAAACTGCCCTGTCACGCTACGCTGGGAGTTCAGTCAGATCGACAGGACGCTGAGTCATTCCACTCACAAGGGGAGGCGAAAACTGTGTGTGTGCGCGTGTTTAGGACGGGGTGACGATTCCAACATTTCATGCTCTATCTCCTGACAACCAGCACAGAAAGGAATGGGCTGTTTGACCGCAGAGACTGAGGACATTTGAACCCTTCCACTGAGGCAGAAGGATGTTTTATATAAACTCACATGCCCTCAGAAACAAATTATCATCCTCACTTGTCCTCTAGGTTGACACGACTGTCCCTTCCATGACATCTGCGTCTGTGTGCTTGTATGTTTTACACAACTTCTAGAACAAAATGTCAGGGTCTTTGCATCATGTGTGCTCACATACACAGAGTATTTGCCATCTGCAGGCTTTTCTTGTCACTCTCGCTGTTATTTTCACTATGCTCTGATTGTAATAGTTTCATACTTTCATTGCTTCAGGTAAATGTCAGCAAAGAAAACAGAACAATTCTCACTTACTTCATCTGAAATCTGCCCTCCAAATGTCACCCAAGTGCCTGTAAAGGAAAAGGAAAAATATGTTGAGGATGAATTGTGATATTTCTTGCAAAAGCACTTCTCATTTAATGACTGTTTGATTATCACTTGAAGAGCAAAAAGGTCCAGGGGACCAGAGAAAACCTGTGTTTTCTGTATTGTCAGAATCGTCCTCCTCAAGCCTCTTCTAAATATGCAATTAAGCAGCCTTTTCTTCTCAACCATTAAGATTTCCATATGCAGTGCTGCTGAACCCGTACAAATTATGGGTTGCCAAATGTGAACGAAATAATGCTGAAAATAACCACACAGTTGTGCCATATATTTAGCTCAAACAAAAGGCAGTTTTGACATTAATATAAATTATGGCTTGCCACATAATACTTTCAATTTCACAGCTAATACGTTCCAACAATTTCAAATTTAAGTTAAAAAAGATTCCAAATATATGTATATATTTATATTTATAATATATTATATTTAATAAATAATATATTATTCATTAAAACAGTTGTTTTTAATTATAATATATCCTCCAAATTTATACAATCAACATAAATGGAAATATATTATTCATTATATACATTAAATATAATCTCCGTTGTAAAAGCGTTACGAGGCATAAATATTCCTCACTTTAGATGAACTCACAAAAATAGTTACTAAATGTTTTATAACTACCTGAATTAATCATGAATTACAGTATGAATACATGCTAATAAAGCATTTATTAACACACTGAGTAACTATTTCTATATGTCTAAATAATAAGATGCATAAACGTACATTTAAATAGTTTATTAATCATTGACTTACACTTTCTAAATGATCTTATGAACCACTGACAACTGGTTTGGAAATAATGTAATAATTTAGAAATGATAAACTGATCATTAATAAAGTATGAAAATACAATTATAGATATGCTTATAAATCAAGAATAAAGCATTTATAGCTGTATTTATAAACTGCTTATTAATGTCTGTTAATGCTTTATAAATTATGAATTAACTATTTACTGCATGCAGTTATTATAAAGTGTTACCTAAGATTTATATTCAAAAATCACCTCACCACCGAAATATTTACTCAACCCCAAATGTATTAAAAAGTGTGACATTTGAAAAAGGCACAATATCTCCTAAAGTCTGATCAGGCTAATTATGGTGTCACTCCAACTGAATTATGGATGTGCTGTTTATAGCCGGTTACAGTGGGAACCTACAGCGGAGCAGCTTTACCTACTTCTAACAGCTGCAGATTCAGAGAAAACACTCCAAAGGGCTGTAAATCCAGGCCAGCAGAACAGAAGTTACAAGCTCAGCCAGTTGAGTTTATAAATAGCAGCTGCTGTCTGACTCAGAGATGTAATGCTGCCATGGTCGTACAGTACCAGGAGAAGACCCCGAATTTATGGTACATTGCTTATGTAGCACCAGGATATTGGGAAATGTTCTCCGCCTCTGAGGCTGTTACATGAGTTTTAATGAGGGATGGAGATGTATTTTCGTGCATTTTTTTTGGGGGAGTTATCATAACTTTAACCCTGCCCACTCCCTCAGTGCTGCAGTGGGGTCAAGTAAAGCGGTCCTATATTTAATCGCACTCTTCTACAACATGCTGACATCAGCAACCACCTTCCTATTTCGAGATGTCCCAATAGGAGGATTTGAACAAGCAAAGTAGTAATGTATGGCATTTGTGCTCCGGTGAAAACAGCCATGTGACTTACTTTCTTCCATCGAACACTAAAGGAAAT
This sequence comes from Coreius guichenoti, assembly GCA_039654105.1. NCBI lineage: Eukaryota > Metazoa > Chordata > Actinopteri > Cypriniformes > Gobionidae > Coreius > Coreius guichenoti. The sequence goes on along the minus strand of CM077181.1, from coordinate 2,645,880 downwards.
GACTTGAACTGTTACTCTTTTTAACACAATTACAGAAAGTATGCAGAAGCACCATAAAATGATCATATAAGCATCAGAACTGTAGTCCAAATGACTAATGGCTATATTCTGACAACATTAGCTTTGGGTGATGGACTGATCGAAATGTATCTCTTTCCCCGCCAGAATTTTTTTGTTTAAGTTGCCAGCCAGCTGCAGCATTTTTGATCATTTTCACAAAAGTTTCATGACCCCCAGAATATTATGTTGTATGAATATCTGAACATGCAATATATCAAAAGAAAGAACAGAGCCTCTGCTTTTAAACACAAAACCTGTTTTATTCTAGCTTCATGCATCCTTTTTTTATCAACACTTGAATGTGGGTAAGTTTCATAAAAAAGTAACATTTTGAGCAAAAAGCTGAGAAAAAAGCGTTTGTCAAAGACTACATCCAGATGAGATTCAGAGCGATGATCAAACACAGATGGAGTAGATCGAGTCCATCAACACCCCAAAGCTTCACAGTCCTATAGCTCGTCCTGGGTCGACATTTCATTCAGTAACATTAGTTTTGATTTATATGCTGTTTAATGTTGAAGATCATGTTATTTTACATAATGCATATAATAACATATGATATCGCTTGTTTCTGCTGCTTGTTTTCCTGTGTTTTGATCAGGAGATTCTGTACTCTTTCAGAAGATGTGTAATAGCGCCCCCTACCGTATAACAGCGGAAAACGCGGAAAGCCGGAAATTTCTGTAAATGGCGGGGAAAGAGTTAAAGGGGTGATTGATTATGATTTGACTTTTTTAACTTTAGTGTGTAATGTTGCTGTTTGAGCATAAACAACATCTGCAAAGTTATGACGCTCAAAGTTCAAAGCAAAGGGAGATATTTTCTTTTACAGAAATCACTTTTTAAGAACTACAACAAACGGCTGGTAGGGACTACAACAAGCTTCTTCACAGGTTAGTGACATCACTAACCCTAACATTTACATAAACCCCGCCCCCGGGAACATGTTGAGAAGAGGAAGAGTTGTTGTAGTCGAGCACATTTAGGAGTCGCTCAAGCTGTCGCATCCGTGTTTTCACATTTATTGCAATACAGTACGAACACAAATGCAATACCACGTCATAAAGCAAGATGACAACATAAGCTATAACCATAATTAAACTAAACTATACCTGTTCTCTCTTCATGCAGCAGATATTCTCTGGCTCTGTGCATCTCACAACAGTTCCCACACCATCGATTTATAGATTATCATGACAGAATATGCTAATCAATGACTTGAAGATAGTTAACTCATAAATTCATCAACTATCCATTCAGAAACGTCCTGTCTCATTCTACATGTTGTCACTTCTTTTTGAGTCTCTCCATCATTGTCCGACTCTGGTTTGAACATAAAAGGCTGAAAAGTTTCTGACACAGTGTGTGTCTGCATGAGGTAAACGGAGCTGCTAACACAAGCTCTTGAAGCTCTCATCAGCAGCTCATTTGCATTTAAAGGGACACACACAAAAACGGCACGTTTTTGCTCACCCTCAAGTGACAATTTTAACATGCTATAAAAAATGATCTGTGGGGTATTTTGAGCTAAAACTTCACATACACACTCTGGGGACATCAGAGACTTATTTTACATCTTGTAAAAAGGGGCATTATAGGACCCCTTCAAGTCATTATTCACTGATAACACTGCCATCCAGTGAACCACTATGAACGGATCACTAAACTTGAGAACTGGATCAGTCTGATTCATGAACGAATCTTTCAGAAGACTTTTGTGAACTGGATCAACTGATTTACTGAAGAGATGAAGAATAAATATATTTTATGAACTGACATCGCTGCTTCTCTCATTATCTGACTTGACTCCTTACACAAAGCTATTGTATGACTTGGACACCGTATGGATAATTTTTTTAATGGGATTTTATGATGTTTGTTTGTTTTATTATAATTTTTTTACATTCTGGAGGTTGACAGCTCCATTCACTATTATTATATTGACTATTTGACAGAATTTTCATCATGTGGGTTAATCTCTAAGATTCCTTTAAGCCGTGTTCACACTTGGCATGTTTGGTTGGATTAAAACAAATCCATGCTGCGATTGCTCTGTTAGTGCGGTTCATTTGAATAAGTGTGAACGCTGACATCTGAACCCTAGAGTGCACCAAACAAGCGACCCGAGATGCTGAAAACAAACTCTGATACTCAAAGTAAACTCAAAGTAAAAGTAATTTCTCACAGGATAAGAATTATTACTTCCACGTATTGAGAACAAAACCACCCTATACAGTCACTTCCATCTAGGTTTTCTTAATCATAACTTTCATTATCACTAAATACATTCACATATGTTACATATGTGGCCTTGGTTTCTACATTGTGTTTAACTTCAGTTGAGGGTAGAGATGCCATAAGCAGATGAGAGGCAAGGACAAGGCCAACGGGTCAGTGACATGCAGGCGCTGTGCTTATGGCAAGAGCGAAATTGTGAAAACAAGAGAGCAAATTAACTCCCACTAGACACCAGATACAGTGGGAAGAACAAGTATTTGATACACTGCCGATTTTTTTCATAGGTACTCTTCAACTGTGAGAGACGGAATCTAAAACAAAAATCCAGAAAATCACATTGTATGATTTTTAAATAATTAATTTGCATTTTATTGCATGACATAAGTATTTGATCACCTACCAACCAGTAAGAATTCCGGCTCTCACAGACCTGTTAGTTTTTCTTTAAGAAGCTCTCCTGTTCTCCACTCATTACCTGTATTAACTGCACCTGTGTGAACTCGTTACCTGTATAAAAGACACCTGTCCACACACTCAATCAAACAGACTCCAACCTCTCCACAATGGCCAAGACCAGAAAGCTGTGTAAGGACATCAGGGATAAAACTGTAGACCTGCACAAGGCTGGGATGGGCTACAGGACAATAGGCAAGCAGCTTGGTGAGAAGGCAACAACTGTTGGCGCAATTATTAGAAAATGGAAGAAGTTCAAGATGACGGTCAATCTCCCTCGGTCTGGGGCACCATGCAAGATCTCACCTCATGGGGCATCAATGATCATGAGGAAGGTGAGGGATCAGCCCAGAACTACACGGCAGGACCTGGTCAATGACCTGAAGAGAGCTGGGACCACAGTCTCAAAGAAAACCATTAGTAACACACTACGCCGTCATGGATTAAAATCCTGCAGTGCACGCAAGGTCCCCCTGCTCAAGCCAGCGCATGTCCAGGCCCGTCTGAAGTTTGCCAATGACCATCTGGATGATCCAGAGGAGAATGGGAGAAGGTCATGTGGTCTGATGAGACAAAAATAGAGCTTTTTGGTCTAAACTCCACTCGCCGTGTTTGGAGGAAGAAGAAGGATGAGTACAACCCCAAGAACACCATTCCAACCGTGAAGCATGGAGGTGGAAACATCATTCTTTGGGGATGCTTTTCTGCAAAGGGGACAGGACGACTGCACCGTATTGAGGGGAGGATGGATGGGGCCATGTATCGCGAGACCTTGGCCAACAACCTCCTTCCCTCAGTAAGAGCATTGAAGATGGGTCGTGGCTGGGTCTTCCAGCATGACAACGACCTGAAACACACAGCCAGGGCAACTAAAGAGTGGCTCCGTAAGAAGCATCTCAAGGTCCTGGAGTGGCCTAGCCAGTCTCCAGACCTGAGCCCAATAGAAAATCTTTGGAGGGAGCTGAAAGTCCGTATTGCCCTGCGACAGCCCTGAAACCTGAAGGATCTGAAGAAGGTCTGTATGGAGGAGTGGGCCAAAATCCCTGCTGCAGTGTGTGCAAACCTGGTCAAGAACTACAGGAAACGTATGGTCTCTGTAATTGCAAACAAAGGTTTCTGTACCAAATATTAAGTTCTGCTTTTCTGATGTATCAAATACTTATGTCATGCAATAAAATGCAAATTAATTACTTAAAAATCATACAATGTGATTTTCTGGATTTTTGATTCTTTAGATTCCGTCACTCACAGTTGAAGAGTACCTATGATAAAAATTACAGACTTCTATATGCTTTGTAAGTGGGCAAACCTGCAAAATCGGCAGTGTATCAAATACTTGTTCTCCCCACTGTATATGATGTGCCAAGCCAGCATGTCACATATGGGAAGAACTGACAATGCTTTAAACAACAAGAGTCCTCCACACACAGACAAACTCAACATTTCACAAGCAGAGGCTGATAGGCAGATGCATGTAAACACATTTTGCACTTATTTTTCAGAGTGCAGAAACATTTGAATAGCCTTGCCTGAGCAGTTCGTTTTCACATCCTTGAGCTTAATACCAAACTCACAGCGTTTATAATTGAACAGGCTAGTTCAGTAGATCATCCATGTGATTGACATCACAGCTTTGGGCAGCATGTATAAGGTCAGTATATGACTGTGCAGAAATTCATTGTTAATTCCTCTCTCTCACTCTTCCTCTCCAGAAGCATTAGCATTTTGCTCCAGCACCCCGGATGTGTCAGCTTTAAAATGTTAATAGTCCGGCGTTCACCTTCTCTGTGTGAATTTTCTCTCTGTGCAGAATAATTTTGATGGATTTTCAGAAAAATACTTTCCTGAGAGTTCCTTCAAACCAGGGTCAGAAATGAACCTCCATCCATTAAGAGGCAATATGCACATTGCTGATTAAATACATTGTCTTTTATGGATTGTTCTCTGAATGAAACAATGGCATTGGAGTGTCATGCATTTGGCTAAATGAAACATTTAGTGTATTTTGATTTTGTTGGCTGGACTTCATTCGTCATGCCTGTGTATGTTAAGCTACGTCACGATCAAATCCCCTGCAGTTAGGCAGATCCATACGCAGCTAATGTAGACTAATGTATATAGATTACTTTTCCAGAAACCTCAGGACAGTGGCGGTCAACCTATTAGGTCCTGTCTCTTGGTGGGTCCTCGATTTACTGCATAGAATGAGTGTGTAATGATGCGGAAAGTTTAGCTGTTCCCTGGCCACAAATACGATGTGTTTATATGAATAGAAATATCAACTGGGGATTCCAGTAACTGCTTATAGGGATAATGCTATTCATTACCGCTGGTCTATGATTAGTTTCTATACCCTGGCAAAGTAAACACCATTTTATAACAAACACTGTATGTCTTCATTTCTGAAATTTAAATTGAAACATTTTGAAAAACAGACTTAAAAAAACAAAACAAATATTCATATTTAAATCAACACGCTCTCAATCAACTCTACACTCCACCCACAACTGAATCAAATCCACCAGATAAACCCATTGACCTTGTAAAGATGGCACTCTCTGCTGGATTTCATCCCAATTCCCAAAAACATTTCAAGCTGATGCTGCCAAATCAGGCAGGACCGGCACTGCCTCAGGAAATCACTGTTCTAGTACACAACCTGCAAAGGGATCAAACTCTTCCTTCTCTAACTTACAAAAAAACATTGTTGAACTGCACTGTTTAACCTCAGCCTGAGGGACGTGATTACAAGAGCTGCAGAATGACGAAATTATGAGGTGTTTACAAAAATAAAAGTTTTTTCATGAGTGACATTTTAAGGTGAGTTTGATTCCTCCTCAGGGTGTGGGAAATGAACCGAAGGCCAATGTAGGAAAGAATCAAACGTTTCTTTTGCTGTGTGTGTACATTAGAGGCAAACCTAGAATTTACTTTGCAACTACATCCAGCTGGCAGACTCTCTCTTTCAGTCAGTAAGCAGATGGCAACAAGTAACAAATAACCTGGGAAAAGAAGAAAAAGTAAGAGAGAAGGGCTCAAAGAAATATGGGGAATTCGATAACTTCTTTGCTTTCGTTTTCGCCCATCTCATTAGCCTTGATTGCACTGCATTAGGGAATTGCCAATATCCCCATGTCTGTTCTGTGCTCAAACAGATCTATTGCTACAGTACATCACACATCTCTAAACATGATCAATAATACGCTCACACTGACAACCTTGGGAACGTTTCCTGTACAGTGACATAACTTGCTGTTTAACCGACGTGCGTCATTAGAGAAATTAACTAGCCAGGAAACACCCAATCGTTGAACTATTGCTGAGTTCACACCATATCATAATTACCATAATTCTACTCTGAGATGTTCAGAATTATGCTTTTCTATGGTAACACTATCAATGCCTAAATGAATCTCAGAAAATTTCAAGCAGTTCTACAAGGACGTGAATGCTTTTTACAAGTTGGAATCTCATAATTATGGTAATTCCGATGTGCCGTGAACGCACCCAGGGCTTGACATTAACTTTTTTGCTCACCAGTCACTGTGGCTCGTGGTTTTCCAAAGTTACTAGCCACTCAGCATTTTCAGTGGACACAATTTTGACATGGGGAAAAACGGTCATATAGATATTTTTAATATCATCTCATAATTTGGCAGAAAGTTTATTAGGCTGCTGTCACTTTAAGAGCTGACGCACGGATCCATTATACTGATACACATGCGTTTTCTTTCTCAACTGTTTACGTTCACTTAAAACAGAACTGACTGTGTTCACGTGAATTAGGGATGGGCATTTTTCAAAAATATTGTATTCGAATATTTAGGCTCATAAAAATCGAATATTCGAATATTCGTTTATTTAAATGATGTGTAATGAGAAAGACGTTTTTTTTATTCATCAAGTTTTTGTCACCATTTCTAAACAAGCTTACGATTAGGCAATATACACAACAAGCTTACGTTATATCTTAAGGTTTTCTTATAGTTCAAAACATTAAACAATATGTGTAAAAACTAAAAATATAAAGAACAAAAGCATTATAACTCAAGCAGCGCGAACAGAAAAAAAACGCTAATAAAGCAGAGTTATCGTGCAGAGCGTACATATACACTCGAGTCAGTATATGGTTATCGTGTCTATACTGTTTCACATGTTCATGTTGAGAAAAGCAATAATATCCACATGCTCGGGTGAGAAAACGCGCTCCGCTGACAGACATTGCAGAGACACACAGATAACGCTGTGCCAAGCGAACTTTCTAACAGCACTTTGTTTTTTCTGTTCTTAAACCGGTCTCCCTCGACGAAACTTAAAGGAAGCATATGTCTCGAGATCATTTTGCTATCATATAAGTTATCTCGCTCTCACTCGGGGTGCATCTGCGCTTACCTGCACTTACCTGTCTTCATTCAACTAATGTTTGGATTTCATGTGATTTCTCATTGTGAAAGTGTAGTGGTGATATTATGATAACTCATTCGGCATTTTGACATTATTTTGTGTGTATTTGACTGTTTAAGCGCAATAAGCAGCGAAAACGAATTCAATTTAGTACTGAGAGACAGCTTTATGTGCGCGCACTTTGGGTGTGAGCACAAAATCTGCGGGAATGAGTAAAATTATGCACAATACATGCAATCCCATGGCAAAATTCAAGCCCTGTAACTAACAATATTCATCTGGGGCAAATGAAGCGAGTGAGTGAGGGGAGGCGGGTTTGTGTGTCACTCGCTGTCGGAGAGATGAGAGAGAGAGAAAGAGCAGCTGGTATCGTATTCTGCGGAAAATGAGTATTGGAGGCTGTGACGACTCCTGTGTTATGTGGGGTTTTCCCCAGGCTGAGGTGAATGGTTGGCTGGCTCTGCCTTCTCAAGTGGCTGTTCTCAGGTGGTTTCATTCAGCACACCTGTTGCTGACTTCCTGTCGGGCCTTTTAAAAAGGATGATGAAAAGGCCAGGAGGGGCTGCAGATTGGACGATTTCGTTTGGTTTCCTATATTTTTGACAACACTGCATTGCACTTAGTTTATTTCAGATGCCTTTTTAAAAGACAGTTACAACTGAAAAATGTATATATTATATATAAAATTCAACCCACCAAAGTAGCTAGTATGAGTGACAGTGTTACACGCCACTGCTGAAGTACACACGCATTTGGCTGGTGTTAATGTGATAATGCCCTGAGTGCACCTATAGTGGCTAAAGACTAAGTTTGTGACCATAGTCGCACCCCAGGTGAACTGCATCACTGGTGTCAGCAGTCCTGCCCAAAGCCTTTCCAGGGGTTATCAAAGACTACTGAACCTTTCAATCCAATGCCTAAATCACAGAGAAATGACTAAAGAGCTTATATTTAAAGCTGTTTGTTTTTAATAACATAGTAGCTCGTCTGACGTGCTCTGGAGAATTGTGTGAAGCTGTTGGTGTACTCCTGCTTCCCCTAATGCAGTTTGGCAGGAACCGCGGCAGGCAGTCGTCTCTGAGCGGGCTCCCTGCCTAAACATTGGTGTAGCACCACCCGTTTTGTGCACTTGTGGCATTATGGGAGATAGCCAGTTGGCAGCATGCTGACCTTTGCATGAGACGGCTTCCTGGGCGGCTGCCCTCAATTTTGCTCATATAAAAATTCTCCTGGACAACTACCTCCACCAACTCCAACTCCAACTATCATCTTCACCCAAAGAATCTTTTCCTGTAAAATTGATTTCTTTTGGCTTATGACAATTAATGAAATAGGTAAAGCAGAAGTGTGACAAACTAATGAATCGTTCATTTGTCAACTGTCAAAGTTACTTTAGGGGTGTGCAATATATATAGTCTATGATAATATCATGAATGTTGTTTTCACGATGTGCAGTCTGACATTATCGAGTATGTCCCTCACTTTACAAAAACACACCTAGAGTGCACACATACACTATACATGTAGTCTAGTAGGTTATAGTGTGCTTACGCATTTAGACTGCACGCTTTCACTGTGTGATTTAGTCTATTAAAATGCTTTTAGATTGCAATATTCAAGATAAGGGGCAAAATACCTCTGTATGTCTTTTATATTTATAACATTTAGTATTTAATAGTATTAATAGTTCATCAATATCAGATGAAGAGTGCTGTTTTTTTTTTCCAAATATCAGCATGATTACAAATGTGTTTTTGATTTTATACAAAAGGTCAATAATAAGAAGTTAATATTAAGTGGCTTACATTTTAGACACAATATTGCCTGTTTCTGCTCTATTTAGCCAATGAAAATAGTTCCAAACAAAGCTACAGGACTGTTTTGAGTCTCTGAGAAACACAAGGCGGTGTTTCGTTACTGAATGAGCGAATCGTTTGAATGAATGATTCAATGACTCACTCATTAAGACAGTGAAACGCGTTGATCCTGAATGAATCAGCCGTTTGAATGAATGATTCAATGACTCACTCATTAAGACAGTCAAACGCGTTGATCCTGAATGAATCAGCCGTTTGAATGAATAATTCAATGACTCACTCATTAAGACAGTCAAACGCATTGATCCTGAATGAATCAGCCGTTTGAATGAATGATTCAATGACTCACTCATTAAGACAGTCAAACGCGTTGATCCTGAATGAATCAGCCGTTTGAATGAATAATTCAATGACTCACTCATTAAGACAGTCAAACGCATTGATCCTGAATGAATCAGCCGTTTGAATGAATGATTCAATGACTCACTCATTAAGACAGTCAAACGCGTTAATCCTGAATGAATCAGCCGTTTGAATGAATGATTCAATGACTCACTCATTAAGACAGTCAAACACGTTAATCCTGAATGAATCAGCCGTTTGAATGAATGATTCAATGACTCACTCATTAAGACAGTCAAACGCGTTGATCCTGAATGAATCAGCCGTTTGAATGAATAATTCAGTGACTCACTCATTAAGACAGTCAAACGCATTGATCCTGAATGAATCAGCCGTTTGAATGAATGATTCAATGACTCACTCATTAAGACAGTCAAATGATTTGTTCCTGAATGAATCAGCCGTTTGAATGAATTGATTGAATCTCAATGACTCACTCATTAACAGTGACTCGCTGCCACCTACCTTTAATTTCACATTTAGAGTATCTTTTCATTTAAAAAAAAAGAAAAAATCATTTCAAAATATCAATATTCAACGTTTTATGTTTAAAACATCAAAACATTATGCATTAGTAACTGCAGGTGAAACGCATTCATGTTGCTCTGAGCTCATTAAACAGTCTCTGTAAATGATCTAAATGCCACTTCAGATGCAGATTCTGTGTTTCCTCTGCATTGCAAAGATGAATTTTGTTGATACTGATTTTATTTGATTAGTAACAGCCCTATTGGGTCTTATTATTCTAATTGAATTTGATTAAATGTAAGAATCTGACACAAAAGATGATGCATATATTTACCCCCGGTTTGACAGACAAGGCTTAAACTAGTTCCAGACTAAAATTCATGTTTGAGCTGTTTTAACTTAACGTAACTTGCACTGACATATCATAAAATATGTCAGTGCCATTGTTTTGTCTGAAGATGCACACCAGTAATGCTTTTTTCTAAGGCATGTTTATAAAAGCTACTTAAATGTCCTAATTGAACTAAGGCCTAATCCTGGTTTAGTCTAAGCCCTGTCTGTGAAACCGGGCCTTTATTAGCTTAAAAAAGGCTTTATCAAGGTAAAATGCCCATAAAAGGTAAAAATCGATTTCAACTTATTGGAAAAGATGATTTGTGTCACTGCTGCGAACTGACCACCACACAGAATATGAAAAATATTTAAAAAAAATTTAGGAGTCTCTGTCCACGGCAGTCCTAAACCTGACAAGGTACCAACAATAAACACACTCAGCAAAATATCAACTAATTTTCATTATCGATAAAATCCCACCCCTACCTGAAAGAAGCATTGTGCAGGGTTGCCAACTCTCACGCATTTGGCGTGACACACACGCTTTCAGGCTCTGTCTCACGCTCTCACTCTGCCCAAGTAAATCTCACGCCAAATTGCCAAACCTGCTTTTGATATGAAACAAAGTCTAAGCTTTTACATTTTTTTAAGTTTTAATACGAAATTCAAACAATAAATACCGTTTTGGCGCACTTAATGTGGCATAACAGTTAAAGCCAGAGCCGTTGAAAAACAGAGTTTCGCATGCTTTCATCTCCCGGCGGCGCGCGCGGTCACGTGGTTCATGGAGCTCTCAAACAAACCAGCGCTGTCAATACATTTGAATGGCTTAAGCGGATATACAACAGCTTCACTATACAGGTATTTGCAGCCATTTCTGGTAAACAGTACAGCATAGTGTGCATTGATTATTACGTCAACCACATTTACAGTATCACTTTATTATAGAGAGTGATGGAGATGCAACATTGTTAACATTAATGTTAATGTTTTTCTTGTATTTAGCCCTCAGGTATTCCTTACTAATTGGTCACACTCATACTCATTGGTGGTCAAATGTGACCATACACCTTAACTATTTTCAATTAAATAAATGCTCTATATTTTAGTTCAATAATGTTTATTGAATGTTTAGAGGAGATCTTTTGGTACTAAATACTATTTGTGCAATAATTATGGTCCATTAATGACCACTTAAAATATTTTTCTTCTAATATTTTTATTATTTATATTACAATTAGTGTAGTAATTAAGGTTAAAATAGAGAATTCCAATGCAAAGAGGCAAATTAGAGTCATTTTGTGGCTTGAAAATTAATAATTTTCATTTGTAATGCCATTACCCAGTAGGTGCCTGTATGGCTCTTTAATAAATATACATGTAGGCCTATCTAGTCTAGCTGCTCAAAAAAGTATTGCAGATCATACCTGCTTACTTATTTTTAGGTTTTGCATTTGAATAAATATTTAGACATGATCAAACACTACATAACTAGATACTTATATAAGCACACACAAGTGAATATAATTTAACCCAAGAAAAGTTTAAAATAGTGCTAAAAAGACAAACTTATTTTTCCTTATATGTAATGTCGAAATCGACATTTGTGCCAGAAAAAAAAACTCACTCCAACCTGAACTTAAAAGTTGGCAACCCTGTTGTGAATATGTAATATTTATATAAGTCTATAGTGTTTCGTTGAATAAGGCTGTGAGGTGAGTCTGTTCTTTTTCCTCCGAACAAACCCACACAGTCTCTCTGCTGCACACTTAACCTGCCTCTTTCTATATTTAACTCATTCTGTTCCTTCTCTGCAAGAGAGCCAGATATCCTTTCTCTCTCTAGTGTTTGATTTGAGAAATCAGAGTTACATAAAAGATTCTTAACTTGTTGTGGACTCTCACCTCGACCTGTCTGGTGTGCTCTGCTGTAAATACAGATGTGACAGCACATGAGCCATCGATTTAGTACATTTAGTACTGAAACACCTGTGCTGTTCTCAGTCAAGTACAATCTGCATGCTTCCACTGTTCACAGTCAGTCATCTCAATGAGAAAATCACACGAAATAGCTTCATTAAAAGGACTGCAATTATGGAAGTACTTCTTACCCTGTAGTGGATTTCTTAAAAATATGGTACAGAATGTTACACAACACAGTACTAAAATTGTTTATCATACACAAAAGCATTCTTTCAATGTTTTTAAAAACATTGAAATGTTCTGAAAATTTCATAAACAATGTGTAGAAAGAACCATATTCATCCACACAGTCGAAGCACAACCAAAACAATGTTCTTCCGCAAAATGTATGGAGTTTTGTTTTTTAACCGCCAGAGGGATGGAAGTTACATAATGTACCTTTAATAAGGTCTGGGTCATATTTTATTTTACTTTGCATAGTTCATGGTTTTCGAGGATGAAGACATACCAAACAATCTATGTTGGAATCTGCCTAATTTGGTTAGTTTCCACCAAGGGACAGATTGGCTTTTGAGTTGGCTCTTCTTAAAGCCACAATATGTAATTTTTCGCCGCTAGAGGTCGCTAATTCAAAACAAAGGCGTAGCTTGATGAAGCCTTGATTTCGCAGAGCTTTTATTCTGCCACAGTCGCCGCTTCTTCCGCTCATGTGTATGTGGGGTAACGCAGTGCTGTTTTATCATATTACACACATTTGAGTGTGTTGAAAGTTATGTTATAACGCTACTCTGTGCGTTCCCTCGGCGGCTACTATGAGACACTTGTTCACACTGCAGTGAGCTAGATCCATATTAGGCATGGTAAAACTCGCGGTAAATCAAGAAAACCAGATTTAAATAAGACTAACTGTGTTGAGCTGTATAACAATGATTAGTTTTCTGTCGATGAATGATCCAAACAGTTGCTCACCTGTCTAATAAAACATGTCTTTGGTGTTTCCATGGTTTCTACAAAATAAAACCGGAAATCGAGGGTAACGCGTGTATGATGTCATTGATAGGCGACGCACGGACACGCTCCATGTTCTGGTTAAAATTGCTTATCTCTCTGGATTTAAACAATCTTGGAAACATTTGGGAAAATGTAAGTACACAAGTCAACAAAATATATAACACTGTTCTAGTGGTTTTTGGATATTTTATCCAAAAAAACAAAAAACAAACTTACATATTGTGCCTTTAATGACTCTTTTGAATCTGTTTAACACAGTGATTCGCTCAGATTTGTTCAATGATTCATTGAGTGAACCTTTCTGCAGTACAGGCTACATTTTGAGTGAGTCAGTGATTCATTTACTTAACTGATTCATGAACAAAAAAAATCCTCTCACCAAAAATGACTAGTTCAGATTTGTACACAGATTCACTCAGTTACCCGGTCATGTTACATCATGAGCGAGTCATTTATTTATTTACTCAACTGATTTGTTAAAACTATAGAGTTTTGTATAAACAAAACAATTGTTATGAGCGACTCACTGATTCACCAACCAATTTGTTTAAAAAAAAAAAGATTTTCATGAACAAAAAATTTCTTTATTTTCAATTAATCTGTTCTGACCTTTCTGCAGGGCAGGTTACATTATGAACTCTGATTCATTTACTCAACTGATGCAATGATGCATTAAATAAAAACAGGGTAACACTTTAGTTTAGTGTCCAATTCTCACTATTAACTAGTTGCTTATTAGCATGCATATTATTAGGATATTGCATGCATATTACTGGGATATTGGCCTTATTCTGCATGACCATATTCTACATCCCTTAATCCTACCAATACCTAAATTTAACAACTACCTTACTAACTAATAAGCAGTAATTAGGGCAAAAGTCATAGTTAATAGTGAGAATTGGACCCTAATCTAAAGTGTGACCAAAAACAGATAGTCGTTTTATACAAACCCGATTCCAAAAAAGTTGGGACACTGTACAAATTGTGAATAAAAACAGAATGCAATGATGTGGAAATTTCAATATTTTATTCGGAATACAACATAGATGACATATCAAATGTTTAAACTGAGAAAATGTATCAGTTTAAGGGAAAAATAAGTTGATTTTAAATTTCATGGCATCAACACATCTCAAAAAAGTTGGGACAAGGCCATGTTTACCACTGTGTGACATCCCCTCTTCTTTTTATAACAGTCTGCAAACGTCTGGGGACTGAGGAGACAAGTTGCTCAAGTTTAGGAATAGGAATGTTGTCCCATTCTTGTCTAATACAGGCTTCTAGTTGCTCAACTGTCTTAGGTCTTCTTTGTCGCATCTTCCTCTTTATGATGCGCCAAATGTTTTCTATGGGTGAAAGATCTGGACTGCAGGCTGGCCATTTCAGTACCCGGATCATTCTTCTACGCAGCCATGATGTTGTAATTGATGCAGTATGTGGTCTGGCATTGTCATGTTGGAAAATGCAAGGTCTTCCCTGGAAGAGACGACGTCTGGATGGGAGCATATGTTGTTCTAGAACTTGGATATACCTTTCAGCATTGATGGTGCCTTTCCAGATGTGTAAGCTGCCCATGCCACACGCACTCATGCAACCCCATACCATCAGAGATGCAGGCTTCTGAACTGAGCGCTGATGACAACTTGGGTTGTCCTTGTCCTCTTTAGTCCGGATGACATGGCGTCCCAGTTTTCCAAAAAGAACTTCAAATTTTGATTCGTCTGACCACAGAACAGTTTTCCACTTTGCCACAGTCCATTTTAAATGAGCCTTGGCCCAGAGAAAACACCTGCGCTTCTGGATCATGTTTAGATATGGCTTCTTTTTTGACCTATAGAGGCGAATGGCACGGTGGATTGTGTTCACCGACAATGTTTTCTGGAAGTATTCCTGAGCCCATGTTGTGATTTCCATTACAGTAGCATTCCTGTATGTGATGCAGTGCCGTCTAAGGGCCCGAAGATCACGGGCATCCAGTATGGTTTTCCGGCCTTGACCCTTACGCACAGAGATTGTTCCAGATTCTCTGAATCTTTGGATGATATTATGCACTGTAGATGATGATAACTTCAAACTCTTTGCAATTTTTCTCTGAGAAACTCCTTTCTGATATTGCTCCACTATTTTTCGCCGCAGCATTGGGGGAATTGGTGATCCTCTGCCCATCTTGACTTCTGAGAGACACTGCCACTCTGAGAGGCTCTTTTTATACCCAATCATGTTGCCAATTGACCTAATAAGTTGTTAAATTGACATTTAACTTTTCCGGCCTCTTATTGCTACCTGTCCCAACGTTTTTGGAATGTGTAGCTCTCATGAAATCCAAAATGAGCCAATATTTGGCATGACATTTCAAAATGTCTCACTTTCAACATTTGATATGTTATCTATATTCTATTGTGAATAAAATATATGTTTATGAGATTTGTAAATTATTGCATTCCTTTTTTATGCACAATTTGTACAGTGTCCCAACTTTTTTGGAATCGGGTTTGTATTTTTATTACAATCTGCATGCCTATACATCTTAGTGATCTACTAGATTTGTATTTAGCAATGTTTTGTCTTGTGATATATCATAACAGCCCTGCCAGCCCCCTGCTGCACACATATGATATATGATATATGGCCTCTGTCACTTTTTATTGACAGTAAGATGGAAATTGTTGGTGGGAGAGAGAGAGAAAAGAATGGGATCATGACCAGACATATGTGCGGTTCAAACCTGTGTCTCCTACTCGAGCCTCGCATTCCGAGCTATTTATCTTCCTGGATAATTTTATATTTAGTAGCAAGCATACACTTTAAAAAAGACACACACACACACACACCCCGGCATATGGAGTCCCTGTAGTTCTGGCCTGCTTGCCTCTGAAAGCTGAGTCTGCCTTTTGTCGTCTCTGAGGAACCGATGCTGACTGGCCCACTCTGGTTACTGAAGTTCAGCTTTTGTAATTGCATTCATATATCCCACAGTCCTCCTATCCCAGACATCAAGAGCCAGATTGTGTGTGTGTGTGTGTGTGTGTTTGTGAAAGCGAGAAATTGCTAGAGAGAAGTCAGCGTGGTGTCATGATTAATGAACTGTTAAACCGAGCCCTGCACAAACTGTGTCTGCTGATACTGCACCGAACACATACAGCATGTGGAAATATCTGCTTTGATATAATGCAACACTCACCCAGACCAAGGCATGATACTCTCAATCCAGATTTCCCAAGGTTCCTAGAAACACAGAGAGGACGGAGAGAGAAAATACAACATTTATATTAGACTGAACATTGGTGTCAATCTGACTTCATGGAGCTAAACAGAATTCTCAATGTAAACATACAACGTACATTTAACTGTGAATGAACTCCGGAAAACTAGCGTTGCTATTTTTGTTTCATTGAGATACTATTATAGTTTTATATATATATATATATACACTCACCTAAAGGATTATTAGGAACACCTGTTCAATTTCTCATTAATGCAATTATCTAATCAACCAATCACATGGCAGTTGCTTCAATGCATTTAGGGGTGTGGTCCTGGTCAAGACAATCTCCTGAACTCCAAACTGAATGTCAGAATGGGAAAGAAAGGTGATTTAAGCAATTTTGAGCGTGGCATGGTTGTTGGTGCCAGACGGGCCGGTCTGAGTATTTCACAATCTGCTCAGTTACTGGGATTTTCACGCACAACCATTTCTAGAGTTTACAAAGAATGGTGTGAAAAGGGAAAAACATCCAGTATGTGGCAGTCCTGTGGGCGAAAATGCCTTGTTGATGCTAGAGGTCAGAGGAGAATGGGCCGACTGATTCAAGCTGATAGAAGAGCAACTTTGACTGAAATAACCACTCGTTACAACCGAGGTATGCAGCAAAGCGTTTGTGAAGCCACAACACGCACAACCTTGAGGCGGATGGGCTACAACAGCAGAAGACCCCACCGGGTACCACTAATCTCCACTACAAATAGGAAAAAGAGGCTACAATT